>JAMJEW010000008.1:1200000-1901340 GCA_024713625.1 Morchella sp. 2018-W30 | reverse complement strand
CCTAACTAACACCCTCTACCTTGCACACAACTAAACGCTCACCCACGGTCTTGCACACAACTAAACGCTCACCCACGGTCTTGCACACAACTAAACGCTCACCCACGGTCTTGCACACAACTAAACGCCACCCACGGTCATGCACACAACTAAACGCTCACCCACGGCCTTGCACACAACTAAACGCTCACCCACGGTCTTGCACACAACTAAACGCTCACCCACGGTCTTGCACAACTAAACGCTCACCCACTGTCTTGCACACAACCAAACGCTCACCCACGGTCTTGCACACAACTAAACGCTCACCCACGGTCTTGCACACAACTAAACGCTCACCCACGGTCTTGCACACAACTAAACGCTCACCCACGGTCTTGCACACAACTAAACGCTCACCCACGGTCTTGCACACAACTAAACGCTCACCCACGGTCTTGCACACAACTAAACGCTCACCCACGGTCTTGCACACAACTAAACGCTCACCCACGGTCTTCCACAGCACTAAACGGTCAGCCACTGTCTTGCACAGTCCTCTACGGTAAGCCACTGTCTTGAATGGCATGGGTTGCGGATTTCTTCCCCGTCATGAAATATCACTCGCACGAGTCTTCTACAGCCAACCCGCCGGCGGTGGGTTTCGGGTCCCGGTGATTAGTGGGGTCATTTTATTCACCAGGACATGAAAGAGCCCACTTCACCAATACATAATAACAGTCTTTGCGTACCTCCACACTCACCCCGGTTGCTCGTACTCACTCTCACTCGCTCCCGGCTAGCAGCACCTTACTACATCCGCCAGTGGCCGTTCCTATGCGGGACGATTAATCACAATTCGCCAGTGCTTACCCGGGGGTCACAATTTTGGGCCCGGAGTTTGTTTGCTCACCTTCTTTTCTATTGTTTATTTGGAGGCAGCGCGGCCGACGAGCCATCCCCGCCCAGCACCTTACCCCAAGATGGCAGTCTACAAGGCAATTATTCTTCAGGCAACTGCTTGAGGCAACTCCTTTTGCTCGCCTCGGGTGGCTCGAGGTATTATTGGGTAATAATGAGTATACGTATATATACATGAGCACCTCGGAACGGATTATCAGCACCTTGTTATCTGGGAGTAGCATTATATCACATATTTGCCTCGATTGCCTAAACACCTCCAGGCATCAATCCCGTTGCTCGGGCAAAACATAGCAGCCCCCTAAAAGGCCGAGGCATCTCAAGCGTTTGGCTCTGTTCGCCCCAAGAGCCTCGTGGACCCTGTTTGGAGTTGTGGGAATGTACTCTGCCTGGGAGAAAAGGTGTGAGCTTGCGCCATAGATTCCGGGCTGCTCGCGTGGATGAATCATAAACAATCAAGTAAATCAACAGCCGTCAGAAATTAATAGATGTAGCCCCAGGCGCCGACCGTTAATCCCATTTGCATCAATGGATAAAAGTTCATCCCATTCGTTACCGGTGATCCCCCGGTCAGTAGCTCAAAGCAGCTTCCAGGGTGTAGCACCAAGTCACAAGTGCCAGTACTGATCCCATGCGCCAGCAGCTGAGGAACCAATCCTAGACGCCAGCTGCAATTTCTGGGCGCCAGTAGTTAATAGCAATCGCTCCTAGGTGCCACTACCCAGCCCCATGCGCCTGCAGTGATTCCTAGTTGCCAGCTTATGTTAGCAGCGATGCTGTTCTGACCTCCTGGCCAACGTGTCCTCCCCACCAAAGCTGATCGCTGTTACGTCCCACTCACCATACGTTGACAGGGAATTGGTGAACCTGAATGACTGGACGTATTGACCAGTGAACGTTCATACTGGGACGGCTCAAATTTCTGACGTCAAACTTGTCAGCCGAGGAATACAAATCGAGCAATCAAACCCATCATTTTGTTCATGAGAATGGCGAGGCACTATGTAATCGCAGCCGGTGATGGTACACATTTCATCCCGTAATGTTCAACGGGAGCCTCTTTGTGGGCTTTTTTGATTAGGTGGGAGCGGCAGTCTTGTTGCTCCATACTTGAGCAATGTCCCTACTCTATCCAAGTACCAAGCCAGTCAGACCTCAACTGCAAATGTCATGTCTCGCGGGACGAAATGAATCATGAACTCTGAAAGAAGCTACACTGTGGAGTATGCACTACCGTCATCGATTACACATCTCGGAAAAGTGTCAAGTTAAGGAACGTGGTATCCGTTGGTTAGGGACACCAAGTTGACTTATATTGATGGCTGGGATGCGTTGACAGGTCAGAACAGCCCATGTGTTAGGATTTTCCCATGCGCCAGCATATATTCGCAGCCACTGCCAGGCACCGGTAGCCATTCCCAGGCTCCACTGCTCATTTCCTTGCACCCGCGCTGCGGTGACGGTGGTGGTGTTGCGCAAGTTCTCACTCGCACCTGCAATGTACAGCGGTGGATAATAAGACGAAACACCACCAGAATGCACGTTTACAGGCAAAATTGTGGTTAGGCTATCCGATGGCTTATTACCCACCGCTGTACTCGGGTAAGAACCAGAAATGTGAGTGACAAACAGGAATTCTTTGTGCAGAGTGGCCATACAGACGGAGCATCGGCCCCAACCCTCACACCCAAGTAATGTGGTGGTAGTTGTGTGTGGCTTTCTTGCTGAATTAATATGTTAGTTAGATGGTGTGGTGTAGTGGTGGCACCTCCTCTTAATATAATATGTACCTCGGGTGTATATGTGAGGAGACATTAAGCTGCCAAGTTTGCGTGAAGGGTGTCTTCTCACTTACCCGAAGACTGTCGTTGGACTTCTGACTCTTGAGCCTTTGATTGGTCCAGAGCCGTGACCCCCGACCCTGACTTACTCCGCCTAAAAGGTTGGAAAAAATCTATATTTTAACGTGGAGAAGTAACCGGGACTTAGAGTTGTGGAGCGGTGGAGGTGTGGAGATGAAGTGAAGATGTAGCAGAGGTGGGGCATGGAGGCGGGAGACAGGAGGTAAAAGGCCAGAGTCCCATATTGATACGTGTATGTAATGCTCCAAAAACTCGCGGTCGCGAGGTGGCACACCACTAGTTAGTATGGTACCGCAAAATCTGATA
The DNA here is from genome assembly GCA_024713625.1 of Morchella sp. 2018-W30. Classification (NCBI taxonomy): domain Eukaryota; kingdom Fungi; phylum Ascomycota; class Pezizomycetes; order Pezizales; family Morchellaceae; genus Morchella; species Morchella sp. 2018-W30. The sequence continues at coordinate 1,898,272 of JAMJEW010000008.1, read as the reverse complement.
AAACTCGTTGAAATACCGCATGGGTATCCTTTAGCCTGGCCGACCACCAATATAGAGGAATTAAATTACGGGAGGTCCATTATTGATGGAAAAGACGTGTTACTAAAGCCACGTCAAGTTAGCTTTCTCTAGGGCGGTCGGAACTTTTACTGACAGACTAAGTGATAAGCCAGCACAACACTTACTTGTTGAGGTGGTGATCCGCGCCCAACCTGCTGCAGGTTCGGAGTAGGTACCGATAGAATCTACTCAATTCCCCGCCCCCACTCCCGAGTCTGCCACTCAGAACTCACCCAAACTCACACCATAGTGCTACACAAGGTCAGCGTCACTCACACAATAGACTTTACAGTTAAGGAAATAGGGGGACGGTCGCGCGGTTGGAGGAATACATTGGTAAATAGTCTCTCAGTGCAACTCCCCAAAGCAAAGGGGGAACCCATCATCCAAGAGCCCACTATATACTCGTTTACCAGCATAGAAACTAGAAAATGCGAGTGACACAGTCAGGATTATTTGCATGGAGTGGCAACGTTCTGTCATACAAAGAATCCTTTCGCATTTCCTCTGGCCCTGGTAGAAGAGTACCCCAGAGGTCCTTAAAGTGATGCAACGAGCTCAATATTCTGGTGTCGCGACCACCATGATGGCACCATCAAAGCTAGACTCAGTCGATTTTTTTCCATCTACTATTATAGCGCCGCCTAATGCAATTCGACACATATAAATTACTTCCCAACTTTTGGGCATGGTGGCCAGTAGCTGCGAAATTAGTGGCTTTTGTGGCCGTTGCACCACTTTGAGGACCCCAGCTGCATGCAGCCGAGTCCACTAATACATGCCGCAAGGTCTCAGTTTGTTCGGACGGTTGCCAAGAGCGGTGTTGCTGTAAAAGGCTCTGATCTCCTCAGCTCCTCTGCAAAAATGTCCTCTTGGCAACCGTCGCGGTAGTACGCATAGAGCCCTTGCAGCTGCATGCTGAGAAATACTTGGGGACTGCAGATTCCACACTATGTATTTCTAATAAAGTGACTTGTCAGCTGCAATGGCGGCGCACGCTTGGCTGCATGAGTTTCCCTTTCAATATGATTTTCAGGTCGGTTGATTTTTTAGGTCCACGCAAGATATCAACAGACTTTAAAAATTGGCATGTACTCGGGTCACGCAAGAAGAACCTGAACATAAAAACGTGCTAATAGGGGTCAAATTGGTTACTACCAGAAAAACGATGTTCAGGTTCTTCTTGCCTGACCCGAGTAACTTTTTTCCACGGCGCATTTGAACATGCAGATTCCCGGCTCAGGAAGGGGTTATACGCTGTTTGGGCAGTGTCTTCCTCGCCTTATAGGAACGGCAAAGTGACTGGGTTGAATAAAAACCATCTAGTGCGTGTATGTTTCTACAGGCGAGGTACCACCACCACGGTTACGTCACGGAACACGGTGCCAAGGTTCTGGGAAGGTAAGCTACACATTAGAGCCTGTTAGCCATCAACGGGCAAAAAATTATTTGCAAGTTGGATGCAAGTAGAATGTGATCTAATATTCTCAGCTCCAAGACTTGAAGGTACTGAGGTTTTTTATGCCATAGTTTATAGATTATGCAATGTTTTGTACCTGAAACAAATACAACTGATTCGAAAAGGAGGGGAAGGAAAAAAAAAAAAGACTTGAAGGTGCGCGGAGATATATTCAATCTCTATGCCCATGATTTCCTTCTCAGAGTACTTGTGGGGCCTTACGCGCGCCAAGAACACATGCAGCATATTCTTGAGAATTAATGAGTTTTTGTTCGTTGCCTTCCACCGTGGCTAAATGGAACAGACTCTTGCACCTGGGTCCATAAGCAGTTGCTGCGGCTTGTGGTTTCTGCGCCAAGACTAGTTTTTGACTGTTGGATGCTTAGCGCGGCAGAAAGGTATGGCGTGGCGCAGCTTAAAGGTGACAGGAATTGCATCGCTTATAACAAAAATTTCTGAAATCAAATTGTGAATATAGGTATGATAGAGATTTTAAAAGTTATAAGAGATTGGATTTGTCTGTTTTTGTATGTAAAAACTTGGTAAAGTGGAACAGTATTACCCCTACATCGCCAGGATTTAGTTTTCAGCGGCGAGCTAGCAGCCACAATGTTAGGCAAGGGCAGCGGTACAACATGGATTCCCACCGACCTTCTCTTAATATAATACATAGACATCCATTGCTTGATTTTTACATACATGAAGCGCGTGATGAGCATTCAAAATTTCATAGATCAACTACAGTACCGCCTTTACCCATATTATTTTCGGATTAGTGAGCAACCTAGAGCTAATAAAGATCTGGTATGCAAAATAGCCCCCAATTGAGCATGGATTCGGTAATATATCTATTTGGTGCCTATTAATCAGAGCTAATTATGGCTCTTTGGGAGAGGCGTGTACGAATAGGATTCTCAAAATCTGATGGGAAATCAGGGTTAGGGTTTGGAACGGGGTTAGGGATGGGGCCTGGAGATGTTGCGCCTCTTCTACACCATCTTCACTACACCTCCATCTCTACGCCCCCATATCTAAGCCTCTATCTTCATCTCTACGGCTCCATCTACACCTACCCCACGCCCTACCACCACCCCCGGGCAAGGGCTAATCGTAGGTGCAGGCAGTGAACCAAGCAGCGAACCAAACAGGCACGGCAAGCAGGTATCTCTATTCCTTTATCCATGCCTTCATCTACGCCTTCTACGCCTTCATCCCGCTACAATTGAGTACCCATCAGCGAATCTTACCGAACCCAGCGAATCAAACAGTCATCGAGCGCCCAATCAATCAGCGAATCAAGCAGATTTAACCCGTGAAACCTCTCTGTGCTGGACAAGCATGAATAGTGACCTACATGCGCATCTGGGCTTTTCAAGCAATAAAACCTTTTTATATGGGTATCATCACGTATAATAAGATTCATAAAAATTCAGGCTGAGTGAAAGGTTGGTCTAATAGCGACATCAAAAAATATCATACTCAAGGCCAAATCAGACTAAATTCGCGCCGACAGAAGCAGGAGACCAGACTGAAAATGATATGCATAAAGTCGGTAACGTAACTCCAGGATGACAATTCCGCAGCGCGAATCAAGAGATAGACACTCAAGTCGAAAGGCAACACCAACGAAACAAAAGTAAGTAATCAAGACAAAAGGAGTGACGACATCCACAACCCGTGGATGTGTTCTTTAAAGACACCAGCGAGATTAACAGAGTCGTCAGTTGAATGAGACTAGGGGGCTTCTTCAAACTTGGGCGACAGCAGACGGTGCATTCAATGAGACGTATCGGTACGATTCTTACCCGATACTGTATCTACATTGTGTAGGTTGCTCATCTGTATATTATAGCAGCCTCGGCAGATCACGGTGGAAAGGAGTGATAACTCATGATCATGTATCAGAAGAGTTTCCAGGACAGTCTGTGCGCTGTGAGCTGCTTCAACCTCCGGGTTGGGGAGAGCAAGATATCCATACACTTTTAAAAGTGTGAGAGTTCTCGAGTCAAGTGTTTCCGTGTGTAGCTTACGCGCACTGTTGTTATAGCTCATGTTAGCAGATAATCGGCCCTATTTGAGAAAATTCGTTGCGCGATTTTCCCCACCAAATCTTGTATATTGACGTCCAAATCTTGCCTCTAGATGGCTCGTACCCCTGATGCAGCGCAACGAATTTCTCAATTAATGCGGCACACTCGCTGTTTCCCGTGACGTTGTACTACGTGGATAGGATAATGCTATTGAAAGTGGCCGTTCTCACTGTAGCAATCGCTACATAAGGACTTATGTTTGCCGGTTGTGGCCGGTAACGCACCTAGCTAGCAAACCCACCCGACGTACTCCCTACATAAGATATCAAGCTTGAGAGCAATAAATACATTCATCTTTTAATATTAATTATTAGGCCCGTTGCACAGGGAAAGGAACTCATCGTCGGTATGTGTATGTGGAGTTGTTAGGTGTGTTACCACACTGTTTCAGCCACAACCTACACCTAGTACACCATCCGCCAGAATACCATGACACTGCGGCATTGTTACAGCATTACTATAGTGTAATGGTTGAAATTCCAATTTAATTCGAAAGTTTTTCACGATACCGTATTGCTATGGTATCTATTACATCCCCTTTTTCGTACTATACAACCCCGTTCAGAAAGTCCTGGCACCCCCGGGTCAAAGTACGAGGGTGTTTCTTCCATTTTCTAATTCTCCCATTACTGAGACTATAACAGAGAGCTACAATATCTCCATTGCGGCCATACCTCACAATTTTTGAGTATGTAAAGCAGAAATCGTTGTTGGTGTGTTAAAATTCATAAACAGACACAATATGGTAGGGTGCCAGGACGTTCCGAACAGGGCTGTACCTACTCATCAATGGGACAAAGAAAACGACTAACGCCAAAGCCCAACGGCATCAGGGCGAAAACATTCTAGTATAAGCAATTTCTCGCTCACCGTATGACGGTAATCTAAGTAATGCCAAACTGGGATTTTAAGAAATAGTAGAATTCCCTTTGTCAGTATACTTACTGCCCCCTGAAAAACCTAGTGTGGCGTCTTATTATCTCTGTTATCAGATAATAGATGTTTCATACCTACAAATGTAGTCCCTCGAGCCAGCATGATAATGCAGGCTACCAGCGGGCACCTGTTGTAAAGACTATCGCCCGGCAGCCCAAGACATGGACAGAGTGTTGGGTACAGATTTCCTGTCATCAACTACCCATATTATTTCCATATGAGAAAACTGCACTCACCGGATTCGGTCAAGTTCTCGGTCTACGAGCGAGCAATTGATCGATACCCAAGCCGAAAATCCCAAAGTGGTGCTGTTGATGTGGCACTTGGGTTAAGGATACCACCACTACTAGGGGTGCACCTATAAAGTTCTACCCTCAATTCCTTATTTTGGTTGCGGTACAAATGTTCGCTTATGGTACACGGCTAAACAAAAGAGCAAGAAGCAAGTCACCTTTGAATAAAGACTGGATTTATAAAGAGGTAGAGTGGGGGGAAGTAAAAGGAGAATTCCCTTCCATTGGGATGAGAGAGATGAAGGAAGCGGCTGAGGGGTATATATAGCCGTCCAGTGTCTGCTATGTGACTTTAGGAAAGAGAGACTCGTTCCTAAACAAATATGCTACAATTTAATGGAATTAGTGTAGTCTACGAGGCCGCTTGAGCCGAGCGGAGGCAAAGGACTTGAGATGCCTCTGCATTTTATGGGGTGTGCCTTGTTCCACTCGAGAAATGAAATACCATGCCTCGACGTGTAGGCAATCGAAGGAAATATGGACTCTTGATATGACAATGAGAGTAATATAATATGGTGTTGATAGTTTCGTGCTCGTTCTGGGCTCCTTATATACACACATGCGCAATATATATCTGGTAGCGGTATAATTCCCCAAACCTCGAGCGGGAATGCCTCGTGAACCACACTGATTAGGGTCGTGTTCTCCTGGGGACGAATCTGTCACTATTAGGTCGCGGGGCACAGGTATCAGGTTGCGTAGTACACCAACTACACAATCTTCTAGTATTTGAAACCGGGGATCTAGGTCCCAAGGCAGGCCCTAATCTCCCCGCAAATGCCCAGGGTATGTGCAAGCCATCTCTGCATTTTGACGGCTCTGGCTAAACATTAGATCTGAATTTAGTCTCGAGCGAAAACAGGCAAGAAAGTTATTTTTATCAAGATAAACTATTTTTAGCGGCCCTCGTCTATCGTCATATACTTGCGGGGAGGGTGCTAACATGATATATATAACCTCTCGCCTACCAGTTGTTATGAGGGCGTATTCAACAATCTCTGGAAAAAGAATTGATCCTGACAAAATTGTGCAGATACCTCTCTCGGACAAGTTTATCAGAGCAAATTCCGAAATTAGTATGGTTCTTCAACTTTAGTTTCACATTGCTGTTTCAGTATTCTTTCTGTGGCCTTTCAGACAGTGTGAAGCGGTTGCAACGCGGCACCTTAGAAGATTTGCGAGCCATGCATTTCGGTTAAAGTTTGGGGCCCAGATAAAGCATTACATGTAAAGTCAATTTTGGGGCAACGACGAACCTGGGGCAAGGACGAAAACACAGATTTCAGTTGATCAAGCAATTAGATACCAGCCCGAGCGACTCCAGTTGTCCCTGTTAGTCGTTCGGCCAGTTTCGTCCTTGTCCCCAAAACGACCTTATTTGCACCGAACTAGAGGCTGCTGGGACGCAGCTGGTGGCTCCATGCACATCGTGCGACACTCATGCCGGGGTAAGTCTGCCTAGTTGAAACAATACTCACTGTCTACAGTACGCCTGCCCCCGTAGTACTGTCTCTTACCAGGTACCGACAAACACTGAGCGCTGACAGGGGCTCTGCGGCCAATCAGAGAACTTGGGTGTTTCTCTTGGGTATGATCCGCCAAAACCCAGCACCAACGCAGCCTGATAAAGCCTATTGGAGATTTTTGATGGGTGCATCCAGCTGGGTGACGGGTGGTGATCTGCATCTTTGGCCATCAGAAAACTGCAGTCATTGCAACGGAAACCTTCAATTTATAAATTACTGTCTAGAAATTAGGGGCCTCCAAGTTCACCCAGAAATCAGTATGCTTTTCTTGCGGAGATAAGAAGGCAAGGGAGGCACGGGACAGGTTGTGATTTAGTATTATTTCGTTGGTCTCTGTTTTGTTGTTCTGGGGCGTACACTGCTCCTGGGAACGGCGAGCGCCTCGCCTATGGGCTGCATGCTGTGAGTTATAAATAAATAAATGATGCTTTTTCTTGATATGAGCTACCTTGTTAGAAAACCGTGAGTAAAACGATGCGGAAATGGTTGAGGTGTAGAAATCTAGAGTTTCAGAGGTCAAATTCGAAAGAAGGATTCTGGATGTGATTGCGCAAAGGCTTCCACTTCATTGATGTCCTACGGTCAAAACTCAAAGATTGGCATGAAAGGTCTAAATTACTACTAATGGTCACTTTGAGGCTGATAATAGGTTCCAACCAACTGTTAACGAGATAGCCTGGCTGGAGAACCGTATTTGTCGAGTTTTGGCGGTATTGCGACTACATTTGTAAGGAATATTGCTTGGTTTGCTTCATGCTTACTTCCAAGTCATAGAACATTGGCTCTCTGTCATCCTTTGACTAAAGCGTCTGCCCGCTTTGCAAAAAATGATGCTGACCATGTCTAAATCCCACATCATACAACAAACAAGCCTTGACCGTTCTTTTGTGTATGATATAAGGGTACCCCCCACATAGTTCGATATTTATCTGCCGGTGTAAACTAATCTTCCGCTGAGATTCGTGCCCAGCCCTACCGGAGCTGAACTTTATTCTTCTGATACCTGTCGAGATCATTGAGCGCAGCCAAGGACCGTTGGTCATCAGAGACCAAGGGACGTATGTCGAGCTGCAATTTTTAGGTAAGTATCCTGTGGCGCAACACAACTTCTCAAACTTTCAAGTGCTTGTTTGCCGCAATGTAGAGGAGAACCAGAAACAAACTTCACGTCTCAGGGCTGTTGCGAGCTCCCCCGACATTTTCTAGTACTTGGCTTCGGGATGCGGTGGCTCCTCCGGCGCGGGGAGACCTTTCCTGGCGTAAATAACGGCCCGTTTAGGGTATCGAGTGGACACATGAGTATCGCGACAACATAGTGCATAGTGTTGATGTAATTGTAGTGAGGGAGACTCGCCAGAGTGTTCTATTTGGAAAAAGAAACATATTGTATCTGTTTACGTACTACATACAATATAGATAAAGGACGAGAGGCAGCTCCCTCGGCCGAGCCAACATTAAGCGCTAACAGGATAATGTCCTCTCCGACTCAACAAAGAGTCCAACACTAACCTAAACGGAATAAAGTTAAGTTCCCCTTCCCCTCCAAGGTCAGCGGGGATATATGTTCCCAGACACTATGTGGACAGCAAGCTTTCCGTGTTGAATAGGTTCAAGACATTTGCCTTTGGTATTTTTTGAATTACTAGGAACAACCCTTCCATCCCTGGTACACAGAGTTCACCCTCAATACCGCGCATTTCGTTTTGATATGAGAGGCTGCATGCAACATATTTCCGCTATATTATCTGCTGCGCCCTTCGCTGATCGCTTCCTAACCTGGTTCAATACGGGATTGTCAAGTTTACACCTCCGGCAGCTCATTCCTTGGTGGCAGGGTTGGGTGAGGTGGATACCTCCGTTCACTCAATCCTTATCGGCGTATCGGTTACTATCAACTCCACACGCGTAGGTTTAATGTTTTCAGCCTGTCAATTCAGCTATGTTTGCATAATTCAAATCCCGATAGAAATAAACAGTAAAGTTCCTCTGATCTTGTAAAAGGCAATTATTCAGAGTGAAAGTATACATCTACAAAAATGAGGTTTATTCTCAAGTTATGTTTCCGCGGATAAAGATGCCCATTTTGATTCATACGTTAATTTCGTGCCTCGATCTGGAAGCTGCAGCTCATCGCGGTTTAGAGTGGAAGTAATTCAGGCTGCTCTATTGTCCGCAGTTCTTTATTCATAACCCCATACCGCAGGCATCTATAGATTAGAGTTCTCAATCATACTATTAATTTAAATTTCCTTCAAATATGTGATTCTTATAAAGTCGAGAGCTGTCGGTGATGGGAGCCCTAACCCAGCACGCCCCACAAGAAAGAACACCGAGGCGGGCACAAGTGGAAATAGTTCAACTAGAAATAATAACCTAGATCACGAGTAGCTTGGGGCTGGGCGTCCATAGGCTGGCCGCCGTATAAATACCGACTTGAGCGGGGTAGGCACTTGATTCGGGGTGGATAAACTGGTGGGAGCTGGATAGGAACTTGGATAGGAGCTTAATTTAATGATTTACTACCCCTAATTCTAGCGATGTTACCCACCCTATAGTAGGGGTTAGAATTTGGGTGTGAAAATCAATTAGTTGATGACGAAGCCCCACAAATTTCAGTGTAAGCAGCATTCCCCGCCGGACGAAGGGATAGCTTGGTACCCCAACCGCAAAAAGCGGAGACAACCCGTGGTTGTTTAATGCTAGTCATATTGTACGAGTTGTATTAATAAGGAGGGAAGGGAAGGAGAGCGGACGGGGACCGCATCAGCATCAGACCCCCTTTCTGGTACAATTCTCCTTTGTTTCTATTTTCCTTTGTACGGTGGATGGCGGTGGAGGCAGAGGTAGTTCTGTGGCAGTGTTTATTTCATAGCCAGAAGGCTGCATTCACTGAATGAATTAAACGAGGTAAAAAAAAAAAAAAAAAAAAGAATTGTGATATGACAAAGTGAGACCGAGTGATATATGATGATTTTAATGTGCCGGGAAGGACAAAGCCCACGCCGAAGCAATGACAAGATCGGCAAAAGGACGAGAAGGGGTCCTAGGAGGGTTTGGTAGTGATGTTCAGGATGATATGAAGTGGAACGGTTGAAAGGCTGTTGGTCGGCTTGCAAAGGCTCCACCAAGATATTATCGATGGTACCGGAAACCAAATCAAATCTACAAGTTCCGAAACGTGCATCAGCAAGATTTCCTCCGTGTCATATCATTTTCTGGGCCTCAGGGGACTCAATAGACCTTCAGGGGCCCCAGGGGACTGTCAGGAGAGTCAGGAGACTCAAACATAAATGGTAAAGTTATATCGTATTTTACTCACTGGATTGATACCTGTTCTTGGGCGTAAATCCTCGTAAAGAATTCATTCGACACCAAAGATGTCTTCTTCTCACCCACTCCTAAACCACCAATTCCCACAGATTGTCTATAAGGTTTAAAGTGCCATATCCTCTACACATGATAGACAGCCCTACCAGCCAAACCCAAAACCTTTGTAGCATGAGCTGCGCTGGTTTGATGTGCTGGGTGGTTTTGAAGAAATACGCCAAGACCTGGACCTCCAGCAACTCCAATTATAACTCCTATAACCCCTCCCAACAATCCTGGAGCGGTCCCACTTTGGATATAGGGTATTAAACAGGCGGTTACTCATAATCCCAACATATACCAACAATTATTATCATTTGCATTGTCAGTGGTAGTTGTTATCAGTCGATTTTAGCCATTTCAGGTGTGGTTTGGTTGTTTTACGGCATGGTGCTGTACTTGCGGCGAGAATAGGTTTCCATTAGGTTTGTGCGAGAAAACGCTGTTGCAACACAGAAGTGGTGGCAGAAACCTATTTTCGCGGCAAGTACGTATCACCACATCGCATTATCATTGGGAAATCAGATACACACGGGGACAGGCAGATAATGGGCTTTCTCACCTTGAGGAAATATTTTCAAAAACGAGCAGGAAACCTTACTAACGTTGGTTCACATTCTTCCAAGGTGGTGGGTGTTGGGCTATTGTTCGTTCCCTCTCAGCGAGGTTTCCTAGTCAGAAAGATGCTGGATGGAGCAACCCAACTGGTAGCTTTTCAGGTAGGAGGACCAAGGGCGCGTTCCATAGAAGGCTAGTTGTCACTGCCATGGAAAGCATAGAACTAGCTGGAATGACAGATTAAGGCCTTAGTAATCCCAAGTAAACGTACGGTCGGGAAGCTTTGAGGTGAAAGTCTATGCTAGAAGGACAACGTTACTATATTATTAACGGAGTTCCAGAAAGGTATGTCCCTACCTCCGAAATGAGCAGGGACCTTTCAGTTAAGACTCTGTTCTCTCCTTCAAATGGAGCGATAGAGTGGAATGACTAGGTAGCATTTCCTCAAAAATCCCTTTTCACCAATCAAATTTGCTTTTCCAAGATGTTTTCGAACGCGCCATTAATCGAATCAAAACGGAAGGGGCCTGCGCAGCCACCTCATCTTTGATACTGCAAAGAGAAACCTCATGCTCCTAAGGACGCCTCCACCCATACAGGCGGCAAACAATACACTTGAGATGATTGGTAAACTATTCTGGCTGCTTCGCGTTTATTATGCCAGTTATGAGTACTATAGGGCGACGCAACAGGTTTCCTCATTGTGATTATTCAAGATAGATACTGATTATTGAATACCCAAACTACTACGTGCGTATGTAGCGCGGGACTGGCGCTTGAATATATATTGATAATCCTCATTAACCCTTGGACCGGTCGTGATAAACAGAATTGCGACAAAATATACCGGCCATTAGGATTCGATATATCCTCTCCACCTCGAGTAGGGTATTAAAGGACCGGTTTTTTTTGGATCTGAACTGCGCCAGCTGTACTCCTGGCTGGGCGGGTCGGCGCCTCCAGAATCATTCTAGCTGGGTCTGGATCGGTGGTTAAGACATCATTCCCTCAATGGAGGACATCCCGTAGATGTTTTCAAGGATCTGTAGGCATTCAGTGAAAGCCTTATTTGGTATCCCTCACCTTGCAATTATATATCTAACTTATCATTCACCAAGCTCGACTAGTCGCAGTATATTGTGTTATATCAAAACTATTCGGACCCAAAGGACTATGGCACAACGCAATTAATCTAGGAGTAACCCACAGAGTGCTAAACCATCGGAAGAAATTATGGGGATGCTCGAGAGTCCAATTGATGTCTAATCTGGCGGTCCTGTGGTAGAGTTTTGTCTATCTTATGTTGGGGTTTGTTGCGTTAGCTGCCGTCCGGGCAATTTTGATAACATTGTTCATTCCAGCAAAAGCCATAATTTCTGAGAATGTGTACTGACCAGCAACATAGCCTTCATATCCAAGTCTCGCCTCAAAATTGCTACTTACGACGCGGCCGCCGCGCACTATTTGCAACGAGTCCGTCTACCCGTCTTCGGGCGCCAGGCCGAAGAGGCGCCAAGAAGTCTTGAGGGGCAGTCAGGAGCGGGCTGGACTTTGGAGACGCAGGACTGAAGACGGCCGTCATGACAGCCGGGTGCTTGGTATGGCTGGCTGATGATATCTAGTGACAGAGGAGTCCTATCCAGTCCTGATTATCAATGCTTGAATTGAGGAATAATCGATTTCCTACCATAGTTTGTGATTAAACAATCAACTCCGGTCATTCCGTGTCCCTCCGCCGATGCCACCGGTCAAATTTAGTTCCCAACCGTCAACTGAGACCTCCGGCTACCAATGGCAGTCCCCAGCAGCTCCTTGCAATGATTACAGACCTCTCTAGGGCCTTCCCGCCGTTTGATGTCTTCAATTTTTATAGATTGGACGCCGTCTGTTTAGCATTCTCCCATGTAAGGGCAACGGAGGGACTGCAAAGCGTCCGAGACAGCTAGGAAAACTCCTTGAACTTACGCGCCATCCTTAGATGGTTCCGATGGTTCCATAACGACAGAAAGGAGAGGATTGTTGAAGAGGTAAGGCAGTTCAATATGCGTTGCGTCTGAATGTGCAGGTGTCGTGAAGGTATATGCGAAATGAATCGCCACGTCAAAGATCCCGGGACAAGCCCCATAGCAACCCGCGGTTGCGTTGTCACGGAACTTTTGAAGAACTAACACTTTTCCAGCTTCTTCTTAAAGATCTGGACATTGTTAATGGATACATGTATGTTGGTTGCGGGTGCTCTGAACTATGTGATATAGTGACGTGCATATGGCATGTGTCGGGTACATATGCCTCAAAGGGTTATCAATGCTCTGGCCCGTAAACATGCTCACGGTGTTTGGGGATATTGCCTGTTCCCTTCCATAAGACAGCCAAATTTAAATGGGCAAATAAATTTGAAATACCATATGAGATCTGAAGAGTTCATGCTCTCGATTTATGAGCTTGTGCAAACCAGTCTTGGTAGTCACCACCTTGGAATAGAGAATCCCAACACCCCATGAACGCGTCTACATCAACTTTTCTCACCCGTGAATCTTGACCCACCAGCCAACCTTTTGGTCTATTGATAGTAGTAATGGGCACGGGACAATACGAGACGAGACTTGGACAGGTCTTGCCCTGCCTTGTAATCCCTGACTCTGGCCAGTCTCGAGACAACGAGGTCTTGACAGAATCTCGAGACTTCGATTCCGGTCCCAGGAAAGGCCAGACAAGGCCAGACAAAGGGGGTCGGAATTCTATTGCTAACCCTAACCCTGATTTAGTTTGTAATATCAAATTGTATAGTGGAAAAAAGTCCAAAAGGTCTCGAGACAACTCGGCTTGTGCCCATCACTAATCCATAAACTGTTTGTTTTACTGGAAAGCGATAGAGGGATCACCATCGATGAGCATAATCCCATGGTAACTTAAAACAACAGAAAGAGCACGTAGATGTTTTTTCCAGAGTAATCCAAACGTCTACTTCTCTCCGACCTAGGTTCCCTACCTTCTGGGTTTGTATGATATGTTGTTCCTATAGTTGGAAAGGGCTGCTGGGGTGAGGTGGTAGAACCCCTGAGGCTGCTTTTCGTATTAACTGCCGCTAGATAGTGTCCATCCGTCCAGGGGCTTGGGAGGTCAAAGAGCAGCAATGACCGTCCAGTGGGGCCCGGTAATGCCAAACCGTTGGGTATAAGAACAGAGTTTAACGATCAATTATATGTAAAGTCTGAAAGGACCTCTAGCGGTCTTTCTCCCACTGAACCCCAACAGGTTCATAGTAACCAGCCATACAACGGAACTATACAACGGAACTGTTGAGACCAACCACCCTTTTAAACAATGATAACTCGCATATGTGTTTTCCTAACACCCGCAGGGAAGTGCGTCTGGCAGGAAAACTAAACGAGTGTTGATAGTAAACGGAGCCCAAAGATTTTGAATTCACAACAATTGGGCACCGGCTCTGTCAAGACCGGCTTGTTGGATGTTTCTTACCAGCAACAATATCTGACTGCGTCTCATGTCATCCAGATATGTGGGCGTTGACAGGCACCATACTTATTGTCTGCAGCCCGAGGAGGGGATGCTCCTTTTGCGTCTTTTTGTGAAATTAAACGTTGTAAAGGTGTGTGCTGAAGCTCTGGCTCCGGAATGGGGGGGAAGTTTTGGTCCAAGAGAACTACAACATCCGTCATAACCACACATGTGTATCATTACTAACTTTGTTCTTGTATCGAACAATTTGACAGTTGACGGATCGTGGGATAATGTCAATCATAAAAGAGGTTCATAGATAAATACGAACGGTGGGGTGGGGGAAGTATTCAGTGCTCGTTCCCACCCCTTAACTAAAACATTGGAGGGATATTGCAAATTAGCAACAAGAAAGACCTGGGAAATGCCAAGAAAAACTGCAACTCGATCAAGTGGTAGGATCAGCGGTACATACCATGCCTAATAAAATGCTGCGTTTGCAAGATTTAAATCTACTTATGCGATCAAGCTGTGCATCCGACATATACCACAACATGGAAGTGTAATGCTTTCTTACCAATATAGATTTGCTAACCCTAACTGGCTTTACATGTCCCTCGTCAAATTCACTAGGATTTGAACCATCTTGATACATGGCATGATAGAACCCATGAATAGCAATTGCTTGACAGGTCCAACCTATTCGAATAGCGCGTACCTGCTAATATATCCAGCGTGAAGGCGGCTGATTTAATCACACACGCTGTCCCCAAGCAGCCTCCGGATCTAATTACGACCTCATATTTCCTAGCTGACCGGCTACGCGTGCTCACTGAACCAAAGGGGAAAAAAGAAAGAAAAAAAAACTGATATCGAGTGACATCCTATGATTCGAAAATACATAACCACCGCCCCGGAGTTCTCATACTTATGTCGACGACGGACTCAGTGAACTTTCCTCCTACAGCCTCGCTGAACTAGTAAGAATACCCAGTATGCTCAGTCTCTGACCCTCGCGAAAACGTTAAAGTCCAGTATAATGTCAGTCTTTAGTGCCCTGGCATTTGTATTTTTATCTATTATGAACAACGGATTCATTATCCAATGAGCTAATCTCGGACCAGCTCCTGAGGTTCCTTCCTGGTAAGGAAAAGGTTAGGTAGAAATCAGAGAAAGATAGACTTAAGCCAACCCATTGGGCATATGACTTACGAATTTATGAAAAAAGCTTGGTAGCTAAACATAAGATGTTTGGTACACTGATTCTTGTTGAGTGAAGTATTATTTCAAGTATAGGGATGTCGTGAGAAAGAGAGCTTGCTTGTGAACCGATAATATAACCGACCAAAAGCAGTTGCCTTTCACGATATAAGAGTGGTATGTGGGCACGGACAGGCACTGCATAGTTTACTAGGAATATGTAGCGTACCGGTCACCGGACCCAATGGGTATAAAGGCCATAAATCAATACTAGGCTCACTACAGCTACCCGAGTGCTACACCATGATCCGAACCTAGCTACAACGTGGAGCGGGTGATAGCGGGTGACCAACATGCAAGTGATAGTTTATGACGGCGATACGGAGGTGGCAAAACACTTTCCTTATTTCACTCGTTACTTGTGGCAAGATAATTAAAGAAGATTTCCCGACATTTTGTGTATTCTTAAGGAACTTGTGGGGCGTAAACATTAAGTACGCGAAATAGTTAGAGACCAGGCCCAAGCCCGAGATTACCAGGTAAAGATTTTAAATATAGGTTCGTCAAAACGAGAGAGAGAGAGCTGGAAAACAGTTATCAAATGTATATATAAACAGAAATCCTCTTCCGCCGTTATAGGTCTGTCAGATAAGCGTGGTACTATAAAACATTGTTATATCCAAAAAAGGTCTAGCAAGGTTGGTATAAACGAGGCATAAACACTTTTCCTGCAAGATATAGTGAAAAAGAAAAACAGCTTACTCAACCAAAAGTAATAATAGGATCTTGCTAGCCGTGCTGGTCTAACCCGTGAAACAGGTGCCACTCCCGATAATCTATTCACTACAAGTTTTCACATTATTTTCTTAGGCTAGAGCAAAGATCTAACCTACTAGAACTACTATTTACTGTAAAAAGGATTTGCGAAATTCCTGGCGTTTCAGGTAAGAACAAAAAACCCTAACCCAGCATGGCAACCGTCTATCCAACAAAATATACCTTAACTAGAAATACTAATGTCACAATACGGTGTGGGAAATACTCTGGGTGAAGACGTCACACAGGTTAAATTGAGTTACTAGAGTGAAAGGTTAGCGGGGACGGGGGCAGAGGGGTGGGGGTTCTTCAGGCCCATAGCTACACCAGGGGTAGGAACTAATATCTATACACAACTCTACCACCACAATTAATGCATCATTTGATGCATTTACTCATATAAAAAGGATCTGTGAATGCATCAAAGGATGCATTAAATGCAACGAAGGATATTAATGCATCACAGCAATGAATTTACTGATGACACCAACACATTTACTGATACTTTAGCTGTGAATAGCTAATAGCATGCCTGAAAAGCTTGAAATTATATTAATTTATAGCATGGCGTAATATATTAGCTCTTCAGTAATCTAGTATAATGATTCAGGTTCAATTCTCTGACAGTTTTCTTTTTTTCCAGGAAATTTTCCATGTCCTAATTAGACTGATACATTAGCTGGGATTTTGATGCATTTCCGATGCATTTCCGATGCATTATGAAACGATACATTTCCGATGCATTTTAGATGCATATACTGATGCATTAGTTGGGGTGGTAGAGCAAAGAGAGAAATATTTCGATTACAAGTAACCAACCACTCAGTTGTGCTACATTGCTGTGAGAAGTAACGACTAACTCTGTATTGCCGAGAGTAAGTGATGGAGTCAAAATTGACGTTTTATAGACATACACTCCTGTAACATAATTAATACATTCATGAAGAAAGTATATGACGCCCAGGATGTACAGAGCGGCCGGTAAACATTGTAATGGACTAAACAATCAAGAAATACCGGAGTCGCCGGGACGTAGAGAGAATCTAGGCTCAGTACAGAAGTTATTGACCGACGGTCCTCGTGCAAATTCATTGTTGTTTAATAGCCAAAAACATACAAACTATGTGTCAATCCTAATTATATTGTACAAAATGTACCATAATGTAATCCACTCAAGCGACAGAAGAACACGAGTGATAGCTGGTGATCCGGCCTCAAAACGTCATTCATCGGATATCATTTTTACGTATTCTGCGGCATTAGCTGGGAGCTTGAGCTATCGTGAGACTATAACCGTCGCCTTGATCATTGGAAGCTTTTGTTAGCCATGTAGAAGTAATATTTCCACCCAGGCGGCCGACAAACAATATCTTGGGGCCGGGAACCTACCCTAAGCTTTTCCGGAATCACAGAATCCGCAAAGGTTCTCATGGATTCCATCTCACTCTTGAAGGCACAAGCTCTGGCCCGACCCGATTCATGGTCACAGTTTGGCTGGCGATGTGAAGGAGGGGTCGGTGGGCTTAGGCTGGAGTAGACGATACCCGCAGGTAGATATTTATTATAACGTATCGCGGGTTTGCGTTCTCGTGATTGTTATTTAAATAGCCCGTGGAAAGAGCATTGAGAAATTTAGATTGTCAGAAAGCTAGAGCGTTCTAATAACCCGCAGGATTGCATATTTTCCGATCGTCTATGTTTGCAAATAGGGTAAGAAATAATCCTGTAAATGTCGGGGCTGATGAGGTCTCTGGATAGTTTAAGAGAGGAAATACGCCCTAAGCGGAATTCAGTGTAGCTGATAATCAGTATGAGGTGAATTCTGGTGCTCTTTGAATGGGCAGGCTTAGCCGTGAATGTAGTATTACGGTGCTAAGGCAGGGATACATGGACCGAAACCGACAGGTGAAGGTAAATAGAGGTTCTAGTCCTCGTCATACTCATTCTAACATGTTGCGGGATATGTATCAAACTGGCGTCTTGTGATTCATTTTTATATGGAAAGATTCGTCACAAGTAATCAGTCGAGTGATAGTTCGTGATCGGAAAACTTCCACGGCACTCTACACAATTGTCGGCAATAACTAGAAATTTATATTCCGGGCTTGGCTCAAGCGCTTCAATGAGCCTACCGTGTGTCTAAAGATAGGTTGGTAACCCATAACACCACCTGCACCTGATGCACGTACGTGTATTTACACCACAATTTTGCCTGCAAACGCGCATTCTGGTGGCGTTCCGTCCGATGACTTACTACCCACCGCTGTACAATGACTTGTACTACGTCTATCATAAACAGGTTCCGTTAAGGGAGGTAAGGCCCCACTGTCCCTTGACCTAGCTAGTTGTGACAAGTTGGATTATCACCCAGAGTAGTACTTTTCTTAACGGTTCTCACTCTCAGCCATTCCCCGGCCAGATTATGCTCCCTAGTACTATTATGACTACTAGAGCACCCTAAAAACAACAACTATCAGTACGGGACTTATTTGAGGTTTTGGTTTCATGGAGGTTGCATGAATTTTTCCAAAGAATCATTAGTCCACTCACAGCATGTGAAAAAATGCCGGCTAATCACTGCGGGAGAGCTGTAGACGCAACTACCGCTAAACGGATAAGTAGAAAGTCTGCGGCCTTAAGGAAATAGAGTGCATCAAAACTTGTTGGTACGGGTTTGTGAGGGTTTGGATCGGGCTTTGTTCAATATCAGAAGAGTATAGGCCGTAACACGTTTGAAGAAAAAGTTACATTGATTAGCATGATTTGCCCCGATATTTTTCTTTGATAGGCTCGGCTACATAAGCAAACGTATAGGGGTTTCTCGAACATCTTGCTTTACCTAGACAGGCGGGTGGTTATATGGCTGACTTCATCGCCGGGTGAAACACAATCTTCACCGAAACACACCGAGCTGAACGCGCCCCACACGCAATAGCACCCGTATGTATATATATTGAATTTAAATTGAATCCGCCCCGAATTCTGTAGAGTTTGAATTGGCTCAATGTTCACCGGTAAACGCAATGATCTGGCCTGGGGCTACTTATAGGTTCAGTCCCTGATTTGATCGATGTCCCATAGCGACCCACTAGTGTAAGCTGAATAGGTTACTGTAATGCCATATGCACATTCTACGCCAAGTATCTATGGTTTCTCCGTTTAGTTCCATCTTTCTGGAATTGGAGTATCACTCGGTCTTGAGTTCTTGATTATTAGTGGAATTGGTTTGAATCGAAGGGATTTGTGCTTTTCAGAGCGCTGGTAGTCTTTTATAATCTTGAAGCTATGAACAAAGCATTCAAATGTCAAAATAGTCCTAAAAATGCTTTTCGGGAATGGGTAATAATACCGAGATTCCACCTACAATTCTTTTTTATCACTAACCACGATCATTACTTCATTTCCGCTATTCTACTATCCTCAGATATGTTATTTCAAAGATTTTAGCTCTATTCCCGGAATAAAGACAAATAATCACAGGGGTACTCCGATAGCAGTCACATAACACGCAAATTACTGGAAATTAAAAAACAGCTTGAATAGCGCTGACAACTAGAGGAGATTAGCTATGTGTTATTTGAAGATTGCTTTATTGAGATATAATTAATGATGTGTCGCGTTTTGCGAAAAGCAGAACATCCATGCGCAGGGGTAGGTTTAGCCACAGGTCCTATCCATATATGACTCTTGCATGTGATTTGGCTGGTCGACTACAACCCAACACGGATATAGCATAGGCTTTCAAGTAACGTTTTACCTGGGTAAAAGCAACGTACGGAGTGTGGAGTAGCGCGGGCATGGGATGGATATTCCAGCTAGGCGGCACCCATGCCGAAACGTAGAGACTAAATATGAAACGAGATAGTACCAAGCCGAATGATATTATAATATAATGGGATGAAGGAAACTATAACCTAATAGCTCTAGGATGAATGAAGTAGAGTTTTGATGGAACGGTACATGTTTTTTTTTGGAACATTCGTCCGCCTCAGAGAGGGTCAAATGATATTGATAGATATCATTCTATAATAGTTAGAATATATGATCAATCAAATGAGACATTTTCCGGGATACCTGTAGTACCACATTCTTTCAAAATGGTCGGCAGAGCACCACAAATACAACCGGTGGTGGTGTTTTGAGAGATGATCCTCCTCAGGGATTATATTCGTTGATAATAAAATTAATAACGAACTTTGAAGGCGGAAATGGCAGAGAATAGTCTACGGCGGGATCTGTGAGGCCGAGTGATATCCTATGACCGAACCACTTACGAGATTTCTGACAGGGACTGCAGAGACGAACGACTGCGCCAAAGATTGTATGCACACACAGTAAGGCTTAGCATATTCGCATCTTCGTGATGGCAAACGTTGCTGTAAACATCGTAGGATGAAATTTAGAGAGATATATTTGCTAAGAAAACACAAGTTCCGTTCCCTCCGAACACTAGGGTTTAGCAAGAATGGAATGTCGGGGAGGTGAAATAATGAAAGGTTTCTATGTATTGAGTATATTTGGACACTTACATAAATGTTAAATAATAATGGCGGTATTCCAAACTCACTCCGTAACAGAACATGAACCATTGTACTGACCGGAAGAGAGCCCAACCTTAGAATACACCATATGATCTTTCTAGGGTCCAATGGTGCATATCTCTCCCGGAAACGTCAAATACAAGTATTGAATTGTTCTCCGCTCATTAGTTGACGAGATATATTAAAGTATAGTAGCAACGGTAACATAGGAGAGGCCCACAACACATCACATTATATGTTCGGCGCCAGCCACAAAGTCTGACTCTTGCAAGAAGGCCAAGCATACACATGCTATTATTCTCAACCGCCTAACAAGCTAGACTTTGCTCAAAAGAGGTATCGTTTATCGATAATAGCAGTGCGTGGGCGGGGCGGGACATATAGGGGATGACAAAATAAGGTAGAGATCACTTCAATGGAGACAAGAAGCTGTAACAGAGGAAGATTTGAATACAGGAAACACTAACTTACATAGTCCATAGACTATAAATGACTGGGTGCGCTCTTTCTATGGTGAGTGATAGTTCATGACGGAATTGTTTCTGGTAACGGGTGTTTAACTTTTCACATTATTGGCGCTCTAATGATTAGAGATGGACGTTAATGTAGTTCAATAGCTGTCCCCGTCCTATGTAGGAGTGTGACCTTAGAATAGGGCTCGGAAAACATGTTATGCCAGATTCTGTACGGTCAAGAGAGTTTTCCAACGGGCGCTATATCTAAACAGAAAATATAGATGGGGTTCCGCCCCCTCAAAACAGTGACTGAGGGTATAAATGTACAAACCTCCCGTGTAGCTTTTAGCGGAATGAGAGAAATGGAATAAATTCGTTTCGAAGCCAATTCTCGAGTCGAGTGATGGCGCATGACCCTAATAAGTTGCATCAGGCGATGGCTCTTTCTGTTAGAACAGTGCGAATGGGGATACTAAATCTAATTTAATTCCTGAATCCGTATTGGTAGCTCCATACATATGGTGTATGCTCAAGGTGAGTAGGGGGCGGGCATATTGGAGTATGAGACATAAGTGTGGATAACTTTACCGGAAAGCTACAACAG
This sequence comes from Morchella sp. 2018-W30, assembly GCA_024713625.1. Classification (NCBI taxonomy): domain Eukaryota; kingdom Fungi; phylum Ascomycota; class Pezizomycetes; order Pezizales; family Morchellaceae; genus Morchella; species Morchella sp. 2018-W30. Next base: position 1,876,909 of record JAMJEW010000008.1, on the reverse strand, counting down.
GTCGTCATATAAAGGTGTAAGGTAACTAGGAGCAGATGTACCAACGTCGCGATGCTAAACATGGGAAAGCTAGAACTTTTTTAAAACATTTCGAAAGAATTCTCGGGAAGCGAGTGATAGACCATGATCCTAGCACGTACTGTTGTTTTCTGCGTAAGTACTCTCTCGTATAATACCTCGGCATGAATAGACAAGTAGGAGCCCATTCAATGTGAATAGCTAGATTTTGCAGTTAGCAACATGTGTGTGTGGATTGGTGTTACGTATCTCAACAGTAGGACTGAACTAGGACATAGTTACAAAGCGGGTAAAAAGGTCCAAAAATAAGAAAAATTAGAAATAGGCCAACGGCATTACCCCGCGTCATGGAGAGGAAAATCTGGTGTGTTCTCCTTGTCTCATGCCCTAGTATTTGCGTGGATACAGTTCATGGTAAATCTTCGTGATTTATGAATCATGAACGACCTTACAAGCTTGAGTTTTTTGGTCATTGAATAAAAGAACAGACTGACTGACCAGGCTTCATTCGTGCTATTTAAATAGGTACTTGGGCGAACTAATACAGGTCAAGGTATTGCGGAGTGCACTGATCTCATAATATAATTGAGGTTTTAGTGTATGTGGCCCGGGATGCACCCGTATTCAGACCAGAGAAAACGTAGTGATCATGGTAGTAAATGACTCGAGGGAAATATGTATGCGGCCTAGACTTATGGTATTAAGCTATGTATATATATACTGGTGATGGGCGAATGACAAAGTATAATAGGGGAGTTATACATATGAGTAAACACGCGTGGGCAAAGCAGGAAACCCCGTCATAGTTGGTCCTCGTTGGTTCACATGTAATACGAGGACAGGATGATATAGAAAGATGAGAATGCCTGCATTGCTTGTGAATAGAGATAAGTACTTGATGTAGAGATGTCACATGGTGTACAAGGTATTGCGAAGAGAGACATAACAAAAGATAGTACCCGAATCCAACATATTACTTTGTTACGCCGAATGTAAGAAGATATATAGTCGCAGACCCGTCGAAATTATCACTGCCATTTCCAAACCTGTGTACATGACACATATCCCGAGTAGAATATCACCACCAGTCCCGACCCTAGCAAATATATATCATCATATGCGAGATCAAGGTATATTGAATCCTCCACGCTGACTATCCATCCTCCACCACCACCGTAATATGGAAAAAGACAAGATAGAATATATTACTGATTGTTAGCAAGGTTCACACAAGGAGATAGCAAATTTACCTTCTTGCCCTTTTCCGTTATCACAACGAGAAAAATCAAGTTGATATCCCATCAACTGTCTATCATCCACACTTCCTTTCCTCCAGTAAGCCCCAACAACGGTACAGCCAGTCCTGGATAAGCGTGGGTGGTTGGCGGATCTCCTATGTGAACATCTAGATACAAAGTCAGTCGTCGATCACAACAAAGTACTAGATCTTAATCCATAAAGGGAATCTCTAGGGGAATAGACTTACTAAGCCAACCACCGGGAAGGGGGATTTACTAGGAATAAGCAAACCAGCAGTAAGAAACGATCAGGTTAGATAGCGAGGGACTTGGAAACACAGCATGGAGTTACGGTCCTCAGGACCGGCCAGTGTAGTGGGGGAAGGGGGGGGGATGGGGGCTTAGGATTGATCGCAGGAGTTACAGCAGAAACCAGCCAGCGTAAATGGGGGATGGGGGCTTAGGATTGATCGCAGGAGTTACAGCGGAAACCAGCCAGCGTAAATGTGGGGGGGGGGGATGGGGGCTTAGGATTGATCGCAGGAGTTACAGCAGAAACCAGCCAGCGTAAATGGGGGTGGGGGCTTAGGATTGATCGCAGGAGTTACAGCAGAAACCAGCCAGCGTAAATTGGGGGGGGGGTGGGGGCTTAGGATTGATCGCAGGAGTTACAGCGGAAACCAGCCAGCGTAAATTGGGGTGGGGGCTTAGGATTGATCGCAGGAGTTACAGCGGAAACCAGCCAGCGTAAATGGAGAAAAAGGAGTAGAGAGGGAGGGGAACTGAGGGTAGTGGAAGTGAACTATGCCGATATTGTTAGGAATCAAAGTATTCCGAGAGGAAGGCAAGAGATTGAGTAGGGAACTGGAGTTATGGTACTTAGACACAGCCAGCATGGTAATTAAAAGGGGCGGAAAGGGGGAGGATATGGTAAGTGGTACTGATCGAAAGCCAGACCAGGTTGATAAATGCAAGAAGCATAACGGAGCGCCGGAGTTACTGCACTTATACAAGCCGGATGCAGGGGAAGACTAGATAGGACAAGGGAGGCCTCAACTGGAGTTACGTTTAAGACCCACGGCAAGTTGGAAGATGGAAAATCATCGAATAGTATGTTCACAGAGAGACTGGTAATGTACCAAGCCTTCGTAAACAGAGAAAGGGGTGAGGGCACTGGAGTTACGGATTTTTCCCAGCCAGCGTGGTGGGAATCAGTAGGAGAGGAAGGATAGATGAGATGTCTGGAGTTACAGCATAATAACTAGCCAGATTATCAGAGGGAGAATATTATGATTGGGGCCGGGGGAGGAAGCATATAGGGGATAGGGATTATCTGGAGTTATCGGTGAACCGAGCCAGTGGGGAAGGGGAAGGGAGATAATCAATATGGGGTTGGGAGGCGGAGTTACTGGTTAACACCAAGCCGGCAATCAAAATGCAAGGGGAACATCGTACCGGAGTTGCAATACGAAACAGTCAATAGGGGAGGAGGATCGGGAGAGGGAAGGATAAGGAATTAGAGTTACTGGATTAATCCAAGCTAACAGAATTTCAAGCAAAGAGGGGAGCATATTCTGGAGTTACCGTATGGACGAGCCAGTAAGCGGGGAGCATATTCTGGAGTTACCGTATGAACGAGCCAGCAAGCGGGGAGGAGTCAAGGCGAGGAGGGTCAGAGTTACTGAAATAATCAGGCTGATAGTGTAGGATGGCGCAGAGCAAAAACGGAGTTTCGACTGGAGTTACCGTGTCTAACGAGCCAGCGGGAGGGCGGGGGAAGGTGGGGTAAAGGTGGTAATGGAGTTACTGGGTAAACCCAAGCCTATAACCAAAATAAAAGGAGGTGAATAAACTTCATTGGAGTCCCCGTGTAGAGATTTCAAACGGAGGATTGGAAAATAGCCGAAACCTGACCGAGTTTATTTTAGGTAGGAGCGGGCTAATAGGATTACCAGAGTTTGACAGAGCCGAAGTAATAAAGAATCATCTATGATAATAAAGTTAGTTCATCTAGGTACAACGAGATAAAACGACAGAATCAACGGATAAAGGAGTAGCGGTAAGCAAACGAGATGCTGATGGAGACGGAAAACTAGAGGATAAAAAAGGGATTGATGAAATGGAAGAATGGTTTGGTACCTGATGATCGTCATGGGGGGTAGCAGTTCAATCTGGAAAACAAGTTTTTAGAACCTGCGAGATAAAGGAATAATATCTGTTTTCGGAGAGGTTAGCTTAATCATTTGTGGATGGATATGGATGATGAACTTGATCTCATAGCCGATGAGACCAGAGACATGATGGGAGAAGGAAGGGACCGCTGCAGGAAGCACAACAAGGGGGTGGAAATCTACCGAATATCAGACAAATAGTGATATATTAAGTATTCGCAGATGAATGATTGATGCCTGATGGTCCATCGATGATGGAGGGGTAGAAAGGGGCGGTATTGGTGATGATATATGTAGAAGAGGGGTAATGAAGAAGGGATGAAGAGAAAGGGGGGAGAGCGGAAGGATAAGTGTCTTAAGAGTAGTATGGTATGCTGGCATCATCCCGCACTGTTTAGCCACGCTAAGCTGGTACATAGTGTGCATACACATATATATTTTACAAGTACGCTTGCCGGGTATATGTATATAAATGTAAGTGGATGTAGCCACGATATGGTGAATCAATTGAGCCGCAAGGAATGTATATACATGTACATTACAGATGTATCTGATAGGACGCCTTGATTGAGGAGTCCATATTTCAATGTAAAAGCAAAATCTTACCGTCCAGATTATTGTATTTTACACAAGTCGGTTCTGAATAAGCGCATAGATACGAGTATAATGTTTATTCTTTTGGTAAATAGAGCTTATTCGCTACCAGCAGAATGAGCACCCAGACCCGTAGCATTAGGAACTGATCAATTCCTGTGGTACCGAGCTAGGTTGAGATAGAGCTATCAATGGTATACAAATACATGTATTAATGATCCCCCGGATAATTGATATATATCATCACCTATCAACAAGGATAGGATACAAAGCTCTTGAGATATCTAGCATCTATGGATCTCACAGCGTATTAATCGTCTGAGTCAATGTTTATAGTTCTAGATTTCGTGACAGACTTTTGCTTTTTGCCTTTTCCTTGAGCTGCTTGCTGCTTGGCTGTAGCGGACCTCGTGTTTCTAGCTTGACTTTTCTTTGGCTCCGCATAGAGAAAGTCAGAGCCATCAGGATCCATATTCTCGTCTTCAGATGGTGGATCCGGCTTGGCCCCAGACTGAATTGCTGGGTCTTTATCAGATCTTTGATCAAACTCTCCACCGGACTCATTAACAACTTCATCGGTTAATGATGCAGCATCAAGATGCTCCTACGATCCAATATGGATATGTTCCATAGTTTTATTAAGAGCTTTCCTTCCAAGTCTTTTCCTGCTAGGCGCACCAGCAGGTGTTGTCCCTGGTCCACCAGCCTCCTCTGTCTGACTGGTCATGGTCCTTTTTCTTACAATTTTTTTAGGCGTCTTTGTGGCAAGATTAATTGAACTCTTTGTCTTGGTAGCCTCGACAGTCTCTGCTACTTCAGTTAACCCATTCGCACCCCGCCTGTTTCCTGCTCCATTGTTGATTTTTCCCGCTGCTTTAGTTTCCTTCTTTCCGGCTTTTAAATTTGGTGAGTTCTGTCCTTTTCCAATTTGTGGTGCTTCGACCTCAGTTGCGTCAACTGACGGTCCTTGGTAGATATGGGTCTTGAAATGTTTAGGCATGTCAAACTTTCCGGTCGGCTTCTTGCTCATGCATGGGCATGCGGGCGGAAGAACTTTGCTTCCACGCCGTGAAACAGATTCAGTGATAGTCATCGTTCTCACTTCCAATTCCGCTCCCCAGTCCTTTCTATCCTTATCTAGCAGCTCAATTGCCGAAATCCAGTTCTTGATAGCTGTAATCAATTTTTCACCAGTACTATGGAGTAGCTCATACTCCAAAAGATCAAAGACTAATTAAACAGTACTATAAAGATCATCGGCATCGTTCCCATACTGAATTTCGTTCGTTAGACAGCGTAATACCGTGTTAATTCTGTAATATGTAGTCCAGGTGTAACCCCCAAGCAGACCGCCTGCCACAGTCAACACTCCATGAATCCAGCCCGCTGGTACAAAGAAAGCATCTTTTTTTGTAGTCTTTACGATCCTACCACCTTTCAGGTAAGGTGCTATTAAGACCAGCTTGGAGCTTAAAGTCAGCCGGCTATAAGTGTCTGATTGTTTGCTTTCATTATCTTCAAGCTTTTTGTGAAGGAATGCTTTATCGTAGAACTGTTTCTCATTTTCTTTTGTCGGAGGCCAGAGGAACCATATTTTCTCGGTACTGCCAACTGATACTGCAACATTGTCCTGACCCCGATCAACATGAAGATCAACCCAGGAGTGGAGTGGAGTAGCGTTATATCCAGCATAACCTGTTCTATGACCTCTTTCGAGCGAAACAGGGATAGATATCCCGTACTGGTTATTAAGTTCGGTAGGACAGATATCCAAAATGTACTTAACTTCACTAGGAGCGTGATCACTATATTGAATTTGATGAATGACGGTAATGATATCTGCACTGTCTGGTTCGGTCGAAGTGCTAGGCTTGGGGGACGCCAGAAAGCATGCAAGACTTGCTTTTGATTGTGGGGGCCCCATGTTTTCCCATACCTCGCTGGGTTCAAATAGAAGCGGGACCTCCATTGATGGGTTCACGAGTTTATCATGCTGCTGAACGGCTTTAAAGCCGCATGCATGTTTGGCGAGGACACCCCAAATATCAGGCCGCATATCGGGGTACCTCGCCTGATAGGCAATTAACTCTTGCCACAGCTCTCCCACACCTGGGTCACACTTGTAGGGGCAGATCTCATTGTGCCCCGGCTTGCTTGTCTCTGGAATCGTTATTAGGAACTTGCACCCAAACATTTTCCACTTGCAATCGACCTCTTCGGTCCTGCAGTATATCAGTATTCTGCCGATGGTTGGGATAGAGTGGATACTCTTACTTAATATTGTTAACATACTTAGCCTCCCACTTGATCCTTTTATTTTCAAATCGTGCTTCCACTCTTGCTTTGTGCTCCTCTCGTTCCGCTTGGGAACGACTCAGGATTCTCCCAGGTCTTTGAGCTGCTATAATAGATTCAGGCAGCGATGATGCTACAGGTAGCCGTGCCTGTGGATGGGTGAAGCGATGTGGTGGGCTGTAAGACATTCCCGATAATTGCCTTTGTTGATAGTATGGCTGCATGACCGGCAATCGAGCAGCAGATTTGACACCTGGTGGTGGTGGTACCGCTGCTATTTGCTGGGGGAAGTGGTACTGTTGAACTCTGGAAGGGGGTGGCATCTGTAAGAATAGCGGAATATTGTCTTGTGAGAATGAGGTTGGTGGTAAAGGAATGCCGGAAGAAGCTGTTCTCTTCAGTGGATTAGCGGTGGTAGGGTGTCTAGTTGATGAGACGTCTGCATAAACAGAAGATGATAGAGGAAGTGTAGGTGGATAGTGTGATAGAGATGTCAATTGAATTCTTGACGGAACTAGTTGCGTAAGTTGCTTAATTGACGAGCCTTTTTCATTGCCAGCAGATGGAATTGATGGAATCAGTAGCGAACGAATTGCCGGGGGAGTTCCAGTTGAGCTCTGTGAGGGGGCTTGCTGGACTGCTGTAATGGCTTGTGTAGTTGGTGCTGGACATGCCGCAGCTATAGCGGAGAAGGAAGTAGATAGCACATCGGCGCTCTGACTGACTGGTGATGGCTTTGGTGGAAGATCGTAACGAGCCATTGATGCTTGATGGTCCTAGGTTTCGGTACAGGGTGGAGAAAGATGTATGAAGTGGGGCGGGGAACATTGTCCACGCTACATAGTAGGTACATATATCTACGCTAGGGGGAGTTCTATTGATCCTGGGCTATTGCAGGGATGCAGATGTCCATCTCCAGCATCGGCCACGTGTCAATGGTTGGGAATAATGATTTGTAGTATGACCGTTGAAACAATGACTTCAGAAACAGCAAAGCCGTCATTTTTGAATTCGCTCAACTCGCCTATGATCTCAGGGATGGGCTATAGTCAGCTGCTATCCTTGAGGTGAATTGGGGGCAGTGCGCTAATGGTACCGTTGGTGCTTGCATGCTACCGGGGATGCTTCCATGCTCCCGGGAGTGGTTCCAAAATGCTTCTAAACTACAGTACTGTAGTCGGGGCCAAGGAATAGTCAGTGTAGTCCTACGTCTAGTGAACTCCTGGTGACGTAGTAGTCCCGACAAGGAGCCTGTGGGCGCAAGAGCGCTCGAAACCCACAGAATATACGGTAGCCATGGGATCCGGGAACAGAGAAGCATGTGGGTACAAGGGCGCCGGGGCCACGGGGCATATGGAAGCCATGGCGCGAGGGCGTAAAGTGAGTACAGACACGTGGTAAGATACTGAGCTATATGTAGCCTGTTTTAGCACTTTGTATGAGGAGCCAGGTTATCCATCGTGGCTTCTCGGGTGTGGAAGCAAGTGCGGGGGCAGGAAGCCAAATCAAGTAGCTTTCATGCGCCGAAAATGCATGATCCCTAGCAGTCTAAAAACCACGATTCCGCTTGCAAAAAACCATCATTCCAGGCGTAGGTGAAGCAGTCGAAAAAGAATGATTACAGAAGGTGAAGTGATTGAAGAAGCATACATTCGATGCAGAACTACAAGATATCACTCGCTTTAGATTGCGCTATGGTACATGCCTCCACATGTAAGGTCATGAACGATGATTCACTGCACCTGCCCGCCTCTGGTAGGGACCCATATATGTGTGGCCTTGACGGAAGTTCCAGGGTACAGAAGTGAGTGTAGAAGCAGGAGGCTATATAGGTGTGTCTTTATAGTGCGTTAGCCAGTGTAGGGGTTGGGAGCTGTGTGGGGACAAGGAAGCATGTGCAAAGACGCCTGAGCCACGGAGCGCATAGAAGCTACGGAGGGAACAGAAGCCATGGTGCAAGGGTGCGGGGTGAATACAGATACGTGTAGGATACTGAGCTATATGTAGTCGGTTGTAGTACCGTATATGAGGAGTGGAATGGGCCAGTTAAGCTGAATTCTATGTGCATGACGCATGCTGGCTTTAAGGTTCCTCATGGGAAAGGCCCGAGGACTACGCGGTTCCAGCGGTGGAATCGCTCGTACTCTTGAGACAGGGTGTGGAAGAGAGTGCAGAGACCAGAAGCCATATGGGCGTGGCTTCATAATGGTTTCAATGGGTGAAAGCGAGAGTAGAGACAGGAAGCCATTTCCATGTGACTAGCTAATAGCTCCCATGCACCAAAAAAGGACGTTGCCACGCGCCAGAAAAGCGTCGTTTCATGTGGAGATGTAGCAGTTCAAAAGTATGTATTCGACGCAGAATCATAAATTATTACCCATTTCAGTACTGCGCAATAGCAAGAAGAGTTGCAATTGGTGCCGACTTAGAGACACGCCCATATAGCCAGGTGCATGTGAGTGTGGTTGCAAGCATGGTTGCGGGCTTGGGCCCTGTGGGTATGGTGTATCTACTAATAGAGGACGAACCGGAGTACTCCCACCCCAAAAAATGCTATTGGCTGGTGGCCACTAAATCCAAGTGATGGCAACCGGGAGGGGGCCCGTGGTTCGCTAGATAGGGCCAGTTTAACACTATTACAGGCTCTCAGCGAATGGTATTTTTCAGGGTGGATATGTACTCCCGCTCACCCTCTATGAGTAGATCCGCCATACATTGAACTTGTATACGACCCGTAGCTCAGCCTGGCCCCATGGTCAGGATTGTGTATGGTGAGAGCGCGAGGGACACGACCGCGGAGCATAGTAGGGAACGGAGTTTTAGTTAGAGTTGGGTGTGGCTCCCTAATTAATTCCATGGTTTGGAAGGCGTATAGGTGTGGCTGGGCTTGGGTGCTGGGGGTGTGGAGAATTTGTATGTGATCCGTAGTTGTCGAACGTGGCAGTATTTTGTATATGTGAGACGCAAACTGGCCTTGGGATTTTGTATGATAAGGGCACAAGGGGTATACGGGGCGTAGTAGTAGGGGACGGAGTTTTGACAGAACATAACTAATCCTTCTTCCCGCTTAGCACGTTCCACGCAGTGATGAAAAAGCGTACATATAATACAGAATAATAGGTTATCACCCACTACAGTATCATGACTCTACATGTAAGGTCGCGAACGACTCAGAAGATTCATTGCGCCAACCCATCTGCTTCATAGTAGCCCACATGGTGTTGAAGTAAGCGTTCCAGTGAGCCTGATCGGGAGTTTTGTCTTAGGGGCGCGTTGAATCTGTATACGACCCGTAGTTGTTCAGCGTGGCAATATTTTGTATGTGTGTGACGCGAACTGGCCTCTGGAAATTGTATGGTGGGAGCGCAAGGGGTACACGATTGCGGGTCGGAGTAGCGGACGGGGTTTTGACAGAGATTGGGGACACGTTCTGATGGTCAGGTGTATATGCACGTGGAGGCAAGCGTAGTGGTACACTCGGATGGTAGACCGTAGCTGTCCAGTGTGGCAGTATTTTGTGTGTGTGTGGCGTGAACTGGCCTCAAGATATTGTATGGTGAGGGCGCAAGGGGTACACGATTGCAGGGCGTACTAGTAGACGGGGTTCTGACAGAGTCATGAATTGCCACTCGCCCTACAACTATGTCATAGTGCATGCCCCCACAAATAAGGCCATAAACAAGGATTCAAACATCCGTCCGTTGCTGGCGGGGAGCCATATATGTCTGGCCTCAATATCGCTTCCAGGGTATCGAAGCGAGTGCGGAGACAGGGAGCCATCTGGATGTGGCCCCCTAATGCCCTACATGCGCTAGAAACACATGTTTCCTAGCAGCCTAGGAGCCACGATTTCATGCGCCAAAAAACCCTATTTTCATTTGGAGGTGAAGCACTCAAAAAAACATACATTGGATGCAGAATCATAGATTATCAATTGCTCCACAATTGCGCTATGGTATGGGAATGTGGACCCACTGCGCCCCCCCCCGTTGCTGGCACGCCATGTGGGTGTAGCTCTATAATGGCTCCATAGTTGCTTCCAGGGTATGGGAGCGAGTACAGAGGAAGAAAGCTATATGGGCGCTCCCTAATAGCTCCCAGACTCCGATGGCGTAGCCAGGGCAAGTCTAGAGGCAGGCGTGGGCCCGACCGTGCCTGAATGCTTGGAGATTGGGGACATGTACTTATGGCCAGGTGCCTGCGAGCGTGATTGCAAGCTTGGGTGCTGGGGGTGCGTTGAATTTGTATGTGACCCGTAGTCGTCCAGCGTGGCAGGATTTTGTATGTGTGTGACAGAACTGGCCTTAGCACTTTGTATGGTGAGGGCGCGAGTGGTACACGATTGCGGGGCGGAGTAGGGGACGGGGTTTTGACAGAGTTCAGGAATAAAATAAGAGAGTACAACTCAGCGTTAGCATTCACTTTGGTGAAATATAATGTTGACAACAAACTGGCTGAAATAGTAAGAGCGGGTATTACATGTTTTCAAGTGCATTGGGAACTTCATCATTTGCAGGGCCCACTAGATCCCGCTCCCACTGCAGTACCAACTTTTGAGCAACTTCATTTCTATAATCCACGGTATGCTGCTCAGGCGAGTCGAGAGCAGCGTCCTGCCTTGAACGTTGCTATTTTGGAGCATCTCACAAATGAGTTGGGCAGTGTAGATCTTTTTGTTGGGGTTTATGCGACAGCAAAAGAACGTTTGGCCTCTGCGTTCTCTCAGGATAGGAATGCACAAGTACTACTGAATCCTCAGCTACAATTGACTATGGAGAGTGGGGCAAACCGACGCTGTGAGAATTTGCCCACAAGCAATGAAGTAGCGGTTATATTTCCAGATGAATACGGTCAAGCAGGTTTCCGAGACATAGTAATTGCATACCGAAACCCTACGGAAAACAATCTGTTCAGTGTTATGAATCTAAATTATGCTGCGTATATGCCTTTGTATTACGCCCCGTTACCCACCCGTGGTGACTTGGATTACCATTGGAGCCTTGAGCTATAAGATCAAAAAGGCACAGGGAAAAATGTTTGAACAAGCCAATGCATTTTTTATAGGTAAATTTGACTCTTTGATAAAAATATATAATGAATTAATACTCACATACATTAGATACAGGTTACATGAGTGGGGAACAGAGCCAAAAACATTATTTTTAGAGCAAAGACTATTACAGCAATATTTGGTTGATGCGTAGGCTGTCTGCGATCAGGATAAATTAAACTGGATCCGTTTGAACCAAAATCAGCTTCGTTCAGATTTGTTCAATGGGGTTGCAGATGCGTTGATTCAACAAGACTTTAATCCTTAAGAAACGGGGCGAGGAATTATTCCATCCAGCAGCTATACCGGTGGTGACCGGTATATGCAACAGCTATTTCAAGACGCTATGGCGATTGTTCTTCATTTTGGCCAGGCCACCCTCTTTATGACGTTTACTGCAAATCCCAAGTAGACAGAGATTATAGCGGAGTTGAAGCTGGGTCAAACAGTAGTGAGTAAACCCAATTTGGTAGCAAGGGTATTCCATATGAAACAACAGGAGCTTCTCAAGGAGTTAAAGCACAAAAATGTATTTGGTAGATATTTAGGCTGTGTTTGGACTATTGAGTATCAAAAACGTGGACTGCCGCACATGCATTTACTCCTATTCCTGCATCCAGATGATAGATTTATAGACGCCGACCGCATTGATCAAATAGTCTGTGCAGAATTCCCTGATCCAGCAACAGATCCAAATGGGGAGCTTGAAGCAATTATCAAAGGCTGTATGGTTCACGGGCCTTGCGGGAACGCTAATCCGAATTCACCATGTATGACAGCAACCTCTCCTGGAGGTATCAAAACCTGTTCCAAAAGGTACCCGAAGGCCTTTCAGTCTGAAACAGTGGTTCAAGAAGATGGTTACCCACTATACCGAAGGAGAAACAACGGAAAGATTCATACAGTACCCTTACGAGGTTCAGTAACAGGACAAGCAACTTTCGATCTTGACAACCGATGGGTAGTACCCTATAACCCATATCTGTCCTGGCGATACAAAGCACATATCAATGTGGAGGTGGGGGTTGTGCCTTCGAATTTTGGGTTGAGCTCTCCTAGGGGTGGATGGGGTTTCATTTTTGTACCTGTGGTTATAGTTGTAGTCATGTGCCTAGGCTTTCCCTAGCTGTGGTTTCTATTGTACCCATAAATCAATATAACTTGATCACTAGCCCTAACTAGCGAGCACAGAGATAGGAAGCCATGTGGGTATGGCCTCCTGATAGCTTCCATGCGCCAAATATGTATGATCCCTAAAAGTTTAGAAACCACGACTCCTTACGCCGAAAGAAACATGTTTCCATGTAGATGGGATAGTCAAAGAAGCATTATTTCATGTGGTGAAGCAGTCGAAAAAGTGTATATTTGATACAAAGTCATAGATTATCACCCTCTCCAGAATCGCACCATGTTAATGCCTCCATAAAATATGGTCGTGAACGAGGATTCACTGTGCCCGCCCCCCGATGGCGGGAGACCATATTGGTGTCGCTCCATAATGCCTTCTAAAGTAGAAGTGAAGACTGAGGGAAGAAGGTTAGGGCGATTGTAGAGGCAGTGGGTGCGAAGCGCGTCAGGAAGGAGCTTGGTACGGTGGGGATTAGGGACATGTTCTCATGGTGAGGACAAGATTGTGAGCTCTTGTACTGGAGCTTGGGTGCCAGTGGTGCGCTGAATTTGTATGGGACCCGTAGTTGTCCAGTGTGGCATTACTTTGTATGTGTGTGACATGAACTGGCCTTAGCATTTTGTATGGTGAGGGCGCGAGGGGTACACGATTGCGGGGTGGAGTAGGGGACGGGGTTTTGACAGGGTAAAGGTGGTGGGAGTTGATTATGGAAGGAAAATTCACCCTCTCTGGGAATGAGGAGGGTGATTGCCATAGCCTATGGGCTGAATGTATGTATGAAATAGAAATAAATAGAATCGCGACCCCACATGTAATGGTGGAGATCTCACTGCGTCCGCCCTCCCCTAGTGGGGAAGGCATGTGGGCGTGCCATTTTAATTCAGGGGGGAGTCAGGCTAGGGCAAATATGGTTGAGTGCTGGGGGTACGTTGAATTTGTAGTCGTCCAGCATGCCAGTATTTTGTATGAGTGCGACGCGAACTGGCCTTAGGATTTTGTATGGTGAGGGCGCAAGGGGTACACGATTCCGGGTCGGAGTAGCGGACGGGGTTTTGACAGGGTCCTCAATGGTACGTATCAGTATGGTCTCCTCGCCATATCGTACCCACTATTATATACTGAGGTGTCCATCCAACTGCATGATATTTTGCAGACTCCTTATCGTCCCAAATATAATATATCATGCTGTAATCGAGTGATGTTCTATGTCCCTGGAGTTCTTTTTAGCCCATGAACCACATAGAAAAAGCAAATGAAGATTTGGGCGCCAAGACCCTACCGTGATGTCCATGATATGTTATCGATGCAGATAAAATCCATATCCTACCTACTATTACCTAAAGATCATCATATTGTACTTTACTCACCACACTGCCAGCGAATATTATCGATACGTATCACATATCACAATACGGGATTATCATTGAGAGCCCTGATCGGAATGAACGCGCTTCGGTGCTCTTGGGAGCAACAGTGCTATAAGACTACTACTGCCTAATCTAACCCTGCCCCACTAATCATAAACGGTATACAATATAGGAATATAGAAATCTCATTATGACCCCAACACCTACATGTTCGCGTCTGTGCACGTATGTGACGACTTAATCAACCAACCATAGCCGTTTCACTTGCTCCTGGACCTCTATGATTGAACTATGTGTTGATGTTGATATCCCGGCAGCGTTTCGAAGCATTTTGACTATCTCCTTAGTGGCTCCACAGGCCGCAGCTTGGAGAGCGTTACCATATCTCCCCCCCTGAAGATTGACATCTGCGCCCGCGTCTAGAAGGATTTTGACTATCTCCTCGTTGCTTCTTGAAGCTGCAGCTTGGAGAGCGGTACCATATTTCCCCCCCTGAAGATTAACATCGGCGCCAGCGTCTATAATCACCTCTACTATCCTAGTCCTGCCCCAGAAGGCCGCAGCTTGGAGAGCGGTACTATATTCCCCCCCCTGAAGATTAACATCGGCGCCAGCGTCTAGAAGGATTTTGACCATCTCCTTGTTGTCCCGGGAAACTGCAGCTAGGAGAGCGGTACCATATTCCCCCCCCTGAAGATTAACATCGGCGCCAGCGCCTAGAAGGATTTTGACTATCTCCTTGTTGTTTTGGGTAACTGCAGCTAGGAGAGCGGTACCATATTCCCCTCCATGAAGATTAACAGCGGCGCCCGCGTCTAGAAGGATTTTGACTATCTCCTCGTTGTTTTTGGAAGCTGCAGCTTGGAGAGCGGTACCATATTTCCCCCCCTGAAGATTACAATCGGCGCCAGCGTCTAGAATCACCTCTACTATCCTAGTCCTACCCCAGGGGGCCGCAGCTTGGAGAGCGGTACCATATTTCCCTCCCTGAAGATTAACATCGGCGCCAGCGTCTAGAAGGATTTTGACTATCTCCTTGTTGTTTTGGGAGGCTGCAGCTAGGAGAGCGGTACCATATTCCCCCCCCTGAAGATTAACATCGGCGCCAGCGTCTAGAATCATTTCAACCATCTCAGTCCTGCCCCGGTAGGCCGCAGCTTGGAGAGCGGTACCATATTCCCCCCCCTGAATATTGACATCGGCGCCCGCGTCTAGAAGGATTTTGACTATCTCCTCGTTGTTACGGCAAAGTGCAGCTTGGAGAGCGGTACCATATTTCCCTCCCTCAAGATTAACTTCGGCGCCCGCATCTAGAAGCACTTTGACTATCTCCGTCCCGCCCCGGTAGGCCGCAGCTTGGAGAACGGTGCTGGGGTTCAGGTACAGGTCACCAACCCTGCCGCACACTAAATTGGGATCCGCACGAGCGCCCGAAGGGGTTTGGACCACTGGCGCATGATTGCTAAGCACCGCGTTGCAGAGAGTGTTCCGACCATCCACTATAAAGCTAATGTCCGCATCGTATTCTAATAGTAATTTTACCATTACCGCACTTCCTGAACGTACACTAGCATGGAGAGCGTTGTGTAAACCCGTAACTCCACCACTCTCGAGAAGGGTCTTCGCCGAATCAACCATGCCATTGGCACAGGCATAATACAAGGCAGACCTCCCCTTCCGGTCCAACGAACGCACATCCGCCCCTCTAGCAACCAAGAACAAAACTGCAGGCTCACACCCAGAGGACGCTGCAGTGATCAGGGGAGTGCTTCCATCCGAGCCCCAATAATTAATATCACAACCGCGATCCAGCAACTCCTTCATTGCAGACACCGACCCACCACGGGCCACGTCATTGAGCACACCATTGAGCTCCCCCGCAACGTCCACATCCGGGTATAGCTGGAAGTACAGAGGTAGCAAATCAAGACCTGATAATAGACCTAGTGGGCTAAGGGAACAGCTCCGTGATGAATCGTTTCGGTATATGACCCGCCCCACCCTGCGGCCGACCCATCCATATTCACCACCACCACCACCACTACCATAATAGCCATCATACGCGTAGAAACCAGAAATATCATCATCATCATCATCAACAACATCAACATCAACATCAACACCATCAACATCACCATCACCAACATCACCAACATCACCAACATCAACATCATCATCAACATCACCATTACCAACACCACCACCAGCCACCGCCCTTTCTGGATTCCCACATGTTGCAAGGATGGCCCATCGAAGAACATCATAATCATCTTTCAGTAAGGATCTAATGAGGCTGAGGAGACAGTCCAGTGGTGGGCTTACTGCCTCGCGCAGATGTAACCCGAGAAAGGTACATGCATATTGGAAAAGGTCTAGTCCCAGGACATAAGTGGAGTATATTTCGCACCCAAGCGCCCTACACGGCCCCAAGGAGCGCAAGTACACAAGTATGCTCTGCGCCACAAACGCCCTCGTGCTCGTGCCTTCCAAATGCTCGAGGTCCCTGGCGTGCAAAAACTCTTGCACGGTAAAATGGGTCAGTCTCACTGTCCCACAATCATTGGTGACTAGGCCGCAGCATGAAGAGAGAACAGCCTGTTGTGAATACACCTCCTCAAGCTCTTCACAGCGCTTTGTGGTAGATTCCAGAGCTACCGCGAGTACCAACTCTCGAATTGTTAATGGTCTCTTTGCGGTAATGACCCAGGCCAAAGCACGGTGTGCCAGCTTTCTCATGGTCTTGGTCTGCTCATTTATTCTTTTCAAGATCCGATCGTAGGTATCATGCATCGTAGCGGGAAGGGAGTCTAGTGCATCTCGTATATCCTTCACTGATGGCTGCTCGTAGATAAAGTCAAGCTGACATTTCACCCATAAGAACCTATAGATCCGTAGTCCATTTAGCGTTGTGGTTGGTCCAGTACTTACAAGATTAAATACTTACATTCCATTAGCTTGTTGCACCAGCCTATTCCGAATTGCTCCCTTCAGTGCCTTGCTAATAGCGCAGTAGTCCTGCTTTCGCTTTTCCAACTCGTGGTCGACATACATTGCGATATCACCATCTACCTTTGTCACCTGGATAGGGAGTACCGCAAACTTAGCAGACAGGATATTACGTTCAATATCCACTTCCCGTCGGCTAGCGATAAAGATCCTTATCTTACAGGAGCCCGCAACCCGCCCGAGATAATTTATGAGGTCGTTCCTGCTCTCTTTACCGCATTCGTCTAGCGCGTCGACAACCAGGAACACCCGTGTGAAGTAGTTGACCACTTGTTGGAATAGGTCCTCAAGTTTGCAACGTTTTGGTTGAACATCATTATCGATACACGCTCTATAGAGGGCGCACAAGGAACTCGGAAGTCCCTCCATTAGACGGCACAGTTGCTTGATCCATATTCTGAGAACGTCCTGCGGTCCGACTGTGATCTGGAAATTGAAGTAGAAATAGGCTATTCCAGTAGCCTTCTTGTCTCTATACTTTGTCTTGATGCTCTCTAGAAGTGTGGATCTAATTCATATACTGTTAGCGCAGTTTCTAGGTGGGGGTGGATATTGAGGTGCAGGTGCAGGTGCAGGTGAGGGGGGGCTTCGTTGTACGAACGTTAGAACCGATTTTCCTACGCCGGCTAGAATTTTATTAGCAACCACTCAATGTTATATGATTAAGTGTCACTAACGGTTACCGTAAGACCATAGAAGGGAGGTTTCTAGTTCCTCCAACCATTCTCGTACCTCTATTGAGTCCAGAAACCACTGCCCTGTGTTCTCATATCTCTTGCTATATATACGCTCATGATCGTCATCAGGTTCAAGCGTTGAAAGCCAGGCCAATATCTCTCTGCGTTCAATACTGGAAGTATTGCTGGTCAGGTTATGTTCCATTCCACGCCATTTTGAGTTGGTCAAATCAATTTCCTCTTCATGGCGCTTGCGTAGTTGCATTGAGTCGTCACGTTCCCCTCGGCCTTGAATTAGAGCAGCGTACCCGGAGTGAGTGTTGGCAAGATTAATCTTGGCGCCATGACGTAGTAATATTCCAAGCATACGGATGTCCTTCGTAGAGATTGCCGGTAAGAACCTCCTCCCCTCGATGCTGCACTGGTGGTCCTCCGCATTTGGATCAGCACATCCAAGTGTTAGTAGGACTGATACCAGCCGGTATTCACCCTTCGACACGGCAAGACGGAGCTTCGTATTAGTCTCAGCCAGGTCTTTGCCGCTGGCTTGCTCTAATGGGGTTCGGGTTTGTGAGTATTTTACAATGACCACCAAGCGCGGAGAAGAGACATACCAATATAGTTTAACAGAACTCTAAGGCGCTCCCAAAGGGTGGTGTAAGCATGGTTTGACTGGTTATCAAACTTGACAAGAGATGAGTGGTTTCCTTCGGCGCTTTGTACATCCTCGAGATGCTGCGGAAGGTTCAGGATCGAGGACTCCCTCTCAACAGCGGTATAGTATTCGCCAGTTCTCGCCCACCTGCCTGTGACTGAATTCTGAACACATAGATTGCATATCAGTACCTCCATTCACCCAGCCTTCGCGGCCTAAGCCCTCCCCGATAGAGACCTACCTTCTCCACCTTCCTTGTCTCCATCGTCTCCTGGAAGCTCACCACTCCAAAGTGTTCCTCTTCAGCATACCTAATAAAAGATGTGAGATGCTTCGCGTCTTGACCCCTTTCGACTGCATGGACCAGGTCTAGACGCGGGGACCCCTCCCCGACCATTTCCACTATATCGTCAAAAAGAATGCCCCTATGTGGGGTGGCAAAGAAGATAATTGCTTTGGTCATTTTAAAGAGCTTGCCTCGCCGTGGATCCTCTTTGTCCCTAACTATAGCCTTTTCACTAGAGTCAACCTTTGATCCAGGGTGTGCATTTAAGTCTGTTAACCCCTGCCCCGTCAGGGGCATTTTGTACTTACGTCTGCTATAATAATTCCCCCAAAGCTATGGCCAATAAGCGCTATAGGTCGGTCCTTATCCCATGGCGTACAGGTCAGCCCCCTAGTCACCATTGGTAGAACATTGCTCATACTTCGCATCCTTTCCGAGCCTTGTCTATTTCCTCCAGCAGCCCCCGACTATAGTCGGAGAGTTTATGAACACACGGTTCACTCAGCCTGGAGTTGTAGCCGTATATCATTGTTCTACACTCGGGTCTATCCCTTTCAAAGAAATGGCGCAGCCACATCTTCTTCCACCCCGCACTGTTGGCCTCTCCGGCCCATGAACCATATGCATGTCCATTGAGACCAGATATCGCAACAATACTAACCTCATCATTAGCGTCTGTATTTGTAGCCGGAAAGATATAATACTCAAGCCTAATATCCTTGGTCGGCGTGTAAAGTTGGGTTAATCCATAGAAGTGCTTATCAATGAGAATATCCCAGTATTGTGACGGGACTTCAAGGCTGTACGTCGCGCCAGACGGTAACATCTCAAGTCTGGCAGGGGGTCTCGGGTTAAAGTGAATGATTGCAGCTTGTTTTGTCCTTGGGTCCGGGTCATAACAACACGGGACTAGTGAGCTCCGTTTCCGGTCTATGGTGATGTCTCTCTCGTCGGGGAACCCCTCTAGCACAACCTGGATCAGGCTGTCGAGTGTGTAGTTTAGCGGTATCTGCCTCACACGGAAGCACTCGTCTGGCATTATTTTAGCTGATTTGTTGAGCTCGCGGAGATTGTATGTATCCCAAGTTCAAACAGGTTTTGGTTTCTTAACAGACAAAACCTTGCTCTTGTGCGGGGTTATGCACATAATATCAGCCTTCGGCTGAGGCTTGAATTGTGGCTACCAATGAGAGAAAACTAATGAACACCAGTTAGCCAGCTGCACATAGCCGCAATCGAGAAACCAACCGTGGCCGGCCTGGCCAGATTACCGGACCCGCAGTGGCGATTATTTCTACAATAATCTTACCGCAAGCTTAACACCCCCGCTGGCCGCCACCTCTACCTCTACTAGCGCGGATCTGCTAACAATACCTGGCCGTGACCTCCACCGCTTTCGGCGCAAACCCATCTTCGCTTTACCAGAATAAAAATACACATATGGGCCTTATGGAAGCCGTATTTTAGTGCCGGCGGTGCGGGAGTAACATTGCATTGCAGGAAACAGGCAACACAAAGCTCAACCCAAATCGATTACTTAACTACGAACATAAGTTGACCAGTCGCAACTGATCCTGATTACAGAAATTGACCGGGATCGCACAGCGTCTAAGACACATAGTTAGGATAATATATTGGGTTAAATCGGGCCCTTAGTGTACCCCCTGCCATGATATCCCAGGCTGTTCTAGGTCATATAGCCTAGTTGGGACATAACTTCAATACCCCGCGCCTACTATGATGATGGGGAGACTCCTGCGGTGATGCTGATGTACTTTGGGGCCGGGTCGGGCCATTGTTGGCTCCGTAATTCACTTAGAACACCGCCTATCACGAAAACAAGGCTCAGCCACTGAAAGCCACTCGCCAACACTCTTTATTTCTTTATTGGTACTTCATATGGAAAATATGAATACCCCTACTGTTCCATGAAATCAAGGGCCACCCTGTTCCCGCTTGGGAGAACCCCCATTTGGAACTACCTGTAATATTAAGCCAGGGAACCCGGAATAGCTCGACGGGCATCCAAGATCTGAGACTACCAAAAGATTTTGACACAATTTTTACCTCGCCGGATCGCTCCTGACAGGTCCGTCCCTACCGGCAGTACTACAGGGAGGTCTTGGATATGTTGCTCGGCGCTGGGTGGAATCTGACACCCGTCGGGTGGTTCCCGCAGCCGTTTCTAGGCTGTTCTCTAGGCCCCCTTTTTTTTTTAGCTTATATGCAGTATCATTATGCCTCTCCGGGTCACTTCTGGAGCTCTGGGGGGCCGCCTCTGCCCCTTAAATGTCTGTTTGGGGCGGCCTGGGAGGGTGAGGGGGGTTGTGCCTTTCCCGTGACCCCAAGGGGGGGGGAAGGTACCGAGTTCTCTCTGTGGTGTGTTTTCGAAGACTCTCTACCATCTAAGGTGGTCTCCCTTCCCTATGATAGTCGCCTTAGAGAGGTTCTTTTCTCTTTGGCTACGGTGTCCTTCATCGCTGGTAGCTAAGGGACCGCCGTCCAGGTCTTCCTGCGAAAGTCCCCCCCGCCTTTGGGACCATCACTTAGTATGGTGGTCGTCGGAAGTCTTTGGTCGTTGACGACCAGGCGCTAATGGGCAAACTTTACTTGGTAATAAACCTAACCCTCGTTCCGTGAGCCTTTTGCTGTAAAGCCACCCCTCCTATACCTTTTTCAGGTGTCTCACAGTCTGTAGGTGGCTAGAGTTTTCGAATATCACCGCGCCGTGGCGGGCCTAATATGTCTCCGGTTTTAAACGAAGGGATATAGCACTCGACTCGCCGAACTTAGTATAGCGGAACCAAGGATTTTTAATTCCAAATAATGCAATATATTCCGTATCCCCGTAGGCTCCATAAAAACGATACAAAAATACATAACCAAACCCCAACCAACGATACAAAAAAAAAACCCCCAACCTCATATCAACACATGATCTAAAGTTCAAAATCCCCATCCGCCTCCGCCTTCGCATTAGCATGTGCTCTCAGCACCTCCACCGTGCGTTTCACAATACCCTTCATCACAACGACCGCCTGCAGCACATCAAAGACCATCTCAAAGTTCTCCAGCTTATGCGGGACCGCCCTCCACGCTCCCGGCTGCAGGACAAAGACGCCCCTGCTCACGGCACACATGGTCGATATGCGTATGTTGAACCCTGCATTTGTCAGTGGCTGCCACACTAGGGGACAAGGGGATAACTCACCAACATGCTGCACACCCACAACCTGGAGCTTCCTTCCCGCCTCATCATCACACCTTGACATTTTCCACAGCGCCTTCACCATTGCTTTCATAAGCTCCCTCAACTTGCCCTGATCCCCGCGCCTCTTCCTCACGGCCAACACATCTCCAGACCTCGACACCTCCACCGCCCCCACCTCCGCCACATCCACTCCCACACCCCCCGCCAGGAACAGGGCATCAAACCTTGATAAGTGAGTGATGAGTAGTCATTCGACCCGGGCTGCAGTGAAAATAAAAAATTTGTATCATACCTCCGCCCCGGACACCCAACCTTGGACGCGATATCGGTGCGCGACACGGTAAAGTCATCAAGGTCGTCCAGACAGTGGTCCAAGAGCATGCTCCAGATCTTGGACCCATACCACCCCTCGCGGTGACTCTGTGGGGAGCCAAAGGACTCGTTGGTGGCGCTCTGTTCAATCGTGGAGAGGAGGGAGGTGACGGCAGCGTTAACATAGGTGGCGTTGAAGGTGAGTTTGCGGTCGTAGGGCGTGTCGGGGGGGGTAGGCTTTGATTCCGAGGTTTCGCGGAGGTCGATGATGCTGGATTTCTGTAGTTGTTAGTGTGGGGAGAGAGGTGCGGACGGATAGGGGTGTGGACGGCGAGAGAGAGGGGGGGGTTAGGCCCAGAAATACATACCTTATCATACCGGTGACGAGCGTACGTAAAGAATTGATCGACCTTCGGAGTCGGCGGAAGCCACGAGCGAAGTTCTTCAAGTTCAGGTGGCGAGAACCAATCGCGGACGTTTTCGACTTTCAGATCGATAACCCAGTCGAGAGCATCCTCGGCGGCGGCGGCGGCTGGATTGGCGATGACGGCTGCGTGGATTAGGTTCTCGAGGACGCGTCCAGAGCACGTAAATGTCCGCTTATCGGCTTCCCGCATGGCCGAGAAAGAGCTAAGGAAGGCATCTAGTCGATCGGTATCGCTGGTATCAAGGCGATCAGGCCTGCCACTGGGGATATCACTTTCTTCCGGGTACTCCTCCTCCTCCTCCTCCTCCTCCTCCTCGGCTTCGTATTGGTCCTCCTCCTCATCAGTATCACCTTCTTCAGAAGATTCTGATAGGGTAAGGGTAGGTGTAGGTGTACGTCTGGGCCCGACACGCCGCCCTTTCTTCGTGCCTTCAATCGAGGGGTTTCCGCTGGCGGTACTTGCGGTGATGTGCTGTCCCTTGCCAACCCGCTGGTCTCCGATGACATTGCTGCCCACCGCATGGGCTATAGAGACTTTACCATGATTAATGAAACCAGGTTGCTGTTCTCGATTCCCCTGCCCTCGATTCCTTCGTTGTTCTCGATTCCATTTCTAGAAGTCCACACCTGTCAGTAACACGCAGGATGTGGTCTAGCACTGGGCTGCAAGGGCTGGCACTGGGCCACAAAGGGCTGGCTCTGGGCCGCTGCTGGCTCTGGGCCGCTGCTAGCTCTGGGCTGCAAGGGCTGGCACTGGGCCGCAAAGGGCTGGCTCTGGGCCGCTGCTGGCTCTGGGCCGCTACTGGCTCTGGGCCGCTACTGGCTCTGGGCCGCTGCTGGCTCTGGGCCGCATACCACAATCACTGCGCAGGGAAACCCAACTCCGTAATGGATGGGTTCCCAGGAGCCAAGGGGAACCAAAACAACCGTGGAGGTATACACACGTATTTATTTGACCTTTGTTGCACCTCGTACATCAGGAACTGCACTCTTGCGAGAGTCTGGCTTGAGGAAGAGGCAGAGGCAGCGATTTTCTTTAGAGCAGTGTAAAAGCGAGAGTTGACTTCACCAAGCGTTTGGGCGGGCTTGAGCTTGCTGATGCCGGCAAGGTAGGACCGGAAGTCCCATTCCGAGGGGGTGCGAGAAGCGAAATAGTCGGTGGTGAAAGTGCGGAGATCAGAAGCCATGGATGGGTAGAGGGGTAGAGACAGGAGAGTATGGCCTGGCGGGGGGAGGGGGGGGGGGTTGATGTTTACCCCCATCTCTCCAGAAGAGGGGAGGGAAAGGAGGGGGCTGGGAGATTGCGTGTCACCAGCCTTGGCACGCCTTGAGCGAGTTGTTAGTCAGCACTGTCCTTGGCTCCACGCGAGTTTATCTGATAACTCGTTGAATCTGAGACAATTTAACGCCCAGAATACTCGGGTGGTAGTTTTTGGCATGTACAGCTTGTAACTTTGTTTCAATTCATCGCGCTGTTTATATCACGATTACTAGAAACCGTTTAGGTGTCTCGTTGCAATATCGCCTGACGAGTTATCAGTTAGGCGAAGGGGTATTAGTCATATACGAGCCAACCCAACCACGCTGAATAGGTTTTAACTGCTCGAACCAATGAATGATGATTGATTGTATGAAAGAAAGAAAAGAAGAAACGAACCCACTACCACCAAGCCGCCAAGGAAACCACGTGCTAGCTAACTAGGCGCAGATAGACGCGACATTCCAAAATGCTTACTAATAGCCGCTCCTGAATCAGAATCTCAGGCGTCCCACAAAGCCTACCACTCCGACCAGAGAATTAAGTGCCTAGAATCCCCAAGCTCTAACACTGTTCAATGCCGATATGGTAATCAAGATTCCCTTAAATAGCGGGGCTTGACAGGTTGACATTTGAAAAGGTTAGTCATTCCAATAGGTACTGCCCATGTTGGGTTAGGGTTTGCCGCTCCAGGCCAATCAATTAATTAATTACCCACCTTCAAAACTGTCCGAAACCCCCAGCGCACTGCTCAGAGTTGACAGACATCACAAACAACACCCCGTAGCATACCATGGCCAAACCCGTGCCTGAAACTTACATGACAGGGACAAAAGCCGTACAAACAGGCGACCACGCCTCCACCGGGCACCTCTGGCCTCGATGTGGAAGAGAGGCATGAGATCCCAGGACCACCTCCCAGGTGCGAGCTTCCGCTTCTACCCGGGACATGCTAGGGATGGGGGCGTGGCCGAACACACCCGGCTCCCGGGATTCCACCATCGGTTGGGAGCGAGAGGGGGGAGAACCCTCCGGAGAGGGCTTCCCACAACAGGTTCCTGGGGGCGGTCGACAACTGCTACCACCATTTCAACAGCGATTCTGGGAGTAAGCATAAATCCAACAGTCCATGTGTCAAAGAGTTTAAGGAATTTAGGCTTCCCATGTGCGTGTGCCCTTGGTTTATGGTAAGACTTCGAAACACTGCTAATTGATAAACCAATGTAAAGTCGGCATATTGAAAGAGTACACCTCAATCCCCAAATCTGTGATACATGCGGTTTACGGCTCGGGCGCGATATTGAGAGACATAAGAACAAATCTTGCAGCGGACGGGGTGATAAACCAGTATCCCAGATACCTGAAATTGCTTCTACGTTAGCGGCGGAGTTAAGGAATTGTAGAGGTTCCGATCAGTTGGAACGCCTCCTCATACCAGATAGTATAACGGTGTATGACTATGCAAGAGGTTGGTTGTTACTAATATATCTACCTATATATCTACCCATTTACTGAGAATTTGCTAGTCCGGGATCCCCTTATGTTCCCCTCTATAGGGCCCGAACCCAGATGTGGAGAATCAGACGGCGAGGGTGGCGTTGGTGCAGGTACCGCTAGCAGAGCCAGTGCAATGTCTCAAAACGATAACGACGGCCGCAACACAAGCCCCCCGCCCAATGAGTTCAGCTTTGTGCCCGATGGGAGACTGATAGAGCAATGGCCTTACAGATCTTCTTTGTATAGCAGAAGCAATATATCCTATATTTTCTTTTCTTGCTTTCCATTCCCTTCAAATCAAACCCTTTCTTTGGCCTCACCCTCATATGTTGACTTCTAGTATAGATTTCCAGTCTCCCGTGGAGTCCGTCGGAAGATCCCTGAAGCCTCTCCGATACTAGCATTATGTGACTTCATTAAAATCATAGCTATCTCCTTAATTGTCCTCTTTGGTCTCTGCCTCCCAAATGTAATAAGAACTGTCTATGCAAAGAATGCCATAGAAAATCACTCCCCAAAATATTATGTGTATCCGGCTAAGTCTTTCTTCATCAACGCAACTATCATCCCACTACTCTTTATTGTTACGAAGAACTCTCTTACATCTATAATGATCCCCGATAACTAGAAACAACTTATTTGTCCAGATATAATCATACTAGAACTCAATAACCAGCTTGGTTTGGCTCGCTAATGTAAAATTATAGCGGGCTTTCTTATTTTCAGGGGATAGCGTTTGAATGTGTTGATGATATCCTGCTTTATTTAAGATTTTGGTGTACCAGCTCGTACTGATCTTAAAGGAACACTCCTAGCAAGTTTTGTGATTGGATCCTGCCTTTGGGCATGGTCGCTCATTGCTGTTTGGATAAATATTGAACGTTCACTATCTTTTATCCCACGCCCAACTGGTTGTAGGTTCTCATAGGCAGTAGGGTCTTTGTGATCTTGATTGGTTATTGGATTATATTCCGAATTTTTGATAATATCAACGGCTGTTTGTCCTGGCACACCCGTGACGCTACTAACCAACCGCCAAGCGTCGATTTCAATCCCAAATGTTGGGGGCCTGAATGGCGCCCAACAACATATAAGTACATAGAGGGGCGTCGAGCCTCCCTTTCTTGCCCCTTTGCTCCCTTACATATACGGCTGATTCGACACAGAGAGCCATCGATTTTTAAGGAACCTTAAACGCGGACCGATAGCGAACTGAGTCGCGCGCATCAGCAGGTAGCGTATTGACATTTGATTTTTTTGGTATGTTGTGACGTACTGGCAGAGATTGGTACAGTTTTCTGAGTTAATTTATCGATTGAATAGGTGTTTTGGAATACGCTTTATGAAATGGCTTCGGACTCGTCTCGAATCAATGATGCCCCAAGTGGCTCCTCCGGGCCGCACAGCCAGGGCGTGGCGCCAGCTCCGTTCGAGGTGGTGAAGGTATATCCCTCACGAGGTCCATTGACACAGTATCGGCTGGCCTCGGCGACAACATTCAAGTGCAGTCGCTGCCAGAAGCAAAAGACGGCGAAACTCGTAGCTATACGCGATAGTCGATGGGATGCCCTTATGTGTAATGGTTGTTATGGTTTTGTTTGCTCGAGGGGGTGACGGTGTTTGGGGTGGGGGACCCCGAGACGGGACGTCGGGAAGTGATTGGTTTTTATTTTTTCTCTTTTCCTTTCCCTCGTTATTTTATCTTGTCAATTCGGGGGACCCCCTGGGCGATACATGTAGGTTCCGGGGGACTGGGGGGCTGGTTATTGAGTAGGTTTAGGGTTACTCTTTTTCTACAATCATGTATCCCCACACTCTTCATTTCTCCTTTAGTCTTCCTTTACTGTATTTAAATACTCCCCTTTTGGGGCTATAGGCGGATCAAGCATCTTTACCGTCAGCGCAACTACACTACCCGGAGGGGGCGAAGCCACTTGTAGCCGGACCGCAAGCGTTCCTCAACAACTACACACCTCTGCAAAGCAGCAAGAGCTAAGATCCTGTCTCTAGAGGCTCCGCGCAGTAGAACTACCACAAAGCAAATTAGAGCAGCGCAAGCTGAGCAAAGTATAAGAAGGGAGTGTTTATCTCCCTTCTGTGAGTGGGAAGAGACAAAGTCCTTCAACCTCATTACCCGACATAACAATACAGAACAGCGTGATGGCAACTTGGTTAAGGGGCTGCTAGTGAGTAGGATTCAACAATTACGGCCCCTATGTCCCGACTATTTATGCAACGCGGAGCTGCCCTAGGCCTGCAGACCGTATGCGAGCCAGTATGGTGCGCACACCCTTAGAGGTAACACATCGGTATCTGGAAGTGGAACAATTGTGGCTGCAAGATGACTCCTAGGGCTATTTCTAGCTTTTGAGGCGGTATAAGTGGGTATAATACTGTTCCACTTGCCTCAGTCTTGGCGCATTTCACATACGAAATACGGGGTTTCAAGCTCTAATAACTTAACAACTAGAACAGATATCAAACGTCTGCCCGATGGGACTGAACCTCATCACTAAGTGGGCCTGTAGACATTGGTCGTGGTTGCAACAGCAGTAGGTGTCTACAGACCTACCCCTACACGGCCCGTAGTACTTTATATAAGACTCCTCAGCAGGATCATGGTTAATAGATTTTAACCCGTATTCACCTGTTGTGACCCGCGAGCCATTATACCCGCCCTTTCCCGTCCTCTTTACCCCCACCTCCTCCTCTGCCTTACCACAATTTCAAATATCACAGACAACTTCACACGAGGTAATCTCAATGGGGATTATCCATTTTGCTGTCCCCGCTCACCTTGATGGTGGAAAGCTCCTTCTCATACTAAAAATGAAAAGAAACACCGCACCTGCTGCATAGGCTACCTAGATAATTCACAACCACCTGGCAAAAACAACAGAAAACACATACTTCAACGTTTCGAGCAGATGTAAATATTTATCCCACTTAGATTGGTAACTAAGAATACAATTCGCGATAACTCCTTGAGAAAGGCCGGGTAGAATGCTAAAGGATGATAAACGGTCTGGCACTTGTGGCAACAGATCTAGCATAAATAATCTAACGACGCTAACTGGACCTCAGAGTTCATCTCTCCTCCCTTCTAGCCCAGAACCTATCGCAGGTAGCCTAATCATACGGCTAATCTCACCCAGACATTGCGAAGCTGAAGGTCTCATAGAAGGGTCTGCCCGCAGAAGTGCCTGTATAAATACCTTCGACCCCTCACTCGCACAAGTTTCAAAGTCCCCTAAGGGAAGACCTACGTCACCTGAACAGAATTTCAAGAAACGTTGCATATCGACCTCACCGGTGGCCTCTGTCTCAATGGCCAGCCCGGTCTCACCTTCCGTAGCAAAAGTCAAATTACTCGATGCAAACGGTGTTGCGGAAGTAATCATTTCGAAAAAGACACACCCTGTTGACCATATGTCTAAAGCATATGGGAAACGTTTCTTTCTGTTCTTTGGTGTCCAGAGGCCCAAAATCTCAGGTGCAGTATAGCCTACAGTCCCAACTCTTGTTCGAAGCTCTGTCTCCTTGATGCACTTTGATGTGCCAAAGTCTGAGATTTTAACTTTGACGGGGTATGGCGAAGCAATCAATATGTTCTGGTAATATTATATCAGAGAGGTAATCAGCTAGAAATCCCTTGCACTCCAACCTATGGGTACGCAGCACCTAAATCATAGCGAAAGGTAGAGGTAACATATGGAAAGAAACCATACATCAACTCCCTTCGTCAATGAAGTAGTTTCTACATGTCCCCATGGCGACTCAGAAAGGAAATCATCGGAAGGTTCAAACCTGAGGTTTCAAGTCCCTGTGACAGATACTACGCTCATGGAGAACCACGAGGCCCTGGAGCACCTGTGTCATAATCTCCAGAGCAGTTTCTTCCGAAAACCGAGTGTACCTTTTCAGATAGACACTAAGATCCCCATGCTCCATATACTCCATAGTGATATTGAGGCACGAATGTCTATCCTGGTACCAACCGAGAAAGCGTACAAAGAGATCATCTCGCTGTTGGCCCAAAATACTTAGTACAGCTACCCTAAACATCCGAGAGGTGTAACCTACATCCGCAACCTTTGCCAACGACTTAACCTCTCTGTAATCAGATTCCGGTCTATGAATACGCTTAACCGCCCGAACGTAGCCATCATGGCTTTCCTAAATATAATAAGAACGTTAATAGAATTCCACCATTCACAAGGTTATCATCAAACCTAACATGTACTGTGACTGTACCGAAGGCCCCGCTACCAATCACATGTTTTTCCAACCACCACCGGTTGATGGAAACCTCGCGGACCGCATCCAAAACTACAGCATGCCGTGGCCGATGAAACACGGATGACGACTCCGCGCTGAAACTTGTGTCTAACCTGAACATCTCATGGTCACCGGACATCATAACATTTATAGGCTGTTGGGTATCTGAAGCGCTGTAGCCCCCCGTTGCTGAGGGCTCCGATGTGTTCCCGCTATGAACTATAAGCGGTGTATTTCCTACCGCTGTATCGCCTGAGGGCGCGCCTTGGTTTCCTGTCTACACAACAATCAGCGCTTAGCTGCTGGTGGTACAAATATACCTACACCAGGCCGTGTTGCTGGGTTAAATCCTCCAATCCCCATACGGCCACTTACCATCGCCATTAGGAGATATTATCTTTGATACTTACATTTTCATCGTGGTCACATATATCAATATCCATCTCATCCTCCAAGCTATATTCAATGTCTCCATTCCCTACTACAGAAGAGAGGCTACAACCGCAGCAGACATCAGGTGGAAGATGTCCTAAAAGTATATTCCTGACTTTGATGAACTACATGTAGTCATTCTGTGTATTAGCGCATGTCGCAGGGGAGTTACGTCCCGCGTTCTCTGCATGACACGGAAGTAGGGGAGTGTTGTCCTGACCCTTCCGGCAAATACTGAGGGGTTAGCTCTTCCGGGACTTTAGTCGTCGTCTAAGTCCACATACCTGTACTTGCACGCACAAAACAGTAGGAGTTTGACTCATCACTATATCTCCAGGCTCCAATTCTTTTCGCGAGCGGGCCGCAAAAGACTGCTGTAAGCGCTATAGTCAAGTATTAGCCATGACCATGTTGGAAGATGTTCCACCCAGTATTGACTCGTAGATATCCATCTCACAAAGAAACCACCTACCACCCCCTCGTCCCTGTTCTCTGAGTTTAGGTCTGGTCGTGGACCAATCAAGCTCTCTGGCAAAGCTACCTGCGGCCTTGGATCCGGCACCCTTAGATCAGCACACACGCTCTACCCCTTCCAAATTGGCAGGATAATCTACCGGGCGATATGTTATGGCCAGGGCAATCACTGGCTTCTCGGCAGAGCCCGACCTATCCCTTCCTTGAAGCACCGGCAAAATACTCCAGGGGTTATCCACATCAACCTTAGACACTCCTTGTAAGCTGGAACATAAATTTGATACGTCGGTAGAGCTCATATTATAGTATTCTCCTGCCTTTCCGATAACACGTACTGAACAAATTCCGCGGGGATTGGCGTAGCAATAAACAAGGGAAATCTGATCGATGAGAGGTAGGCAATATTCTCGGTAGAACTTAAACTCAGGGTGGTTAGCTTTCGGCACATCTATATAGGAAGTTAGTTAACTTCTAGCATGCAGAACATAGCGATGGTTATATACGGACCAATTAGCAATGCTAGATCGTACAACACAAGGTTTGAAAGTTGTAACGCGCTCGGCATATCACATCCGTCGGCGAATAGGGCTGAAACCATTCCAGAGGCCCGGACAGCCGGCTCGTCCAGCTGGTTATCATCATAGAACTTCCTAAGACTCGGCCTTTGCCTCTCGATATGTTCAATGAGCCGGGCCTTGCACGTGGCATCCAAAGCTGAACGATCTGGGTCAGAGATATCCGATATTCGAAGGTCTGGTTCGCTCATCGTAGGTGATATACGATACAGAGTGCATGTATGTAGTTGTGCCAAAGTATTGTAACACACATAACAGTACCCGAGCTATAAATAGCGGGGTAGGACCCTTGTATGCTGGTTGGGGCTTGAGTGATAGAATATTACATCCTACCAACTATTACCTGCGGAGATAAGCTTATGGTTAACTCTTATAACTATGGGGGTTTCGTTGAACGTTTCTATTAATAAATGAAGTCATGATTTTTGCTCGCACTAGCCCTAGCCCTGATTATCCCAACCCTAACCCTGAACCCGCACCCCACCTTGGCGCGGCGCAACGGATGAACATATAAAGCACCTACTCCTATCACATACTTCATATTTCTGGATACAACAGAGCCCATACAAGTACTTGACAGATAATGTGGGGGACCACTTCTCCTCACGGCCCCAACCCTGACCCTAGCCCGGAACCAGCATTTGCTAGTGAACAGTCTAAACGTAATCGGGACAGATCGAGACTAAATCCGAAAGAATTCCCCAAACCCTAAGATTATGTGGTGGCTCGCGCTCGGCTCTTCCCCGGATACGGTATTAATTGAGAAATCTGTTGTGCAGCAAGTTAGAGCATAAGCCAACCAGAGGCTGTCTTTGGGCGCCAATGTGCAAGTTTGGCGTAGAATATCCCTGTGATACTGTAGTACGTCACTAACTTGCGATGGGTATATATATGTGTATGTTCTGTACAATATCACTGTCATAACTCCCCTGGTATATTTATGTGGCTTACAAGGCCACTAAGGGACTTTACCCGAAAGGCACACCTCCCTTTTAGATAATCTCCAACGAATTCTTGCGGGAACACGGGGGTATATATATTGACTACTAAGATTCAAATGGGTGGGATTTCGTCGATAACTGAACTGCTTCTACGACATCTAGTGAATCTAGCGAGGGAATGAAATACTCGCTCTGCCACGGCGTATAAGAACTCACAACTGTAGATGACATGGCCAATTTTTACGTGTGAGCAACGGGAATCTATACTGAGTAGTATATCAGATTAGCTGATTCCGGATATGTCAGGGCAGTGAACAATCCTATGTGTCGCATCACAATCTATCACTCGTTGTCGGTAAGGATACTATTTGTCCAGACAAACAGTCCTAGGCACTCTGGCTGAACAGCTATGGCCTCCGTCAAGCAACCTCTATTGAATGATCGCTATGCAAAGCGCATATCAAAGGAAACAAGACATCCAATGTAAGCTATTGGGCAGTGAAACACAGCCTGTAGTCATTGAGAATTGTTGGTTGCGATGGGAACCTAACTAGCCTCCACCTTCCCCTCCTCCCCCTTTCTCCCCCACAAGCATTTATACCCGTACCTCTGATCTTCACACATTTCGGTGCACGTGTGTTGTCGACGTCTTGGCCATTCCTCATGTTTTCGGCAGTTGACATCGTGTTCTTTCTTCTTATTCTCAACATCAACAGACCTCAATTCCTTTTAAATTTCTGGAACCCCAGCCGCAGTAGGCCCCCATCACTAACTCCCACTTTTCCCCTCCCGCACAAAACCCATCTAACCCCAGCCTAAACCCGCGCCTCAGACCGCCCACGCACCATCTCTTCCGGCCGCGGCGCCCTCCCCTACCGTCTTCCAACAAATCCTAGAAACCAACCGGCACGGTTGCCTCGGACGCGCACACATGGCGGGTGTCGGCGCCTGTTCCCCAGCGGCGCTCTCCCGGCCCGACCGCTTCCCCTCACGGAAGTTGCATGCATCGTTTCCGCGGGGAGGTGGCCACACGGCACCGATATGGATAGCATTTTTGCGAGTCTTGTAACGCTTGGGCTACGACTGGAGGATCGGGGGGCATATGCCGATTTGCGCATTGATAATGATGATGTTTTGCCCGGGGTAGGGACGGCGCGGAGGGGTAAGAACTATACCGCGTGGTATTGTGTGCGGGGAAGGTTTGAGGATTATTGGAAGAGGTCTGCGGTGGAGACACCACCGCATTAATTCGAATGAGCGGCCGGTCATACAGGAGGTTGGATTTAGGTGAGGCAGTCGATTGAGGGATTGATGTGAGACATAGGTCAATGCAGGTGAGACATATCTTGATTCAGAGCGAAGCCGTGAGATTAATGAATTGCGTAGGTCCTGGGAGGCCGGCCTCAAACTGAATATCTTCGTTCTCATCCTCCCTCTCATTTCATCTCTATCAGGTGTTCCCTCCCGGCCCCAATTCTTCAATTTCTCAACTAGAGTAGCGGTCTCTAATCCTTTAATAGAAATCTCGGCTTCACAACTACCATCAACTGATAGGGTCACCCTGAAGTCAAGAACCTCTTCTCTATCTTCATTCACTCGCATCTAGCCTATAAATTAACATACATGAATATATAGTCATGTATACCTTTTCATATCTCTAGCGGTGTGACATACGAAGGTAGTGATACCCTGGGCAAATACACTAAATATCTAGGTGCTAGCTACAACACCTCTCCAAAACCCGAGAACCCCCACTCACTCTGGGGCAGGAATTCATTTCAACTGCCATTGGCCGCAATCGTACATGTATGCCTACCTCATACACAGTCAAACCTGCACCAAAAATCTATTGCAGCCCCAACCCTACCCCCCCGCTCATATCCATGTAGGTACGGTACCCACATCAACACCATTGAACAACCCTAACCCTACCACCTAAAATAATTAATATTAATCCTCGTTTCGAGCAGATCTTATAGCTAACCTAATCCAATATAAATATGGTCGTCATAGTTACATAAATCCCGTACATTGATTGCCTAAGCTAAACAAACGCTTCCTTGTTATCCGAGGATGTAAATCCGTCCCGGGAGTGGGGCAGCTACGCAGACTTAACATTGGGAATTGATGGATCGTTCTTAGGTTAGTGATTTAAAGGTAGTCAAATTGATTTATATAGTACATTCATCACTAACCTAAAGCCCTCAACACCTTAAAAATCAACGGGTCACAAAAATGCACATACCCACCCGCATAATTTCACTATCCCACCCACCGAGATGACCAAAAAAAGAAACAGAGAAGGAGGATGGGAAAGGAGTTAACTAATTTATAAAATTAGTGAAAGGGGGGGAAAAAAATTGGAAATGTAAAAGGCAGCCCTCCGTCATCACCACTACACCCTATCCACCAATTCCATCCCCCGAATATCCTTCCCCACAACCTCCACATGTATAACCTCCAGTTCAACCTCAACCTCCACACTTTCCGCCTCCCCCGTGCCCCTAAACCCCTCCGTAGAGGCCCCTTCTGTATCTCCCCATGATCCCAGCACCGCACCGCTCCAAGAGCGAGGCCCATTTCCTCTTTGAATATTGTCGGCCTCTACCGGTGGAGTGACCTCTGTATGACCGAGGAAACCTGGGAGAAACTTTGAGAAGAGCGGCTTGGTGGCTGGGGCTGAGCCACACAGTATCCCTATGAGCACTTCGGTGCTGTGCAATGTTAGACATCTGCCGAGCTAAATGGCGGAGACAATTAAGGATGCTTACATGGACCAAATCGCAAGATCTACATTCTCATACATGGGATCCTTCGTCGTAAATGAATTGATCACGCTTTTCAGCCTCAGTATTCCTGCCAACACGCTCCTACAATCTTCATCAGCAACCGCGGAGCTTAAAAATCGGCTTTCAGAGAGCAAGGGCACAAACAAGCCCCCGAGAGAAAACACAAAGACTAAC
This sequence comes from Morchella sp. 2018-W30, assembly GCA_024713625.1. NCBI lineage: Eukaryota > Fungi > Ascomycota > Pezizomycetes > Pezizales > Morchellaceae > Morchella > Morchella sp. 2018-W30. Next base: position 1,842,055 of record JAMJEW010000008.1, on the reverse strand, counting down.
GCCACCTTCTGGCGCGTCGGTATCCTGAGCCCCAGAACCTTCCTCATCGGTACCACCCAAATTGCAAAATCCGTCCCGATGCTGATATAGTACAACACAAGTCCCATACTCCGTCGATCGAGACACTTTGCCGCCTTCGCTCCGCCCCACATGTATGATGCCGGTATGCACTGGGTCGTAGAGAGCACAAAGGCAATGATTGTGTAGAGTGTGACGAAAACTAGTAGGCACCATGACGTGTAACAAAGAGGGGTTCCGGGGCCGAGACGAATAAGAAATAGGAGTAGGGCGGCCTTTGTCAGGCCCAGGGATAGAAAATAATGCAGCATAGAGATCCAACCAAGCTTTATGGAGTGTCAGAATGGCCCCTGAGAGGTGTGCGGGGGCGAAAAATGGCATACCTTGATGGCTTGCTGCCCACCTTCCGGATCGTTGGTCCAAGTGTGACGACCAACGCCCAGCTCAGTAACACCTATATAAGGACCTTCTCGTCAGCTCTTACCCCCGCTGACAAAAGACTAGTGAGGAATATTTACTAATGATATTTAATATTATAATAGGAGTTGCCACTACCTATCCCCCGTTTCCATTAATACCGACTACCCTCTAACCCCCTTTCCACAGATTCTTTAGAGAAACACCTACCAGAGCAAACATCATACACCAGTCGTCAGGTCCCATCCTCTTTATTAACACTGCTCGGCAGTATATCCTCGCACCTAATACTAGCGTCGTAATCGTCAATAACAGCACCCCCGCGATCACCAAACTCGGCCCACGATTCTCATTATCTCTCTCGTCTCTAGCAAGCAAATTGTGTATCGATTCCGAGTCCATGATTTCCGCACCAAAAAATTAAAAGGTGAGCTTAGTTTTCGAGAATTTCCCAGCAGGGGATGGAGGGCTCGTTACATAGTGTTTGTGGCTCGGTGCTAAGATGCCAGACTGACGGACTTGGGGTATAAAAAGCCCAATAGTGAGCATTGACATGCGGGGACGGGCGCGGGAGACGATCGCGACGATCAACACATTTTATGGGCGCCAGTATTGGAAGATAGGAGTTATACTCCGGCCAATAGGACGTCTGAGCGGTTGTCCGTGGTATGATAAGCGCTGTTAAGGGCCTTGGAGGCGTCTTAACTAACAAGATATGGGTTCTGACAGAATTCATGAGGTGACATGGCGGGGGGCGCACGGTCCTGATTAAGCTCATGGCGGCGTACCGGGGCCCAGCAACCACCCCGCCAAATGCCGGCGGTCCTGATAGATTGACATAATATGTGTTCCTTGAAACACCAGCACCTACTATATCTGCCAATCATTGATGAGACCCTCCTCCCACGGTGCGCGTTGGTCGAGAGGTCATGCATGATATTGTCGGGGCTGGGGGTCCAGTATCCTCAATCATGATGATTTTACACGGCCCTCAAAATTTGTACTATTACCATATTAAGCCATATATACCTCCCCTATTACATCTATCGTAAATTATTAGACCTACAATAATTCGGTCAAATGTGGCTCATTCCCGGGGCTTCGTTCCTGCATTCAGGCCCATGCACCTACTGCACTCCACCTGAAGAACATTCTAAAAGAGCGATCTTTCCAGGGATACTCAGCTTAGTGACTACCCCGTGAAGGGAATATTTTCTAACTCAGAATATTATGAGCACTGGCATGACGGCACGACTCAGGCAGGAGGTTTCATGACGGGAAACTCAACCCCATAAGATAAGCGAAAGTGTCTCACCTCAGGTCCAGTAGAGTTGCTACAATGCAGCTACATACCGTCTGCAAAATTAGCGAGGAAACAGCTTTCGAAATTTCCATCTTAATTATCTCCTTAACTCTTTCCCCACTGCAGGCCAGCATACTCTACAGACACCCATGAAGCCGGATCACAACCCCACAGCGACCTGACTCTTCTTGTACGTTCCTCTTGTTCTCCTAAATGAGTCAATAGTACATACATAGCTTGCTTGGCTTCTTTAATTGTGACCCTTTAGATACACTACATACATGTATTCTCAAATCCCCCTATCTCCCAGATGTCCAAGACATTTGCGAAATCTCTCCCATGGATTATATTAGTGTGGCCAAGTATTCTAAAGGCTGATAATACAGCAAATGCTCAAGATCACATGACTTTTATGCATGATCTGAGAGAGACTTCGCAAATGTCTTGAACATCTGGGAGATACACCAACTTTAAAGCAGAAAAGTCTCATAGCGTGATATTACTTATTACACAATTGACGGCCCGTGCTCAACATCCACAATTTTGCAATATGCCGAGAGTTTTCCGGGCGATCGTGTGATAATATCCGATACGAGTCTCAAATATGTATCCCGAAGAAATACTGGGCCGGCAAGAAGGGGATTTGGAATCCATACTTTTTTTTCCCTAAAACGACGATAGCAATCACATGCAGTTAGCGGAATATCCCGCATATGTAAGGTCCGACTCTGAAATCCCCCACTCTTCACAACTTTGGCGCCAGCAACATGTGGCCGTGGCTTGCCCTACTTTCCGAAATACAGTCTGCTATACCGAATGCCAATAAAGCAACAAATTTGCTATTACGGACAGGTTTTGGTGATCCGAATTTCGACCTTCAGCCCACCTATATAATCCCCACTCAAGCATCAGTACCTTTACTGTAGGTGGAGTAATTCTTCCAAGGTTGATCTCGGGATATTTGTATAACGCGACGTATCAAAGTTTAACGGAACTGCTCGCTGGCGGTTATTTCCCGCCCCAGGTACACCATCCGCAGAGTTAAGGACCGCGGAATATCGATCCTGTACATATCTTAAGCGTTTGCCGACGGGGGATCTGCTTCTCAAGTCATGCCGAGCACGTACGTCCTTGTCATACTTAATACCCCCCCTCACGTTACTAATATTTTTCCACCAATTCCGGCCAATGACTAAAGAGGTAGTTTAGTATAAGGCTCTAGTCTATCTATTCACCTCAGTTGCTCGAGGACCCTCTAGTATTCTGTATAAATAAATAATAATGAATATCTCTTATTATCCGAGAACCCTGCATTATCGAGTGATATTTGATGATCGTCTAACAAACGGACCGCTGCCCGGCCTAGCGATTGCTTCTTCCTCAATTCGCCACTCTTACAAACTATAATACTTGTGGGGATATATTAAGCAGTGGTCTGTTTGGGACCAAGCTCATACAGCTATATCACGTCAAACAACTATAACTGTCCTATCGTCTCCGATTATCACCGGTAAAGGACCTCTATCCGAGGGCAAGTACCTACACCCAATAATTCTACTATAGACAGACGGAATTACTCGATATCCGCCCACGCACCAGATAGGCCCCTTATTTTACTGGTATATGCTGCCTTAGGCTTTCCCTGTTTGTCATGTCGCTTGGAAAACTCCCTTAGAAATCTCCACACAGAAATCTCCACATGTCTACTTCTCGTCGAGTCAGAGCTAGTCCTGGAATTTGAGTCCGCCATCGGTACCTCCAGTCTTTCTATTTTCGCCTCGATTATGCAACGAATCTTTTTTTACAGAGCTTTCAACGTCGCCCGCCACACCAACAGCTAAGGAAATGATAGGATAGGGGGTAATATAGTAAGGACTATTAAATTCAGTTTCCAAACGTCCTCAATAGCGTATGTATCTCCGAGCTTCGAAACTTGTTGCAACCAAAGGATTAGTCCGAAGAATTCTTGGAGGTAAAATTCAACGAGGGGTCTCTCTAACCTCACCAAGAATCAAAAAAACGGTCGGGGGCGGGGACTACTCTTTGTAGGATAACGGAGAACCGTTTTTACTTGCTATCCCACCAAGATTATTTCTTTGTAAGGAATTACTCTACTCTTACCCTATGTTGCCCCCCGGCCCGAGCGCACCCAACCTGCACCCCCTCCCCCCAGGACCACAGAGAGTGCCAAGATAATTGATACAAAGGATACCTATCAGGGAAGCTATAGTATCATATATTATACATGTAGGTCGGACCTACATACGCCGATATGCGTTGTTTCTTTCATGTACGGTGGTTGATGCTGAGTTATATACATACATACCTTTTATACTAGGCCCGTGCCCATCCCCTAACTTGGTGTGGTTGGTGCTGTAGTATTTTATATGTTAGTGATCCACGCCAGTATTGGGAACACCTGCACCTAAAGAAATACTGATTGGGTCTGGGAACGAGACTAACTTTATATACTTGTCTCGACATAAAGCTGGCTGGAAACCGACCTAATTTATTCCTGTATTTTACTAAGTATGTGGTATGAGTATATATATAATACTACCTTTTACCCTTCAACTGGGGCGGTACTTACCCCCCTTGTCTCCCTACAAATCCTAGTAATCTCTGAGTCAAAGTGAGTATCCTATGTCATAAATTATGCATCCTCTTCAACCCCTAACCCTAGCATCAAATATGTACATACATTTTGTATACTTTCCGTCGGATACAGACCATTACTTGGCCCCTCAACCCCCCAACTTTACCTTTTCCGTCCTCAATATCCGTGGTTCCTAGGAATTAACTTCTCTATGTCCTAGCAAAAAAAAAAAACTATGTTAATCCTCAGCATGTGCGAAGGATGCGCAATCCCAGCGCCGAGACGGGAGAGATCCGCAGGTTAGGACGCAGGCCGATCCTCAATTCCAGATCCACCCGTAGATACCCGTCAGCCACTAGACCTCTGTACTTGCGCCCCAGCAGATCATCGGTGCATTTGAGGGTAAATTCGAACGGTCTGTATACGTAGTATTATGACACTTGTATATGTATGTATGCTGGAGAAATAGTACCCCTTGAGCAAAATTCTGGACAATTGATAAAATTTCTAGAAATAGCAATATTACATGTACATACAATATAACAATTGGATGCCCACAGCCCATCACAACTCCCTAAAACCCCTCCACTGCACCTCAGGTAGCCGGACTTGCCAACCTAACCCTATGGCTCGCCAAATGCACTAATCCCCCATAATAGCTCCCGTCCTCCGGCTTACACGTCTTAACAATATAGTCCGTTGCCTCCCTCACCGCCGTCGACGTCTTCACCACCGTGTCGCCGTTGGCGCGCAGCACGACGCCATAGTTGGATAGTTCCCAGGGGTACTCGAGCACCGTGTCGTCGTCCTCATAGCGCGCGAGGATAGCTTCGATAGCGAGCGGGATAGCAGCACGGTGATCGTAGTAGCAGGTTACAGTGTAGCCGTCGGCCGCTGCTGGGGCGGGGACAGGGACGGCGTGGGTGAGTGGAGTTAAGAAGAGGAGGAGGAGGGAAAAGGAAGGGAAATGCATGGTGATTGAATTCGGTGGTGCGGGTCTGCCGAATCTTGGGTAGGAGGTACTGCTCGATGCTTCGCTGTGGAAAGAGATATACAGGGAAGGCTGTACGGAGCCAGAAGATTAAGCAGAGGAATTCAATGGGCACGCGGGCGTATATATACTAAATAATTATACCTTCTTTGCAATTTGCCCTGAAGCCCGGCCCTGATCAAGATATATCCCATGATTCCTCAAAAGCTGGGGATATCGATAGATTCTCCAGCGGTTAACGCCCCCCAGACGTACTAGTGCGGCCAAGTTTATATTTCAATTTGTTGTTACAAATACTAGCTAGCTGCGCCATAAGGGATATATTATATACATGTATCTATATATATATCTATATATTGAACTAGGGTTGACGCGCAGGTGCTGGGAGCCGGTGCGGCTGCCACGTCCAGGAGCGAACTATTAATTTAATTACATGACTAAGCTATTATAGATCCAACTTAAGTAGCTCTTCACTAAGCTCCAATACAAGCACACCCACTCCAGAAATCTGATTTTTACAACTGGTAATCTGTTTTTTGTATTCCTCCCGCAAGGTTTCCTATTCATATTTGCCTATCTCAATCTGATTGATTAAACTCATTTTCCTTTCCAAATAGCATTTCATTTCCTTCAGAAGTTGTTTTCTCTTCAGGTTTCCCTCGGTCTCCTCTTCTTTCTTAACTTCCTATTTCTTGGTTTCTTTATTTTGTAGGAATTGTTTGATGTTCTGTTGAGGTGGAGAAGGACTATCGGTGCTAGTGTCTTCTTTATCGGAGAGAAGACTAATGACTGATCGCTTAAGAGCTCGAGAGTTTAAAGAGCATTTGCGATCATTACATCAGCAAGACTTCATATGTCTCCTGATATCCCCTGAAGCTCATGAGACTCAAAAAATACCCAGGGGTTTCAGGAGACTCTCAGGATACCTAAGAGACTATTGGAAGACTCTAGTCACAAGTTGAGTTTGCTGATTTAGGTAAACAGTTATTACAGGAGGAGATGACTCGGTTGATAGGATCAAGTTTCTAAATACAGAACTCGCAACCATGATCTTGTAGAGCAGAAAGACATGTTGTACACATAGGAGTATTAATTTGTATAGAGTTATGGAGGCTGGACAAACGAAAGGTACGATTAAGCCAATCAGCTCGATATTTGTTGATAAATTTTTCCAAAACTGGGACTCTGTTACGGATAAGACAGGAGGTAGAAGAGGTAGACATTGTTGTTGTTGTCAATAGGAGAAAATAGGAAGGTATGAGCCATACTATATAGTGACAGATTTTTTCTATTTCCTAAATAGTGCCATGCACAGGCATCACAGCCTATCGATGAGATGTGCAAATGAAAGTACTCTTATTTGGCTAATTTCGCACAAAAACTGACCGAGATATAAACCCTTGACTGATTGCATTCTTATGTTCCTTGGTTTTGAATTAGTCAAGGCTTCATATATCAGTCAGTTTTTGTATTAAATTAGCAGATAGTGGGTCAGAGTATAGCCAAGAAACAGTACTTTCATTTCCATGTTTTAACAATAGGCTATGATGCCTGTGCATGGTGTTATTCAGGAAATGGAAAAAATCCAGCACCATAGAGATCCATTTAGTCAAGGCTTTATATCTCAGTCAGTTTTAGTGCTAAATTAGCAAATGAAGGGTCAAAAAAGGGACGAAGAAGAGTACTTTCATTTGCACCACTCAACAATTGGCTGTCTCATCTGTGCATGGCGCTATGGAAAAATCTGACACCATAGAGATATATTTAATCAAGGCTTTATATCTCAATCAGTTTTGGTGCTAAATTAGCGAATGAAGGGTCAAAGTAGAGTCAAAGCAGAGTACTTTTATTTACATGTTTCAACAATTGGCTGTCATGCCTGTGCATGTGCTATTTAGGAAAGAGAAAAAAATCAGCACGATAGAGATCTATTTGGTCAAGGCTTTATATCTCAGTCAGTTTTAGTGCTAAATTAGTGGATAAGAGGTCAAAAAAAAGCCAAAGAGGAGTACTTTCATTTGCATATCTTAACGATTGGGTGTAATACCTGTTCTTGACACTATTCAGGAAATGGAAAAAATCCAGCAACCTAGAGATCTATTGTACTAAGATTTTATATCTCACTCAGTTTTAGCGCTAAATTAGCAAATAATAAGTCAGAATAAAGCCAAAGTAGAGTACTTTCATTGTCATATCTCAACATTTCGCTGTGATACCTGTGCATGGCACTATACAGAAATGAGTAAAAACCTAGTACTATCTACTATTTCTTAAATAAGGTCATGCATATGTGGCACCCCTTATTGTTGAGATATAGAATTGAAAGCAGCAATTCTTAGCTTTATTCTAACTCACTAATTGTTATCTTAGCATAAGAATTAACTGAGATATGAGGCTACGATGTTCAAGTATCCTTGTCAATTTTCTATATAGCAGTAACATTCTCTAGCATTCCAGTTCATACCATATCCTTATTATATTTGTAGGTTATCACACATCTCATAGTACTCTCGATCACATTGGTAGTACTACATCAGCAAGACTTCATTTGTCCCCTGATGTCTCCTGATCCACAGGAGACTGAAAAAATATCCAGGGGTCTCAGGAGACTCTCAGGAGACTTGGGAGACTGTTGGGAGACTGCAGGCACAAGTTGAGTTTGCTGATGTAGTAGGCATGTCGCTGGATTCGGAGAGGACCACATCGTTCCCGGTCACCTCGATGATGCTAGTAAGCGTGTCGCTGACCTCAGCAAACTCAACTTATTACTAGAGTCTCCCAACTGTCTCCCAGGTCTCCTGAGACTCTCCTGAGACTCTTGGATCATTTTTGAGTCTCCTGAGCCTCAGGACACATCAGGAGACAAATCAAATCTTACTGATGGAACACGGAGAGAATCACATCGCTTTCGGTCATCTTTATCATGCTAGTAAGTATATCGCTGAACGCGTAAAGGATTACATTGCCCTCAGTCGCTTTGGTGATGCTAGTAAGCACGTTATTGAATGCGGAGGACAGCATATTGTATCGACTCGCCATTTTGCAATACGTCAAAATCAAAACAAACAACTACTGGATCGCAATACCGAAGGTCAAAATTGTAAACATGCAAAACGCAACACATGCAAAATGCCCCGGCGTCGTGGCATCGGTCCCGATGGTTCGGTAGTCGCAGTGCAATTGCGATGGATGGAGTTAGATTAAGCAAGGATGGGGTGAGATGAGGTGGGGATATCGTCATTAGGTTCTATGAGGTTCGATGACATCAGCAAGACTTCATTTATCTCCTGATGTCTCCTGAGTCTCAGGAGACTCTCAGGAGACCTGGGAGACTGTTGGGAGACTCCAGTCAGAAGTTGAGTTTGCTGATGGACGTGATGGATTGGTAATAGGAATTGGCGAAATGGTGGGAAGGAATACGAGGTGTGGATGCGACGAATTTCTGTGGGCTTCTATGAACGGATGTATGAGTCATAGCGGACTGGTGGAGGAGAAGTGTTAAATAGTGGGGTTAGATGTTTTCCTTAGTTCTTTCTTTCTTTCTTCTCTGTCTTGTCTTCCTGTTATCTCAGTATATAGGAATATACTCCTATTTCTAAAGCCATAGCCTCTCGTACCAAAGACTCTATCCTCTGACAAAAGGAAACCTATAGTACCTCTCATCGTTCTCGTTGAGGTCCATCCGGTCCTCACTCTCCCTGCTCTGTGCCCTTGTGCCTTTATCCTTGCCTTTGCCTTTGCCGGTGCCTGTGCTTGTGCCTGCCCGGCATTGTCTCTATCTTCAGTGGTCTCCTCGTTACATAGACTGTGCTCCTCGAGTCCTTCTGCATCATCATTGTCATCTTCTTCTTTGCGTCGGGTTACTCCGTCACACCTTCCAACAATAGTGTTTTCTACTCTAGTATGTTCGGGAATAGATCCTAGCAATCTCTTTTGTGTATTAATACGTGATGCAATACTCCATTAGCTAGCATCCGAGAAAGAAAGAATTGGTAGTTGAGGAGGCTGAGGTCCACGGGGGCTTTGAGTATCTAGAATTGTTGCATCGTTATCAAGAACAGTAGGTGGAATGATTTGCGTATCTTCTTGGTTTTGATCATCCGGTAGTAGAGTTTCAGCAACTCTTGATTGCATTGACATTGCTGACCTATATGTTACGATAAAGAGATCTAGGTACGTAAGTATAGGTTTTAGGGAAAAGTTTCAAGATCTTCTATTAATTACAATTGAGATTAGTATTATTTTCTTGGGTCCGTTGTTGACTGCTTCCACCAGAAACGATTTGCTCAGGCATTGAACTATTTCATGAAAAGATAAGTCGCTTAAGTTATTGACAGGCAATAGTTGCGTACAAACCATGCCTTTGGGGTTTATTAATTTGATAGCTTCGACTTTAGTTTGAAAATAATTTGAGTTATAAAGGACAACAGAATAGCGATTGCAAAGAATTATATAGATATATACATATCATATCAATGAAATTATTAACTAATTAAATCCGTTGATGTTTGTTGCGTCTACGTGAAATGTATAATAATTGTTAAATGCTGAGACTTCAAGTTGCTGCAACTTATTACAACTAATCTATACTTATTTTACTTCTTCTAATTTATCGTCAGTTATTACTAGTATCTTTGTTTATTTGCTCCCACTTTTGCTATATGAGGCGTTATCTATTCCGCATACTTGTTGGGCAAGCATGCAGGTGATATCCGACTTATGACATCTATTACCGCTTATACGTATTTATCGGCACTTTCAATTACATATTTCTGCTTATTTCTGCCTCTCCTTGTCTCTTGAATATTCTTCATAAAATATTATGCTTAACATGATTAACAGACTTGTACTAACTCAAACAATTAGTGCTAAACAATTTCGATTATTTATAGCAGCAATTGTTTGTAATTGACTAACTTCTCCGTGCTTATTCCTACTTTTCCACACTCCTTCGGCATATAGTTCTTCTTACTTGATTTTATTTGTCTATACTTATCTTTAGTTGTTACCACGTATTCATACTTGCTGGCATTTACTGCCCCTTATTCTTGCTTATTTGTATTTATTTTCACATGTTGAGGTATTTTTTTTTCTTTCCCTTTAAAGTGATATATTATATATTATCTAGGTGGCTTATATGTATGTTCTACCCTAACGGGTAAGTACAAGACATTGTCCCGTACTATTATCTGTAATTCTCTCCAGCCTATTCTCATCCGCTGGAGGTTATTTCCACCTATTGCTACTTGCCGATACTTATTGCTACTTATTTTTACTTATCCACCATTGTTTCCATATATTGAGGCATTTTTTTCACTTAATGGGATTTTGGATGTATTATAGTACATATACTTATAACACATTATCCCGTAGTAGTCCACGCTTATTCATGCCTATTTTTACTTGCCGGCACTTACTGTCACTTTTTCCCAACTTTTTATATATGAGGCATTTTTTTCTACTGTCGGTGCATACAGTTCATTATTATGCATGCAATATAAGCTGTTAGAAAATCTTATTCCGTATTTCTATTAATAGCTATTGGTATATAGTTATTCTTGCTTTTCATTATTTGTCCGTATTTGTCTCTGGTTATCCTTACTTATTTCCGCTTACTGGGATTTGCTACTACTTCTTCCTACTTACCTGTTATCTTTTTATATATTCCGGCACTTTCTTACCTGACATGTGTTATAGTATGTGTTGCTACTGTAGACTAACCTGTATTTCTATTTATAGTTATTTTTATATAATTATTCTTATTTCTTTCACTTCTTTGTATCTTTTTCCATTTGCTCCTACTTATTCTTACTCGCTGGTACTTACTTCCACTTATTCCCGTATATTGCTGCCTATTGCCAAATACTGAGTTACTTTCCTACTTAAAATAATACATTATTCATTATATGGGTGATCGATATGAATGTACTATCCTAATACAGTAATATATTTATCTATATTTTTCCTATCTATTTTAGCTTGTTGATGACTATTCTCATCTACCAGTACTTATATATACTTAATCCTACTTGCTCATATTTATCCGTATTTATTCTTACTTGCTAGCACTTATCCGTACTTATTCTTGCTTAGTAGCACTTATTCGTACTTATTCCTACTTGATAGCACTCATTCCTATTTATTTCCACTTATCTTTTATTATTTTCATATATTGGGAGATTTTTTTATTTAAATAAAATATTATATACATTAAAAATAACTGATATACTTTAGTACTCTAACGGGCAAATGCACGATACTATGTCATGATATTATCTATAACTACTACAACTATGCAGTGTTTGTCTACATCAGCAAACTCAACTTGTGACTGCAGTCTCCCAACAGCCTCCCAGGTCTCCTGAGACTCTCCTGAGACTCCTGGATATTTTTTGAGTCTCCTGAGGCCCAGGAGATATCAGGAAACAAATGAAGTCTTGCTGATGTAGGTTCGTTTTAGCTATCTATATTTATTCTTACTAATTAAAGTTCTTTTATCCTTAATTGTAAATTTTTATATTTATTGAAGCATTTACTAACTACATCAATATTAAATTCTACAATATACCATTATGCGGCATTATTGTATCCTCGTTTACCAGTATGGTAAGACTAATACTTATCTGTATACACTGAAGCTAGGAGAATAGACGGGGTATCATATGTATCCCTATCAGTAGTAATATTTGTACTATTACTGGAATTTACCCGTATCTATTGAAGTTATGAGAACACATACAGTATTATATATACGCCTGTCATTCTTAATTATTCTAGCAATATCAATCAATACCTATCAATATTCACTGACTCGGAGGTTATTACATCAGCAAACTCAACTTGTGACTAGAGTCTCCCAACAGTCTCCCGGGTCTCCTGAGAGTCTCCTGAGACCCCTGCATATTCTTTCAGTCTCCTGATACTCAGGAGACATTTGGAGACAAATGAAGTCTTGCTGATGTAGAACAGGCAAGGTAGATTATATATGCCTACTGGTATTAATTGTATAGTTTTAAAAAAGCTTAAATCAAAGTCACCGAGCGCTTCATACATTCATTATACAAATATACATAACTTGAACAAATAATATACTAACAATACATGTTTGTTCAAATAGCAATCATTTCCAATCTTTGATACTCTCGTACCATCTCCTGATCAACTCTAACTGCAGCAATATGAAAAGCACTTATTTCTATATCGCATAGCCTTTTTGCACGACTTAGAGACGTATATGCTTTTTATGTATACGTCGGGTTCGGAGGTGTGCAAGGATTGGCAGAGTTGGGATTACTGTAAGCTAGGAGGTGGAGATGAGTCAGAATAAGTTCTATGGGTTTCTATTACGCGAAGTTGTGAGTCATGGTTGGGGTTGTGTGAGGGTATGAGTCAGGCTTGGCTCCGGAATGGCGGGTATATAAGGGAGGCAACGGTGCCTACTTCTGTACTTCTTTTCTTTCTCTTTTCTCTTCACGCAACGTCTTCTGTATCTATCTATAATACATTATAGTCTCTATTTTGTACTAGTGACTATCGCTGCCTTCTACATCTCTCCTTCATACTTCCCCCCGCTGGAAAGTATCGCTGCCAGTACCCCGCACCCTTCAGAACGAAGCTATACTCTTGACGCCCCCTTGAGAATGCTTACCCAACAGAAAACATGGAATCATCAAAGCTTATACATATTTTATTCCACAATAAGCCCTGTGTTTTATGAACTGTTGAGGCAAATGCGTTTTGAATAGGAAGTTGTGTACGAGAATAACGGATTCTGTGACTTCTAAAATGCATCATATTCTTTGAAACTTCAACAATCTGTATTTGTTAGTATTATATATAATCATCGGATGAATAAGCTTACTCTAATACCCCCATATGTTGGAAATGCAACATTTGGTAGACCACCCTCCCGTAAAGATACAATAATACACATGTCCCATTAGATATACCAATGTCCCGGTGTCTTGGCATTGGTCCCGACAATTCGGTAGGCGATGCATGGTTGTAATTGTTAGGGTAATGTTAAGCGAGAGCGGGGAGTGCGAGGTGGAGGTTGTCGTCATTAGGTTCTGGGAGGTTCGATGGCGTGATGGATTGGTAATGTAAAATAACGAAGATGGTGGGGAGGATTACGGAGTATGGTAGCGATGGGTTTCTATGAGGTTCTATGAGCGAGGTGTGAGTCATAGCGGACTAGTGGAGGAGATGTGTTAAATAAATAATAGATGTTTTCTTAGTTCTTTCTTTCTTTCCTCTCTGCCTTCCTGTTATTCTGGTACATAGGAATCTACTCCTACTTCTAAGCCATAGTCTCGTCCCAAAGACTCGGTCCTCTGACAAGAGGAAATTCATAATACCTCTCATTGTTCTCGTTGAGGTCCATTCGGTCCTCACCTTCCCTGCCCCGCGCCCTTGTGCCCTTGCTCTTGCCTTTGCCTTCGCCTGTGCCTGTGCTTGTGCTTGGCCAGTGTCGCCTCTGTCTTTGTCAGTTCCCTCGTTGCGAAGGCTGTGTTCCTCGAGTCCTTTTGCGTCATCATTGTCATTTTCTTCTTTGCGTTAGGTTACTCCGTCACACTAAGACGAGACCACTCTTACTCGACTGGCACAGTCCGAGTTCCTCGCACCATAGTTTATCATAACTACCCCCGCTACCGATGCATTTGATTATCAAAAGCTCCATACGGATCTCGAGGGGTTCTTTGTCGCTCACCCTCAGGTGGACTCCGCCGCAACGGAGGAAGCGAAGCAAGCGTATGCCCTCCTTCAAAGGGCGTACGGAGGGGTTCAGCAATATGCGATTGACCTCACCTCCTACCACTCCGAATCCGAGCAAGGCCGGGCCGAGTTCCATAAAGAAATCTAGGGACTACGGGCTAAGATTAAGAAGTTGCAAGAGGGAGTCAAAGGAGGTCTAGAGGAGATCCATGACGACTTAACCAAGCCCGCCAAGTCGGAGAAACTCCCCGACCCGGAGAAATATAGGGGCGATCGCAAGACCATCCGGACCTTTCAGAGGCAGCTACAGATTAAACTTACAGCTAATCTCGATCGTTTTCCTACTTCGGCCCAACAATTGGCATATTCTATTTCTCGACTGGAGGGACCAGCGGCGGATCAATTTTTAGCTTATATTACGGATGAAGGAATCGCTCTCGATTCTATGGCGGAGTTTTTTGAAATTTTGGATAATGCTTTTGGGGATCCGGATCGGGCGGCCACGGCGGCTCGTAACTTGAGGGAGATCAGGCAGCGCCAACGTACCTTTTCTGAGTACTTTGCAGAGTTTCAGCGATATGCTGCCGACTCTGAGTTCGACGAGGCGGCTAAGATTGAATGTTTGTTGGAGGGACTTAACCAGGACCTAATGGCCCTGATGATTCAGAATGAAACACCAACCACGATTAAGGACTGCGGGCTGCTACTCCAACGTCTTGATAATAAGCAACGGGCGCTACAGGCCAGGATGGGGAGATTTTGTTTTCAGATTCCAAGCGCCCCTGCTCCGCGACCCTTTGCTCCCCGTCCCCCCGTCGCACCAGCAACATCCCCAGTCGTACGAGGACCACCCCAACCACCACCGAAGAATGCTGCGCCAGCGGCCCATCCTTCCTATACTCCTGGGGGAGCGGTCCCTATGGACTTGTCTAACAGCTATCGTCGCCCGGATCCTAGAGAAAGGGAGGCACGTTGTGTGGAGAATCGTTGCTACTATTGCGGAGGGGTTGGACATTTGGTCAGGGATTGTAAGCTGTCGCCCTCGGGGAGGGCAGCACCTAGGATGAGGGGAGCGTTGTTGGAAGCAAAGAAGGAAAAGGAAGAGGAGGTATTGTTGGATGAGGAGGAGTTAAAAGATTCGTCCCTGGCCTAGGCGGCATAGCCCAGGGACCTCCAAAGGGTTTCTCACAGGTGTCTATTTCAACGTTTTCAGTATCAGAAGGGGAGATGGATGGGAATCAACTGATTGTAGTGTGTTCTATTTCACAAAATAAAAAATCTATTGTACCCACTTATGCCTTGATTGATACTGGAGCGTCGGGATATGCATTTATTGATGAAGACTTTGTGCGCCGCCATGAATTAAGGATGAAAAATCTGAGGACTGAGAGGGAGATTGACGTGATTGATGGAAGACCTATTGAGTCCGGGAAGGTGACCAGGAAGGTGACGTTGGAATTGGAAATTAATGGACATGTGGAGGAGTGCCCTTTCTTTGTTACAAAGTTGGGGCATTACCCGCTGGTGATGGGGATACCTTGGTTGAGGAAGCATGGAGTTTTGATTGATAGTGGAAGGAATGAGATTCGCTTCCAATCATCAGTGTGTCTTGAGCATTGCATAGTCAACCACAAACCTATTGTTGCTCGAGGAATTTCAACTTCACCGCCAGAAAGACCTGTTACAAATATTTCGGCAATTACTCCTCGATCATTCAAGAAACTTTCGCAAGACCCTACTGTGCAAATTTATTCGACTACCCTCTATGCTGTTAACAAAATATTGGAGACGCCTGCCAACCCTGATGGAATAATCTCAATTGATTACCAACGGTTCCGGCAGTTGTTCGATGAGACTAATGCCTCTAGACTACCGCCACATCGTCCCTACGATCATGAGATCAAGCTTCAGGAGGGAACAGTACCACCCTTTGGTCCTATGTATAGTATGTCGCGGGAGGAGTTGACGGCATTGAGGGATTATTTGGCCGATAATTTGCAGAAAGGATTTCTTCGGTCCAGTAACTCTCCAGCGGGTGCTCCGGTGCTATTTGTTAAAAAGGCTGATGGATCTCTACATTTGTGTGTTGATTATCGGAAGCTAAATGCTATTACGGTTAAGGATCGATATCCTCTTCCCCTTACACCGGAGACGATGGCCAACCTGGCCCGAGCTAACTATTTTACCAAGCTGGGTTTACGTTGGGGCTACAATCAGATTAGGATTAAGGAAGGAGACGAGTGGAAAACGGCTTTCCGGACTCACTATGGACATTGGGAATATTTGGTAATGCCCTTCGGATTGACAAATGCCTCCGCTACTTTCCAACGCTGGATTAATGACATTCTCCGACCCTTCTTGGATCGTTGTGCTACCGCGTACCTGGATGATATTCTCATCTATTCGGAAACACTAGAACAACATCAGCGAGATGTACAACAGGTACTTGAAGCCCTGGAAGCCAACGAGGTCCACTTGAAACCAGAGAAATGCGAATTTAGCGTACAAGAAACAAAATATTTGGGCATGATTCTGACCCCTGGAGGAATGAAGATGGATCCTGCTAAAGTACAGACGATTGTGGACTGGGAGGCGCCGAAGACAGTGAAGGAGGTTCAGGAATTTCTTGGATTTGCTAATTTTTATCGACGCTTTATTTATGCCTACTCTCGAGTGGCTCGGCCGTTGACTGCGTTGACGAAAAAACATGTGCGATTCGAGTGGACCCAGAAGGTCGAGCATGCTTTTCAAAGACTCAAGACTGCTTTTACCACTGCTCCAGTGTTGATGCACCCGGACCCTGAAAAGGAATTTATTGTGGAGACAGATGCATCAGATTATGTGTCGGCAGGAATATTGTCCCAGCGCGATGATGAAGGAATCCTTCATCCGGTTGCCTTCTTTTCTAAGACCCATGTACCTGCGGAATGCAACTATGAAATCTATGATAAGGAGTTGCTGGCCATTATTCGCTGCTTTGAGGAATGGAGACCTCATTTGGAGACAGCTCAATTTCAAGTCAAAGTGCTTACAGATCATCGCAACCTTGAGTACTTTATGTCCACCAAATTGCTGAATCGGCGGCAGACCCGTTGGGCGGAGTTTTTATCTCGATTCAATTTTATTATTCAATACAGACCCGGGAAGCAGGGAAGGAAGGTCGATATTCTGACCAGAAGGCCTAAAGATTTACCAAAGGAGGGGGACGAGAGATTGGAACAACAAAGTCGGGTGGTTTTGAAGAAAGAGAATTTAGACATTAAGATAAGTTTGTTAGCGGGTTCTTTGTCAAATGAACCCGCTGAAGGATCGTCTCCCGTACTTGATTTATTTAACAAAGCTTACCAGTGTGATAGCTTTCCGAGTAAAGTTTTATCCATGCTTCGGGACGGCGTTCGACAATCGAAAGGGATTTCGTTGGGCGAGTGCAAGGAGAGCAAGGAGGGGTTATTACTTTATCGGAATACCCTTTATGTCCCTGACTTTGACGAACTTAAACTTTATCTACTACGAGAGTATCATGATAAACCTTCGGCGGGACATCCGGGATGATCAAAGACTTTGGAGCTTCTCAGCCGGGAATATTATTGGCCGACCATGCGGAAATATACAGATCGCTACGTCCAGAATTGTCATATCTGTCGGCGAAGCAAGACGAACCATAATCCCCTACAAGGAGTCCTACGCCCCCTATCGGTGCCCAAGGGACCCTGGACGGATGTTACGATGGACTTTGTAACGGGACTCCCGGAGAGTCATGGATTTAATGCCATTCTAGTAGTGGTGAATCGGTTGACA
Source organism: Morchella sp. 2018-W30 (assembly GCA_024713625.1). Taxonomy (NCBI): domain Eukaryota; kingdom Fungi; phylum Ascomycota; class Pezizomycetes; order Pezizales; family Morchellaceae; genus Morchella; species Morchella sp. 2018-W30. The sequence goes on along the minus strand of JAMJEW010000008.1, from coordinate 1,824,217 downwards.
AAGATGAAGCATTTGATTCCCACGACGGAGAATGTTAACGCCAGAGATCTGTCTCGTCTATACCTGGAGCAGGTATGGAAGATACATGGGTTATCCAAAACTATTGTTTCCGATCGAGGGACACAGTTTACTGCTGAATTTTGGAAAGTCCTCTGCGAACGGCTGGAAATTGCCCCTCGATATTCTACAGCATTTCACCCTCAGACCGATGGGCAAACAGAAAGGACCAATGCGATTATGGAACAGTATCTTCGCAGTTATGTGTCGTATCAACAAGATAACTGGGCGGACTCTCTACCTTTGGCGGAATTTGCTACCAATAATCATATCTCTGAGACTACTAATATGTCCCCCTTCCAGGCTAACTATGGAAGGCATCCAAGAATGACCTTTGGACCCTTACAGCACGGACAGACGGTGAACGAGGACCAGGCTAATGGGTTGGGACGAGAGATGTCTCAGGTATTTGATTTCCTGAAAAGCGAGATGTTTAGGGCACAGAAGATACAGGAAGAAATGGCCAACTTACACCGAACTCCGGCACCTCGATATGCGGTCGGCGATTTCGTTTGGCTTTCGACTAGAAATATTGAAACAAAACGACCTTCGAAAAAACTTGACTGGAAACAAATTGGCCCCTACCCGGTCAAACGAATTGTGAGCCCTTATGCCTACGAGTTGGGATTACCTGCCTCTATGAAAATACATCCGGTATTCCATGTTTCATTATTATCGCCGACAGTCAGGGATCCTGTTCCGGGACAGATGGTCGAACCACCCCCGCCGGTGGAGGTTGAAGGAGAGACTGAATGGGAAGTAGCGGAGATATTGGATTCGCGGAAGAGGGGGCGAAGGGTGGAATACTTGGTTAGATATGTTGGATATGAAGAACCGTCTTGGCAACCTTCGGATGATTTGGAGCATAGTCCTGATATTAGGAAAGCATTCCATGATCAATATCCTTCGAAACCTTGGCCTTTCAGGAGCTAGGCCCTTGGAGGGGACCTGATCTGTCCCGGCGTCTTGGCATTGGTCCCGACAATTCGGTAGGCGATGCATGGTTGTAATTGTTAGGGTAATGTTAAGCGAGAGCGGGGAGTGCGAGGTGGAGGTTGTCGTCATTAGGTTCTGGGAGGTTCGATGGCGTGATGGATTGGTAATGTAAAATAACGAAGATGGTGGGGAGGATTACGGAGTATGGTAGCGATGGGTTTCTATGAGGTTCTATGAGCGAGGTGTGAGTCATAGCGGACTAGTGGAGGAGATGTGTTAAATAGCGGGAATAGATGTTTTCTTAGTTCTTTCTTTCTTTCCTCTCTGTCTCGTCTTCCTGTTATTCTGGTACATAGGAATCTACTCCTACTTCTAAGCCATAGTCTCTCGTCCCAAAGACTCGGTCCTCTGACAAGAGGAAATTCATAATACCTCTCATTGTTCTCGTTGAGGTCCATTCGGTCCTCACCTTCCCTGCCCCGCGCCCTTGTGCCCTTGCTCTTGCCTTTGCCTTCGCCTGTGCCTGTGCTTGTGCTTGGCCAGTGTCGCCTCTGTCTTCGTCAGTTCCCTCGTTGCGAAGGCTGTACTCCTCGAGTCCTTCTGCGTCATCATTGTCATCTTCTTCTTTGCGTTAGGTTACTCCGTCACAACCAAGCGATATCAAATCATTTGTTAGAAACATGACTTTAGCTCCTGGAACACAAACAACTTTATAGGGAAAGTTTGTACCGGTTTTGAAGGTACGAGAATATTGTATACTAGAAATGATTTCTTTTTCTTCTCGATCGATAGAGATATGTGTATATGAACCCTTAATCGGTAATGTTTCAAGGAGAAGGTTATTTATTTGTGACACTGTCCTCCGATAGGATACAAGAAATGTTGTAAGATAACTGTCCCGGCATCTTGGTAGTTGTTCCGACGGTTCGGTAGGTGAGGCATGGTTGCGGTTGTTAGGGAAATATTAAGCGAGGGTGGGGAGCGCGAGGTGGAGGTTGTCATCATTAGGTTCTGGGAGGTTCGATGGCGTGATGGATTTGTAATGAAGAATAGCGGAGATGGTGGGAAGGATTACGAGGTGTGGTAGCGACGGGTTTCTATAGGATTCTATTAGCGAAAGTGTGAGTCATAGCGGACTAGTGGGGGAGGTGTATTAAATAGCGGGGATAGATGTTTTCCTTAGTTATTTCTTTCTTTTCTCTCTGTCTCGTCTTCCTGTCATCTCGGTACATAGGAATCTACTCCTATTTCCAAGCCATAGCCTCTCGTACCAAATACTTGATCCTCTGACCAGAGGAAACTCATAGCATCTCTCATCGTTCTCGTTGAGGTCCATCTGGTCCTCACTCTCCTTGTCCTGTGCCTTCGTGCCTTTGCCCTTGCCTTTGCCCTCGCCGGTGCCTGTGTTTGTGCCTGCCCGGTGTCGTCCTTGTCTTCGTCGGCCTCCTCGTCGCTCGGCGTGCCCCTCGGGTTCTTCTGCGTCATCATTGTCATCTTCTTCTTTGCGTCGGGTTATTACGCATATGAAATTGTTGAACCTTATCTTGTAATATAGCTTGACTCTGAGGAGTGATTTGTCCAAACCGTAAATTGTTGAGTAGTTGGAAGAACTCTGGATCATCTCGTTGACGCATAGATTGTTTTAAAAAGATTGGTTTAAAAATTGCTACAATGTTGAACGGAAGACTTTCTGACCCGATACCGAAGGAAGTTGCATTAAATATCCCATACAAATGATATGTAGATTTCCGAAAAGTTTCAAGATATTATGTATCCTTGCAAACAATCCAGATATAAAATCTGATAATTCTGCGTTCACCACTGATATCTCATCTATTACCAATATCTTTATACACCGTATTTCTTCAAGCCTGTCGGGAAGTTGTAAGAGATTTGACTTTAACATTCTGACTCCTCCATCTGCACCTATGTTCGATGCTGAATGAATGGTTTGACCTGATATATTATTCGCCGCAATACTAGTTGGTGCAAGCTTGAGGTATTTGAAGTGATTGACGTCAAACCAACGTTCTAATGCCTTTCAAAGATATGAATTCCCTGTACCTGCAGATCCGGTAATGAAGAATTTAAGGCTAATACCGCCGGTAGGAAAGTTGAAAATTGATTGAGTGATTTTCGTATATGCATAATATTGATCGCCCTGTAGGTTGAATACTGCCTTGTTGTTTTGATCGGAGTGGGTAGTTGTTGCAATTCGAGAAGTTGTTTTCGGACAATCTCTTGGACAGATTCTTCAGACATTGATAATACAGCTTCTATCAATTCTTGATAAACGCTTGAGATATGTAGTGTAGTCCGTTGTGTTCCTTGTTGGTAGATACGTTGAACTTGTTCATACATATCAGGAAATCGCTGTAGCAAATGCTCTCGGTAATTGAGATAACCTCCATGTATCTCATCATCAGATCGCCAATGCTGAATCTCCAATAGTTTATTAAAGAAAAATCTCTCTCTATCCGCCAATCGTCTATAACATGTTCAGATCATAAGTGGCTAACATAAATTAGCTTTACACTTGATAGAAATAGAAATGTAATGAGTAATATACTTTTTTCCGTTGATAAATAAAATTACCCAATTTATCCAATCATACTTCAGTCTATGACCACCGACGGGTGCGTTCAATTTTGTAAAGCGAATGGTATTTGAAGTACGTAGGATGTTCAAAGATGATATTTTCTGGTCGATTGAAATACTTTTCAATTGCATCGGGGTAGAAAATATCTTCAGATGTGGGATCAACTTCTAGCAACCAAGCGGGTTTGACTATGCTGGAACGATCTGACGACATTGACTTAGGTAGATAAACACATGAACTTGACATTTGAAAGATTGGAAAGCTCAAGAATAGGACCATAGATTCCATAGATCTTATTCTTCAAGCAGGCAGGTGGTCATTAATATGACTTGAGCTATTGACGCTGACGATAGATTTTGGCTCTGCTTTGGTAACATATTTTGTTATATATTTGGCTAAACCACCAGAGGTACAATATTGTACGTTGCAATGTGCTCCCCATAATAGCAATAGCCTAAGACTGTATGGAACAATATACCGGTACTCCTCTTTAATTCTCCTATATGTATACCTCACCTCTCCTTCCTTTTGGTATGCAAGATTTGAAAGTTCTGCAGGAAACCCTTTCCTACACGTTCCAGCCTCATCCCTACTCCCACCACACAGCCTAGGTTAACATGAATGAACCTGATGTGGTATTACCAAAGCATATAGTTCTGGTTCTGTATTGGAGTTTGGTAGGTCGGGTCGAATAAAATTTTACTCGATAAATTGATTCTGTGTTAACTCGGACCACAGAAGTGAGTGTGTATGTATTGCCCCCCTTAGTTGAAATTCATGCCGTTCAACTAACTCATTTAAACGTCCAAAACCTGATACTGAAGGGATCTGGAGAAAAGATTTTTTAATCCAATGCCAACAGTTGTAATAGTACTGCATAGCATCACATGATCGATTTGAAGGCAATATATCGTGATTCCCAGTTCGTTGTAGACTGTTTTGGTAATCACTCCATCGTTCAGAAAATGTAGTAGTAATGAATAAAGTAGGTATTCCATGTATCTGTAACATACATCGAACATTACTTTCTGCATTCAGAAAAAATGTATCACCTGTCCGTATGAATTGTGGAATGGTTGTAGTTAGATGTTCATTAACGATAGACCATGGACCGTATTGACTCTGTTGTAATAGTTCAGCAGCGGTATATCGTGAATTTGCACCTCTCTCTTGATATCCTTTAACAATACGGCAGTTATTTTGCAGTATTCTAATTGCATCAATTTTCATGTATATCCATGGTCCCCAGTAATAATCATCACGGAAAACAGATATAATTGAGCTGAGTTTGATTTTAGCATTGGTGGCCATGGTATTTTTAGAGCGTATCATATTTGGTTGCCAAATTGAACGTATATGTGACTGAGTAACCCGATGCAAAGAAGAAGATGACAATAATGACGCAGGTAGGCTCAAGGAGCACAGTCTACGGAACGAGGAGATAGATGAAAATAGGGACAACACCGGGCAGGCACAAACACAGGCACCGGCGAAGACAAAGGCAAGGGCAAAGGCACAAGGACGCAGGGCAGAGAAAGTGAGGACCGGATGGACCTTGACGAGAACGATGATAGGTACTATGGGTTTCCAGGGTCTTTGGTATGAGAGGCTATGGCTTGGAAATAGGAGTAGATTCCTATGTACTGAGATAACAGGAAGACGAGACAAAGAGAAAAGAAAGAAAGAACTAAGGAAAACATCTATCCCCGCTATTTAACACACCTCCTCCACCAGTCCGCTATGACTCACACCTCCACCTATAGAACCTCATAGAACCTCATCGCTGCCACACCTCATCTTCCTCCCCACCATCTTTACTATTTACATTACCAATCCATTACGCTATCGAACCTCCTAGAATCCAATGACGATACCTCCTCCTCATCATTCCTTCTCCTCGCTTAACATTTCCCCAATAATCACGACAGCGCTTCGACTACCGAATCCTCGGGACCGATGCCAAGACGCCGGGACAGTATATACTGTCCTCTACCCTATGGATATAAGACTGGAAAAAGCAATGATTCCAAAGCAGGATCTGATCGTTGTATTCCAATACGTTCACCTGAATTAGTAGAGGGAAGAGATGTGACTGTCAATCGAAAATATGGATTATCTTCATTTGCAACCTGTGAAGCATAATTGCAAGGGTTTAAAACTATATCAGGGCGGTTCCAAGGTCGTGTTTCATCCGTATTTGTATCAGTACTTGAAATTAAAGAAACTGTAGGTAAAGGACTAAGTTGAAGCTCTCTTCATATATCATATCTCTGAAAAAGTATATTATTTGTTAATAACCAACTGCGACAATGTTCAAGCTTCTTAGTATCATGAGATTGATTGAATTGATTTGTTGAACTCTCAAGATAAACTCCAAGAGCTCTGGCATACAACGCAATAGCTCTAGGATTTCTGGTAATATTCATTCTACCAGTTACTGTACGATATGTTGAATATGGATTGTGATTATTACTATAACTTTGGGTACGACCTAAATTGGTTTGTAATGATATTGGTGATAGAAATATCCGAGAGCGTTGAGGAAGAGAAAGTAGCTCGGCCGGCCATGGTCCTGCAGTTGGTGGCAACCGTGGATTGATATTGCATGAATAACATATTACTATAAATTCAATATCGTTTTTGAGTTTGGTAGTTGGAAGGAAATCAAGTATAGTAGATAATGTATATACTGCATCTTGTTGTTTTGGTACCCATTTGATATGTCTTTCTAACATCAATTTACTACAAAATGCACATAGTGTATCAGGAAAAGATTTGTTGTAGTTGGTTTTGAATCGTTGAATGAGGTTTTGAAAGAGACGATCAGGAGTAAAGATAATTGGCTCTCGTATTTCTAGAAGAACTGAAATATACGATGACTGAATAGATTGCGTACTGACTGATGTTGCGCAGATTGAATACGAATGCTCTGATTATGTTGTTGAATAAATCGGTATGTAGAAAATAAACTTCCATCATGATCAATCAAGTCGTCAGAGTTGACAAATACAGCGGGCCTAATATTATGAGAACTAAATTCTTCCATACTATCTATCGCAGGAATATATGATCTGAACCAAGATGATATGGTTTAAATTGAATATAGATACCAAAAATAAATAAATAATCAGTTAATGAAATAACAAAGAAACATCCAAATAATCAACCAATAAAATAACAAAAACACATTTAAAATATATATATTCAGAAAAAAGAACGGAACAGAAAACAGTTTAAATTACACCACGTCCTTTACCCTTTGAACGAGTAGTTTTAGATATCCCAAGTGAACGAACTTGAGTAGATTCATGATCCATCAATTGGCTCTCTGCATTTTCTTCAATTAAAATTGAAGGGGAGGGGTAGCTCAACGGTGAATCATTTAGATTGTTTGTGCATATTGGTTCAGGTGCAACCGTATATTGAGTTGATTCTAGCATTTGAATTGCATTTTTGCCGATAGAATCAATATAATGATTATCGTTAAGGGTTGAAACACTTTGACGATTGGTGTTGGATGGTCCAGATACTGATAATGGTGACGATAGATTATCAATAGCACCTCCTCCCTCAAATTTATTGGTAATAACTGAAGATATTTTTCCAACCGGCTTTGACTTATGACTCCATGAAACTGTTTCTGAAGAAGAGGATCCAAAAGGTTGTTTGTAGCGGTTCGGTTTCCGATTTTGTGTAGTTTTGGGCAACTTAGAAGGATGGCTTTCAGATCCGATAGGTCCAAGGAGGACATTACGCTTTTTCTTTGGTGTTTGAAAAATGCTCACTTTATCATCTTTTGGTGCAAGATCTCGAGCAAAGCTTATGGATACTACCTCGCCATAGACTTATTATATCTATTAGCTAATGAATTAACTTACAATTTGATTAAAATGATCAAACTTACCTCGATCCTCTGGACATTTATATTGGTACTTGAATGATGCATCAACTGTTTTGCCAGATACAAGATACTGAGAGAGCTTTGCAAATAATGGAGATTGTGTACATCAGCAAGACTTCATTTGTCTCCCGATGTCTCCTGAGCGTCAGGAAACTCAAAAAATCTCCAAGGGTCTCAGGAGACTCTCAGGAGACCCGGGAGACTGTTGGGAGACTCCAGTCATAAATTGAGTTTGCTGATGTATATAGGCATATTGTTCAAGTCTCAAATTAGTATGAAAAAAATAAAGGGGAAGTTTATACAAACCAAGGTATCGTACAATCTTTCAATTTAACTGAAAATAGTTTGTTGGGTGTCGATATACTGAACTGAATTTTAGAATTAAGAGCTTGGATTATTTGTGAGAAATATATATAATATGAGCGCAAGATTTCCCCGCTTTCTTCATACATACCTAACTTAATACATAATGATATTATAGTCGGCGATAATAAAATTATGATATTATAGTCGCCGATTACAAGGATATATTCCTTAATATTTTGATGATATAAATATAAAGATAATTATATCAACGGTATATTCCAGTTAAAAATATTACGAAATATGAGAAATTATATTTTCATATCTCTTGACATAAATCTCTATGTCTGTTACGTATAGTTCAATATACTTCACAGTTAAGTCAAAATACTCGGAATTTTATCATAGGGAGAAAACATCTACGATCTGGAATATTTAGATGATTGCAAATCAAATTAAATCTCGTGATAAGATATTTATAACATCAAGAAGATTTCATTTGTCTCTAACGCTCCTCGATTCGAGACTCAAAAGATATCCAGGAGTTTCAGGAGACTCTTAGGAGACTTGGGAGACTGTTGGGAGACTGCAGTCATAAGTTGAGTTTGCTGATGAATAAGTATGTAATAAGAGAAACAATAATCAAATTCATTGATATCATCCCTCACGATGATTCTTATCGTATATAATAGATATATATTATATATAAAATAACTATCTATATGCATTATATATTGGATATATATTATATTTAAAATGTATAAATGTATAATAATATAAAATAAAATAATCTCATGATGTGTGACAACCCCTATTAGGAAATTTCATACAAAAGAGGTTTAGTGCTGTTACACCACCATAGAAACTGACACGCATATAGTTTTAGTATGTTTAATGAGGAATGTGCTAGGGCCAGGGTTAAAATGAAGGCACAGCTCTGTTAGGGCTCTGCGGCGTTGCGAGCCCCTGCATGTTACAATCCGGCCGCATCGAGATGCCCTCAAAATTCTTCTTTTTCTACCTTTTATTTTTATTTTTTTCTTTTGTGATATTTTACGGGTATCAGGGTTTATACATTTCAATACCGCAAAATCTGGCTTCATTCGAACGGTTGCCAGGGGACAATTTTGCAGAGGAGCTGAAAAGTATCACCCCTTAAAGGGCCTTTTATAGCTAACACCACTCTTGGAAACCGTCTAAACGAACTTAGATTTTGAGGTACTACTGTACAGATGATCAGTCCGTCCCTGAAAGCGCGGCAGAAATAATATGGAGCATTAGCCAGGCCATAGCGACTGCAGTACCGCATGTTGATTGCAGTGTATATAGATACTCATCTTTTGTGGGAGGGGCACTTTGCAATTTGGCCAATTTTCGTGCGGCGGCGGCGGGTCCACGGGGGTGGGTGGCTGTGCTTATATCACAAATCGAACGGTGGAAAGTATTAGCCTTAATTCTATATATATATGTAGTTAAATACACAGTTGCAACATCTCAATTTTGGATATGATTTATTAGCAATCTAGACCGCCCACCTGCAAGGCCTTTAAGACTCACGGTCAGCCCTATATCTCCCCAGCGAATGTGGTAGTACCAGCAATATACTACATTCCAGTGGTGAAATAGGGCTTTCCCACAACCACGATAGTGCCATATTATGATTATCATTTTCTTTGTCCGGTTTGTTGATTCGGGATGCATGGAAGCAACGCTGAGGAATATCGTTCAAGCAAACATTCTTCTAGCATTTATTCTACTAGCATTTAGTCACTCAAGCTATCAGACTACTTGCTACATCTCTTACTTTATGGGGATGGTGGGTTCCGTCCCTGGAGGGAGTCTGTCGGGGCCTGCCTGAACTAGCTATAAGCTGCACCCCCCGATCTCGCTGTACATGCGCTGCGATATATATACCTCCCAGAGTTGAAAATTCCAGCTAGTAGGATAAATATATACTCGATTGATATCAGACGAGGTAATGGGTAGCTATAGACAAAAATTCAAATGCCGGCACTACATGTAGTTATAATACTACGCTCATCCATCCACGCTCATACTGATTATAAGTCGTGCACGCGGTATAAGCAACTCTTATAGGCCTAGCTACATGTATACAGTTTCAAGGCCTAATATCATGCCCTCTGGTGACCGATTGGAATGTTGGTAGACAACCCCCGCCTTCCCGATATCCATCTAACTGTCAAACCTCTTTCGACCTGGCCTTCATTACTAACTAGACGACGACAATGTCTATAGCCGGCCACCTGCCTCATCACCCTCTCTATATCTATTTCGTCTGTCGTCCGCCCGCCGGACCTCTCCCTAGGGAGGTGATCTCCACCCATCACGTCATTCAGTAGCTGCAAGCACACAGACAATGGCGTTCCCTGCTCGCCTATATATAGTTGATTACTTATTTACTATCGACATTCCACAGGAAAAATGGGGGAACATTGTTACACCGGCCATCCGGATATCTCGCGTTCCTGCGTACACCCACACCCCATACCCGCCCGACATGATCGTTCCATACTGCGGATAATTATGTCGTGCTGAAACCCTGCACGTTTCCACAGCCGCTTAACCTTGCACCTGCGGGGGGTTATGCTTAACACCATCCCTGTGCATGTGGGCGCTCAGCTATCCGACGTTCGCCGGGTTTGGCCCCCATGTGGGTGGTGTGGGCCGCCGAACTCCAGACAGCAAAAGTTATCAAAAAATCCCAAGGAGGGAAAGTAAGCAATCCGCTTCATCGTGAGATTATAGCAAGGACCACGAGGTGCACAAGTTATATAAAAATTGAGCATCTGATCAACCAAAGGGTCGACAAAGGCTTTACGAGCCTTGGCCAGGATGTAAAGGGTGGATTTGAGAGGACTAACTGTTGGGTGATGTTGCTCATTGGCGCGTTTATCCCCAAAGGAGGCGAGCTTTGTAGGCTTGTTTAGAGAGAAGGTTAATTAAGGAGAATTGAGGTCCGACTCCGAGTGCTAATTGGCTTCGGGAGTGCGTTCTGCTATGCCGCAGTGTCTGCAAGTTTCTTCTGTACTTCCGGAGGTGAGCGAGCGAGTGCGCGAAACTAAATGGTTTTTTTATGGTGCTGGCTGGTGGTATAGGTCAAGTTTTCTTTTTCTACACGGCGTTTAGCTCCTCATCGGCTCGCGCAGAGGTTGCTATGACGTTTGGATTCCGATCGATCGGCTGACCATTTAATTTAATTAGTTACATCGCTCAGAGGTTTATATCTACATCATCACACTCATATCAGGAGAGAGATTCCCCTTTTGACTGCGAAAGGGATATAAAAACTCCCTTCGACCTTAGTTATATGATCGCCTGCGGATTGGCACTTTAGTCACTAGCAGGTTTACGAGAGGTTTACTATAGGTTTCTGACAGGGTCAGCAAGCAATAAGACCAAGTGCCATTGAAATGGCGGTTCATATTGAGGAGCGGGGGGTGAAGAAGATCAATGCCAAGAGTGGTGCATATCTCTCCACCGGTAGATGTAAAGAGGTTCCAGGTAAAGTTGAGGTGTTGATGCGCCGGATTGACTCGGAAGGATAGGGATCTACTTTATCCCCGTAGTCTGCTAGAAGCGCGTTGTCGCTCTTGAAGATACAAGATGATATGACGAGTGTAGTATCACGTGGGATCAGAGTGTCCGAGTTGCCGCGAGGATTGTGAAACAGATGAGTACATTAAAATATTATATTCGTTTAAAGTACCACGTGGACTGAGTGAACGCGGGGTGCCAATCTCACACAGTAGAGAGAAGCGTCATGACCGGAATTAAGGCGGAACGGTCAATCGAGTATTTTACAGGTTTCGCGGTGCGGAAGCCAGGACGGCACATGAGCGGAGGCTAAGCAGTGAGTAGGTTCTCTCCCTTCTATAGAGAGCGAAGGTCCTTCAACCCCACTATTAATTACACCTTGCCTCACTTATTTCGACTTAAAATGTCTCTCAACACTGCTCGCCAGTTAATTTCCGTACTAGAGGCACCCGCTACGGCGCCCACAATAGTTTTCGTCATCGTTCCCGCCACTTTGTACAGAGTACTGCACACCCAAGTCTCTAACCTTAAAAACATTGATGATGCCCTTGGCGGAACTAGCGTAGTGACTATAGGTGGGGTTCATACATGTAGTTATGGGGATTAGGGATGTGAGAAAAGAAGCGAAGTGCTATACGGGGCGAACTCTACGATGGGCTGTTTTTCGTCGACCTTGAGTGTAATGAGGCGTAGGACTATGCGTGGATCCATTCTCTTGTTTGTTTGGCCGCGCGCCTCCCGGTGATATGACGGCCTCCCCAACCAAACACACAGCGGCATGTACCCTACCAAACCCGGCAGGTTGGCGCTATGATAGGGTCAGCAAATAAATATCCCGACTAATTCCACGATAAACTAGCCATGGCTTCCAGCTATACTTTGCGGTAAAATCAATCCCTAACCACTTGTTTCGAGGCGAGTGACTACCTGTGACTGCAATGAAAACGAGCCTAGGACTGCCGCTCGAAACAAAAGGATTGAGGATGCAGCAATATATGGCTCCGTTGTAGTATGGCCTCAATAGCCTACTCTCAGAAACCTTGAAAAAAGACAAGAGCGCTAGCCTTAAACACCTAGCCGAAGTTTAGGCTTCGTTTATTTATGACTTTGTTCCCTCCTACAACGCATTCACTCTCAAAGGTCCACGCATAAGGTATTTAGTTCGACATGCGCTCCCGGCGTGCGTGTCGAACGCAAGAAAGATATACGTTAAATAGGGGTTGCTGACGGGCGCTCTGACAAGTACCGCGGGTACTACGCCCAAACGTCACCATACCCCAGCCCCCCATCTCCGGGCCAATCTCAATGCTACTATACCACAGACACGCCCCCAATCTCTCCACTGTACCCTATTTCGCTGTCGACGCCATGAGGCACTACACAAGAAAGAAACCCCATGGTTCACAAGGGCACTAGGTGTCTGAAATATTGACTATTGTAGCGGAAGTACTTCTTGTGATGTCTACTGGTAATACAGGAGGGAATTATAGCCCTTTTATAACAATAATAGCCTTGGCAAACAACAGTAATGACATAATGTAAGAGTGGTCTAGACCTTGCCACAATTATTACAGGGAGGATATATTTTCCCCGGCTCGCAACAATAATCCCAACACTAGGGTTAGGGTTCTCTTCGAGTGATCAGCCATGATTGACACCCAAACGGCAGGTTTTTTGTTTTTCGCGCGCCCGGCTTATCCTGCTACCGCGCGGAGCTAACAAAATAGTATATCTTTTCACGTCACAAGAACAAATACCATTGAAATACTAGCCTCGGAGCAGCGGTCCATACGTCTGCGAAAATCCGTCACTCCCGTGTATGCCGGATTAACCTACCACACCCAGCATATCGCCCTTCCTTTTACACCGCGGCCGCCATTTCCCAAGCTCCCTGCGGTTAGTTTGGCGATCGAGTGACCCCTTCCGAACCAGGACTTGAGCGAAACCTCGGAACATTGCCTAGCGGGCATTAGATAGCAATGGCAATCGAGGATGAATTAGTGGTACTGCTAGTAACATAAGTACCTTTTATTAGAGAGTGGTGTCTCTCCAAGTTCCTACATCCCACAATCTTTCTGCGCGCCGCCTGTCAAGGAAATTCCCAACCGGATTCAATTGATCAAACCCACACACGCCAATACCACCCGAATGTAAGCAGCGACATCGAGAACAAATCGATGAGGCGGTACCAGGATCAACCGTAAGGGCCACGCCAAATTACGTCACTCTTCTGTCCTATCCCGCGCGCCCTAGATATCACTATGAGTCCGCGGCCATCTAGCATTTTCTTCTTATCATCCATGACACCAGCTTGATTGGTTAACCCTTTCTGTTTGCCCCCCCCCCAAACCCCCTTCAGCCCGCGTTATTCCTTTCTGAACCATCCGTTATTGCCAGTTCGATGAATATGTCTTTTAGTAACGGTCGCCCGCCCTGCTCCCTAATATAATTATAAGTACAAGGGATACACCAGACTTGCACATTCAGGAAGACCTAATAGCACAGGCTACATTGAACTCCGTCCATGGAGCAACTGCCCGGAGTGCAGTCCTGTCGGTGAGGAGAGAAAGACACTTCTGAAAAGCCAAAGAGAAATGACACAGACCGGCAACGGAACCGTAACCCACTCCTCCAAAGAAATGCAGCGAAAAAAACAACCCACCACAACCATGCCAAAATCAAGGGCAAAAACAAAAGAGTTCGGTACCTAGGATTCCCACATGGTCACCCACTGCAGTACTAACTAGGCGATACGATGCTTGGGTATGGCAGAGCGGACGGGATGCCCCACTTTCATCGTTCTATGACCGAACACGACAGGGTCAATGACTACGAATACTTATTTCTAAGCAGGCTAGTCGCAGGAAGTGGTGTAGAGCTGTGGACCACCCCCCCCCCCCCACACACACACCCCATACCCCCCCGTGCTCAGAGCTGGGGGGCGCACAACACCTACGATCCCGCTCCGCGACTGAAGGGGCATGCACTCGGTGGTCATGCCCTTTTTTAGACTATTCCCGGAGGCGGGGGTAGATCTAGAGGTCCGTTTAAGTTGATAATTTAATTCGTTATTGGACATTGCTTATATCATGGGATGGAATACATGTAGGCCAGGGTTTTTGAGCATGTTACAGACGGAGACGTTTAACGTTACCGGACGACACACGAAAGCAGTCTGTACGTTGAACACCAAGTACATCTTAATCCTGTCTTACCTTTCCTATTGCACGTTGATACAAACTCCTCCCTCATCCCCCCTCACTGCCTGTAGTTGTCTCACTACTCCCATTCTGATAAAAGTGAGTCTAGCATTGGTAGAGTACTAACTATACCCTCGCCCTGGGAAAAAAATACATGGACCACCACCAAACATACAACGGCCAACTGTGATATATAACCGCGATATACCGCTGGCCAGCTCACAGCTAAAAATCATGAGAATACTCAAATCTCCACGGCACAAGGACCCCCACGTCTCAGGGGGCAATAATTGGCTACTCAACACTAAGCGTGGAAATTTTCTATGACAATATATATTCCGTCGACACCGGACCTTCATGTTACGCCTACATATAAATTCCGCAGTTCATATGCACCCTAGTGCGCGCGGCCGGGGCGTATGAGATGCAATCTTATTTCGGTACCATAGGACTTCAGACACGTAGCCTACTAGCCAGCTGGTCGGTTTCCGTTTTTCTCGCAAAATACCCACTGACACGATTGTTAATGAAAATGCTGAAAAACTGTTACAAGACCTGAAGGTTAATTCGGCACTCATTTCTCTACTCACCCCCCCCCCCCATATGACTACCCTAATGCCGCTATATAATACATCCCCTAGGCCTAATTAGCGGGCCTATCCACATCCGAGACCCTTGGAGGCTTTAGGTCCTGGGCCCCATATTAGGGGAGATCGCCGCTGACTCCCGACTTATAGGGATATAGTCGTAATATCCGTAGCTCCCCATCTACCGACGTCCATCCACCACTGTAATTAAGTATTATTTAGGGTGCCTGCCGCCACCAGCGCTGCAGGGGCACAGGGACGGTCCCCTTCATGAACCCACCGACCATTATATATGGGACCCCTCATCGCATCCGTACAGCAAATCCCCTCCCCAGAGCGACAACCACAACGAAGAGACCAATTCCTGAAAAAACCCCAACAACCAGATAATATATTATCAGACAGGGACTTGCCTCATCACCAGCAGCCTTAGGGCTATCTATTCATCTCAATCCTACCCAGTTTCATCACATTTTGCAGAAAGTCATTGTTTTCAACTCGGGCTTTTTGAAGAAGAAGAAGGAGTGTTGGGATAGATTTGTACAGGAGTCGGAGGAGGGTGATTTATGGGCGGTGTGGAGACTGGTGAATAAATGGAGATATGCAAAAACACCGGCCATCGAGAATCAAGGCGAAACGGTGAAGTGTTTTGGCGCACGCTATTCCCAAAGGCACCGTCAGACATAGTCGAGGCCTTAGTGGCGGAAGGAGGTGAAGGAAGAATAAAGATTAGCATGGAAACGACCTATGAGGCGAACTATCGAGTTAGCAAAGCATACAGACCGGTTTCACTTCTGAACACACTCGGTAAAGGGCTGGAGAGAGTATGCACCGATCACCTAGCAGCTCTGGGGGAGAACGGGGGGTTAAGCAAGGCGCAGTGGGGAGGAAGAAAGGAGAGAGGGGCAGAGGAATGCGTAGGAAATACACTGGATTGGGCAGAAGACAGGAAAGAAAAGGGGGAGAAAGTGGTGCTAGTGGCGTGTAGATCGTCTACCAAGGGCCATCGCGTGGCAGCTGTGTACTTCTGAGTTCTGTATGGCGAGGAGTACGTACATTGAATGTTACGCTTTGGTCAAGACAGGCATCGTTGGTAGATCCGGGTCCGTAAGTATTAACACCCGGCCGTGTCGTTATGGTACCGGCAGTCGGCAGCTGCTCCGGGTCCAGGCCATGCCACGGGAACGTCTAAAAATCAGCCGAGCGAGGTAATTCCTTGCACAGGCCAGCCGTCGTGTGTAGACCCTCTATCTGAAGAGCCGCTCTGAGGTATGGTCGTTTTAATCACACTGGTTAGTTGTACTACAGCAGTTGGCTATCATGTCCGGCGCTGCCACGAGACACATGATAAAGTACAGCCAGACACGCAGCCCTACACACACCCGAGTAGTGTAGACACACGCAAGAGCAGTATCCGTTAATTTGGACCCTGCTATGTGACCACCTCTATGGCTTACGACCAGCCGTGAAACTCCGAAGTCACTCTCAGACCTAGGATAGCGGTTAGGATAGGCGCTCACGTGTGTTATGGATACTGGAAGGTGCGTCTAATAGGCGTGCTGGGCGGTGACGGGGGATGGGTAACCTACCCTCCGGTCCGACAGGATGGATGCGGGTGTTGGCCTCTAGGCAGCTCAAAAGAGCATGCGAAGCGCACAGTACTTAACTGTGTGTGTCCGAGGCTTAAGGTACAAAGGTAATCGAGCACAACAATATGGTGCTTAGTGGTGAGTATTTTTCTGTTCTGAGTTTCGGCCCCCCCAAAAGATTCCTAGGGAGGTGATGTGGCGAGGGACTAGCGACCCTCCTCAGAGCGAGCTTGCTACCGCGGATCCGTTTGAACCACGCACGGGACTTCAGGGAAGACGTCGGGATCTCTTACGGTATGGCGTGCTGTGGACAGTACTCCCGTGTACCCTAGCGGGGCCACCCTGCCATACCGGGCATTGCGTCCGTGAGATCTTAGTCGATATAGACCGTGTGGATTCCTAGTAGGGGGATACCGTCGAGGACAGATCAACGTAGACTATTTACATCTACTCTACGTGAATGCTCCTCCGGACTACAAGTAGGCCGGCGTGTCTACGTTTGAAGTTAGGCGGGCTCGTGCGTTAAACCGTATAGAGTCAGTCGTGCGGCGTCAGGGCTGTACCTCTGAAAACCGTGTATTATGGTTAGATATTGCGCAGGCTTTTCCCAATGTGTCCAAAGCTAGGCTGGCAAGAGTGATAAGGGAACAAGGGGGGAAGGAAGCATTAGCTAGGTAGACGCAGAGCTTTATGAGCGAACGAAGCATGATGTTGAAATTTGATGGGGAGAGCGGTATGAAAAGGCCAGTGGATATTAGAATCCCGCAGAGAAGCCCAGCATCACCTATTCTATTTAACGTATACTTGGCCCTGATGATCAAGGAGGCCGAGAAATACATCGAAGAGCACTTTCCAGGAAAGGCAATAAGACCGACATATATTGTGCCTAGCTCCATGCTCGAGTGAGAGCCTATGACGCAATCTATATTTCGATACCTACTAAAGCAAGTCCTAGCGGCTTTATGGCACGCGAGCCAATTAAGGGTAGTCGGGGTAATTGGGCCCTAACATACTAAATACTAAGATCCGTGGTATCCCTTTGCCTTTTCATTAAAATCAAAACCACCATAATAAAATTCATACAAGCCCAGTAAGAAATGTAGACATGATCGAATCATTAACCCCCCTATAGGTATTCATATTTGTTTAACTATCACCGCGAATACAACAATACATTTACACTAGAGAACTACTAACGGACAACACCACGGCCACTCACTCAAATATATCTTTGGCTTCAAAAATGACTTGTATTCTATCGGGACCTCGTTAAAAACCCAGTAGGAAAAGAGTGTATCGTACAACGTAGAAATACAATCAAGGTACATATACAAGCTCCCAAGCATAAGCGTATAGTAGATAAACACTCAAACATAAGGAAAAAAGCGATTCGGAAATCAAATGAACAACTCCCAAACATAAGGGTATATTATCCATGGGGTAGGTAGATAGATAAAGATTCTTTCAAACATATTAGGGTATAATACACGTTTTTTCAATGGGTGGGGGGGTAAATAAACATAGAAGTAATAAACATATATAATACACGTTTTTTTCAATGGGTAGGGGGGTAAATAAACATAGAAGTAATAAACATATCAGGGTGTAATACACGCTTTTTTTCAATGGGTAGGGGGTAAACAAACATATTAGGGTGTAATACACGTTCTTCAATGAGATAAGGGGTTAGATAAACAAGCCACGCTCGGCAAAGTAAAATAATAATTGAAAATGGGAAGGGAAGGTAAATAAACACGCCAATGCTTGGCAAAACGAAAATGCTGGGAGAGCGTCAAGAAGAAAAACAATGAAAGAAGTAACATGACATGAATATAGGAACCTCGTTAAAAAACCCAGTGGGAAAAAGAGTGTTCCTTACAAAGAAAATGAAATATAAAATGCAAATAGACAAGAAATATCCAAGTAGACAACATAGAAATATAATTCTAGGAGATGTTAGGTTAGTATGGACACATGATAGACGGGAGAAAACGACAAACCTTTCCATAATCTCGAAAGATCGTGACGAGATATTTCCACATAAAAAAAAAGGCGGAATGACATCGCAGTTTCGGTATTTTAGGAAGGCTTTCGGTATCGGCAAGAGGTTTTTAATATCACGGAATAAAAGGCCGGAAGATTACTGAATATGATGAATGGTGAAAAGGACCAAAACTCGAATCCAACCAAAAATAACTTTTGTCAGAAAAATCTCGGAAAATATCGTGAAAAGAGGGCAACATGTTAGAATAAAGTGATGGAGGAATGGTAAATATGTATAAAGAATAGGACGTGTTAAAACTCGATCCCTAAAATAAGTTGAATCAGAAAATCTCAAAGAAGAACGAAACGAAGGGAAACTTTCCATATATAATATTTACAGAGAATAGAATAAAACTCGATCCCTAGAAAGAATAAGTTGGATCATAATAGTAGAAGTCGCAACGAAAAATAAAAGGAAAGGAACTTTCCGTATACAACACTTACAGAGTGAAAAAATAAAAACTCGATCCCTAAAGGATATATACTAAAGTACATCATACATATATAAGTGAATCGAAGAAATATTTCACCAACTTCTGAAGACAGGAGGCAGAAAAGGGAAGGAATCACTTAACTGGATGGGGGCCTCGAAACCGCCGCCGCCCCTGGGAAGAGAAGAAGAGGAGGAGGAAGAGGGGAGGGAAAGAAACCATTTAATAGAAGTAGAAACGAAGGAGGGTAACAGGTCGGTGAAATTCAACTGCCAAGGTTGGCGAAGCTGCCAACTGGTGAGTTCTACTCTAAGGCCACGCTGTTTCTTGCCACTCCCCTATAGCTATAGAAGTACCCACGTATGCGTGTATGCAGAAAATCGACGAGATTCCATGCCCCCAGACCCATGATAAGGCCACGACGCCTTGTTTTCTGGCATTTATGGATGTACCTGTGTAAATCTAGCGTAATGACGTTTGTCGATCAAGTACAAGTACATGTATGCATGGAAACATTCAGTTTCCGCCGGGTCCTCCAGTCGACAGGGGCACAAATGAAAGATAAGACATCTCTAGGTCTTTCTTAAAGGATCTACTTCAGATTACGTGTGTAATAGGGCCACTTGAATCTTCGACTGCATGAAGATATACACCTATGCTTACTTGGTATCCCGTTTCAGAAGTATCATTGTGGGTACGAGTGATAGTTCATGAAAACATATAACTACATATTATATTATCAACTCGAGTATGTCAAGTAATTAAGTGGCCTAATTCACTATATTTCTTAACCTAATCTATGTATACCTTCTTTTCCCATCACTCTCTTCGCTTAACCACAGCTCCGAGTGCCCCTGTACTGTTCCCTTCGAAGTATCCGTAAGGACATGTTTCGCATCTTCCGAAGCGACAGGGGTCTTCATGGGAGAGAACACATATACAAATCCACAGAACGCGCACCCAACTACGACTTTAGTCCCCCGACGTATATCATTGACTCATAGCCAACCTGGTACCCTTATCTTTATTTGTTGTATCCAGTCTACGTACTATATGGCGCGAGTGACATTCCATGAAGGTTTATCTTATCGATCGATATCCAATTTTTCTTTAATTCTTTTCGTTGCTGCAATTCATTTTCGTTTCGTGTAATTAATCATAAGTCATAAGTATTAACTCGCGATGCCCCGCCCCTCCCCCATGAGAGGCACGCATCCAGTCCCCTCCCATTCCGTACTTCTTAAGTACATATAGATACATATATACACAACAGGGTTTTCTTGTAAATATGTGTAAATCATAAAACCTACACTAGCATGCGACTGTGTTTAATGCAAACGTTGAGTATATAGTGGTTTACGAGTGATATCTCATGAGTACATGTATGTATCAACCCATTTTCTTTTTTGTTTACATCATACTCGCATCCAGCCCTTAGGGCTATGGCGGCGTACCAATCCTCTTCAAGCAACCAGTGCAGGGTCTCACTCATATGAAGGGTTAGCCTCGAGTGTGGAATACCCCAACCGACCCTAAGGCCAGCACCTTCGCTTAGTTGTATCAACCCATTGATTGATCAGCCAATTTATTCACGTAGTGCATTTAGATATGTACCTTATCTAG
Source organism: Morchella sp. 2018-W30 (assembly GCA_024713625.1). Lineage (NCBI taxonomy): Eukaryota > Fungi > Ascomycota > Pezizomycetes > Pezizales > Morchellaceae > Morchella > Morchella sp. 2018-W30. Next base: position 1,803,393 of record JAMJEW010000008.1, on the reverse strand, counting down.
CTCATTTACTAAATGCATTCCGGCTCCCTTCACCTGGTATCAGGTGTCCCCTCCCGCGGGAAATCTGCCAAGCACATTCCAGCTATGTGTCCTGTTCAGCAATCATGAGCATGAACAAATCTACTTCGCCAAAGACAATATGTACTAAATCTAAGCGCAAAGTAATGTTCCGGAATTCAAGGAAGATCATTCCTCCCCATAATTATATAATTGCATATAGTTGGTGGATTAGGACCCCTCACTTACTTGTAGATTAGTAGATATAGATTCTAATGGCATACGCGCCGCCTACTAGCATCTTCAAAACCAAATACAGCAACAGGTCCTTGTAGATCTAGATACAGCCGATTATTGAATAAACAATACTGGCTGCGGCCGCCGCAAATGAGGGGGGGAACCAAAGTACTCCCTGCATCTCTCCATACTCATAGTTAGCATGCATCACCACGGACGGTATGTTTCTCTCTCACTTTAAAAAGTTTGTGGCAGTCACGACGGCTCTTGTCCACATTCCAAATTTCCTATCTCATTCTACATACCAATTACAAGCGTCGGCCAGTGTCTCCACCACGAGCCCCCCGCTCCCATTATAGCCGGGATGTCTAACTAGAGTACATGTACTTGTTTTGGCTGATTAGGGGGCACTTGGCACGCGTGACAGCATGGGTCCGAGGGAAGCTAGTCGGGGGAGGCGACCTTTGAATTTCTGAGCGGGGGCTTAATGGCCCTCGTATTCGGAGCCGAACTATGGTAGTGTAAGTTGAAGCGTTGTCTCCTGCCAGGTACAGCGAGCATAACAAGGTTGATTGGCTAAAGATATAATTGGAGCACGTAGGGGAATGTTGGAGGGACCCTGGAATGTTCGCCGCATCTGGCCAGAAAGGTAGAGTTCCATACTCGGCAAAGTCGGTCGACGAGTGATGCTGATATTCAAGCCTTAGTTCCACTCTTAATTTACCTCATCCTCCTTGGCTCTTTCGCTACGAAAACCTTGGATGGCCTGCATTAACACAATATATCACACCCAGTATAAATGGGGAACTATGCAAACCTCCATCACCGAGCACTACCCTTCTTTCACCACCCGCTTCAAATCTAAAGGGTACTCCGCGCACAAAGCGACTCGCCAACCTCCATCGCGGAATACCTCTACTATCTACCATCTATTTACCGCTGAATCAACAGCACCAATTCACCCCTCCACGCCATACCTCTCAAATTCAGAGTCCAAGTCGTACTACCCCCCTATGTATCGCCTTATGTAGGCGGGGTCGTGATAGTCAACGGGTGGGTTTAGAGTGAAGGGTTCTACTAGGCTAGTGGGGGGCCCGGTATTTTGAAGAAATTTACTAAAATGGGTCGATCCTTGTGATAGTCCTACTCAGTGTGTATAACTACCTATCCCTCCTTAAAAGAAAAATAAAAAAAAGACTTCAAAGCTTCTTTCTCCTCATATTAGATCAGGCATAAGGCTTCGCCCCGCTCAAAATGGTAGAGGATTGTGGCGATACAATAGATACTTATAAACAAGTATTTACAGGTAGTGTTTGTGGCTTATAGGAACGGGATTAAGTACATCGCATCTGCTTCTTGGGCAACCCACGATGAACTCCAACTTACTGTGTGCCAGGCTAGTATTCTGAACTTGTAGGTGCATATTAGCGCCCTAGGTAGCGGAGCGGTACCAATAGCATTAGTTGAGATTTGTGCGCCGCGGATTAGTCTTTTGTCCATATATATTTCTGTCTAATCGCACTACGGATGTTTGCTAATCTACTACATTTTTTTTGAAACCACCTAGTCCGCCTTTTAAGCACCAGCCCCTTTAATGCTTTATCAGCCGGACTAGTGCCTCGCTGTACAATCTCCTCATTTTTAGTGGTTGGGGAAAACCGAATACATTACACATGACGGGCTTGGCGTCGAGTGATCCCTCATGACCCCAAAGTTTGTGGGTATCAAATACAATACAACTCCGCGACCCGCGGGTGTACGGCTATATATAGACTTTTGCACAAGGCTGAAATGAATCGTACATGTGGAGGACTTGGAGGTTTGCGCGGTCTCGGATGTCGGGCCTAAACATTTGTAATGAAGTATAAAACACCATAATCAACTGTAACTGACGTGTTCGTTCATAGAATGATGAAAATGGGGCATCCCGTCCGCTCTGCCATACCCAATCATCATATCGCCTAGTTAGTACTGCAGTGGGTGACCATGTGGGAATCCTAGGTAACGAACTCTTTTGTTTTGTTTGCCTCCCTTGCTAGACAACGACAAACAAATATCCAAACAGGAGCGTTAAATACGTGTTCGTTCATAGAATCGTGAAAATTGGGCATCCCGTTCGCTCTGCCATACACAAGCACGATATCGCCTGGTTAGTACTGCAGTGGGTGACCATGTGGGAATCCCAGGTAACGAACTCTTTTTTTTTTCATCTGCCCCCCCTTGCTAGACAACGACGAACAAATATACAAACTAGAGTGTTATCATCCCGGAGGAGGACATCTGCGCACGTATCACGTGAAATGGTCTTGTCAGGGAGCGAGTGATAATATATGATTGAGACCAATGTTCTTGGCGAAGAGCGAATGATAGTATGTGATTTCGACACGGAAGAACGGAAACGGAAGTTCCCTTTGAAGAAATTCCAACAAAACAAGTCCCGATACATCAATGAGGTTTAAAAGTAATGAAAGTGAATCCGCGTTTCCAATTATGGTAGGTAGGCCTGAATCGCCTAGTACATAAGTTTTCACGAGCACATGGGTACAATTATTATCGGTCAGAACCGAACTACCTGGGACACGGCCGGAATCGAACTACTTGAAACAAAACCTTGCTGTTGTGGGTGGGAAATTCTGCGAGATCGTTACCAGCCTTTTGTTGCAACAAAAAAATCGGCAAGAGAAACGGCAACGCCCAAATACTTTATCACTACATGTATACAACACAATTGTACAGAACATCTCTACCATACCTAAGCACTAAACATCGTCTTAAAGAGCATCTGCATACCTATATTTACCTTAAAATAGCCTTGTGTGTATAGCCCTGCTATCATGGATGTATTCAGGATATTGTACCAAAGGCCTCTCTACACACTGTTGAACATATCACACTGATCTTTCTGTGCCGATCTTTTCTCCTATTTGGCTTAAACTCTATTTTGAACAGGGATTCTGAACAGTGATGTTACTCTAGTGGCGTAGGGAAACGCTGTAACGGATACGGTGGAACCTCGGCGGGCTGGGAAAGATACCTCCCCGCAAGACCACCTTTTATATATTAGGGAATTTTTGCAGTTATGACTTTATTCTTTAAAAAAAAAAAGGAACATCAAAGGGCGTTAATCGCTGGACTATGTATGCTATACAAAAGAAAATTATGCAGTTAATATGTGTCTTTAATTAAATAGTTGGTAGGGACAGTACTAGTATAAGCATGAATTACAAAAAAAATCCGCAGTATGGACGTGCTTGCCCACATTCTATCCCACATTAAACCACAAGGCCCCTTATCAAAAGCCACTACTACCCAAGAAAGAATCCTAACGGCAGGACTCTATTATTGCAAGCGTCCTATACCCTTCATGAATACAGCAAAGCCATATCCAATCCTCAATGCGCATATAAATGGCCAATATATTGGGAGGTTTGAGGAGTGATTTAGCCTTTTCCGCCGGCTCTTTGTCTTCAACCATCTGGACGCGTTTCAGGGAGTACTGCCAAACCGATACAGCCTTCGGATGTATGAATCGGTGTGCTTTTCCCTTTTTACGGAGGTGATCAAGGGTTGCGTCGAGAAAAGCATTAATGTCCCAGTGTTTACATATGGTTTTTCTGAAATATTCCGGGATTGAGAGGGCGCGACCGCGGCGATAGCGGTTAGTCATGATTGAGTGATTGAAGGAGTGGGTGGTGAGGTCACCGGCAAGGACCGGAGGAGGGATGATTGGGGCAGAGGATTATAAGCACCCGAAAGCCACCTAGATTTCACAGAGGGGGGTGGAGCCAAGTGGCCCCCCGAGAACCTTGCCTTATTTCATTCGATCTTATTTGATGAGCGCCAACCAACGACAGGAAAAAAAAAACATAGTATTGTGTTTCTCTTCAGCTTCACCTGAGTGCCGCAAAAACTCGAAGAATTGGCTATCTCCGGCCTTCACGATTGGTTGAAGGCGTAGATCAGGTCTGCTTATAGAAATTTTGATCTCATATGCATAGCCAATTTTTCAGGTAATGGTGGTAGTAGTATTTTGAACTATCAGTCCCTGATGAACCCGCGCACAAACAAGAGTCAAATTGAAGGTTAGATACAAAAACTGTGGGTACATAGGGTACCTAGAGTATTTCTTGGGAATGCATTGGTGCGAATTTGTATGTAGTGGCGCCGCTCTGCCATATATTTCTGTGCTGGACGTTTACAGTCGGGCTGTTGTTTTGAGAACTGGCGGCCTGAAGGTCTGTTGATTGCTATATACCCCCTTATAATTATAATAGAAGTATTTCAAACACAGCGGGATTATGGTGGGCGACACGATATTGAGGTCGGTCTTGGCACATGTAAGGAATCTCCATTGGTAGATCATCACCTATACAGGAGTGAGACAAGTGTTTTTGAGCTCGCAGATGGCAGATCATGGCCCTTTCTGTAATCAATCGAGTGCTTTATAATTTATGGTGATTGACAGGGTGTTTTTTCTAACGGATTTTGATCTGGCCTAGGCCTTAACAGTCTGTCCATCACATGGCGACATGTACAGAGGGTCACGGCGGCGGGAGCCACTACCCTCTACCACGCCAGGAAATGCATCATTTGATGCATTATCGACACATTGCCCATACAGAACCGAACATGGTAATGCATCCCTTGATGCATTACCTGTTGAGGGCTCTCCTAATCGGTATGCATGATACATTTTATGATGACTTTACTGTCTTACTAGCAAAAGCATCAGGAAATACATCAGGAAAAGCATCAGGAAAGTTGTTGAATAGCTATCAACTCGCTTAATAAGATTTATTACCATATGATTATTATATGAATTCATGGCCTAGCTGGTAAGATATACATTCTCCCAGTGGAAGCACTCAGGTTCAACCCCCACAGATAACTTTTTTTATTTCCGGGTCCCTTTACCGATTGGAAAGTCGTCAGATGGGACTGGGATGCATTTAGGATGCATTTAGGATGCATTAGTTGATGCATTTAGGATGCATTCGCCGATGCATTTAGGATTCATTAATTGCCAGTTCAAAGGATACATTTTGAGATCCATTTGTGATGCATTACCTGCTGTGGTAGAGACCGCTCTCACGGCACAGGTGAAATTTTCAAATTCGCGGCCTCAATAAACAGCGAGTAATAAGCGCAGTACAGCCAAGAATTATTTCCCCAAGCGGCTATTATATAACATTTAAGCCAGGTCGAGTAGATCTCTGGTTTGTGTGTGGAGTTTGTAGCTAGCCAATCTATATATCATGTATAACAAATTCTTTAAAGATAGCACAAAAAAAAAAGAGGTCTTAGTGTCCTAAAGCAAGTCTCGCAGATGAAAGACGAAGACTTTTCGCATGTATGTACATACGTCTTATAGAAGGCCCGCTCCCGATACGAAACTAATTTAAGCTAGGCCAGAAATTAAACTTGATTGTAGATGAATGTCAATTCTCCCTGCGTAGCAAAGCTGCCTCTATGTATATATTAAAGACTAACAGGTGTGCCAGTAGTGTTGGCAGATCTCGAGAGGGATTCGAACAGGAGAGGATAAAATCATAGGTGACACAATTAAACTGAAGGAGCAACTTCTAGCGATGGAAACGACGGAAGCGAGAGACGAAGCATGTTGTTTGTTTTGGTGCGGTGCTTTTGTGAGTGCTTTTATGGGTCGTGCTCTTATGGCAATAACTTAACTATGTATAACGTGTATGGCTACAAGTACTACGGGTGTACGTGTAGGGGTAAGTCTGTAGGCGCCTATAGCTACTGCTGTTGCAACCACAACCGCTGTCAACAGACTTACCCCTACACTTAGTACTTGGGTGAAATCAAATATTGCCCCAACTGTACTCAATGCCATAGCTATATATAGTTTATAATTACCTCTACAATTGATACCAAGTTGCTATGGTACCCTACTACAAGGCAGGGTAACCGGCAACTAATAACATAGAGTGAACTATCCCACCGTATGCAGCTAAGACTGGAGCCTTGCACCCAACCCCGCCCCGTAGTACTCCGTAGCTCCCCCCAACAGCGGCACCGCAACCCAAAACACTATGGCTGAAGACCCAAATCCCTATATAGCGCTGTTGAATGAAATTGGAAATCCCATAAGCCCCCTGAAGCTTCAGGTACGTTGTTGACCTTTTCCTTATAGTACAGGTCCGACCCCTTACTGAGAAATTTGGAGAGGATGATTCGGAAAGAGTTAGTCACAGAGAAGAAAACAATACCTGAATTAGAGGGACAGATCAAACAGCTGGCCCCAGGTCAGCCGAAGCTTTCAGAAGAAGCGCAGCATGCCTGGAATAAAAGATTCAGTGATTTGATACGCAAAGCCGCGAACCGGACCATCGAGTACGCGGAAGCAGACAGATGGGAAGCGCTGCGCGCTGCCACCGGATACGCCGTCACGATCGTGGACCTCCAGGTAGGTAACATGTAGTTTGGTCACTAGATGGGTTCCACCACTGACAAGTCGGTAGGCAAAATTTCGCAAGTTGTGGGATCCCGAGTGCGATACGTGGCTCGATCTGGACATCCAGGCGAGGGGACGCCTTTTTGAGGACATTTTGAAGGAGATTTCACAGACGAAAAACGTATTACCTTCAGACCCACAAGAGCTGGCTGTCTTTGAAAACACCCTCCGTTTACGGATAAACGAGGCGGGGAAAAAGAGTTGGTCATTAATGAAACGAAGCAGAGCCAAGAAGAGGAGGATGGAGGGGGAGGGGGGAGGCGGAGGAGCAGGTAGTCAAACAGGGAGTCACGGAGCATCCGATGGGGAGGCGAGAGAGAAGGGATAGACGGGAGAGAAGGGAGGCGAATTTTGTTCATCTCTGTGTATGATACCTGTGGATGTCTCGTTACCGTAGAATGGTAGCTGAAGATAGCTGCGTCCTCAATGAATTCTTATATACTTTTTATGCAAGTACGTCATTGATTTATGGTAAGACTGCACATCCGTTGTGTTATTCTTGCCAATACCTAGCAAGCACCGTGCTAATCACAGCCCGGCTTTTATAGTAGCTAGGTTCGCGAAAATATAAAGCTTAAGTGATGGTGCTGACCACTGGGGTAGCAGCAGAATTCAGGTTTTCGCGAAATTCGAGTGATAGTTCAAGATTTTGTTTTTATTTCTGAGGGGAGGGACTAAGTGTAAGCACTTTTCACCACTTGGATCAAGAGCGTACTCGGGGGGGAGGGGGGGTGCTTGAACGCACAGGATTGACGGGCGGCAGAGGGCGACGGGGGCCTGAAAGCCTAGAACAGCAGGATGCGCGAGTAGCCCCCTTTCTTGATTGGATCAAATAGACGCCAATGCGGTCTGGGCCCCTGTATGCAGTCTCCGCTACTGGTCATACATACATATGTGATACATCATCCTCTAAGCCTGTTCACCTAAGTAATTTTCATGCTAGATTGCTAAGGGCCCGTTTAAGAACAGGCCAAAACGGAACCCTCACCTTTGTCAACCGCGTTTCAACAATCTTTTGTTCCTTGGAAACTCCATTTTGTCTGGTTGCCAAACGGGCCCTAAGAAAACTAAAACCCTAGAGAATCTTGTACGGAACAGTAAGGGATCCAACGTACTGAGATCTAACATATCAAATTGCTACTGTATGTGTATAAGATGAAATTCTTTGCCGCGGTTGCCACGTCCCGCGTGTTGCCAACCAAAATGTGCTTTTAATTTCGTTATTTGAGACTGTATTGTCGACATTAGATTGGTGGACAATCTTGACGCTGGGTTGACGGACCGGGATAATATTTTTTATTCGTTGGAACCCCCCTGTTCGTCTACACGGTGACCCAGTGTCCGTGAGCGCGGACTTCCCGATGATTGGAGGACTTTTTTGTTAAGGTAAAAGGTTGTCAGTCAATACTAGTCTACTTCCGATTAAACTACTTATTAGGATAGACGTTGTAACCCCCATATTTGGCTGTTGCTCTTGAATACGCCTAATCTCCCTTGAAAAGGCAACTTCGACGTCTTGTGTGACCGGCCGTTCATTTGAATTAATACGGTACTGAAGTTATAGAAAGTAATACAGAACCATACCCTGCCGGATGATACATACAATATGGATGAGATCGAGAAGGGATTTCTAATGGGTCGTTATATCTTGTATGACCGAAGACCATTTGCCGAACGGGCAAAAAAAGAAATCTTAAAACACAAGACGGAATGCGTGAACTCATCACTGTAATTGAGACAATATTAGCAAGTGGGTTCGTAACTCTACCGACTGTCACATACAAAGGAGAAGCCCAGTAGTACCAGGACATTTGTTGGTAAAAGCAGGACAAAACACGTTTTTTAGTTATTCGAAAAAAGGTTGGGCCAATTACAGCAAACAGGTATCTTGAAAATATAGATCCTATACGCTTTATAATTTAGAAAATCAACTATTTACATATAAACCCTAGCTAACTGCACCTGGCAGTCTTTTTCGTTCTGTTTGGATCATAATACAATTCCTCTATGTCTTCTAGCACATTCAACAGCCTCTGGATGTCGGAGTGTTCGGCCTCCTGCAGTGGCACTATGGAAGTGTCCTTGATGATTGGTTGCAGGATGGGAACGTAGGAATACATAAAGGCACATTTTTCCGTATGCTTAACCCTAACCCTGACCTCAATATCGCTATATAGTTTCGGTTTGGCTTGTGATTTAATTCTAACGAGGTTCCAATAGTCTTCTTATGGAAGCCAGAAAGCGAACGCATACCCCACAAAATATATTCGGTGCTTTTAGAAGCACTGGAATCTTTCCTCTTAATCCACACCAAGTACTGGGCCAATGACTAGCAAAAGTCAAAGAAATCGAGTCTAAAAAAGCGGAACTATCATCACCTCGTACCCTGAATCATGAGGAGAGTATTCTATTCATACAAAGCGTACTATTGCATTTTTCTAGCGAGGCTGTATATAGCTACTCCCAACAGAGTTCTCTCATGGACCATGGTAGAAACTGCTGAACCTACCGCTAAAGTAATTATTATAAAGCAGGAATTAGACTACTTACGCAAGAAAAACAAAGCCGCTTCTGATACATCAGAGGTCAAAAGTAAAGCCGTACCCTCTAAAGCCCTTGTAGTATCCACAGGTGAAGTAGTACTGAATGGGAAGAAATAGAATATCGTTACCTTAAGATCGAAGCAGAGGGCGGCAAAGACAGCTGCAAAGTTCGAAGCCGCAAAGGTCAAGTCTTGGAAACATCAAACAGGAGAGAGACGGATCTCTATAAACCTAAAGAGTATATAGGGAAGTCTCCAAGTCCAGAGTGCGAGTGGGAAGAGATTGATGATTTCATTACTATCTATGCTCCACCTCGTCAGAAAATTGTAGAGAAAAGCAATTGTACTAGGGTTCTACGCGTCCGCAAATAATCTTGTGCTCCTGCTAAATCCTTTTCTTTCGCATCTTAGAAGCTGGTCGCACACTCGAGCCATAATTGCTTTTCCTGATCGGTTGCTAGCTAGATGACCATGCGACTCATTTTTTCCATTGCTAGACAACGACGAACAAATCCCCAAACAGGAGCGTTCAATACGTGTTCGTTCATAGAATCGTGAAAGTTGGGCATCCCGTCCGCTCTGCCATACACAAGCACGATATCGCCTGGTTAGTACTACAGTGGGTGACCATGTGGGAATCCCAGGTAACGAACTCAATCTTCCCTTTTTGCTGGCAGCTGGTGTTTACTTTATATTAGTGACTAGGCAAAGAGGCTACGCCTCAGATGGACCACTTCTTTGTGGGCTGGGACGAAGCAGATTGAACGGAGAAGTTCACTTCAAGTACTCTCAAACCTGTCCAAACTCGTAAAATATAGATACTTTACAAGCAAACCCAAGACTGAACCTGCATATATCCTTTGCCTAATATTAGATGTCTTTGAGACCTTTGCGGGTCCTTCTTAACGTGTGGTTCCAATAAACTATAAAGAGCCCAAGGAATTTGCAGGTTCTACCACAAAGTCATCTCTTTTTATGGCTCCGGATGCCATTCTGTGTGTGAGGACAGCGCCTTGGCGCGAGGGCTAGGTTTCTGTTGTAACAATAACGCACCCGCTCCCGTCCCTAAGTAAATCATCCCCGATCACAGAGGACGGCCATACTTTAGACCTCGCCCCGAGCGAGGTCTCTCAACTATTTGCAAAGAACTTGTAATTCTCCTATTCACATCGGGAGTCTCGGCGGTGGCACCGACTCGATACCCCTTTGGACTTGAATCGACCCTGCTGTTGAGGATGAAGGTGAGGGAATCTGGAGGTTTAGATCAAGATGAGATTGGGGGCCGGGGGCAGTTCACGTCCTGTATCGGGGTTCACCAGCTGTGGGAAGGGTTTTTGCGTCATTGAAGAAAGTTTGGTAATCTTCGATCTGGTTCTGGTTGTTAAAAGCCATCTGTCAATTTTTGGGGCGGTGGTGAAGAACGGTGAGGGACTTTCTTTCAATGCAAGGAGTAAGGACATGGGCAGATAGCTAACAACTGGTTTAGATTAAATACTTTCCATCCTCCACCGTTCGTGCCAATGCTGATAAAACAATCATTTACTACATCTACATCTCACCCTTCGACTTCACCCATCATCCATCATATATATATATATACGTATATACGCACCTCAACGGGCACTCTCACTACCTCCTCCTACCCTCTCCCTCCTCCTCTCCCTCCTCACCCTCACAGCAAAACTCGTCACCGTGGCCTCCGCCTGTGCAGCAGTACACGCCTCCTTCTGCGCCGTACAATCCGCCACGCTCGTCCCAGCATCGCCGCCGTTGGCGCTATTGGCACATGCATTAAACTGGCGATCACACGAGCGCGCCGCCGCCGCCGCGAAATTGACAAACGTGGACCCCGCTACCTCGAACGGACGGTCCGCATTGCCGGAGAAGGTGATTGGGTCGGGAGCGGCGCCGATGGCGGACGTGAACGTCTGTAGATTTGCGGAGGTGTCAGCTCCTGTAGCAGCGTTGTTCCCGTTTGCGGCGCCGTTATTGTTGTTGTTGCTGTTGTTGCGGTTGTTGTTGCTATCATTACCACTCTCGGAGTTATTGTCGGCATTGTTGTTTGCATTGTTACCTGCAGCCACACCCCCGTCCGCAGCCTGCGCCGTGAAATCCGTGATGCTGCCCTGCGCCTGCACAATATCCGCAATACTCAACCCCGCCGCATCAACCGGACTATCCAAGCTCGCCGCGCTCGCGGCATTCTGCTCCGCCGCCCCGTCAAGAGACGGGTCCACCAATGGCTGTACGTCCCCCGTTGTGTTAGTCTCCCGAAACAAAGCAAGAAAACTATGGCAGTAACCAAGATACAGGAGGAGCGGTACAGACCAGAATACCCCTCAAGGCCTCCGTGGCCGGCAGTCCCGCATCGCTGCAGAAACTCGGGACCGTGACTACAAACGGGTTGAAGTTCTTCTCCGCCTGCACGAGCGCCTTTGCGGCGTCGAGGGCGCCGGCGCCGTCGAGAGCTGCGACTTGGTCCGCGAGTGATAGCTGGAGCGGGCAGTCTATGCTTAGCCGACTATATACATGTAAATACTGGCCGGGGGCGGTGGGGATACCTTAGCACAGGCGTTGGCGCCAGCTAGGAGCGTGCCGATGGACTGGCCGGCGAGCGTTGCGGCGGCGCCGTTGTTGCCGCCGATGGCGGAGATGATGTTCTGGACGGCATTTTCTTGGCCGAAACTGTTGGAGTCAGTATTTGGAGAGGAGAAGGGTTATGGACGCTGGAGGAGCGGGGACTGACCGGGCTTGGGTGAGGGCTATGAGGAAGCTGGTGGAGAAAAGGAGGGATTTTGTGTGCATCTTTTGTGGAGTAATGTTTAAAAGAAGGTATGTGATGAATTAAAATGACCGACCGGCGGCGGAGGTGAATGAATGAACCAAGGAAAAGAGAAGATACTGAAATGAGGAAAAGGCTGACTGATGTTGGTGAGGATAAAGACAGAGGGAATGTTTGAGAGGACGAGAGTACCAGATAGGCTGCTATATATCACTCCACCTCAGCATTTCCACATAGACGCCCAGACATATCGGAGATTTTTTTTAACTCTAACATCATGAAAACCCGTAGAGTCGCATCGATCATTACCACCAAGCCCCTTCCCCGTACACCTCTGCAAGGATTACCCGCACCGACAGGGTTTCCATAAATTGCATCTCTGAAGCCCAACGTCAAGGTTACTAAATACCCATGTCGCAACTCTAAAACTAGCGACAAAACCGGACGTGTTCCACATCGCGGGGTTCAAAACCTCAGCTGTGTTCTGCGGCGTCTCGAGGGCGGCTGTTCGCAGATATATTGCGGAGACAATGGAGTTTAGTTTTTAGCATGTATGTGATCCTCTAGAGCGTAGTATGGAGTCTATGGTCGGGTGTATATGGTTTCTAGACCGGCCCCCTTCTATGCGTTGCGCCTAACGTGGTGGGGGGAGTCATCTCTTGCATAACTTGCTTCACAAGTCGACTCTTCAAACGGGTTTGGACGGCAGAGTAAGGGTCCTTCCCCGGTGTATGCTTTTATCTACTCCCTTAGGTCGCAAAGAAGTAGACACGAATGCATTAATTAAATCGTGAGGCTGGAGTACATTTGCCCTCCTAGTACTTGGCTTCTTAAGAAAGACTCCCGATAATTCATCACCATGTCTCTAGGTGTCTTTCAGGCTATCTGCGGACCCAGCCCCGTCAATGAATTACATGAAGCAAAAAAAAAAAAAAAACCCCAATCCCTCGAGCCCCAACCCAGACGTCGAGTGATATCCCATGATTCCTAACCTCCATCCCTAAATGCTCCCCCCAGCCAGCAGCCCCACAACAAACCGCAGCACCGGTACTAGAGGAGCATCTCCCGCCAGCCAGCCCTTTCTGTGGGTGTACTAGCCCACGATAATATACGGGGGGTTACTATGTGAAACCGTGCCAGAACCTATGCTATTTCAGTACCCAGAAGCGTCTCACTGGGTCCTTCCATCCTAAAAGATTCCACTCCAAGTGCATCCTTCTAATGTCAGTTATGAGGATGTCAGTCCCGCCTGTTGCTAACGTTAACGGCATTGCGATACCTGTTCATGATTTCGCCCTTTTCAAATTGTGTTTGATATCTCCTCAACTGGTCAGTATACCCGCTTGTTACATGTAAGCACAGGGTAAATTTTTGTTTATTGGTCTACTGGCAGGGCCTATCCGCGAATATGTGCCTCTATGGTGGTACCGGTATATCGTAGAGCGGATGTCATTGAAGGTACTCATGTTTGGTTTTTATTCGTTCATTCCACCCAGTCTTTGCAAAGACGTGGGGAACCCAAAGTGTGCACACATATTTCAGAATCCAATTCATTGATAGAGTATATATCCTGCGTGTAGTTGGAACTGTGGTCAGTACAGTATTTCCACTCGCATTAACGATGGGTTTTCTTCCTTCCATTCAACCCTGGCGACCAACATCCCATGTATGTATTTTTTTCGATGGATTGGGTACACCTTACCATTGAGACCTTTACAAAAACCAGACGACCAAGAGTCGCAAATACTGAGACTAGGAAGTTTCCAGACCACCGCCCACTGCTATTCTACTAGCAGTAGCCGCCCCGTGCAGATAAAAACAGCAACCCGCCCCATTAACCCCAATAACCAAAAACACAACCCTTCATTACCACCTCCGTCTCACGCTCCATTACGTTACCACACCACACCCACACACAGTTAAACAACCTTTTCTATCCTCCCCGTCCTGACATCATACACCCAGCCAGACACGTTCCCCCTGACCACCTCCGGGATCAGCCTGTGCGTCTTGAGGAAGTGGACGTCGTCCCTGACGGCCTGCTCTATCCTGCGCTGTGTTAATAGTGGATTATTGAGAAGGAGGTTGGGGGGGGGGTACTCTTTGATTGGCTCGAAATCGACGTCGTCGGCGTCGGCGTCGAGGTTCTTCTTGACGAGTGCGCGGAGGGTAAGATTATCGAACGTTGTCATCCCGCAGTCTTACTACGTTAGTGCTGTCTGCGGTTCACGGAGTTGCTAGAAGGGGAGAGACCAGTATGCTTGACGACCATGACAGCCTTGGTGCCCAGCAGCTGCTGCGACACCACCAGGCTGCGTAGGGCGTCGCGCGCGCTGCCGCCAGCGTTGCGGATGATGTGGGCGTCGCCGAGGCGGAGGCCGAGGGCCGAGGCGGGCATGATGCGGGCGTCCATGCATGTCACTGCCACACCCCATGTTGTGTTAGCCAGTTGCTAGCAGACAGACAGATGGGGGGCAAACCAATGGCGAGCTTCTTCGCGGGTGGGAGGGGGAGGGCGGCATCGGAGGGGCTGAAGGTTGTGGCGTAGGCCCTGTTGGCGGCGGTGACAGTTTCTTGGAGGATGAGGGTCATGGTGGTGGGAATATGGGTTCTGTGATGTGGGGGAGGTGGAGAGTGGCTGTTGATATGTGTTCTCGAGTAAGGAACTGTGCATTATCACGTCATTCAGCGGGGCTGTCACGGAGGTGTGGAAGGGGGGAAGGAATATCTACTTCCTACTTCATATGTGTTATATTAATTATTCCACTGCTCAATTCACAAAGAAATGGCGTGCTCATGATTGTGTCTCGGTGGGCACACACAATTACTTGCGGTCATGTACTTTATATACGAATAGTATAAACCTTCTGTTCTAGTCTATGTATTTCCTGACTATTTAATTTATATTCTATCCTCTCTATTACAATCTTCCCATTACATCAAACCTCATCGTCAACCTCGTCATCGTAATTCACCACCCACAGACATCTGTTCGTCCGATATCCCAACTTATGATACATCTCCCACGCCCCCCAATTCTCACAGAATACCGTCAACCAGCACTCTGTCCCTCCCTCCTTCGCATGAAGCTCATGCACATGTCTCATGAGTGCCCTGGCCAGTCCCTTCCTCCTATAATCCGGAAACGTCTCCAGACTGCTAACATAGAGCCTCTTCCCCCCCTGCTCCACCAACACAGTCACAAACGCCGCCTTCCGCATCGACTCCACCTCCACCACCGTCCACACCCTCTCCCCGCCACACGCAACGATACTCTTCTCCTCGGGCTTGAACGTCGCGAACCACTCCGGATCCTCCTCAACGCGGAACCCGTCCTTCTCCAGCGCCAGTCCCGCCACCGTCCACGGCGCAGGGAGGTACTCGAGCCCGGGCACGGTCTTTGGCAGCAGCAGCCGCATCTCGTGCAGCTGGTCCACGCTCACAATGACGTTCTTGCGGTCGATTGCGGCGCGGCTGTGCGCCCAGCGCAGGATGGACTTGTCGAACGAGGTGATGGTGAGGTGGCACTCGCCGGGGATGCCCGCGAGGAACTCGCGCATGGCGTTGAAGAAGACGCCGCGGATCGAGTCGGCGCTGTTGATGAGCAGCCATGAGCGCCGCGGCGTGTGCACCTCGTCCGGCGCGTCGTTGTACAGCGTGAAGAAGGTGCTGTCGCTCGTGCGGTGCGTGATTGTCTCCTCGGGCAGCAGCGCGCGGTGGTGGTGGATGGGCGCCGAGTGGCAGTAGTGGTGCGAGATCAGGTCGGCGGCCATGGCGGGTCTATGGTGGCCGATTCGAGATTTACGCCTGGACGTGTTCTTGTGCCCGGATAAAGTGCTGGGTGCTGCAGCTCACGTGATGGTGATGCTTCCATTGGAGGGTTTCTGCGTGTGCATATCTTGACGCAGAATCATTGACCTCGAATTAGGGGCAGCTAAGGTTAAAGTAATCTTCCTCCGCCTACCACGGTACGTTGCCCCAATTAACTTCCGACTTGTCCCATGGGCGAGCAGTGCTCTGATCTACGATATCCTAATACGCCGATCGGCCACTACAATTAACGTCCCCCTCGAGGTAAGTACATATCCCTCTTCGAAATACCTGTCGGCTTCGTCCGAAAACACTCCCGAGAATAATAGCGCAGGGGGTGCAGTAATATCTATACCCTTGTAAGAAGAGATATTTGAGTGAAAACCAAAATATCTAGTATAGCACCCTTCCGGCTCCCCTCTATACTATGTATATAGATAGCTACATGTAGATATATAGCTAGCACCACGGCAATAACAATAATCATAATAAAAAGACTCCGACGCAACTACGCACGTAGTACTCGTAAAGTACTATTACAACCCTCCGGTTCTCGACTCTCGTGGTGGTATAATCACCGATTGGTGATTGACAACTCGTGCCGTAGCGATATCCCGCAAGTGCCATTTTGTTGGACCCTCTCTCGCCCCGTATCAAGATGATTCGCTATGTATATAAGGATACCCATCTTAGCCCTTACCTGTACCCGTAGGTACGCTATGGCAAGCCCCCACCTCTAGCTAAGAGGCGGAGCAAAGCACAGCCCACATGATCTAACAAGTATATAGCCGTAAACCAAAGCGATGCACTACCACCAAAGCTCCTTAGATCTGGCTAACCTTATTTCTCACCTTTGTTTCCTGCTACCATAATCTAATGCGATTCGGTCTATATACATACGAGTACTTTGGTAAATTCTTTTCGACCTTGGGCATGGTAGTATTAAGTACGTTACCGCCGGGGGTGTAAAATAAAACGCCCCTATATACATAAGTATACCCAGCCTTAATCTTAAAAGAGAAGGAAGGGGGGAGGGGAATATATAGATCGATCGATAATGTCTGGTGCAAAAGACGCCTTCGATTCGGGCACTACTTACTTACCTCCGCATATACCAGCCTCTTTCTCTATGTTTTAGAAATTCCTGTTTAAAGCTCCTGGTGGCCCTACACGCTCCTCCCTCCTGGTTAATTGTGGTATTTGATCTTAGTACAATTTTTCTTGGTACGTGCCGATTTTTTCCATAAAAGGCACATATAAACTATCAATCATGCCCTACATCCGGTACCAGCGCCCCTGTTCCCCCACCGCCCACTAGGTAGGACAAATCCAGGCATAGTGAGTATAGATCCACTAGAGCTATTAGTTCAATCCTTGCAGATGGTTACCTTTTACTCAGTTATTTCGTTATTATTTCGTTACTTCGTTACTTTGTTGCTTTGTTATTTCGTTACTTTGTTATTTCGTTCCTTTACTTTGTTGCTTTGTTGCTTTGTCATTTTGTAATGATGAACAAGATTTTGGAATCGGTTTGCCATAGCCTACGGGCTGCATGCATATGAAATATCAATCACCCTAGCTGGGCCTTACAGGACACACTTTGTGCAATAAAAATCACGCAACAAAAAAGACCCATACCTATCTTATTTTTCACCAAAAGGCGATAAAATACTTCATACTCACATTGACTTGCTCGATCACTAAGGACCCATTTGGCAACCAGACAAAATGGATCACGGCCTAACAAAAAGACCGCCGAAACAAACAAGAAACTTGAAACTGAACTGGTGACAAAAGAGAACTCTCTGGCGGGGAATTGAACCCCGGTCACTCGCGTTTGGTCGGATGACAAGCGAGTATACTAACCACTATACTACCAAAGACTGATTCTGTGCGCCTTTATCTGGTTTAAGAAGGCCCTTGAGCTCTTAGCTCGCCGGGCAAGGCCCGGTCGGCCAAGTCGCAGGGGTTGGTTCCAGCGCTAGCTGCCGATCAAAGTGGTGGAGAGAGGCGACACCCAGGATCACTCGACTTAGAAATCGCAGGGTAAGCAATGTCTCTCAAATTTAGTTGCCTATTATATTCGGAGTGCCCTTGGAAGAGCGAACAACCCGCTATGTCTAGACTTTAGTACACGCTGTACTAGTTCGTATTTATATATATCGAATCCTGTTTCTTTCTTGCCGGTAAGTACCTCTAATGTCCAGGGAGAGACTGTCTTCACTAGTCCCAAGCTTCTCCGGGAGCTTTTGTATGAAGCCCATCTCCAATATAAGCAATTTCTTGAAAGTCTGTGTTGTAGACTGGTTATATTGAGAGGTCAATATAACCCCCCCCCCTCCCCGAATAATTAACCCAGGAATATTTACCAAGAGGTGCCAAGAACATGACATCTGTCTCAGAATCTCATCTTGCCAATATTAATGAGACTAGAAATAATAATTATATCCGTTCGGGATACCGGTAGGCCACTGAAGATCCCCACCAAAAAAGGTGGTTATTGAAAATTTATCTCCTCTAGAAAATCCTCCGATTGTATTAGGGAATGTTTTGCCTCCCTATTCTACCTCCATAACGAAACAGGTACTCTTTCCCGGCTCTTCCCCTGCTTCACACGTATGGGTCGTAAGCTCATATAGACATACACTCAGTCAACATCTATACGCAGCTTTTTGGGTCCTTCCTCTTCTTCGCTCTCCCATGGTATCTCGATACACCAGGTGCCACCGTTAGCGAAATCATCGTTTTTGGCATCTCCTCGGTGTTGGTATCTGCTTTTTCTTCTCCGCCATGCACGCACTCTCTGATCTCCTCTTGATGCCGCGCTAATAATCGACAGGTATCATATTATCTCCAATCATAGCCCACGCTTCTTATCCATCGGCTTGCAGCTCGATATAGCCGGTATTGCGCCCCTTATGTGGGGTGCGTCTCTTTCAAGTATCTACTATGCCTTCCCCGCTATGTGGTATACTCGCATCTTCTACTGGGTTCTTTCCACAGCGTTGAGTATAACCTGTATCCGTGTGGCCGCAAAGCCGGGGGGCCGAACTCCTGCGATGCGATCTGTCAGGGCGGGTGCCTTCATGATGTTGGGGTTGAGCGCAGTGTTGCCGGTTGTTCATAGTTGTTTATGGAAACCGGCGGACGGCAGGTGTGAACTGGTATCATTGAGTAGTGTGGCAGTGTTGAGCCTGATCATGATAGGCGCAGTTGCGTACGCTACCAGAGTAAGTTTCCTGTTCTACCCGGAAGACTGGGGTTAACATTTTGTCTAAAGTTCTCCGAGAGGTGGTTCCAGGATAGATTTGGTATTTGGGGCGCGAGCAACCAGGTCCTACACGTGATGGTATCTAAGGGGCTTGATATACGCCTTTGAGCATGCTCATAATGTCTCGCGTGGGCTGGGCTCCTCTAGCCCCCTCGATTCGCTTCGCGTGCCCTGACTTCCCGATTTGAGAAATTGCTAGAAGTCTCCTGTTAAAACAATTCTTTCGGCCCTAGACTCTGCCCAAGTGTATGTAGACCCAGTCTTCCCCGGGCAATATAACCTCCGCAAAATACTCTGGGTATATTCAATGCCTTTATCTGGAAATCATAGTGTTGAGGCTCACTAGTTCGTGGGTAACCGGTGCAATGTACTTAAAGTATTCTTATAGTTCCCATGGTTTATCTAAAAGCGTGGGTGTGGGGCAACATCTTGCGACATCACTCGATGTTCGGGTCTTGGCGTTACCATTAATGTGAAGATAAAAGGACAAAAACTTTGTTTCCTGTCGTGTTCGGTCATAGAATGATGAAAATGGGGCATCCCGTCCGCTCTGCCATACCCAATCATCATATCGCCTAGTTAGTACTGCAGTGGGTGACCATGCGGGAATCCTAGGTACCGAACTCTTTTGTTTTTGTCCGGTTTTTGCTGGGATGGACTCTTAGGGGCGCTTCAGGATAACCTAAGCTTTTTTTGATGAGAGAGCTTTAGGTGTTGAACAGAGACGGACAGATCAGGCAGAGAGAGTCTAGCGGTTTTAGACCAAGATTTTGAGGGCTTTCTACAATTTGTTGCTCGCGAGCCTTATGTCGCTAAATTCCATAGTACATGGATGTTAATTGACATCCCTCCATGACCAAACAGGTGTAGTGAGAATCACATCAATTACCATACCAAGAGCATAGCCGACGAGGTACTCCAAGAGGGATTATGTGGGCCGCCTGGTAGAGCGGAGGTCAAATGGGGAGGATCGAGGGTCAAATTCGTATAATTAACTAGCAATTAGAGATTTTTCTCGCAATTCTTACCAGGGGAGTGAATCGGTATATAAGTAAGCGCTGAAACGGTACCTGATATTTCGAGCCTTCAGCACTTCTTGACTTTCCCAAAACAGAGGTCCGTAGTGGGCCGGAAGGTGATTTGTAACTGCTTTTTTTATTTTATCTTTTTTCCCCTCCCTGTTTCATGGACGAAAGAATAGTTGTTTTAGCCGTTCTCTTAGCGGAGCGATCGAAGGATATCTTGACACACGTGGGCCGAGCACCAGTTCAGTTAGTTGGTTTTTTGGAAGGGGGATAGAGGGCACTCACTCCTTTTTTTCAATGATGTCAGCTATATATATGGGCCAGTGTTAACAGAAATACTAGTAGAGTACCTGTCCTCCAGTTCCACTTGGTGATTGAACACGGGTGATAGTCTATGAAGTGGGTCATGTTCTAGCCACAGCCCACCTCTTAGGGCCCGGAATAGTAGCGTAAGTATACCGGCCATCCCCATAGAGTGGCGCGAAGTCCTTGTCAACTTCACTTGACAATCAACAACAGCAACACAATTACATGTAGTACCTTCCTGGTCCACTAATCGCACGCCGGGACGCAATATATATCCACATCTACGATTCACGCGATCCACAAATGTTTTTGGTGGCCTCGCTCTCAGTATGACAAGCGCCAGCCTTTGCTCCACCGTGAGGATCATCCCGGTCTTCAGGGCCACTATCGAATATAAGACAGGCGATGCGGGGCTCCGCAGAGATGATAATCCACTGCAGCCTAGGAGTTAATACTTACATGATTACCACTGATGAGATTTCCTTTATGGCTATACTACAAAATGGTGCAGACGATGCTGCGCGGAAGCGGATCGACAATGCGTTATCAAAGGGTAAGAGACAGACTATGACCTTGATGAGTGGAAGGTTCAAGGCTGCACACTTATAAGTTTCTTCTGCACTGGTATGAGTACTTGCTTATGGGCGCCGCTGGGTGGCGGTTGGCTGCGGGCGTTGGGTGGCGTTTCGGGACTATTTTACTACTCAACAATGACCGTCACAAAAGCACTGATCAGATACACTTTTCCAGCTACACCCCCCCCCCCAAGACCCCCGTGGAAGTAGAAGTAGATAGTACCTTTATCCTAGTAGAAGAGCAGTCAGCCGGGGAAAAGATACATAGAATTTGAGCTCTTCACTGATTGTCTGGTAGGTATCACGGAAATTTTGCCTTGCAATCATTGACCCTGCCGTGTTCGGTCATAGAACGATGAAAGTGGGGCATCCCGTCCGCTCTGCCATACCCAAGCATCGTATCGCCTAGTTAGTACTGCAGTGGGTGACCATGTGGGAATCCTGGGTACCGAACTCTTTTGTTACTCTTACTACTTTTTTATTTGGTCCTCAGCGCTGGGGAGCTCCACCAAAATACATACCTACTCCATTTCTCCCCATATTTGGGGGGCCCCCTGCTAAGTACATGTAGCTGGGTTTTGAGCCGTATTACTCGGTACACACATAGGAGTTTTCTTACAATTGTAATAAAAGTCTCGGATACCAGCCCGCTCAATTAAGTCCTTCCAACTGCATTCCTAATCTTACGGCGCCGGTCGCGAGGATATTATCCACAGGAAATCCACCTCCGACACCAGGTTTTAATATTCATACCATTCAACACTCAAACCGCTGGTTTATGGTCCTTTTCCCACCCACAATCTAAAAAAAACGAGAACCCCAGGGTTAGGGTTAGCTAGCCTGAATGACAAACGTTGTGGGGCGTGCTAGTGGTCAAGGATTACTGTACTCTAGGTACAGGTTGCTGGGGCAATGACCAACCGCAAACAACTTGACATCTTCCAGGGCGCCATTGTTTCAATGTCTTAGGCCCCCCTGCTCGTCGTTCGTTCCACAAACGCGCCGATGCTAGTGCCAAGAAAAACGCACCGAGTGATAATTTGTGAAGTCTTCGTCTGTTATTGTTTGTTGTGAGTCTTTGTTTACCATCTTCCTAGCTAAAAACCAAACCGTGTTCTCTGATAATAGATGTACACGGTCGATTCCCCCTGGGGTTAGATCATAATCGCTAAAACGGTGTCTGTGTTGTGTTCCTGCGTGGATTCTCTTGGCGGCGATCCAATGCACCCCTTGGTTCCTGCGGCGATTCTTAAGCGGAAGGAGATTGCTCGATTCCTGAGAAAAGGATAGATTGCTATATCATGTGTCCGCGCAATTGAAGCGTTGCGTAGGCAGGCTACATTCGTTGATTTTGAGAACCGCTAACCGTACGTATACACTGCCCGCTGATGAGGACTGCGTGTGTTGTCGGAGGGTCGGCGGTCATGCATTCCTTTCTTTCTTCTGTGGAACCAAATATTAGCTATATGTTTGATACTTAAACTGAAAAATTCCTTTTCCATCTCAGGCCCACGTTGTATATGGTGGCTGTATTCACATTAAACCCTTAGATCCTGATCAATACAAGTCCACATTACCTCTAAGTACCCCATGAGAAACAAAAATGCTTAGGATCCTCTATTACGATATCATTCTAACAGAAGACACAAGGTAATTGTACACCGAGTGATAGGCAATGATCATACTTTGCAAGTCAGGGGACCCCATTGCAGCTTCCTAACACATTTCCCATCGAGGTCTCTGAAGGGGTCTAATTTCGGCTAGGACTTCGATCCTCTCGGCCCCGCGTTCCCGCAAATTAAGGTATTCTGCAAACTTGAGCCGGAATTTAAGCATTTCCGGTGATGAAACACATCTCTAATTGACATCCATCATGCTTGAGCCTAAGCCCAAGAGATTTGACGCATTGATAGCTTATCTACACAGTGGTACGGAGAATCCGACTCTCCACCAGAGGGAATGCCCCGGTGGAAATGTACGAGCATGATACCGTATAGCACTGAAGGGGTACATGCACCGTCAATTCCCAATCCTGGCGGGTGATGAAAAAGTGCTTTCAGCATGCCGAATCAAACACTGTAAGAAAGCTCCTCTAACACCAATTTCTATAAGTACCCTCAGCGAGACTCTCCACTTATTCTCCTCACCAGCTTCTACACTCTCTTTTATATCAACCCACAGTCTTTATCTAAATTCACTTCATACTCCCAAACCTTCATAAACACTTTCCAAACAAGCCCAATAAAAAAATGCATCCTTCTACCATCCTCGCACTCTGCTTTGCTCTAGCCGTCGCGGCATCCCCGCTCGGTATCCGCCAGAGCGAGACTGAGGTCTCCGGAAACGACGGCTCCGGCGATCAGAAGGTCGGCAACGAGGGCCAAAACAGTGGCAGCTCTGCCGCAAACAAGGGCAAGGTCTTTGGCGACTACACGGTTGAGCAGGGAGTCCAGACTTGCGGAAATGCCCAGCTCAACTGCTGCAACAAGATCGAGAAGGTTGGAGACACCACCAATGCCGGCCTTTTGGGCAGCGTCTTTGGTAGCGGTGATCTCGGTGTGCAGTGCTCCCCGATTAATCTGCCGGTGGGGGTTGGTGGTATGTATTCAAAGGTCCCGGGGGTGCTTGGTATGCAACTGCTGACAGTCTTAAAGTTCAGGTTCCTATCAACAAGGCTTGCGACGCAAAGGCTGCCTGCTGCCAAGGAAACAACGAACAGGTATTTTCTAGTGAAAATCCTATCCTGATACTTGCTGACTTGACGTGATAGAACGGTGTTGTCAATGTGGGATGTGTTGCTCTCACTTCCCTCGTTTAGATGTGGGTTGCGGTATGCAGGCTGGCAGCTGGGTGACCGGCCCCGCCGGAGTGAACTATGGTATCAGGGTCATATTTCAAATATTTATGCAGTATCTTTATAAATATTTTATTTCTTCGTTTTAAAGATTTATTAGTTTCCATTATAAATTTAATTTTTATAACACTTCACAAAGAAAAAAACTCTCTAGCCTATACCTTGTCGGCGCCCCCTTGTTTTGCACAATTGCGCATATTGTAGATGATTCGAGAGCCCGAAATATAAATGAGCAGCTTTAAAATACATACCACAGATAATTCAAGGAACCCATCTCGGCCATATAAAAGTCTTAGTCTAAGGTTAGCCTGATCGAGGTTGTAAAAACCAAAATTCTCGTTTGAGTTATTTTAAGCTCTATAGAATCGTAAAAATGCCCCAAGTGGAGATTTCTACTCCTAAATTTGACTAAAGTTGATATAAAGATTTTAGAAATATCCGCTCTAGCGCTCACCTATCTATTGCTGGATGCGGGGTTATTTTGATACCTAATCAGTGCGGAATTGCGGGAAATCACCGTGTTCATACTTACATTAAGTAGCTATGCTCGCACTAGTGTCCCCGAACCTCTATAAAGTTTAATAGTGATCCCACGCGAATTCCGCCTGCATCCCAGAGTGAGCCCAGTATCCACATCGGAATCCATATGGATCGAAGCCGAGCCTGCACGGATGCAATACATGACTCCTAGGCCTATCATTAAATATATTTTTATGTAATTAATTATCGACGGTTCCGGACCGATATATACTGAATCCGGAGCGCCCCATGTATGTATCTATCAACATGATCTTCTTTTGATTTCCCACGTCGCATGTCACGTGGCCGCATATCGACAACCTGAAACCCTACATAGCTCTTATGTGGTTCCGGTTTTA
The DNA here is from genome assembly GCA_024713625.1 of Morchella sp. 2018-W30. Classification (NCBI taxonomy): domain Eukaryota; kingdom Fungi; phylum Ascomycota; class Pezizomycetes; order Pezizales; family Morchellaceae; genus Morchella; species Morchella sp. 2018-W30. The sequence continues at coordinate 1,778,641 of JAMJEW010000008.1, read as the reverse complement.
TCCCTAACCGGTGTCCCAATAGAGGTATCTCTTGGCTGATCTCGTTTCATCCCTGGCCACCAATTTGCTTTGATATTCAAGAAAGATTCGATAATTCCTCCTGTCGGTAGCTATGTAAGGTATGAGTCCGCCACAAGACAGTTGTGCATTGCCTTCAAGTGTTGAGACAACCTATACGTAGTTTGAAGTTAAGATGTGTCCCAAAACTAATTGATAGGTTGGACATAACGACTATCGAGTGCGGAGAAGGGGGGATTGATATGCATGCAAGGGCGTTACAACGTTCCGGAGATTATTTGGCATCTGGTGCGGAACGGGGGGTTATGCACCTCCGTCTACAGATTTGGCCGAGGCAAGGTAAATTTGAGATGCACTTTTGTAATTTGAAAATGCAAATTGCATATCCAGGAGTACACGAACTTCTGAATGTTTCCCTACTGCCCTAGAATAAAAATCCTTTATAAGCCCAGCAATGACCTCTAGTATTTTCATCTTTCTATCCTCACTATCCTCCTCTCGCTATCATCACACTCATTTAGCATTAATATTATTTAATATCTTTTTATCTTTTTCAGCCACACATAGTCATCATGCTTGTATCCAACCTTTTCACTTTCCTCGCTCTTGCTCTTACAGTCTCCGCCTCACCCCTCGTTGTTCGTCAGAGCCAGACCACCGCTTCCGGTAATGATGGTTCCGGTGACCAAGATGTTGGCAACAAGGGACAGAACTCTGGAAACGCTGCAGCCAATAAGGGCACCGTGAAGGGCGACTACACCGTTTCGCAGGGTGTCCAGACTTGCGGTAACGCACAGCTCAACTGTTGTAACAAGGTCGAGAAGAAGGGAGACACCACCAGCGCTGGTCTTCTCGGAAGCGTCTTTGGCAGTGGCGATTTGGGCGTTCAGTGCACTCCCATCAATCTCCCGGCGGTCATCGCTCGTATGTAGTAGACCTATCATTGGAACTTTCGAAAAAAAAATGAGCTAGAAGCTAATATATTTTCTACTAAACAGTCCAGGTTCCCATCAACAAGGCTTGCGATGCAAAGGCCGCTTGTTGCCAGGGAGACAACAACCAGGTAACTTTTTCTCTATAGTCCCCCAGTTATGCTTATGCTAATTCATTTAACAGAACGGTGTCGCAAACGTTGGATGTGTTGCCCTCACATCGCTTATTTAGGTGTAGAATGTCGGGTCGGCCGTGGTATACGAAGTGTGCGCGCCCCAAGCAGATTGTCTCAATTATCCCACTTTTTCTTATGTTCTTTCCTTTTGTGTTGGGCGAGACAACTGTGCGGGTCTGTTTATGGCAAAAGTTAGATGTTTTTATAAAAGATCCTGTATAATTACTTGATGGGTATCAATATAGACACAATATCTAATGTCGAGAAGTTTGTGCCGTGAATGGTGGCACGAATTCTCCGAGTGACAATCCATGAGCGCATTTGCCACCGATTGATTGACTTGTCGACTACTTACCGCGTTTGTCACCTCTCCCTGCGAGCAACGCGGGCTTTGCACCAAATGCAATAGCCGGCCGCTTGCCATGCCCCTAATATGATGTTTCAATGTTGATCTTCCGACTTCATAAGTACTTAAAGTCTAAACTGTCCCAGGGAGTCGTAGAAAATATTTCTTTGTTCCGAAGTTTTTAGATTCCGCATACCTATGAATATTCCCTACCCTTTATGACGCTAATTCGTGATAGGTCTGCGTCCTATCTCTCCAGTACGGGAGCACACGTCCAAAGATTGATAAAGCATCTTGAAAGGGAGCTTATCCTATGAGGTAATAGTGAAGTATCACCAAGAAAACCCCTTCGGGAAAGAAGTCCAGCTCCCACTAACCGCTTTCCTAGCTCTGTTCCTAATGCATGCTCTTCAAATAACGAAAGCCACTTTGTGACTGTCGCGAATCCCCTGTAGTGGTTTTGGTTGAGATTAAAGTATCTACGATACAATCAAATCAGGCAATGTCGGCGGGGAAGAACAAGTTCATACCTACCACCACCAACTTTCCAGATGAATGCAGCGAACGATCTTTGTGCCAGCTAGTCACTTGACGATGAAGTTAGTACATCATCCCGAAAGACCAAGAGCATGGGTATCTCAGCTTTTGGGCGCCGGTTCTGACGATATTTGTGCTACACAATCTTTTTTCGTCGTCTACAGCAGCTAAAATAAGCTTCTCTATGTATTTATCTATTGCCATAAAGTCGGTATATAAGTCCCTCAGATTTTCACAGTTTCCTCGTCTCATCACATCATCAAACTCACTCACATTTTCAAATCCATCTGCACCAATCCATTCACCCTGAGCCCCTAAATACTTGAAACCCGCAAATCACATTGAAAATGCAGCTCTCACTCTTGGTCCTCACTTCTATCTTTGCTCTTACAATCGCTTCCCCCGTCCATGTCCGTGGGATTCCCGGTGTCTTCGGCCACCATCACAATTTCTTGGACGATGATGATCACGGGGACCAGTTCATCGGAAACAGTGGCCAGAACACAAATAACATTGTTACCAATAACGGTAACGTCGGCGGCAACTTCAATGTTGAGCAGATCTCCCAAGTCTGCAATGGCGGGCAGATCAACTGTTGCAACAGTCAATCGAGCCAAGGGGACACCAATAATATTGGAGGTCTTCTTGATTTCGGCTTTTTTAGCAGCGAGGCCGAGGGTATCCAGTGCTCACCCATCAACCTAGCGATCGGTGGTGAGCTATCCATGAAATGATAGAGTATCTATGTTGCATGCATGTACTAATTGCGTGTTCGTGCAGCACAACTAGGAGGGAACTCGGCATGCTCCAGCAAGGTCGCCTGTTGCCAGGGGAACAATCAGCAGGTAGTCTCTCCCTTCTCGTGCCTCTCATCTAGTGGACTTATCCTCACTGACACCTTTCTAGAACGGTCTCATCAATGCCAACTGTTTCGCAATTAATGGCCTGCTTTAGGGATTGTGTACCGCTACTTCCGCCGTTTGTATAATAAGGATCGTTCCCTTACCTAGCGTGACATTTGGTCAATAGTGAGGGAATAACTTCATTATGGCGGTTTTTATTGTGGATTGCAGTTTGTGCATGAAATATTTAATAATTAGTTAGTATGATTGGAATAATATACAAGCTTCGTTCCTACATATAACCTAATAATCTACCTCCAAGCTTAAGTGTTTGCTTTTAAAATCCTGTCCCTCTCGATAATCTCCTGGCCCGTTCTATAACATGCACCCTATTATAAGATTGGATGATCTAAAGCCCCCGGTACCTAGTCTTGTGCCCTGGGGACGAAACATAATCATAATAAGGTAGCGGCCTTGCGGAGCGCATACCCACGGCACTAGCCTTAACCTTTTTTATATTGGTGAGCCAAGCTAGGCTTTGAGACTCGCTGTGCCAACGTACTTTGCATCAACAAACAACCAATCACCCAATCAGCGCGCGCACGTCTCACATCATGCAAGAGCGTTAGTTAAATGTCATTTCCGAACATATAAGGGTTGTCATAGACTGTCCAAAGATGAGAGTTAAAGGAAGTGGTGTGGGTCGCACGCCGAGTATGAGAGGTAGAAGATATGTCGATCGATGTATTCATATGTGGTCACTCGAGCCAAGCTAGCTAGGGTCTTGGCAACGACAAACAACCTGGGCTGAAACTCTGAGGCTTAGGGGGGGAAAACAACACTTCAAGAAGCAAATTCGTGGGGGTTCCTTTCACTTATATCCCTACACTCTAGGGCTTCATGGAGTATGTCTGAAGCTGCTTCTCCACACACGATAGACCTGCACAACACGGCAAGGGCGCCCGCCAGGAACTTTTGACAGCAACTCACCAAGTTCGATTCTGCGTAAGCTTTTACGGTAACTCAGACTACTACTCCTTTGGCCCTCGATAAACTCATTTCAGTCACGATGTCAATATCGATCTAGTTTCTCTAAAGTTCTTCACCAGAATCAAGCACAAGAAGCTGGTTCGGTAAAGCCACGGAAGCATAAACTATGGAGAAACCCCCCACGGTTATCATCTTCCATATCATATTCCTATCCAACATTCTGGCCATACTGGGAAGTGGTACTCCGTTGGGATACTATGGGTTATTCGATAATCAGTACGTGGCAGTATCCGCAAATCTCGTCCAACTCTGAACCCTTGAGATATCGTGGGCTTTGATTACCGATCTCTTGATTTATGAAGAGACAGAGCGTCTTCTCTAAAATTACCAGGTGCCCTATCCCCGACACTGCCTATAATCCACGGAGGTGCATGTACCCTAGATAAAGTAATATTGATGAGTATGAGGCTCTGGATTAGTTCCCGTTGTCACCTAGATCGCAGCCGAGCACTCACATAGCTAGTGCAATAAGTGCAATGAGTGATTTTCTCTCCCTCTCACCATGCGTGCTCCACTTGAAAGATTGATATTTTGGGTTCTGGTTAATTGGGTTACATATATATATATAGAGCAGTCAATATTAAATAAATGGCTCATTACCATCCCACGATTCGATCTAGATCAAAGGGCGCACCGTGCGCCCGGCGCCACCAACCAAAGATCTGCCCCCCTGCCCGAGGCAAAAAAGAAAAGAAAGAAAGAGAACAGACAGAGATGTATCCGGGGGCGGAAGACACACTTACCCCCACCCCCGAAGTACCTACAAGTATGTCAACGGCTTGGGATTACACTATTAGGTGAGGCCTTAGTAAATTCACAATAACCTTGATTTATTTTATTTAAATATGATCGATGAATTCTTTATACCCTGTTTAATCTGTATACCATATATTCATTAAGGTTACAATTGGTTGAAATCGTGAGTGGTAAATCGGGTCGTCCCACCACTTTCTAAATCCACATACCTCCACTTACCCCTGTTCTAGCACATTCGTTAAGCTACCGGCCCAAGCTTCAACAATAACAATAATAACATTTGAAGATACTTATGATCGACCCAAAGCCCAGCTGCAGGACGGGTGCGCTAATTTTTCGGGAAGATCTAAGTTGGGGATTTCATATATGTACATACATGTATGCAATATGGGCGTCCTGTGCATGCATTTACACCGTTCGAGCACTTGGAGCACGTGAGTAATCCCTCCGGCACATGCCGAGAAAGGATCAAGTACACGATGTAGTACTACTGTAGTGGAGATAATACCAGTACGGAACTATCAATGGTCTACCAGAGAGCTCCTTGTACGAGAGTACATGCTAGTAGGGTATATTCTTATACATTGCTGCGATACCGGGGGGGTGCGCTAGGAGTGTAGCTATAGTGTCGGACCGATGAAAGAGGTATATAGAATATAGAATTAATAGAACTAATGGTACGTACAGATATGGGATCTTTCTAATGCGTGGGCCTAGAGTGTATTGCGGTTGGGTCGCTCGTTTAGCCGAGTTTTTTTCTTTCTTTTTTTTTCTTTTTTTTTTTGGCGGTGAACATGAGGGCGAGAGTGATTTTGAAGTTGCTAAATGTTTTGTTTTTGCGATGTGCATACGGTGTTAGTATTTTAGTTTGGTCGTGGGCTGCATAATAGTAACGCGGGTGGTGATATTAGCACTAGGGGCCAGGGCCAGGGGGACCACATTAATAACGCTCCAGTACCCCCATCTACTTAACTTGACTTATCTCACTTTGACCCTTAGCTACATTTAAGTATTAAAGATCTCAGTGAATACCTACATAAGTCAAGTAGCTGTGATCATTACCAGTATAACTATCATTACCTCCATTATCCTTTCCCCCTTCCCCCTTTATCTCTCTACACCGGCCCTCACTCGCACATCATTCCCATCCGGGCCGACAATTAATCCGGCTTTTTTCGTAGCGCTCACTCGCATCCCTTACCCCGCAACCGGCATGCAGGGCCGGCCGGTTGTTACCACACCACGTCACGAGAGATATCGATTCTAACCAAACCCCTCTCTTCCCGAAAGCTCTCATAAATCAAGGGGGAAACCTAACTGCTGCCTTCCCTTTCACCACCACAAACTCCTACAAACACAGCTACAGACACAGCTACAGACACAGATATCACAAATGGCGCCGCGACCATACGAGAATAACTTTAGGGTGCGACTAAGTAAGACAGGAAACTGCCCGGCGATATATGCAATCTCGTCAGGGCCGCAGAAGGGCGTGCATATGCTCAGGTAAGCCCCCCACCTGCACCATCTCCCATCTCCCATCTCCCATCTCCCATCTCTCAACGCCCCTGTTCTCAGCTCTCTTTCTCCAGGCATCTCTCCGTCTCTATCTATTCCTGTAGCTAACTAGCTCTCACAGCACGGAGCCCATCCCCCCTAGCGTCCAGTACATGTATCGCCACCCCATCAACATCCACCAAACCTTCCTCGACGTCACCGGAGACTTCCTCCGCAGGCGCTTTGATAGCATCGAAGCAGCGCAGCGCTGGATCGACGAGATGGACCGGTCGCCGTCGCTTCTCGCGGACCAGTTGGCAGCGAGCCTCTCGCTCTCCATCAAGCCGACGCTTGCCGCGACATCGCGGGAGCGACGCCGAGACCCCGTGTATAAGGGCGTAGGCACGTTCCGCGTGGGAAAAAAGGTTGAGGGGAGGTATAGCCGCAGTCATACGGGGGCGGTGGTGAGGAGGCGTAGCGATGGGGATGTGGAGGGGGTTTTGAGGGGGGTGGCGGGGCTGGTGATGGGGTCAGGGGCGAAAGCGGAGGATGAGGTGGTGGTTATGGAGGATTAGGGTAGGAAGGGTTTTTTTTTTGGGCGGTTTGTTTGTTATGGGCGTTCGCTTTTTTTCTTTTTATCTTACTCTTATTTTTTATATTTTGGTTTTGAAGTAGGTACTTACACACTTATGTCGTTCTTTGGTGCGGTCTTCCTGCCCTCTCTTCCCTCCCTTTTCCCTTTTTTGGTTCTTTTTGTAGTGCGTGTGATTTTACATGCTATAGCTAGATACCAGTCGTTCTATGTTTTTTTCTTGTCGCTGTTATATTCCCTAGATGCCGTAGTTTAGCTACCATGTATCGTTGGAGGTCTGCACTTCATTTATTTCCCTACTTTTTCTAAGTACTCATAATAAACGCATTATAATTCCTAAACCCGCACTGGTGCTCCTTTACCGACGATACGTGAAGTACCAACCCCTCCACTACCCTAAATCCTGATTGATTCTGGTGTGGTGTGCTTATTGCATTACATCACCTCACCATAGACCTCACAACCACAATAACTTCAAGACCCAGCAATCACGAACCCTGTCGTGTTCGGTCATAGAATGATGAAAATGGGGCATCCCGTCCGCTCTGCCATACCCAATCATCATATCGCCTAGTTAGTACTGCAGTGGGTGACCATGCGGGAATCCTAGGTACCGAACTCTTTTGTTTTTGTCCGGTTTTTGCTTGTGGGGCGAGTGGGGTTTAGAGACGAGGATCAGGCTTACAGGTATACGTAGCAATGCGTTTTGTTTTGTCGCTGGCTAGTACAGTGGGTTGTGTATTTACTGTTTGATCCTTCCGAATTCGGGGAGCCAGAGTTCGGGATATCGGTACCGCTGGGCCATGTGACTACATATGTATTATGCTCTCTCTATATAACTCTAGATATTTAGCGGGAAACTCATGAATAATGCCCGCTCGACCTGGAAGAGCAGGTCGGTGTGTCAACAAGACATGGGTGCGGGTCAGTAGTTTTCCGAGTGATAGGTTGTGGTTGGGGGCCGGGGGGGTTATGGCCGGAGGAAGGACTAGTGCTATTTACGTAATTATTATACATTATACATAGCTACATGTAGCAAACGCAGTCACAGTATGCCCACCAAATATGAGTGTCGGAGCTATATGGTCTACACTACGCTCATAACCTCAGCTTGGCGCATTCTGATAGCCAGGAGAGTGGCCGGGTGGCTAGCTGTGACTCTCGGCATGGCAAATATTGTGGATATATGTAAGGGATATGTCGATTCGAGTAAAACATCTATTAATTTTAATTACACGTGATCTATCAGAACAAGCCGGGAATGCAGATAATTTGTTTTATTTGAACGGTTTTTATAGTTGCTGAAACTAACGCCATGAAGCCGTATTTCCGGAATCTGCATGCTTCGACCTAGATAAGCATATACTGGCTCTGGAGCCTTTTGATGTCCTACTTGTACCTACGACATCTGAAAATTTCCAACTCCGCCAAGACCACCGAAGTTTTCATCATCCCCCCATAGTTGGAGGAGAACCAAGCATACAGAAACACACTTCATGCCCGGCGGGAAAATAGCACTACAGTGTCGACGCCTTGGGACAGGAAATCAGACCAATAAAATGTGAATCAGGAACTTTTATATAACAAAAAAAGAAAGGATTAAAAGGCCATGGGAAAGCGTGCTACGTCATGTAGGTAGTACTCGTTATATAATCTCTAAAAGTACATATAGGGCCAGTAACCTTATTCACATTGTCAAACTCATCTCCAAAATCAACAACACTTGCCCATGGGTGGTCGACAGAGCCAATCCCTGTCTCGATTCTAGGTTTCCGTCACTTTGCCCCCACTGAACCTCATAGAGTCATTCATCATCACCAGATCCTCAACAGTTCGGTTCTCAACAAAGCTGCCACCCCAACAACACCACCCACCGTAAGATGACAAAACCTAGACAAAAGGGAAAAGAGTTCGGTACCTAGGATTCCCGCATGGTCACCCACTGCAGTACTAACTAGGCGATATGATGATTGGGTATGGCAGAGCGGACGGGATGCCCCATTTTCATCATTCTATGACCGAACACGTTAGTGTCAATGATCATCGATTCTAGTTTTCATGTTGAGCAGCGCGGTTAGGGTAGGGTTAGGGTTGGACGCCGCTGCGCGACCTCTCATGGCATCATTTATTGTTCATACATGCAACCCTTAGGCTATGGCGACCATCTCCTCTTCCCGGAGTAGACAATCCTACCGCGGCCTCGTATGGCATTGAAGCGACGCTATATACCTCCTCCCCTGCATGCGAGATATCATTCATGAAGGATCACTCACCTCCAACCTCGGCGAATGTCCGTACATAAAGTCATGATTTACGCACGACAGCGATTGTTAGTATACTGGTATATCTCAGATCAGGCGCAATATAGGGGAGGGGGGGGGATTGTCTTATAAAAGTATGCGCATGGCGTAATGCAATGCCCTGACATCAGTCCGTACCTATGTAGAGTCCCCGCACATGCCAGCTAAAATATATGGGCGGTAGATCACACCATTTCCATTTTGCGGTATCAATATTGATGGCACTGCTAGTTAAAAATATATTTTGGCATCATATCGCCAACGCTGTCTTTGCTTCTGAAACTTGGCCCTCGAGTCTGTTGGAATTTCGAATCATACTTAGGTATGGTATGATCTAGCTACGGCACCTCTCTCTTTTACATCCACGCTCCCCAAATCACCGACTTTGGGCTCCGTAATATGGAACCATGTGGTTCGAACGGAACGTTACCACTCAAGGGCTATCTAAGAATACGAACCGGCCCGGCGGTCGTCTATCTACACTTAAATCTGCATTTTTTGGACCCCAGCGGTACCCTAATGAGCCTGCCTCCTAGCGCTGCCTATCCGTATACAGGGAGAAGCGATAAGCAAATCGAGTGAGCACCTGTGCGCCAAGAGGGGTATATGTATAACGGGCAGATGGTTTCAACCTACTACATGGCTGCGGAAGTGCTATACTGGAGCAGGAGCCTACAGCCTCAGACTTTGAGTGTAGTTCTATATTTTCCCGCACGACCCTTGTATGGTGGGTATACTGACGTCTTCGTATTCGAACGGTAATAACTGCTAGCCCCCTGGCAGACCTTGCTCACATATCACAGTATATATGGATAGGTAGATATGGGTAGCACCTACATATTACACTCATCCTTGCGGATATATTAGAGACTTTGCGCAAATGAAGCCAGCTCTGTATTTCGGTTATCTGATTGGCAGGCTATGAGATCGGCATCAATCAGGTTACCGGAAAATGGAGCTGGCTTCATTTGCGTAAAGTCTGATCTATTTCTAAACTACATGTACTTCTGGCTTAGCCCCCCACCCCCCCGATGCCGGCCAATGACATCGGTGCACACATCTCCCACCATAGTAGCTTCTAAGAGCTATCTTTCTCCCAAACAGTGGCTCTTGATCTTGCATCGTTCCGGATATCCGGCTTGTTGGGGCATACCTGGCTGCACGGTTCGCTGACGCGTGGTTTCGTTCGTGTTGCACAAACCGAGTGACTCACCATGAACCAAGCACAGACATATAACTAAATCTATGGCCCTAGTTAAGAATTGTGCGAGTAATCAATAACTCTTCCACACACAGCTTGGAGACTTTACCGTTCTGACTTAATATGGCTGCTAAGTATGTATGTATTTGATTTTGATGGTTCCTGTAGGAAAAGATAAGCTATGTGCGATATTCATATGCTACCACTTCGCTGGTTCTGATGTATCTATTGAGCGCTCATTTGCTATTTATCACTTGAAATTAATTACTCACATGGGGTGCATAAAGACAATCCCAGGAAGATTTAATAATAGTTGCCTACATCCCTACGTGGCCTGAAATCACGGACTCCCGGCGGCCGACCTCCGAAGCAAAAGGGCTTCGGTCCACTATAAAACTGTCTACCCCGAGAACACGGAACCACCTTATCAAACCGGTAAGTACGTCTAGATAATGGCTTACACCACAGTTCTCTGGGCACTCATTGCCATCATCCTCCCCTACTACTTCGGGCCCCTCATCCACAACCTCCTCATCTACCGATCCAACGCCAAATTCGCCCGTGAGCACAACTGCCACCCGCCAAAGGTCCACCTCACAAAGGCCGTCTTCCCCTTCAGCTTCCCCAGCGTCTACCGCTTTGCGCGCGCTGCTGCCGCAAACCGCCATATCAACCACTTTGTCGCGCGGGTCGAGAAATTCGGCAACACCCATGTCTACTCCTCCCCACTGTTCATTGGCCTCGGAATCGTCAGCATTGAGCCGGAGATCATCAAAACCGTCCTCGCCACCAACTTCTCCGAATGGGGGCTCGGCAGGGTTCGACACGACGCATTCTCGGCACTCCTCGGCGATGGCATCTTCACGAGCGATGGGAAAGTGTGGGAACATGCGCGGGCGCTACTGCGACCACAGTTTGCGAAGGACCAGATCTCGGGCTTGGAGGATCTAGAGATGCATTTTCAGGATCTATTGAAAATCCTAACAGCAACCAAGGAGGGCCAGGTCATCAAATTGCATAGGCTGTTCCAAAGCTACACGATGGATACGTCGACGAAGGCGCTGTTTGGGGAGTCAGTATTTGCGTTACGGGGACGGGGCGATAATAAGAAGGGGGAGGAGAGCTTCGAGGACGACTTTGACTATGTCCAATTGACTCTGGGGTTTCGGCTTGTATTGTGGGGGTACCATTTACTGTATCGGCCGCGCAGACTGCCGAGGGCAATCAAAAGGATTCACGACTATGTGGATGAGTTTGTCGACAGTGCCATCCAGAGAAATAGAACAGAGATAAAGAAGGAGGAGGGAAGGGAGAAGTATGTGTTTTTAGAGGAGCTCGCACAGGCAACACAAGATAGGAAGGTGTTGAGGGATCAAACGCTTAGCGTCATGTTGGCGGGCAGGGATACGACGGTAAGGTTGTGAGTTAAGGTTTCCAGAAATGATTTCTAACGCAATATAGGCGGGGCTGTTGTCGTGGGTTTTCTGGCTGGTATCGAAGGATCAGAGGGTTTGGGAGAAGTTGAGGAAAGAGGTCTTGTATGAGGTTGGGAAGGAGCTGCCAGATTACCAGCAGTTGAAGGATTGTCAGTATCTGAGATGGGTGATCAATGAAGGTAAGTCCCCACACCACCAATGCTTTTCTAAAAACCCAATTACTGACATACTGCCTTGCCTAGCACTACGATTATATCCGGTAGGTTTCTCCTAAAATTTTATCCCATTTCCTACGCAGATGAAATGTAATAGGCGGTTGGACCAAGGACAATTGGAAGTTAGTTGTTTGATCGCACCAAACTTCGGAATCCCTCTTGGTCAAGCCTGCCTCCGCCCGGTCCCCCTTTTATCGAATGTGAAATACAGGGGTGCCAGTCTTCTCGAGATAACGATACCATATTTCCCTTTGCTGACAATCCCTTCTCTAGGTTGTGCCCATAAACTTCCGCTACTGCAAGAAAAACACCACCCTCCCCATCGGTGGCGGGCCCTCAGGCCTTCTCCCCATGTTCGTTCCAAAGGGCTCTCGCGTTGTTTACAGCGTCTATGCCCTACACCGCCGCACCGATATCTATGGCCCCGATGCGGACGAGTTCCGCCCCGAACGATGGGGGGAGATGACGCCGAAGGCGTGGGAATATCTCCCATTTAACGGCGGCCCAAGAATCTGTATTGGACGTGAGTTTTCCCTGGTTCCTAGCTTTGTGTAGTGGTGGGTTGTGGACGGTGGACGGTGGCTAACGTGGGGTGGTGGGCGGTAGAGCAAATGGCGCTGATCACGGCGAGTTACACGATTGTGAGGATGGTGCAGGAGTTTAAGAATGTGGAGGATGGAGATATCGTGAGAGAGCAGGTGTTGACGAAGATTGGGATGACGTTGACTCCGGCGAACGGGACACCGGTGAGGCTGTATAGAGATGTAGATGAGGAGTAAGGGTATGTAGTACACACGCGCGGAGCTCTGGTTTAGGATCGTGACGCACACATGCGGTGGTGAGGATAGGTACATGTAGTTAAGTATCTATATAGTAATATCAGCATCTCCTCTAACAGGGTATCAATACTAGACCTCTTCACGGGGGTATGGTTCTCACGGGGGTGTGGTGCAATGACGGAAGCGGCCATCTAGAGTTGGGGGGGGGAATTAACGAAATACTCATTATGCACAGAGAATTCTATTCATGTATGTATCAATTTTATCAATTTGCCTTGGCATATTTTTGTGGCATGCAATATCAGTCGCGTCCACAAACGTCAGCGAAATACGGGGTATTGCAAGTGTCAACAGACTTACCCCTACATGCATACATGTAGTACTCTACTCATGGTGCCAGAATTAAAATGCCGCCGATCAACCCCAATTACATTTGGTGGCAGAATATTAAAATTATGTAAGCGGCATTTTAATTCTGAGAAAGTATTTTAATATATATTCCATCCCAAAGCTTATCTCAACCACAACCACAACCACCGCAACCACAGTATGGACTGGGAACGAGACTATATGAATGTAAGTATTCCGGGCCGATGAATATAGCAAACTACCCTCACCCAAAATTGGGATCACATATTTTGGGGCGGTTTATACGCTCTGAAGGTCTCTGGCGCTGGTTTTATGAAACGAAACTGCAGGTACAGTTTATAAATTTAGGTAGGGTCATGTATTTACAGTCTAACGAAGAATATGTGAGGTAAGTACATGTATGTATGTACCTACATGGTATCGAAACTTTGGCCTAGCACCTACCTAATCCATAAAACAGATCTGGAGCCTACATACATATTTATTTTGATCATCCCCCCGCTCTCTCTCCAGGCTCGTAGTCCAATCATTGCATATTATTGCCGGGTTCAGAAATATCCAATAGGATCTTTGTAATGCCATGGTTGTGGTAGCCGTGGTGGCGGAATTGCTCAGTATTCATTCGCCGATAATAATCTGTATAGCCACGTCCACCATGATCCTAACATCTTATCCCTCACAACTTCCCCACAATTACAGAATACCTATCGTTTCGTCCGAGCACAAGATTAAGGTCTGGCTTTGCAGATGAGGTAAGACCTAGATTCTCCTAGGCCCATAGACTAAGCAACAGATACTAATAGACCCGGTACATGTAGTTTTGATAGGAACCCCTGGGTTGCGGCCCAGGAGCGATACATAGATGGTCTGAGCGACGAGCAAAAAACTCTTTACAAGGAGGCTTCTATAGAGAATCTTTTTTATAGCACCAGCGCAGCACAAATCCGCCACGAGGAAAACAGCAAGTCGAGAGCTGCAGCAAAAAAACTCCAACCACTCATTGCCGCCATCAGCCAATATGGTGGGGCTTTGGATGTCCTCTCCAACACTTCAACCCTGTTCTTCTCACCCATATGGGGAGGCTTGCGGGTTCTTTTGCATGTAACTTTGATACCCAGTTAGATCTTTGTTTTTGGGAATAGATTAGTAACTTACACTCTACTACCAATACTAGATAGCAAGCGAGTTTGATAAATATTATTCGAAGCTCATAGATATGCTAGAAAGGATAGGCGATGTGATCCCTCGATTCAAAGCCTACGAACGCCTCTTCCCAACTCACGAACAACTGCTTTACTCACTTTCAGTCGTGTATCTCGATATAATTACTTTTTGCGTAGATGCAAAGGCTATCTTTCAAAAAGTCAAGAATCGGAAACGATGTAAGACTTTTACAGAGGCTACCATGAATTTTACTCTGACTACTTTATATTTAGCTCGATTCTCCTTACCCGGGAGCGGTTTACGAGCTCTGAAATTGCTATGGGAGCCATTCGATCAAGAGTTCGGGAGTAGGATAGAGAGATTCCGCATGCATACCGAGAGAGTAGATATTGAGGCACAGGGGTCTCATATGGCTGAACAAGCCATTGAGAGGAGAAATCAGGGCAATGAGAGGGATGCACAGGCCCTGGAGCGCTGTGCTGCAGAAAAAGAAAGAGAGCGACAGCTCCTACTGCACAAAGGTAAGCATTATTAACCCTTCGATCGCAATTGACTAACACATTTTAATCCTAATTTTCTGGTGAATAATAGAAAGGACGCGTGACAATTTATTAAAGAAATTGTCTAAATACGATCCAGAGCATAAGCATCGTATTACGAAAAAGAAGCGAGTTGAGGGAACTGGGGGGTGGGTGCTAGAGTCTCCTGAGTTTAAAGAATGGTCGTTGGGCTCAAGTTCCTCGTTATTATGGTGCAACGGGATCCGTAAGCATTCCCCAAAGAGAATACCTTCGATATTCTGCTAATATTTCTTGTGGAATAGCCGGGTCTGGGAAAACGCTTGTGAGGTTAGTCGACCTATTTACGTATACCTATTTATCCCAACTGCTCTTGTAAAGCGATAATGGTGCTAACACTCCCGCTATAGTAGCGTTGTTATCGATTCAATTAGAGATAATCATCAATTTGATGGCAGTTCCTTAATTTGGTTTTATTGCGACTACTCAGAGCTGAAAACGCTTGATCCGTTGGAAATGGTTGGGAGTTTGGTAAAACAGTTACTGAGCATCCGGATTTTGGAAACCTTTGTCGAGTCCAAATTGGAGAAAATCTATGATAATGATCGTGTTCCGGACTTGGATGAGCTTTTTGATATGCTCTTGCTAGTTATTTCGAATTACCCGAGGATATACATAGTCATTGATGGTCTAGACGAGTGTAAGGAGGCTCATCGAAGGAGTCTATTCCCGTTATTCGAGAAACTGAGAGACACCTCCACGCCCATTGTTAAGGTGTTGATAACGAGCCGGGATGAAGTCGATATTAGAAGATCAATTGGAGATGCCCCTTCAATTCAAACTAGTATATCAAATACTTCTTCAGATATGGTTGTCGTGATAGGTAAACTAGTCAGGGAGGGGCTAGTAGGACAAAGGGATTGGTTGCAGGATGGGCTTCTTGTCCAAGAGATAATCGATGCGCTTGTTGAGGGAGCGCAAGGAATGTAAGTACAACATCTAAACCCCAACCCCGCCTGCTACTGAAATTTTTCATATCTAATTTACTTACGGTTGTCACAGGTTTCTCTGGGTTAAATTTCAATTCGAAGATATCTGCGAAGAACTCTCTGAAGAAGGAGTGCGAGATGCTTTGAAACGCCTTCCACACGGATTGGAAGAGACTTTCATTAGAGCGTTGAAAAAAATCGAACTACGGGGAATGGCACAAGTTTCAGCAGCAAGGACGCTTTTCATGTGGTTATCTTGTGCCAGGCGGGCGCTTTCGTTGGAAGAAATGCGAGAAGCCGTGTCGATCCTTCCGGGCGACACAGATATCTCAAGAAAAAGGCTACCGGATAGTATACAACTTATCCGGGCATGTGGAAGTCTTATTACCTACGATTCTGAGGAGGACACAATGCAGTTTGCGCATTATTCTGTGCAACAGTTCCTTTCCGGCCCCGCCTCGGAGGGGGCTGTTCCCCTCTTCCACTTCTCAGAAGAAGATGCACATACCGAAGCTGGGCGCGTTTGCGTGACTTACCTGGGATTTTCGGCTTTCCAGGTCCAAGTTGCGAATTTTAAAAATCTTGCGGATGAGGACACGCAGCTCCTTGAGTCAGCAACTGAGTGGATACCCCAAATAGCAAACATCAGCGAAAGTCACATGGCCGTATGGAATCTCTTTAGAGGGAAAAGAGGCGCCTCTGCTTCCAAGTGCGCTTCTACCATAGATTTCAACAAGTATCTTCGTCATGTTGAGAAGCCCGGCAAGAATATCATACATGACTATAAACTACTCGATTATGTGCGTGAATCTTGGCTTTTTCATGCAAAACTTTTTCCGTTGCCCAGGTCTTGGGACCCGGATCCCCAAGAGCTTCGCACTAGGGGGCAATTCGTCGACCTTGCATTCGTCAGGAGACTTTTTTTCCAATTCAGGCCCTGGCAAGAGCGTAGTATCAATGACGACGCCCACTTCGCTTCCCCGGTATACCTCCCACCGCTGATCTGGGCGCTTAAGAACAACCACGTACTATTGGCGTACTGCTTTATTCGTGAGAACTCCCGCAATCTTTCCAACGAAATATATGCCGATACTGTCGGATACGATGAGAGTGCGTGGTGTACACTTTTCCGGGCTTTCATGATCGCTAGACCCCTTGAGGGGCCTGACTCCACGAGGGCCATCCTCGATATACTTCTACGGGACCGCCCGTCCTTCCTGGAGACACATGTAAAAGCTATCATACTAGCTATTGAGGCGGAGTTCCAGGATGTGGCCGATATACTTTGCGGCGAGGATATATTGATTAGTTTGAATCTCACAGACACGGAGCGGCGATACTATAAGTCCATACCACAGCTTGCGCTTGATCGGGGTTATATAGAGATCTCAATGGTAATTAGGGAATTAATGAAGTAAGAAGGTCTCTTTACTAATGGCATATACATCCGCCTTCACCTAATTATTTCTAAGTTTATACTAACCATCAACCAGCCCCACAGATTTTAGCCCACTCCGCATAAGATTAAGGTAAGGCCTCTTTACTGATGGCATATACATCCGCCTTCACTCAATTATTTCTAAGTTTATACTGACCACAACTCGTAGCCAAGATGAGGACATAGGGTAAGATCTCTCTACTAATGGCATATACATCCGCCTTCATTCAATTATTTCTAAGTTTATACTGCCCATCAACCAGACCAGCTCCAGAACTCGTGCGGCTGACATGATGCCCACAGGCTGGAAAAACCCTGGAAAGGATTTTCACTTCGTTAAGGACACACCTAGTCAACATGAAGTCACAACTATGATGAGTCGAGACTCACTCCTGTCTTTAACAATATCATATCTTCTTTCCAATGCACTATTAAACGTCCGCTCTGTTAAATATCTCCCCTCTCTCTCGCTTCGTGAATGCCTTACTTCCAGTAGAATCAATGAAAGTGAACTTCTTTTCTTTTTTGTGGCCCGGTAGTTCTATTGGCCCTTGGACCAATTTTTGTAGTGAGCACGGACCAATCACTCTACTCTACCGGAAACTATAGAAGCTCGAATACACTCACCCGAAAAGAACGTCTGCTGACATTCTGCAGTATTTTGCAGGTGAAATCATTAATGGTATTGAAGGGCAAACCCTAGTGGGCAAGAGGGAACGAAGGAAGTGCCCACAGTATTTAGGTTATTGGATGGGTTTATAGTGGTAGCAGATACGATCACATAAATGAAGGAACGAATTTCAAAGTCTTGATCGAAACACTCCATTTCTCTCTCCCGAACAGCGCATATGGAATGCCGGATATCTCTTTCCCACTCCTTTCTCTATATCTGCCATGCCATCACAACATCCTCCATTCAGCTCATACCGGTTCATAAGTAATACTAATCCGCTCAATGAAAGGAAAAACAAAACGATGATACCCCCCGTTCCCAGCGAAGAAAAAGGGGAAAAAAAAATAGTGACACACAGGACAGACAAAGGAAAAGACCAAAGAAAGTAGAAAAGAAAAACTAATCTCTTTTAAATTGGACCCCCAGTAGAAGTAAGACGAAAAAAAGGAATAGATGAGTTACCATAACAAAATAGGAAAGAACCCAAACCCAGAGAAGAGAGAAATGAAAAAATATCATCCCAAACGTTGCCTTTTCGACCCTAGTCTCGAGACATGAAGAATCAAATGTAGAAAAGAGGAAGGAGTAAAAAAATTACAGGAACAGGTCAGCACTCATACAGCTCTACTGATCTAAAATTTGGAATGGGGCTTGGTGTCGAAGCCGTGGATCTCCCTGGTCGGGCTGCCTGCAGGGGAGTGCTCCGATGCGGGATTGTACATCTTGGTCCGAATGTAGGTACCGAGGTCGGCATCACTCAACCATTGAAGAGCCTTGTTCTTGTCCAGGTTCTCGGCCTGGGAGGCGCGGATGACAGCACGAGCAACGGAGACGGAGATATCACGGATCCTGTCGAGGCTAGGGTAGAGCCAGCCCTTGGCTCTCTCCTCCTCGGTCAGGGAATCCGCAAGACCAACGGCAGAAGCATAGATCATCTCCTGGGTGACGTGGACCGA
The DNA here is from genome assembly GCA_024713625.1 of Morchella sp. 2018-W30. NCBI lineage: Eukaryota > Fungi > Ascomycota > Pezizomycetes > Pezizales > Morchellaceae > Morchella > Morchella sp. 2018-W30. Next base: position 1,759,857 of record JAMJEW010000008.1, on the reverse strand, counting down.
CTCGCAGAGAACAGTTCCGAGACCAATTCCGGGGAAGACGTACATGTTGTTACCCTGGCCGGGGTAGTAGGTGACACCGTCAACCTCAACCTCGGGGAAGGGAGATCCGGAGGCAAAGATAGCCTTGTTGTCGGTAAACTCCATAGCCTGAGCGAAGGTGCACTCAGACTTGCTTGAAGGGTTTGACAAGGGGAAAATGATGGGGCGCTCGTTCCATGACGCCATCTTCTTCAGAATGGACTCGGTGAAGACACCACCGATAGTGCACAAACCCATCAGACCAGTAGGGTGGACAAGATCAACGACCTCCTCAAGGGACTTGTACTGTTGGCCCTCATTATCATCGCGAGAGAAGTAAACTTTGTGCTCCTGGAGCTTGTCGCCACGGTCGTTGGTAACCAATCCCTGTGATATGTTAATATCTAGATAAAGTCATCACAATGAGGAAACAAACCTTAGAGTCAACAAGCCAAAACATCCTGCGGGCATCGTCTTCGGGGACACCGTTCTTGACGAATAACTGCACGATCTGCTTTGCTACACCGACTGCGGCGGAACCTGCCCCCATAAATACCAAGCGCTGGTCCTTAAATGGGATGCCAGTGAGCTTGAGGGCATTGATCATACCGCCCAAAATCACAGCGCCGGTACCCTGGATGTCGTCGTTGAAACAGGTGTATGTACTCCTGTATCTCTCGAGGGATGGGAATGGGTTCTTGAAGTCCTCAAATTGGACAACAAGGCCGGGCCACTTGTCGTTCAGCGCAATCATCATCTCGTCCAAGAATTCGAGGGATTCGGCCTCAGTGACACGGTGCATCTTGGCACCAAGGTACAGAGGGTCCTTCAAGTTCTCTTCATTCTCCGTTCCAAGATCCAGGGTGATTGGGAGGGTACGGTCAGGGTGGATACCGGCACATCCGGTGTAGAGAGCGAGCTTTCCGACAGGAATTCCCATTCCGTTGACACCGAGATCGCCGAGCCCGAGAATACGGGATCCATCGGTGACGACAGTGATGTCCACCTTTTCAGCCGGCCAGTTGTCCAGAATAGCACGGAGATTTCCGCGATCGGCATACGAAAGGTAGAGCCCTGAAAAATTGTCAGCATGTGTTTCTTAGGTTCCGACCCCAGTAAAAAGGTAGCAGCAGGGGCAAGATGCTTAGCATCGGAGATTCAGGGAGCGGGGTAAATGTAATTGCGCATGGCGGATATCCTACCTTCAGGCTGGGTGTAGATGTGCGACCACTTGAGGCATGCCTCTCCAACAACGGGGGTGTAGACAAGTGGAGTAATTTCCTAAAATCCCGATAGTTAGGTCCCGTACTCTCTAGATCCTTATTTTTCTCCCTCCATCCATGTAGACTCCGCCGTACCGGGGGTCTGACCCCGCCGAGTGCATCTAGAGCGGACCCCCGGACGCCCACCTCAGGAGCAAGGAGTGGGGACCACAGCAAAAACTACTGCGGATAAGATTTTATGCGGACTGTACGAACCTTCATGTTGTCCATCAACAAACGGTAGAACAGGTTGGTGTTGGTATTACGGAGGTTGGACAAGTAAGTGTACTTGTCAATGGGGTTGGTCTTTTGCGCAATTTGCTCGAGGCCTTCATAGTCACGAAAACATCGTTAGCATCACTGCAATAGCATTTGCTAACACCGAACGATGAAAAAAGATGGGCAAAAAAAAAGAAAGGGCAAAAAAAGGAAAGTGAGGAAAAGAAAAGAAAAACACTGATTCCCCACTCCAGTTGCGGCTGAAAGTCACGCCCCCCAGTAAAAAAAGATGAACAGGGATGCGAGTACCAGGGTTGCGACACAAGCAGGATAGTTGCAGAACAAAAAAAATAAACCATACGCGAAAGAGAAACAAAATGACAAAAGGTCGAAACATAGCAGCGCCAAAACAAAGTAACTGAAGCAAGGTAAAGAGAACGTTCGTGTCGAATGCACAACGGATGAGGGGAAATGTGGGTAGAATCGGTTGGAACTTACATCTAGCCTTTTGGAGCTCAAAGCTCTCAACGTGGGGAGGAAGGAGCCCGCGGACCCCGAGCTGGGCGCGGAGACCATCGCCGTAAGAGGTATCAAAGTCAGAGGGGGAGTGAGCTCGGGAGTGAACCGCGGAGTGAATAGCAGAGTGGATGTTTGAAGTAGAGCCACTGCAGAGAGGAGTTCGGAGGTCAGCACAAGAGCTTTGAACCAGGTAGAGATGAAAGCATCAGCACCAGATGATCAATCATGATGGAGCAGATGGTTCTGGAACTGAGATGGACTCACTTCTGGCTGGGGGTGGAAGATCTGAACATAGGCATAGTTGATGATGTTGTTAAAGATTTGTCCTGACCAAGGAATTTTGTGTTCGCCCTTGCGAAATTGTAGTTGAAGTTACTGGAGTGTAGGAGTAGCGAAGACGCAGAAGCAGGTAAAAGCTGTGATCTCTGTAGAGAGGATCGGGCTGGAAAGCAAGCTGATGATAACTGGCGAAGCTGGATGGTAGATAGAATGGATTGTGAACGTTGTCGAGGGAGAGACCGTAGAATTTGGGGAGAGGCCATGACTATATATATAATTCTACGCTAATAATGCCTCACACTTTGATGGGGGGGTAGGAGGGGCTGAACGGTGAGGGTGCACAGGTACTCAGACAGGAGGAGAACAACGGGTGTGTGTGTGATTATGGGAGGAAGATGAGGGGGGGAGGGGGCTTGTCTCCGCCGCTGAATACCTACTATCCAACCAGCCAACAACAATAATAATAACAGTGGTGCAGCTCTCTGTTCCCTGCGAGAGAAGTTTGTCGTGTGCCTCCCTAAATAATGAATATATGCAGACCGTGGTGTGTGTGTATGAACTTGAGTCCGTGAGCTTAGTTGATAAGTTATGGGAGCAGAGAAGGCGCTAGTGTAGTTATGCTTTCCGAGTCTCCGATTCTCGGACAACCAAAGAGTCGGGGATGGCTTTTTGTTTTGTTACAGTTACACCCTCAAACCACCAGGGAAGAAAAAAAGAAATATATGGTAGGAAAAAAAAAGAAAAGAAAGGGTAAAAACCACAAAAGTCAATCCTATCTTCCTTCGGAATCCTTCCCGTAACGATCACAAAAGAGCTTGTTGAGATGGAAGCTGTTCGTGTTTTCGCTTCGCTTGTGGTATTTTCAGATGCCAGTGATGTCTATCGAGGTTTCTCGAAATAAAAAAGATATCGGGTTGTTTCGGGATTGTCAATTCCCCCCAGTTGCTTTCCTACGCTCTCTTTATGTAGAGGTATGCATACATACACCACCCTCCTTCCCCATTCCTCATGGGTTCGAGAATAACGGGTCCCCCCCCTGTCGCGGATTATTTTCCAGACGCTCTCCCCAGCTAGTAAGCTCTGTCAGCAGCGACTCTAGTTGCCGCGTGGTGGCAGCCCGACTCCCTTCACGCTCCAGGCCTTCATTGGGGCCATGCTAGGATTCTCCTCTAACATGGACTCGCTCACGCTCATGAGACATCAACACGGATCTCCTGCTAGTAGTATTCTGCACTATCATGTGTATGTACAGTCACGCAACCTCAACCTCACTATACTGTCAAAGCTCTCCTGTCCAGTGCACCGGCGATAATCTTCTAGATTTTTCGGATCTGGGCCTCGTCCATGCTGATCACTCAATTTGCGTCTTTTTTTTTCCTTCTCCCCTTCCTCTGGAACCCTGAACAAAAAAAAAATATTTTAAACGGGGGACCCAAATTTGATATTGTGACATTTGAGGTACTTTTTTCGCTACACTCCCGACCCTAACCCCCCCGCGCGCCCCTTCCCTGTTGGGTAGGGCACTTCCGCTAGGACCAGTCCTAGGCAGCATCATCAATCAATAATCAACATCATCGCCGTCAGGGATGGGCAAGGGTCCGCATTATTATATCAGAGGGCCGGAACTTTACAAGCAGCTAAAAGGAATGATTATTTTTAATAACTTTGCAATATGGAAGTAGACGTCCAATATGCATGTAGGTACAGAGCGAGCGCCCAGTACTGCACGATATCAACAAAATTTAATTTCAGAACATGGCGGCAGTGCATTTCTACTCTAATCTACGCTTCTAGGGTGCCTGCCATGCCATGAGCGGCAGCAGCAGCAACAGCAGCAGGAGCATCTTTCTCCTGAACATACTCATCATGATCACCGTGCGGGCTTCCTCAACTAGGAAGCCCTCTCCACTCAGAGACCTCAGTTCCTGTTCAGTAAGCCGCATAACTACTACGGAGAGCGTGAAAGAAGCCGTCGTTTCGGTTATCCCTACTCCACTTCCTCCCCACATATGAAGCACCTTTACAATACTGTGTTCTTTCCCTTCCCTTCCCTTGCTGGCTGATTCGTATGCCCGGGATCATTGCCCAGGGTCCTTTCCAAATTATTCGGTCTTTGTTTCCCTCACGGTAAGTGGGCCGGCGAATGGTGGATAGGTCCTTTCTTCACCGTTGCCGGGATTGATAATGGCAGAAGGGATGTGTATACTATTTCATGTTTCCTGTGTAGGTACATACATGTAGGTACATGTACTTACTCTGTGCGCAGCCCTCGCAGCTAGCACACATACATTTATTGTCCGTAACCTATTACACCTGGGGCGGCGTCCTGGGCCTTCGTTTTATTATTATTATAATTGTTATCTTACTTTACACGGGTTCCACCAACAGCGGGTTCATCACGCAAGTCGCTCATGATGGAACGACAATGTCCTTTTTCGCATATGTGTGTTTCCATCTCGTTTTAGTTGTGTAGGCAACTTTTTTTTTGTTTCGCGCAGGCGAACCGCCGAGGCGAGGATGCGAGACAGAGGGGAGAGAGAGACCATGGTTGGCCCCATTATTTCTTTCTTTTCTTCTTTTCCAGTTCTCTCCGAGCTCCTCGCCGCTATCATCCGATATTTTATTTCCTTTTTCCGCAGGAACCAGGCCAGCCTACGGTCGGAGTGTAAGAGGTGAAAGACATCCAAAAGGAAAAAAAAAATAACTACATAGGGCAAACAAAGCAAAACAAAGTAAAAAAAAAACGCAATGCAAAACCATCATGACCAAAATTTAGTAATGATCTCAAGTATAACATCATCGCGGGCCCCTTCCTTTGCTCGTGCCCACCCCACGATTGTGTGGTGGAGATTGCAATTGACGCGACCCCCCCCCCCCAAACTACACACCCTCTTCCCCGGGGGGAAGAAGCCATCGCGGGAATGATCTGGTTCCCGAGTACGCATTCGAGGATGTAATTACGCTGTGTAGATAGACCAGATGTGAATGTAAAGATCCCACCCGAGATCCGCCTCCACGGACAGATTCAGATTACAGATTTGTAAGATGGATTATCTACATTCATGCGTTTCATCAGATATACCGCTGCTTCATCGACGGAGAGGACGACGATGACCGAAGACCAAGAACGCAACGAGAGCACAAAGCAGCGTTGGAAAGAAAATTTTTTTCTCTTGTCCTACAGGGCAACGTCACGGAACAGGAGGACGGCGCGTTCACCGTTGCTCTTGTTCGTGAAGAGAAAGAATTACCTACTCCTCTCTCTGTAGTATCTGTATAGGTACTTCTCAGCATACCCTAGGTACAGGTACAGATAGACTACATGCAGCACCTATCTTGACAGTACCACGAGACCTCACCGGTTCAGATTCAGGAAGAGTGCTTCTTCTCCTCCTTCCTCCTTCTCTTTCATCCCTTCTTTCCCCCTCCTCCCGAGTTCCCCAGCTTTCGCTAATTTTGCAGCTTGAGGAAAGGATCCTGCAAAGCCAACACACGACAACGACGCTACTCTCCCTGAATCCCCTAGCCGAGACAGCGGATTAGGAATGAACTACCGATGGTGGCGTTATATGTGGCTGAGTATTGTAGTTGTGGTCAAGCTTTTTTTTTCTTTTCCAACTAGCCGCCCAGTCGTCTCGGCTCACCGCAACCCAACCACCATTACCATCGCCGCCGCCGCACCGGGGGTGGGTCAATGCGCGGGGTCGTGAAAGGTGGAGGCAGAAATGTGACGTGATGTGACCGGGCCTACAGGCAGAGATGAGATATACTCTACACACGGAATTAACTTACTTTAGATTGCTGTCGAACGAACGAAACAGCGCTGCGTTGATGGGCTGTCATGTCACGTCGCGCTGCTCCGATGTTTCCCGCCAACAGTGTAGTACATCATGTATGTTTCCCCCACCACCACCCACAGCCACAAACCCCCCCACCCTACCCCGGAGACAGCATCGAGAGATAACCGAGGACAAACCGCTCAAATCATCAGACATCTATCCGGACAAGATCGAAAAGCTTAACCAGACCTCCAGCTCCATGTGATGCTCCGATGTTTCCCGGCATTGACTTATGCATGCCTGTATGCCATGCGGATGATCTTGCACACCCATCATCTCCATTCTCGCGGGGAAAAGGCGGGGATGGAAAAACACATCAGAATATGTCTGCACGCAGGGTTGGACCGGGTATGCGCAATGGAGGCAGAAAAAAGATTGTTGGAACGACACGGCATGCAAGCCAGTGCCGTAACAGAAGCACATATTGCTCAGTTATTCACTGAGGTCAGCGCAGTAGGAATAATTTCTAACCGCCAAACACCCGAGGAAATAAAGTTTTGCGGGGTGAAATCTCGCATATTGTGTATCAATCTAATTACCCCCTAGGGAAAAAAAAGGTCTCTCCACACTGCACCGCGGGCCGAGGGGTACCGCAACGCAAATATTTCCTAAGCACACACATGGGCCCTGACTGACTCATGCCACACGCCTAAGGCCAGCCAGTTACCGAGAAACTCCCGAGATGGCACCCCCCTCCCGAGATCTGCCAAGAGATCTCCCCTTTTCACGTGTGGCCGGAGATATGGAGCGCACGTTTTTTTTTTTTTTTCTCCCTTATTGCGGGTAATTGGGCGGTTGTGCCACTAGCTGGTAGGCTTGGCATGTATGTATGTTTGAGAAGAGTATGGATATAGATGTCTCTGTTTGCATCTAGAGGTTTGTGGACGGTGTGAGTCATGCCATGAATTGTGGGGTTTATGGTGGACCGTGTGCTATGGGCTATGGTAAAATTTATGCGTGGTGATGCGTTTTCCCTACATGCTCTGTTGGACTGCAGCTGGCTACTGCGGCGATAGAATGTTAACCTCGGGATATAGGGCAGCTACTAGAGCGGTTTAATCAATCGAAAATGTTTATCTTTTAGATCACTACTGAAACTACCGGTGTCTAAGCTTATGTGGTGTGAGAGGACGGCAGTAGTTAGGGACGCTTAAATTAGTAGAGTAGAGTTACCGGAGCCAAGTATAGATGGGTAGAGCGGGTCATTCCGGAGTATGCTTTGGAGTAAAAGGTCCAGTGTCTTTAGAGGATTATGAGTCATTGGCCTTTGGGCCGGATCCATAATATTTGTCATTGAAGTCTAGCGTGTGAAGCCCAGGTAGAGTCCTTTCTAGCGAGTCGATATGTCCGTTCTACGCGATGGTTTGCTTCTGGTTCTCAGCTCCTCTGGTGCTTGATGAGTGCCAACATTCATAGTTCCCTCTGTTATCTTCTCCTGCAAGTAATTGATAGCAACCTACTCTACCAATGATTTACTACTCATCCGAGTATCCATCTCCCATCAATCCTACCTCCAATAGCACTCTAACAGCCTACTATGCCATCTCAGCCTACGTATGCCCACTATTCCAAACTCAACCTCCCTAAACTACTAAACTTCAAGAAGCAATTCTAGCCTCCTCCACCAAAATCTTAGCTTCACCTACTGAAATTCAAGCTTCGCCCAAGGCATAGAGTACATCACGGATGCAGTTAGCAAAACCTTCCGCCAGCCTCACCCTTTGCGCGTCCACTGCTCCAATAACGCCCCCGGCTTCATGATGCAGGTAATGTCTTAGATGCCGGATCGTGTCGGATCGGTTCGCCGCGTTTCTTCTACTCTGTTCTGCTCAGGGACATGCTCACCAAAGCTTACTCTGTCCTTTTGCAAAATGCACTTGTACATTCAGGGTATTCCTCGCTGAAAGTCTTACTTACGGGTTGGTATATGCGTTCAGATCCAGTACATACCCCTCCTGGGGGTGGGAATATTACTTTGGCCTCCTCAATATTAACGCCGGCCAGGTTCCAGAGTACATACCTGAGTACAATATTCAGGAATGTGAAGGTACAGAGTAAGCCTTCCGTCCAATCTCCAACTCGGCCAAAAGCTATACTCAAGTACGTGGGCGGTCCAATTGGTGGTACTCCCATATCTACCAATAACAGTCCATGCAGTATTCCAGAGCTCTTCCCCGAGACACGAGACCCCAGGTACCCTTCTCCCTTTTTTCCCCAAAGGTCCTCAAAGCTTCCCCAGCCCTTTCCTTCTGGATATCATCGATATATATCAACTCCGGAAATCTCTCGGCACCCACTCGGCTGTTTCACAGATGATCCGACACCTGCATATCTCCGACCCCGACCCTGTCTTCCCCCTCCCAGCCCAAACCAACTACCCGGGTCCACCTCCAACCAGGATATAGCACTGACATCTGCACCCGGGGAAACTTCAGGGTAAAATAGAGTTTCTGGCGGGGAGGATCACCCGCAGGGTTATGGTAAGGTTGAAATGTCGCACAAGGGTTAGGGCTGTTGTGTGCTGAGGTTGATGCCGAGTTTTGGTTTTGCTTGGCGGTGTGGGTGGTAATATGCAGGTCATGTTCATGGTGAAGATTTTATTATGCACCACCAGGATGATATTTATTTTGTGAGGCACCGTTTTCGTGCCCAGTGAAATATGTTGCGATCTAGACTATCATATCTAAGCTTTGTCACATGGTCGGTTCCGAGGGGTAGTTTATGCATGTGTGTTTTCGTCCATTATTTATTCTGACCGGCTAATATCGAGTAGAGTGTAGAGATAAGGCACAGATGATTGGAACGGTGGGCTTATCGTGTGGCCAATGGGGCCGGTGGGTGGCGCACGTGCAAATACTGATCCCTCCTGCTGAAATAAATTCTGGAATTCGTGTGTGGCTGGAGCTGCGGAGAGGGATACCATATGACAGAGGGATCATGGTACATCACTCGGTTTGTGGTTGCTTTTTGGCCTTTGGAGCTAGCCGGGTTGTGTGTATATATCTGCATGAAGTTGGAAATGGGTTAGCTTCTCGTTAGAGCATTCTGTGCATGTTTCAACGGTGTACCTACATGCATATTCGACTTGGCTAATATAACATTTTGGAGCACGTTAACTCGATTAGTTTGGTTCGGGCCATCAGGTGCAAATGTTCTTGCAGGGGTATGAATGGAGGTGCAGTTGGGGTTTGCTAGTAGCGGTGAAGATGAATTTCGGCATCTTTTAATTAGTGGAATTTCCGTGTAGGGCTGCTCTGCTGTAGGTGCTGTTGTTTTGTCGTGGGTTGCTAGGTGGCACCAGAAACTGACCACATTGGTGGGCACTTTTGTGGCCCTTGTGGGATTTGGGGTGAATATGACGAAAGAGGGATTAACCACATTATACATGTAAGTAGGTCTTTACTCCTTGTGTTGACCTGGCTGGTCTCTATCGATAAAATATACATTCTCCTTCCCACGTCTTGAGAGTATGGAACTTTTGGGTGGTAGTATCCTCACCTTCGTATTAATCGATGTCACCACCTATGCCCAGATGTGAGGTTCTGTAAACTGTACGAAGACTTCGGGGGCGCGAGTTCTTTGAACAAAAAGAAGGGTAATCCCCTTTTGATCTTTCTTATCGAACGAATACTTTGAGTCTAGAAGACGCATGCAATGTAACTCGTCGTGCCACCTAGTATACAACCAATCATAGAGCTAGAGGCGAGGACGTAATACTACCGGTATCTAACCTTCAGTACTACATGTAGTTACATGTAGCCTTGGGTAGCTACATATACATAGTGTATGTAACTAAGGTCGCTTCTTGTATATGCTTGTCTACTAAGATATAAGTATCAGTAATAATAAACTGCATTTTCTTATTTGACAATCCTGTGCCCAAATCCATGATATACTATTTTACCTTGTTTAGGTATCAATGTGTGCGTTTGAGTGGGCTTGGGCAGAAGGAATATGAAAGTGATGCATCATAGGTTATCGCTCGGCATACGTCTGACGGCTCGAGGGAATTTATGCTCGTTTTGTTTAAAATGGTAACGGTGGCTACGACAAGATCTGGTATTTAGTAAGTAATATAATTAGGGCTGTATGATACGTACTATGACCTGTGTGGGCGAAGTTATGATTTCTATGGTCTGGTTCTGTTGACGATTAATTGTGCGGGGGTGTGTATATTGTAGTCAACTATATCTACTGAGTATGTGAAAGACTCCTCAATTATGGCTGGCCGTTAATGGTATAGATTTATTGTCTTTAGACAGACTGTTTGCACTATAGGATATCAAGGCTTCGAAGAATGATTTTTGTTTGTTAGCTTTGGGTGATCTAAAGACATGGAGTACTACACAACTACCGATCGTTCCCCTTATCTCTTTTCCTTGGAGCTATAGTCTCCAGTATAGCACCTATTTGCCATATAATCCTGTTGGGTTTCGTGCATACATAGTTTCAATTACGTATCCCTCAAAAGAGGGAACAACGGCAACTAAACATTCCCGTCATGACCTATCACTCGGTGGGTCTTGTCACAAATATTTTTTTTGTTTGTTTAATCCATTAATTGTGGGCAACACGCGTTGTTAATAAGATAAACTTAAAACGACTCGCTATACTTTCCTCGGTGGCTATATCAGGAGGGGTGTTTGCTTTTTTCTTTTTTTCGTTTTGTTGGGGTTGGGGTGCGCGGCGGTGGTGCGTGTTCCTGATCGGCCGGTTTGGCAGAAGCTTTACAGGTGGCCATATAGGAGAAGATCTGATATATATACTAGTAGTTCTAAGAGTAATATATGTTTCTGAGTTACACGCTCCTAGGTTCTAAAGAATAGGTGGGGTATGAGTGATGAGGGCCGGCGACTGGGCATCCCGGTGCGGATCGAGAGCAGAGAGACGACTTCATACCAACACAAATTACGAGTATAAATGTGTGTTTTCCAGCCGATGCAGTCGAGTGGGCCCGTCAATCACATTGACTACGCATCATCAGTGACGGCGTATTGAGGCAGAATGTAGTGCTGATATGTTTTTCGTTAGTGTGCAGTATGACAGTTTTCTTAGTAGTTGGAACTTGAAGGCTCTGGTAGAAATATAATCATATAATATCACTCGGATCTCCGATAGGTTACATATCGGTATTTTTTTTTGTTTACATCATTAATTGTATCTAACATATCAGTACTGTATTCTCACTTGAATTATCGAAAGGAAAATTCATTTATAGGTATATTTTACCTCGAGATATATAAAATAAACTCTGTTTCAAAAAAAAAAAAAAAAAAAAAAACGGGACTCGGCGGGTTTAGCCCGCGGCCCGTACATACCATCACCTAGCAGCCGCCGGACATAAAATAGATTTTTATGAAAGACTACAAGACCCTTGAGAAGATGCGGATGGTTTGTGTCGCGATCTCGGACAGCTTCGTGGGGTGTTGGAGCTTTTTTTAAGTCGCACCTCGTAAGCCGGCAAAGCATTTTCCGGCATCTCCCAGAACCTCTATCCCCCCGAAAAACCCCGGTAGTTACTTATAAATCTCAGGGATAAACAAACTCCGGAAAATGCAAAACCGCATAGACCAACTAAGCCAAGGAAGAATGAACGTCCCTATGGAGAGCTCACCTGGGCAAATAGCTCCTAATCTCGGGAATCGCATTTCGATGAAAGAACATAGTTACCTAGCTTACATCATGATATAAGGATTTAGTAGAAACTTGCTCCAGTATCAACTATGGATAGGGCTGGGGAGAGTATTTTCGGTGCTACAGGAACAATAGACGTGGTTGCTCTGATAGTGCCTGGGCCGAGAGATCATGCCCCGAGAATCCTAACAAGGCATCGTGGCCGAGTGGTTAAGGTGGTAGATTAGGGATCTGTTTCGTTCGCGAGCGTACGTTTAAATCATGCCGATGTCATTCTAGGCTATCTATAATATAACGCTATATTGTATCTCATGCAATTATCGTGGTGTCATCTTTTTTTTTTTTTTTTTTTGGGGGGGGGGCGCTTATTGTTTGCTGAATATGAAAATCCGGTTGTCTTAGAATCTTTTGAGTCTTCGGAAGGTTTAGGTATTCAGAAATACCGAGTCGATGGCTACATGAGCTCTCTGTTGCATGTTGGGTCCTAGAATCCAATAGCCGAGGCGCCCTTGGGACTATAAGATATTATTGGGTAAAAAGGACCTATCGCGCCAAATTTTACTGTTATCAGCACATCATAGGTGATGAACATTTGCGCTATGGCTACACGATGCCCACGGCAACGGCATGGCTACTAATAGTCGTTCCGGTAGGTTCTGTGAAGCCGGCTGTAAGAGCTGCACAAGCGCTGCATCAACCATGAGGTAGTGGTCTTGGGGCCGCTCTCTTTAAGGCGTAAGGGGGTAACTCAGGCTGACTTGAGACAGGGAGACCTGTTTGCTCTTTTCTCTTTCTCTGCTGGGTATATTTTGGTGTCTCTCTACCATGATATCCATGCGGTTGACTTCGAATCCGAAGGTAGAAGCGTGGTGCATGGAATAAAGAGATCCCACAACTGAGCGGAAGAGGCGTCGATGGTGGGCGTGGGGGCTGAAGCACAAACTTTTGTCAACAGGTAAGCTGCTCTGTGAAATGGTAACGCTTTTAGCGTAGGGGTTGTGCGATAGCTCTTGGTGACTTGTGTGTATGTGGTCGTTGGTCGCAAGTGTGTAGACGTCGTGCTCACGGGGGGGTGGGGATACCAAGTACATACATGTACCTATGTATATGGTTGATTGATGCATACAGCCGGAGGCTATGGCAGGGCCCTTCCCCCCACTCTCTGGAGGCAGTGTACAATTTTCCTCGAATAGGGGGGTAAAAGAAAGAGAAAAACGAAAGAAAACTCTAAAGAGTTTGCGTGTTTCTATGTAACTATCCCCCGTATCACGTTCGCTCCCTAATATAAAATGTCCCCTTCCAAATCCCCAACCGTACGGAATTTCTCGCCCCTCCTCTCTACTTTCCTCTCCCCTTCGCTTTGGTGTCTGTACTTCAGGATTCAGGAATCTACTCTAGATAATAGATTGAGGCTTTTCGGTATGCCATCGGCTGTCCACAGAATGCTTTTATACCCGCCATTTAGAAGGTGGGATCTGATGGCTCATGTCATGTATTCGCGTGCCAGGGGATATATGATTTGTTCCCTAGCTTTCACAAGGACTACTAAATTTATAAAACAACTAGGTCCGAAATATCACACGAGATTTGAGTAGTTCATCCTCTTGAATCATAAGTTGACTTCGGTACTTCCCACGTTGAAATAGAAATCCCCACACCCCCGTGGCATCTATTACCGTACGGCGGGTACCAATTTTTGCTAGTTATTTTTGTGCTTTGCTATTTGTCCAAGCTTTGTTAACAATCAATGTGCTTACACTGCATTTTATCGACACCTGCTCCTATCTCTTCACCATACTTGTGGCAGGAGGGAACTCTGCTCTTCCGCCGGCATACGAGGTGTAGAACACCCAAACTGTCACACAGTCTGGATTGAATGTACCCCCCCTACGAATGCATGCTCTATAAAACTGGAGGAATTTCTCTAGAGCGGGAAAGCTGGCCAGACGAATCTTGATGCTTATATCACGGTTCATCATCGGGCTTACAATATCAGGTAGTCCTCCAGTGCTGCAAGAAGATGAGTGTGGAAATAGCTAACAGCTCAGGTTTCTCAATCTCATCACTAGTATCACTTGACACAAGCCGCGAGGGCTATATATCCATTTCTGCGGCAGCGGGGCAGGGAGAATGAAGGTATGTAAACTTTTTTATTTTTTTTATTCGCTCCCCCAACCAGCCCCCCATTTTCCGCCCACTCCCAACGGTCCAGCCTAGCCACAAACCAGCCAGCCAAACCGCGCCCACAAACACACATCGCCGCCCGATCTGCTGATCGATCAGCGGCCTACTGGCTGCGACGGCGCAACACCATATCCACCATTGTCCTGAGGAGCTCTTTCTCGGCGAGGTGCTTGAGCCTGACCTCGTCCAGGTCGGCCCAGATGGCGATGCGCTGGCTCATGTAGATGTAGTAGTGGTCGCTGGAGACGTCGTACTGGTCCAGCTCGCCCATGAGTTGCTCGACGTGCCTGTCGGCGAGCTCGAGGTCCGCGATGCGCTCTAGGTAGCGCTGGCAGTTGACGCGCGAGATCTGGATGCGCAGCCTCGTTGGCAGGGAGGCGGTGAAGGGAGTCCGGGACATGAATGCGTGTTGGGTGGCCATGGTGCTTGATGCCGAGAAGGATTCGTGGTGTACTGGCTAGAATCAGGAACGGGATGGGTTAGGGTTATGTGTCTTTTTTTTTTTGTCTGATGGATGGGATGGAGGTGCACTTACTGATTGAAGATGCTGGTGTCTATGTGCGTTATGAGTCCATGGAGGGGGAAGAAGGAGGAAGAGGGGAGAGGGGGGTATTCGGGAGTCTAAATAGGAAAATATCAAGAGCCCCCCTTCTTCATGATGGATGAAGCGGGCTAGATTAATTGAAGGTCGGGTGAAAATAATCCTGGAAGGTCCCAAAACCCTGATATTGCATAGCCACGGTTTCAGTAGCACACTGTAAATGTTTTTTCAAGTACAATGGGCATTGTTAATTGCAAATGTTCATAAATACAGAGTAAAAAAAAGTCGTCAGGATGCGCGCATCGCAAAAAGACAAGATTAAAGAAAGATTGCTAATTCAGAAAGCCCCAACCCCTTATGCGGTCCCGCCGCGGCACCCCCCACGCCCTGATTGAAGACGAACTAAGACGAGGTTAGAACCATCATCAATAAATGGGACTATATAGGCAGTTTAACATACCCATATATCTATACAATGTACCTAACACTCGACCTCACCATCGCTCTCCCCACTCCCGGAGTCCTCCTCGCCCAAATCGATCTCCTCCTCCTCCTCCTCCTCATCGCCCAGTAACAATATCCGCGCCTCCTCTTCCTCAATCTGCCACCTCTCGACCTGCGAGAACCCCAGCCAGGCCTTCAGCAGTAGTAGAACATGGGCAGGTGTGTCGAGGAGCTTGTTGAGTTTCTTTTTCTCCTCGACCACGGGCTCTGGAGAGCCGTGCTCCATCAGCGGCGCGAGCTCGGGGGTGAGCGGGATGGGCGTATAAGTCGTTGTAGAGTCGGCGTGAGACATTGCGAAAAAAAAAAAAGTGCGCGTATTAAATATTCCGACAAGCAGGGTATTATATAAGAAAAAATTTATAAATGTAGATGTGAACAGCTGAAACTCTGATGATCAACCTCAGGCTTAAGCTCCCCTTCCAAGTTGCTTCCGCAGGCGCTTTTATCTACCTCATCTCAAGCAAGCATCCGGTGTGATGCCAAGACCGAGTGATTTTTTGTGACCACTGTGGCCGGGAAGAGACAGGGGTGGTCATAGGTGCCGGTGAGTGTGACGCCCCCACCGGGAAACAATGGGTTGTTTTTGTGAGAGGAGACAATGCTATTGACCAACGCACCGTTAGTGAGGGGTAGCGATCGGTGAAGTTGGGAGTTGAAGGGAGATGAAGGTCTGGTGCATGCATTGGGGGGGGGGGGTCTTGGATGAGTTTGTCAGGTCGGAGAGGTCAGTACTAGGTGTAGATCGTACCTGGTATATACCGGAGCTGTTGACGTGTTAAGAGTTCTCCTCGCTCGGCGGAATGAAGGTTCGACTTTTTGCTGTGGGTTTATTCAACTTCATCTCCAATTCCTTCAAAGTGAATAAATGCTGGTCTCTCCTTCTGCTCTCTCGCGGGGGGCAGCCCTTGCTGGGGTAGCGAGTCGAAGGACTGCCACAGCACTGTTTGTCAAAAAAAAAAAAAAGGAACATAGCTATATAGGCAGCCAAGACCTAGCCCAATTCCAAACGTCTTTCGCACGAACTACCCCACGTGACAGGGAAAGCACCACTGACTGCCTAAGTATCACCTTTTTTTGAAGACCCTTTTTTTTCGACAAACGGTGCTGTGGCAGAAAAGGTCTTTGCTACCCAAAGTAACCGAACCCCACCCAAGGCCACCTTTCCACGCCAAAGTCCCTTATTGAGAGAGATGCGCTGCTAGGGGCTGGTCGATCTCTAAAGGGTGAGAATATGACAGCGGCCTTTCCCGCAACGGGGTTTTGAACCATCACTTCTGTTCTGAGACATCCGGTTCTACTGTCGCCGCCATGGCTAAAAACTACAAAAAAAAAACGTGGTTTACTGGTTTTGGTGAAAAGAACTAAAGCAATGTGGAATGGGCTTTTAGAATTGCAGTTCTATATCTACTACACTCAAGCAAAGTGGACATAGCGTGCCCTGATCTCTGGTATGTAGTCCTGGCTGCGCATCTGCCGATACCTGAACTCCTAATAACCACAAAACCCCTAGCGTCAACAGTAGTGGTACCCGGATTCCAGCTTCGCCGCGAACCGCGCAACATGGCAGCCCTAGGTAGCCATGACATCCGCCTTCAATACCATCTCCTTCTTCTCATCCCTCTCCTCTGGCGGCAGCGTTAATCGAATCAGCAAACTCAAGTCGCCGCCCCTATCGCGCCTCCCTGTATCTCGCAGCAATCTTTCCGCAGAGCAGCCGTGCGGTATGATTGGTGGAGACATCACAGCCTTGGGGCGCTGGGTAGCGCGCACTCGTTGCTGCAGTTTCGAATGTGAGCTTTGACGCGTAGGATACGCAGTAACCGTCGAGCGGGGAGGTGCCTCAATTTCTGAAATTGGCTCCGTAGTTCTGGGGTAGCACAAGCGCGTTGAACGGGCGCCGACGAGGATGCCCTCCGGGACGGTCACTGATGCCCGGGTCAAAACATATTGAGATGCGCTAAACCAGATTCTGGGCAGGCATCCTTCACAAGCGGGATTGGTGCTGTATGGGCGGCCCGTAACGACGCAACGATAGCCGCCGCGACGAAGACAAAACCGGCGGAGACTACTAGGGCGATTGGTGATGCCTTGGCTATGGCCAACCTTCGAATGGGTGGGGGTACTGATAAGGGCGGAGGTGCCGGGGGTGCGTCCGCCCTGGAATTAAGGGGAAAGCCCTACTGCGAAGATGGGGAGAGCTGCGAGAACCCACTCTTCTGGCCGTGGTTATGGTGTAAATAGGCAGGAACGAGCATGGGGGGTGTTGTCGGGGGTGGGATGGATGCGGCCCGCCCCTGCTCGAACGGAGGAAGGACACCGTGTACAGCGCTGAGGCGCCCGGTTTCTGTGGGGGCATGATCGAACAGGCACTGGGGTAAGTTTGATCGTAGACATCTTCCTCATTGCCCTTGTGGTTGGATTTTATCGTGTGGCTCCGTGGGGGCGGGGGGATACGCTCTCTCTTGTACCTATAGCTAGAGTGTTAGAAAGTGGTGTACAGTGTTGAGGGACGCAGTGGTGGAGGAAGACGGCGGTTATCTAAATATTGTTTGAAGGGGCGGGGGTATGGTGATATTGCAATTGAGTACATGCACACCATCGCGTGCCATTTTTTTCTTTTCTTATTAATTGATTTGCATGTAGCCTCTGGGCTATGGCAATATAAAAATAAGGGGTAGCTCGCGCCGGGGATATAAGACATTTATCACTTACTCCCAGGAAATTAAAGCTGGAGAAAACTATTTCCCTCTAGCTAGCCAAAATTCAATATCCCCGATTCTTCATGTTCCCTTGCCTAGACCCCCCCCCCACCCGGGCCCCATGTCCCCTCTTCTTAGTTTCCGTACTTCTCGCCGCGTAGCATTCGTTCGTGGAGAGAAAGGGAGACTGGTGACGATGGTAATGGTAGTATGAGGGTAATGGTACTTTACACCACGGATTGATTGGCTGGGATACCGCCAAGACCTGTTTTACAGGGGGTAAAACCGAGTGATATCTCATAATCCCCGAAGCGCAACCTCCATAACTGTGAACAAAATGGAGACAGGAGATGGTAGAAATTGCTTTTCGGGCCTATTTAATACACGAGCTGCGAATGAACAGTTTTTTTTAAGCCGCGACTCATGGTTGTTGGGTTGTGGGGGGGGGGGTACCCAGATGTGGGCTCAATTTCGAGTGAGATCTAGTGAAGTTTGCGAACCATGGGGTCTATAAAGAGATATCGAAGCGGGGGAGGGTCTATCTCATGCGTTGAGTCTGTAATATCAGTACTTGCTACTTTATGTATGAAAGCCATATTGGGAAAGGATCCGCCGATTTCTGTCAACCACCGGCCCTGGAACGCGCCGATAAAAAAACGTTAGGGTTCAAATGGAGTAGGTATGGTTGTGTTTAACGCGGTGGGTTTAACTGTTTACAAACTAAGTACATGTTCTCACCCGTGGCGTATGGTTATCGGCGATAAGGTGATATGAAAATGTTTTATGCCGAACCTTCCTACAGGTATACTAGTGGGCAAAAGCTTGTTACATTCCGGATGAAGGTAATGTTAAAGACACTGGAGATCGCCACACGAAATCAGGCCTCGAATTGCAATTCAATATCTAGAAAATGAAGATACTCTGCAATGACCATGGCCGGGGGTGATATCCGGATGTGAATGTTTTTTTTGGCGCTTCGGCAGCGGGTTTCGGAATAAGTACTCGTGATCATTGACCCTGCCGTGTTCGGTCATAGAACGATGAAAATGGGGCATCCCGTCCGCTCTGCCATACCCAATCATCGTATCGCCCGGTTAGTACTGCAGTGGGTGACCATGTGGGAATCCCGGGTACCGAACTCATCTTTTTTGTCCTTGCTTTTGTGTCGCTGCGTAGATTCTTCTTTCAGTTGTACGCGCAGGTTGTACTGGCAGTTTAAGGTTGTTCCCAACATGCCCTTGCAATTCTTAGGGAGATAAAGGACTTTGACTGCCCTCCTACTTGCATTACCTCAACTTTTAGTATTTGTTAGATGGCATAGTTTCGGAACTTAGCTGTTCTTGTAAATCATTTGCTGGGCTCCAACCCCCAACCTCGATAATCTACATCTAAAAAATGCCGTGCTTGCTACCACGCATTGGGCCTTCCACTAGCCAAGACACGAGAGCAACTATGTACCTACATGTAGCTTCAGCTTTTCCTCCAACCCCCGGTTCCCCGGTACCAGGAAGCAGGGCAACCCAACGTCGCCGCCACCACCTGTCCACAATTAGCAAAAAGAAAACAATAAAGGAGTTCGGTACCCGGGATTCCCACATGGTCACCCACTGCAGTACTAACCGGGCGATACGATGGTTGGGTATGGCAGAGCGGACGGGATGCCCCATTTTCATCGTTCTATGACCGAACACGGCAGGGTCAATGATTACGGATACTTGTTTTAGCGTGGAAGGCTCGTGGTTTGATCTGGGGGTCGGGAAAACTTGGTGGCTTGGGGCGAAGAGGGAAGTCAACAGGATAGCGGTAATTTTTAGGTAGTGGTAGGCATTATATGGGTGTGGTACAGGGGGGGGGGGCGGTTCTACCAAGAGCGACGGAGACTTGTAACATTATGTAGACCTTTGTCCACTTACTAAGTAGAATATGTACCGCGAAGAGAAACAAAGAGGTTTCTACACCTCATGGTTATGGCTTGGGTAGGTATTTTGGTAGATTTGGCGGCGTTCCTGGGGCACTTGCAAACCTTGTATTGGTTATTTACTTAATTCATTTACCTATTGCGTTCTTTGAGACTCGTCGAATTTTTTTTTGATTCATTAATCAACCTGTCATGTTATAATTAAGAAAAGCGAAGCGGATCCTCAAAGACAGGCCTAGCGAAGCCATAAAGGGGCGGGGAGGGGGAATTGAAATGTTGATGGGTTCTGAGCACAGAGATAAAAGATAGGATAGACGTCTGGACCTTGAAAAAGCTTGTAATCGAGGTTGATTGAGTTTGGAATTTTGTAGCACGGGTATCATGAATCGAACGCCTCCGCCAGAGGGAAATATTCTAGATTCCGCGAAGCTTTTGCTTTGTGTGGTTAGAAGAGGCTATAGATATAGGGAGTCTGTCTCTGGTTGCGGATGTCTTGTGCGTGGGCTTGATTGATTAATACTTCATACATACATACAGCCCGTAGACTATGGCAGAACCTTTTCTCCCGCTCCCCTGTAGCTGAGGCAGGGTAAAATCTTCCTCGTCAAAAAGGAAAATAGAAAAATAAACACGCATGAATCGTAAGCTCCTCGCCGCCTTTCCTTCTAGTATTTCTCTCTCATTCCTCTCTTTCTAAATCCCCCCAGCCGTACTGCAACTCTCGCTCTTCCCCTTTCCCTTCATCTCCGCCCTGCCCTTGCCTATGTCTGCACCCCATCTACTCGCTCCAAATTTTAGGCTCATCTCTATGCCTTCTATATTCTGCTCTAGTGGGGGTCTCGCGTTCCGAGTGTGTTCGCATATTGTGCGTGGGCTTGATAACGGGAGATTTTTCTGATCGCCTAACGGCCACCATAGGGGTGGCGGGCTATCATCCTTGCTCCCTAGAGATTGCAATAGGCCGCTTTGGCTTTCAAGGAGGCTTGCGGGTCGGGTATTGTGCATGATGTTTTGTTTTGTTAAACATTTAATCATAGAATATCACTCGATCATCTAACTACCCAGGAAGGGGGTGTTTTGGCGCCCTTGTCTTGTAGGGGATTGGGTTTTGTTTTTATTTATTGCTATTGTTGCACAACCATCTTGTCTATAATATAATTCACTCGTCTCACTATTACCTATATCTGGATGATGCTAGTTTTCGGTGTAGTTGGGAACGCATTTTTGTAGATCGTTCCGATAGGTAAAAAGCAAACTGACTACCACTAAAGGTAGCCGTTATGTCTCGGAAACGTGACAGTAGCCCTTCCCCCCCTCGGCTCCGTCTGCGCGGGCCATATAGCCGATTTTATCGCCGGAGTTTGTGTCTCCTTACTACTAGCAAATATTCGCCTTAGAGTTCACTTCTCAACATCCGCCACAGTTGAAACAAGATTAATATCGACCCCGTTTGCCAGAAACGTTCAAATCCATAAAACTCAGGGGCTTGTGTGGTTCATGAACTATCACTCGGTTATCCACACATGCAAGCTTTCGTTTCTTTTTTCTTTTTCGTTTAGCTAATTGTTCTTCTATGTGGGCTCGATAGTAGTACCCTCGTGCTTCCTTCCGCGCAGTCTTCCTGCTTGAGTAATGCGTGGGCTCGTGTTTCATCGGCTGGTAGCATGTGCGGGAATAAAGTTTCTCGGACTGAGACTTATTCCTTTGGATTGAGGGCGAACACGCTCAGCTGGTGGTGCTCCTATTTTCGACGGTGGGGTATAGCCTCGGGGTTGACAGGTGGAAGTGGGGCCAGGGGCCGTAGATCCCACCGGATTGAATTGAGGGCGAGCACAGGACCGATAGGTACACAGAATACCCAGTCCTATCATCTCCACATCCTGCCAAGGGGGGGCGGGTCTCGAGAGTGAAGAGAACTGATGGCGGTATTACCCAATCCAGCTTCTAAGTTTGTGCATATAGTTGGGAGTTCCTTTTGCAAGTCATGGATGTTATGGTCTAACAGGTAGCTGGGAATCGGGGTTGTTTTGCTAGCTATAGTCTGGTATCGGGGGGGGGGGGTATATAGGCGGCATTGAGACCGACCCTCCATGTTTCACCTATAATAAAGCTCAGTGTCACATTTGAAACCGCCGCTGGAGCAGTGTTTATGCGTGAATGCGGAGGGGCGGGGGAGGGGGAGGGGGCGATACGTACACCTGGCTGGGGTTTTTGTGTGGGCTTGATTGATTCCAGACATTCAGGGAAGTCATAAACATCATTGAACGCCCTTTGGGATCAAAATGTCAAAAAAGCGGTAACAAAGACTAGTTGGGTTATGGAATGAGGTGTGGCTCAAAACCTAGCTACATGGGCATGGGGCCGGAGCTCTCATCCAACTGTATACATGCATGTGGGTAGACTTCATCCCGCCCTCATCACAGTATTAGCACCACCCCACCGCCAGCGAAAGATAAGAGCCCCGTTTCACCAGCCGTAGCTCCGAAACATACCTAGCAAAATTAACGCCTCCACCAGTCGCGGGGAATGTCACTCTCTGCGTCCAGGATCTGAGGCCGAGCATCGTCGTTCTTAATATTCGCGGCGGTGCGCTGCTAAGATGTTCTCCTAGATGAAGGCGGCGCTGACACACGTCTTGTTAGTTTTTCGGCCATGTAGGTCCCTACCCGCCACCCGCGCATCACCTTAATCCTGTCATCGGCCTGTACTCCCTCTAGGTTGTTTGGTGACTGAAGGTTCACTTTCCGCGCAGCAAGCGTTGGGAAACCAAGGAGAGATACACCGGCACCAACCATACAGGCCCTCATTACGGCCCGGCTCCTTCCACAGACTCCCCACGTATTAGTGGCCATCCACGTAGAAGAAATTCATTCAGCGCCGGAGATAAGGATGCTAGGTAGGGCTTTTTGCTACCGCTACAGCGGCAGCATTGGTTTACGGGCTAGCTGCGAAAGAAAAAAAAAGATCGGCAGTGGGGTTCAGCCTTCGCTCGATGTGGAAATTAGGTATGGGTGCGAGGGCGAGCATAGATGCGATGGGCGGCCGCGGGCGAGGGAGGAAATAAAGCATTTGGTAACGGTGTCTAAGATATGGCAGGACTTAATCAGCGATCTTGCACAGGTTTAATATCAATGTTCCCTAGAAACAATAGGTCCGTATTTACTCCGGGCTCACTGGGCCGCCAAGCCAATTACCAGGAGGTCTGAGGTATGATGTTCCAGTACAAGAACCTTTAAAAAAACCGTCTCCGACCAGATAACTAAAGAGCCGAAGTATATTAGCGGGTGTTATTGTCGTCTTGGAGGAGCTCTGGAGGCGAGAGGGGGGAGGGGGAGGACCTTTAGCTAGAGACTAGATATTTTTAATTTAGCCCTGACGACTTCTGTTTTTGGTGTGGGCTTGGGGAAAGAACTAAAGGGACGATTAAGCAGATGTCTTTCGAGCTTAGGGGTTCTACCTTATCCATTTGTAAGTGAGTATGGTATAGGTCTCTCCAAAAACGATGGGATAATGAGATGGGAGTTGACCTTGCGTTAAACTCCATCTCGGGAGTCAAAATGGAGATATTTCGTATCAGTCTGAGTGCGCGGCTCAGCGTGTGAATGGAGAAAGAAAAAGAAGATCCAGGGATTCAGGATTTAAACGTGTTCGTTCCCCAAGCTACAAGCAGGCGCCTAGGGCTCGCCTAGCTCTAGTGGCGGAGGATGACGTTTAGTGCGCGCATGTAGGTCTGCCCGGCTTCGGTGGTGGTAGAATGTGATTAGGACCCCCGGGGGGGTTGTGGGGGCAAGAATAGTAGAGTCATGGAGGTCTTGTCAGGTTTCCTAGACGAGCATTGCGGTTAGTTTTTCTTCGGAATTTTGGTTTGCTACCTGCAAGATTTGGTCCTCGATCGTTTGATCGTTGAAAATTTTCAGGTGAGAAGGGCGAAAAAGATGTTTTCGTTTTCCTTTTTGTGTAAAAGGATCTGGTGCTTAACCAAAGAAATAGAGAGCAGAAGAAAGCGGACCTGGAACAACATAGGGCCCTGAACATCGACAGGGGTGGAAGAATTAAGGTGCTAGGATAAGCTAGCTCAGACTTCAGAGTTCAGCCTGTTGCCGATGAAGGTATTAGTGCTGTAGTCTGGAAGAAGGGGGTGATCGTGTTGTATGGTGGGGCCTGCGTCGAGGAAGGAAGGAGAGAGAAGCAGACTATGACTACCATCACTGAAAGCTCACCTGCGTTGAAGGAGCTCCCAGAATACCATGAATAGAACCCACAATCTTTTGCGAGTGGATAAAAGATTGTACTCGTCTTGCAGACTGGACTTGGGGGTCTTTGTGTTGTGCCTGGGTGGCTATTTACACTTAGCGGGATCGGCTGGCTGTGGTTATCGGGCGTTTCGTATCGAGTGAGTGGGCGTGTGTGGGCGGGTTACAGAGTGGTGAAGACGTCGGAGAGAGATGAGGACGCTCGTTAATACCTGCGGTACTGGTTGTGCGTGTGCAGCTAGCAGGCTTGGCACCGAGTGATAATTTGTGTAACAGCGCCCGCTAGAGAAAAGAGAAACAGCAAGGGGGGCAAAACAAGATACATCATATGGGTGGTGCATACGCAGCTCCGTTCCCCCATGCCGCACCGCCCACGCAACTCCTCTAGAGCATGTGAGAAATGGTGTCAGAGGCTCCCTCTGAGAGCTGGGATTGCCAAGTGTTCGCTATGCCGACATTGTGTGCCCCAAAACGCCATCATTCTTGACAGAAAGAGCACAAGATTCGCCCACCACCAACATACAGAATGAGGGCCTGCCACCAACGTCTCCCTAAATCCATCTAGGATCGACTTACCGCGAAAGAGTTAGCATCGCCCTCCGAGGGCGCACGTAAATGAAGCTGGGCCCAGGAATCAACAACAAAGCGACGCATTCGTGTGCAGAGGCGCCTGATTATCCTTCAGCTTGGGAGCTCGAGCTTCCACTTCATACACAAGATGGTATTGTGCCTAATACTCCCTTACGCACACTCTCTCATCTAATTTATCGATAGGTTTCCGACAGTGATAGTCTGAAGCGGCAGGATATGACTAGCCGTCTAGACCGCATTTATCATCCAACCTTGTCGACATCAGGAGGAGCTGGGAAGTGGAGCATGACCGGTTAGTTGCCACGCCTAACTGCTCCTTTTGCAATCTTTGCCGCCGATGGTATGTTTATCCGTGTGTTTTTCAGGGTGTATTAAGCTAATGAACTATGCTTTTGGTTAGGCGCAGATCCTACGTTTTCATTTCTTGGAGTCGGCGGTTATTCCTAGAGGATCGCATGGTTATACTTGCCGTTGGTGGATCTCATGTTGCTTTGCTGAAGCTTTGGGGCAGTTGTCAGAGGGGCAGAGGAGTCTAGGAGGACAGGTATCTGGTACGGCTAGTATTTGAAACAGTTTTGGAGCCTCTGGGGCCTGCGTTGCTCAGCGTCGGCGAGGCTGTAGCCTGTTTGTATGGCAGGAGTACCTACGGGAAGGCATTAGGTTGGTTACTTGAAGAGTTTGGTGTCGAAAAAAGGTGGAACTGGGGAATGCTGATGGTTTTCGTTAAGTATGAAGATGCCTACACCCCCGCTCCGTCGTTATCTATGGTCCATGCCTCTGCCCAGAGTTTTTGGGGAACTGAACTGCAGCTGATGCCACATAGGGACTTGTAGTTAGGTAATTTGTACTTACTCTTTTATTGGAAGGAGGCCTATATATGGGTTTTTTTTTGTGAGGTTATAAAGCGCCTGGTGGATAAAGAATAGGTGAATGAGAGAACACTGGAATGGCAGTCCAATAATCATCACAACATATTGCGCCATTTCCTCTGCTCTATCGGTCACAGTCCCCAGCAGGGGAAGAGAAATTGCTTCTACGGGCATGAATGTCTTTGCGGGGGGAGGGGTGGGGTGGGGGCGCGGGTGGGGATTGAGACATTGGTGAATGCAGGCCTCTGCCGTATGGCCGTAGGTGCGTTCTTCTTTTCCGCATCAGCACATCAGCTTTCTTCATGTTTCTGCCGCCCCCCCAAAAAAAGGTTGATCAAGGCTTACAGTACTAGTGTTGCATGGTCATTAGCCGGCGCCGGGGAAGGGCAGCGCTTGAGTCTTGGTGCCCGCTCCTCTAGGGCGTTTTTTTTAGCATTGAGATTTAGAGGTGAGGGCCGAGCTGGAACACCCGTGGAGTGGTGGCCGGTGTGTGGGGGAGGGGGAGTACAAGCTGTGTACACGACGTGGGGGTCATAAGGGAATAGGGATTGTGTGGAGATGGGGGACAGCGTGAAAGAAAGCGACGAGGCTGCGATGCGCTCTCTTCGTATGTCTCGGCTCGTGGCGTTTGGTTTCGGTGTATTATTGGAAGACACTGACGGCTACTACAGATGACGGGACTCGTAGGTTAAGGGTTATGGGCCAGATGGGCGGTAGAATGGGAGTAGACGTTGGGCTGAGTAGACCAAATTTGCACAGCCTCTGGTTACTAAAGAACAGATTACGGCGATTGTTCTCATGTTAGATAGGGCTAGGCCAAACATGTAGGTTTAGCAAAGAAATGGCATGGTTTATATACTCTACGGCTGGACTATTACGGTGTTTGTCCTTTAAATCTCGCTTGTGCAGCACCACCGACAGGATGTCAGTGGGGGTTATTACCTTGGTAGACCGTAGAAGGTGAGACCTATGAGCTAAAGCTGGGGATACAAGCAAGAATCAACTACATATCTGGCGGCTGAACATACACGAGGTGTTGCGGTTAGGAAGGTAATCACCACCGATCACTCGGCACCAAGCTAGTGGTGGTTAAGGGCTACCTAGAGAAGTATACCCGTCAGCAAGAGGTAAGGGATATATCGTGCTTTGTGGGGTGCCTGAGCTTCTGCTGCGGGTATTTTGGGGGTGAGTGGCTCTTTCGTGTGCTCCCCTAGGTTTAACTTTTACGCTTTCCTTCTTGCTTTACTGAGAGTGAAATGGGAGACATAGAGTCGTTGGTGCGGAGCATGAGGAGGTGAGCTGGGATGGGAGCTTGGAAAGATGGGATATGTACGGTGTCTTAAGGGATGAGTTGCGCGTCAGAGAAATACATACATGTAATAATCGAATGGAGTCTTGAGGCTACGTCGTCAAGCGCACGGATCATACTTGGTCACTCGGCGCCAAGCCGATGCGGCTCTGCAAGCAATACAACCAACCTTAGCTGTCGAAAAACATAAAGTACCTCTCCATGTTATTTGAATGGATAGATAACAAGCACCGAAAATCACGGATCGAGAAGAAAAAGAATCTCTCGGCGGTACGACGCTGTAGATGAGAGGGAGGCCATAAGGATTTTGCAATCAAAGGTTAGTGCAGTTGGGCTCGACGCAGCCTGAGGGTTTGGCTCCGTCACTAACGGATGTCTGTATTGAGGATAGTTTCTATGTTAGAACAGGCCTACCAGGGATGCGTTTGGGTCCGGAGAGGTGGATGACGGCTACATGAACTCTGAAAATGGAGAACCGGGGTGATTGTTTCTACTAGTTTTGGAGCGCAATGACCCTTAAAAACGGAGAGTGTTTAGAATGGGTGGGGGACCTGGGGGGGGGGAGGGGTGATATCCTCAAAGGGATTCCCTCGGAGTGTTAATAGCCTTCGGGTCAGCGGGTTGTCCGCCCTGCAGTCGCTGCTTACCACTGCCGATACTCTCGTGTTCTAGCGAGCTTCTTTATTCTGCATTTCTGCTGGCCCTTCTTCTGGTTCTGAAACTCATGGGAGGAAAAATCTAGAAAGGGATTCATTTTGGCGACATTTACTACACAGCCACCACAGATACACTTATCCCTTAAGTTGTCGATGCTGACCCCTATATATATTATAGGGCCAGGATTTGTATGGGAAATCAGTTATTTGACTGCGAGTGGCGCGTGAATGGCAAAACCTCCGAACTGACAATTTTTTTTTCCCCCATCCTTTTTCTAAATTTACGTTTTTATCTCATTATGTTAAGTATATAAGTACTTATAAGGCTCGGGGTTTTTAACCTCACATGCTAAAGCGGCGGGCGGGCAAACGGGCACTGACTAGCAGGGACAGGCGGACAAGCAGGCGGTCTGAGGCGCTGTATATTTTATACCTGATCTTCACTAGTCTTTCTTATATGCGCCAGAAAGGTCTTACCCGCAAAATAATCCTTTTTTTTGTCACAAGTCAAAGCAGCAAAGGGGCTTTACAGGGAAATCTTTACTAATTAAGATAAGTATATTCGACTAAGGAGAGCCATCCTTGCTTTATGTCACCCTTCTATGAACTAAAAATGTCTTATTTTTCACCTGCCCTGGCGCTAAGATATACTCTTCCAGTTGCCAGAGCAGAGAGGTACTCGTGCATTATAAATCCCGGGTGCCGGTGATTGAACTACTTGGTAAAACTATCAGGAACCCACTGGCAAGAGCTACCTGGGGAGAACTGAGGCAGCTCGAGAGCTACCTAGGTGTATATGGGTCGAGGAAACCCAAAGCAGCTGTCACTAGAGGGAGAGGCCACTCGATACACCCTGTCTTCGCCTGATGCGCTTCGTGGACCACCCGGCCTCACCTTTTCTGCACCTCGTCATTTTTCTACCTAGGAGACTGCACGTATGTACACACATGTTAAATTAATCGATCAATCTTCTAACTCTTTGTGCATGTATGTATGGAGTAATAATAAATACATGTAATTCTAATTCTTTGTGCGGGAGTAAGGCTTGGCGCGAGTGATAAATTGTGACCAGAGGGCATTGATTGATTGATTGATACTTCATACGTGACCCGAGGGCATGGTGGGGCAGGTTTGGACAGTTTTATTCTGGATATGAGACGTTCAGGCGGTAATATATAAAGTAGCTAGCAGGCATCTCAATGCTTCAGAATATTCGGTGTTAGAGTAGATTCTTGATATATGGATACTCGATATATATATATAGTGATACGGAGAAATCTGAGAAAATTCGTTACGCTGCAGCAGGAATACTCGACACCAAAACTTGCATATTGACGTTCAGAGGCTGCCTCTGGTTGGCCTATACCCCTGATGTCTCGCAGCGGGCTTTCTGAGATTTTGCGGCATTCTCGTTACAGGAAGTATTAAGAAGTACTTAGGGCCCGTTTGGCAGTTTCGTGGTTATGAAATTCCGTTATGTAACGGCTTCGTTAGGCGGGTGTAAACGGAGATTTTTGAAACAGAGTTTGGGTTTCCCAACAGCAGTGTAGTTTTGTTGTCAAGGTGGATGTTTCTGGTAGGGTTTTGAGCGTGCAATGAGAACGGAGCTGAAAAGTAGGTAATACCTACTTTTCAAAACACTATTTCAAAGCCCTAACGGAGGTTCAAAATTGGTATGTTAAACACAAATATTTCTTGTAAGACGGTGTTATGAAATAGATGAAATGGAGTTTTTCTGTTGCGATACAAATTTGCCCACAAAACTCCGTTTGGAACTGCTCGATCCCAATCGTATGGAGCGGTAAATGTGCCAAAAGTAGTTTTACCAACGGTGGTAAAATAATTTACCACCAGTGGTATAAGCACTGAATTTCAGTCCTTGTTCCGGTATAAATGATGACTTTAAGTCTTTAGTCTGCATTATCACTAATACTAACACCGGTGGACAATGCTCATATATAGCGGCATCACATAGCCCCTTTTGGCCAAAGGGTCTGTGCTTTTATGGCATAAATATTGATATTGTTTTCACCACCGGTGGTAAAATTACTTTTGACACATTCACCGCACCATACCAAACGGGCCCTTGACTACATGTACTTACATGTACTGATTATGTACATAGTTTGCCGGTCTGCAAGTGCTACTTCATTACGCATACCTCCTCACTTGATATAAGAATATTTTGCTATAAGGACACATACTTTTGGTCCCGACCGCATCCCTATAGCGAGAGTGTACTGTATTTTTTATTTAGGAGTTCTTGGGTGGTGGGCGCCGTGGGGGCTTACATGCATGTGAGCCATGGAAAAAACAAGGTGGGGGGGGGGGAGGTGGGGTTTGCTGGCGGGCTAGCTACTAAGGCAGGGTAAAAATGTAAAAAGAGACATTACGACATCAGGGCCGTGGTCTAGTTGCTAACGCCTCATCTCGTATCGTATCTGTAGGAGTTTGACTCCGCATTGTAGCGCTGACTGCGAGTGGCGCGTGAACTGCAAGACCTCCGACATGACAGATTTTTTTTTTCCCTTCCTCTTTTTTTTTGGTCTCGGTATTTTATTATCATCTCTTCCGCTCCACCCTTTGCTTGTCCTGTTTTTTCCCCACTTGGTAAACCTGGTCAGTCCTCTATTTCTTCGTGTATGGTATAGATACATGTAGTAGTAGTAGTCCTGTTGCTAAGTAAAGCTTGGCGCGAGTGATAATATGCGATTCGGTGGCTTTGTGGGACAGGTGTAGATTATTTTTTTCTCGATGTGCGACATAGAACTAGCTGTCTGGTACGGAGCTGAACGCGGGGGAAGGTTGTAGTCAATACGAATTCAAGCTTTGATCTTTAATTTATATTTATATTGCGCCGACAGTTGGAAGCTACATTTTATGTTCCTTGTTTCCTGCAGGAGCATTAGGGCGCTGGAATATATGGCGCAGTACAGTGAGAGACTGGAGTAGACTCCTGGAGGATAGTTGCCTATTTTCGCTTCCATTTATATAGTCTAGCTAATGCACAGGAGTGGAGGAGGAGGATTGGTAAATTTGAATTTGATGTATTGCAGGATCTTGGATACTCATACTTTTGGGTTTGATTTTAGTGCTCGTCGGAAAGCGCTGAATTATAAACTTATACTTAGGTACTTAGATGGATCACAACACCCCCGTCATCGCCATCATATAACTGCGTTAATTCCGCTAGCCCGGGGAAGCAAACGATGGTATGTTATCTCGGATGGAATTAGATTTCTTTTATTTAAGTTAGCTAGCCGTACCTCCGTAAAGGAAGGAAAACTCCATGGCTAGATTTATAGGCTAGTGAAGAGATGCTCGTGAAGATCAAAAGCATCTCGCTTTGTGGAGGATTTGGATGGCTGGCGCGTTTGTCACTCGCGGCCGGACGGGTGGGGTACGGATAAACTATATAGTTTTCAAAAGTCTGGGTGATCCCACTCATACATACCACGGTAATGTAAAATCTATTTGTGCGGGATAAGAATTGACATTTATTACAGGGCTCTAAATGCTGAGCGGACACGAGGCGGTAGCCATAGGGATAGTGGCAGGGGCGAACATACATAGCGGGACAAAAACGCTACTTACACTAAGAGCATTCCTAGTAAGGATATATGCAGCATAGTGGATTGATTATAATGATCCGCCGTAATCTAGGTGCTGCTGTTGAGGTCCCGGGCGGGTCCATGCATGAGTAGGTTAAAGAGAAAGGAGTAGCTTGCTCTCGCATGTGTGGTGAAAAAAAGAAATAGAGAAAAAAAAGAAAGAGAAAAAGAAGGAATGCGGGCCGGCGGTGTGATACTGGAAACCACATTTCCTCGGATAGGAGTTTTCTCGTGGAGCTGTCACCAACCTTAGTATAGATGAAGGGATCTGGGATCGGGCGGGGAAGCTCACCGCCAACTAGAACCCCACATGCTGAGAACATCAGGAAAGGGATCACAGCATGCTTGGGAGAAAGTTGTATCAAGTAGACGCAGGCCTCAACACGCGGAGGTAACAGTTGGGTTGAGTAAGTTCGCTTACTTGTGGAGAGTAAGAGGTGCTAGTTGACCAGTAGCCAGAAAGGAGGGGTAGCGTCTGGCGGGTAGACGGTGCGCGGGGACAGAGAAAATAGATTCCGGTTGATAAAAGACATCTGGGGCATTAGTACGTAGTATAAGAGACGGTAGGTAGACGAAAGTTCTTTCTCCCGAAAACATAATTTAGCTTTACCCTATCTATCATAAAGACAAGGCACACAGGTCACGTACAGGTGAAGAAAAGGAGGACTAGGCTCGAGACGAGATCGTAGAAGCAGTGCTGCGACTGAGCGTAGGAGAAGAAGAAGGGAGCCACCCAGAGCCCGACAGTTACGCCGATGCCTATGGAAAGGCCATTGCGGAAACAAGCCCAGCACATGGATACGCGATTATATTGTTTCTGAGATGTTTGGTGAAGATTGTAACGGGCCAGGGGGGGGGGAGGACCAAGGGGGAAAGGAGTAAAAGTGTTTTCTGGTGCACAAAAAGCAAAGAAATAGAGGGGATGGGGCTGATCTGAGGAAAGAAACGGGCGGACGTTGTTGTTGGTGCTGGAGATTACGCGGCTCATTGGGCAGAAGACAGCAGAAATGGGAATGAAGTTCTTTCCTGTTTCATTCTCTGTATAACCCTTTTATCCGTGTGCAATTGGCCGTTTAGAGCTAAGTACTTAGTTAACGTATATATGGGTTGATGTAGGTTGACGGCTGGGAGCAGCAAGTACATGTCCGTTAGTATATGCATACATGTATATAGCTCGATGTCAAAAGTCGCAGGACAATAGCCAAAACACACCGAAATACAGACTTTTTACAACACCCTCCAGGAACCACCACCAGTCGATAGACCTTGGGATGATATGGACTCGGAAGGCCCCGGGGTACCCTGTAAACATACCTTGCGTTAATTTTCAATTTTTGGTGGTGTAGCAAGCTCCAGCTCCCACAAAGACCTAGATTTCCCATACAAACCACAACCCATCCACAAAAATGATTATCATCCATGAAACGATGATTTCATTTGGGTTTGCGCTCTGATTTGGACTCCTCTAATGATTCAATAGACT
This sequence comes from Morchella sp. 2018-W30, assembly GCA_024713625.1. Classification (NCBI taxonomy): domain Eukaryota; kingdom Fungi; phylum Ascomycota; class Pezizomycetes; order Pezizales; family Morchellaceae; genus Morchella; species Morchella sp. 2018-W30. The sequence goes on along the minus strand of JAMJEW010000008.1, from coordinate 1,727,469 downwards.
CTGTTAAATCGCCGTTCACTAAAGTGTGTTGTGTCTGGATAGGTTTCTAAGGTGTGGTTTGGGCTGTTGTCTCAAGACGTTTGAACAAGGACTGTACCCCGGGGGTCCTTAAAGTGATGCAACAGGCTCGATATTCTAGCGTCGCGACCACCACTAAAGCTAGACCCAGTCAATTTTTTCTATTTGTATTTCCATTTACTATTTATTATATAGCTCCGCCTGATGCAATTCGACATATATAAATTACTTCCCAACTTTTGGACATGGTGGCCAGTAGCTACGAAATTTGTGGTTTTTGTCGCCGTTGCATCGCTTTAAGGACCCCCGGGTACATGTAAGTAGGTAAACGTAACTCTTCCAGTTTCTGGTGGGAGAGGCCTGTGGTGGTACGGGAATGATTGCAATGAAACAATGGTGTTGATTCTCCCTGTAAGGCGATGATAAGAGCTCCTTGGGCATGTAACATACTATCTTCAGAGTTCTATTATAATGCATGTAGATACTTTATGTATATGTGCTGTGCTGTCGATGTGCGTGCTGGGAAGACAAAAAGTCGTGAACCATACGTACATGTGCCCATCAATGGGAATATTAGAAAACCAAGCCATCGAAAAGCAAACCCCGCCATATCCTCGTCGATAGCAAGAATACCCAAGACAGAAAATCCTAGTATACGTTCTATAATTGAGAATTATCAAAAATCAAATTTAAACCCCTACTTCATTCATCAGATATGTTCCTATAAAGAATCTCTACGCATATCGTTTGTTTTCTGCAGCTAACGCCTCATAGCCACCCCCCCTACTAGTTCTTCCATACCCGGTCATCACATATCTCAAAAATCAGAGTGCATATATACACTCTAATGCCTTGAACCTCATCTCTAAGCCTGATATCGGGGGCTGTCGACATGTACAGCCTAGGCGTATTACGTCCCTAATATATCCTGGTTGTTCAATATGCGAGCTTTTTGCTCTCGAAACTCAGTCTTCCTACTCTTCGCCTGTTGGGCTCGGACGTTCGTTTTCTTTGTGGGGGTTGTGCGCCGCTAAGGTTAATCTATCGATAGAGACTTGGGTCGGCGATCATTTGCGGGTTTCAGGTAAAGATCAGACCCGAGAGGGTTATCATCAGTTCCCAGTAGCGGGAGGGAAGCCGGCTATAATTGACGCCGGGGTTACGGGGACAGGTGTTGGTACGTTCTTTGGGGGCGATGAATAGCTGGCTTTCTAGCCGTCATGCTACAGATTTTTTTGTCTTCTGTGTGCGTGGAGGAGAGAAGGATGTGGTGCACACAACAGGTCCAGTTCCGAACAATTGTAAGCTTAGGGGGTGAAGGGCGTAGGGTATATACTGCGTGGGGGTGGAGTGTATTATTTGCTGAGGGGCTCTGGGCTAGCAATTATCAGAACACTGTCTCGAAACACTGAGGCATCAATATAGCACGATATCTGTGTAGTGTAGTACCTATTTAGTATCTAGATACTACGGGCCTGTGGGTTGTCAACATTGGTTGGTGTGTGGCTGGGACCTAGTGGCAACATATGGCGCGGAATCCCACTTATATTCTAACGTTTTGCACTTCCGGGAACGCCAAGTAATACCGTACCTCGGGCTAGGATAGAAAGCATATTACTGCTCTGTGCGGCAATATATGAAATAGACCAATTAGCCTAGAACGTAAATTGAATGAGGTTGGAAAATAGGAGAGCCTAGAAATGCTACGGGTCTTCTAGAGCAACGGCCGTAGCCAAACAAAATTCTTTACAAATCAATCAAGGTATAAACTACTCACCTAGCACATCATTTAAAGTAGCGTTCATGCTCATTCGTTACTGTTGAACCCAAATGCATAGTGGTAAATTGCGTCATCGAAAATCACTCGCTTCGTTGATCGATAGATTGTTGTGATCTGTGTTGCCTCCGAGTACCGTCTACCTCTGTCCCTAGGACCATTAGTCTAGTATACACTCACACATATGTTTAATATATGACCATCTAATATCAGTATATAAGACAGCTCTCTTGTCCTGTAGTCAGTCGAACAACAATGCCTCGTCCTGTCCAGTCCTGTAATCTACAGCGAGACCGGATAGATATTGGGGACATACTAGTTTTCCTACGCTTCCGGCGAGATTTGAACGTAAATGATGTGCTCGGGTGACGGAAGTTCAGTGAAACTGATCATTACATCAAAGATCAGGCCCGGTGTAAAACCGTACGTATACTAATGATTCTCGCACCCAATAAGGGGTGGATGTATGAATAAACGATGTAGGTCCCTTAGGGGTTAAAAGACATGTAGAAATTGTATGGAGCTAGTATTTAGCCGAAGGTAGTCGCTGAGCTCTCAAAGTAAATTTAGGGGGCGCTAGTTGGACTAGAAAATGTGAAACAGGTAGCTGTTAGTCACTGTTATGAAAAGAAGCTGATCTTAGTCGAAGTATAACGCGCCCTCTCGTTCACCATGACCACCTCCGCAGTATTCACCGACAGGCCTATTAGCAAACAAATGTAACGTGCGGAATTTGCCCCCACCACAGTAACACCCGCCCCTCCCTTTCCTCCCTATCGCGGCGGGGTATGTCAAGGGTAACGTGACGTAACCAAAAAGAAAGAAAGAGCCGCGTTGTTCCATTAGAGAGAGAGATCTGCCCGGTGGGGCTAAAGAACAGCTGGGGGATCCTTGAGCGAGAGATAACTTATCGTGGGGTTTGTTGTGTTCCCGGAGGGCGTACGAGTGCGAGATTCATCGATATCAGTCCGGGCCTGGCTACAGTATCTCATTTAGAGTTATTAGCGGGGTCTAGTCGATAATGGTTTAGCGGTGGATCGGACAAGGAAGCAGAAGACATGAAACCCCCCCCCCCCCCGGTCGCTTTGGCTGGCGAATATATGAGCGATTCTTCGTTCCTAGTGGAACTGGCTTGGTACTTGACCAGGTGGAGACTGGATTATCCATCGTGGTAGCGTTGAGGTGTACTAGAGGTAACCCAGGGCTACATTAATCAAATGTGATGACTTGTGGTCTTTCCTGTATTTTGATTGGGGGGGGGGGTGGGGAGGCAGCGCACCAGAGAGAGAGAGAGCTACCATGAAGGTGTGCATACACAGTGTAAGTAGTGGGAATAGGGAGGAGAATGAACGTACTGTAGAAGGGTGTGCAAGCCCGCGCGATTAAGGGGAAGGGGTGGGGTGTATTTTCGGCGCGTGACGCGGTGGTGAATGTGAGGAGCCTGAATTTGGTATAGGGAGGAGTAACACGAAAGTTTGGATGCCGTTTAAAACCGAATACAGTATCACATGTGCTTATAGGTAGGTTAGCAGGAACATAATCTCCCATCAAATAATTGTAAGTATGTATATATTCTAATTTGATAGGAACAGATACTTAGAAAGAAGGGCTATGGGCGATACGTGTACAAAGATTGTAGGCCATCGTTCAACCAGGCCTTGTACCATTGTATTGACATAGAAGTTTTCTTTTGGGGGCTCGCCCGGTGAATGATGGGCTTGAGACAGTGAGCGCCGGGTCGGCTATATACGTGTAGTGTTGAGGAGGTTTGAGTTTTCTGATTGCCGGGGGGGGGGAATTTCGCCACTCCATGCGCAGTTGGCGCAGGGGAGGGGCGGTTAGCATAACCTACGGGTTGCATGCATGTATGAAGTATCAATTAATCAATCAATCAAGTCTTGTATCACGTAGTGTGGGATTTACACAACGAGTGACATCTTATGACTCGATATCCTTTGGTCTGATTCACTCCATATTGTACACCGTTACTATTCCTTGGGGATTAATTAAATAGACAGGTAGGTCACAGCTGACATTTTAATGTCCAAAGCCTTGTGGGACCAATCCATACATGTATGTACGTTAAAATGACGTTCGGACACGATGAAACACGTTACTATCCACAAGAAAATATACTACAAGCTTCCAGGCGATATAACGCGCGAAGAACGGCTAATTATCTCGATAATAGTATACCTTATATTTCTTATAGTACATGTATCTTAGTCGGCAGAATATAGGATTGTGGGAGCGCCTGGCCGCGTGTAGTCATTACTTCTTGTTACATTTTTAATTTTATTTAGCTCTAGGAGTGGGTCACCTCCATTCTCTGAACAGCAAACCGCACCACCCACTTAATACACTGAAACCAAGGCACATTGGCTCTTGGCATGGCGTAGAGGACTTGATTCTACCCCGGATAATCTTCCAATCCTACGTCACCCCCTCACAACCTATATCGCGATATTTTTTTCATCAGTCATTCGAAAATTTTTTATCTCAACATCCCCGCACTCTATCCCTACATCAACTCGTCTTACCTCCTCACAACCTATATTGCAATATTTTTTCCATCAGTCGTTCGAAAAAATATTTATCTCAATATTCCCACACTCTATACCTACATCACCTCCTCTCACCTCCTCACAACCTATCTTACAAGATTTGTTTCTTCAAACGTTTGAAAATATTTGTTTCAATATTCTCAATAGTTATCTTACTATAACCACTTAACTGATCTACTACAATATGTCCTCGCCTACTGAGGCTGTACCCGTGGAGCGCCGACACATTCCTGCAGGACATGAAATAGTTGAACTTCGAACTCCATCCCCATCAGGCATTTCCTTTCTCACTGAATCCCCCTTTACCTCTTCTCCCTTTCAATCTTCTCCAATGGGACCATTTGATACATCAGCATTTGTCGGAATCTCAGAAATTCGGGAAAGGATACTTGAAGGAGTGCAAGAAATAAGATTCGAGGTTCAAAGAATCAACCAAAGATCCTCTAGGAGAGATAGCTATAATAGGGCAAGGGAGGAATACCGGGACCGCCGGGACAGATTCAGATGGTCTTTGAAGACCATACTGGAGGACGACATCGTTAGAATCTGGCCCAGTGGGCCACGTTTTGTAAGGGTCAATTTCCAACTCAAGATGTTTTTGACAGGTAACAAGGCCTGTCGACATGATATTGAAGCCGTCAAAGCGATTAGCCAAAGGATCGAGGCGGTTTTCAAGGATATCACTAGCAAAGACTCCCGTGATATGGTCCTTCTCCTTGTGAAACAAGCTCGTATGGATAGACAGGTAAGAACTCACAAAGACATGTTACCGTTTCCTACTTCAATATTTGATTCTAATCCTATACCTTAAATTTAGAGGCCAGTCGTGTTGGATGATAACGTAAAAACGGTCGAGCTGGAGATTGAGAATGCCGTGAGTACAAAAATGACCCCCCACCCTATCTTCGTGAAGGAGTTCCCGGTAACTAATAAAATATTAATAGGGTTTCGATATTACCGGTGTGAATGCAGCTCGCGGCCAATTCTGCATTACTCTTACTAAAAAGGTATCACTCAGATCTTGTAGTTTGTTTTTTCATGCCTTTTTTTTTCTATCTATGGGATCTAACAAATTCTCTAGAAAAAGCCACCGCAAACTTCAAAGAGGCGGACATCAATCAGAAGCAAGAGGATAGATAATGACCGTATGGTTCATGCCAGATTTGGACCAGTCGAATCCGCTGTTAGTCCCTGTGGGAGTAAAACCATTTGTCGGGTCGGTGGGTTAAAGATCATGGGAGAGCTGATTTGCTGCTCCACGCAAACCGGGACCGAGGCCAACGCACAGGATTCTACCACTGGTGTCCTCAGGTCCCTTGGACAACATGTTGTTGACCACAAGGGTAAGACTCTTAGTAAGACCACCGCCGCAGAAGGTTCGCAAGGACCTGTATCTCAAGTCTCTGGATTAGCAGAACCTGTCGCTGCCGAGCCACAGGGAGACGGCATTGGCTCTTCTGCCTTTAGGTCAAGCAGATCTAGACGTCAAAGTGGTTTTGCCACTAGACTTTATGAACCTCCAGAGGACGGGCTTTCGGTTAATGCTCAAGATACTATCACCTACACTTCAAGCACCGCTCCACCCGCAGAATCTGAATCGAACATGTCAGTTTCCCCAAAATTACCAGATTTAATTCCATTAAGCCCAAATCTTGAGAGGTTCCCATTCTTTGAGACTTACCAGGAAGAAGCGGCGGCCCAGAGTGTTACTCCCTTAGTTCCACAGCAGGATTGTGGAATCGGCTCCAAGGCCAGTGAATCAACGCAGTCACAGGAAACCGAGACTCTCACTGCAAGGCAGGAAGAGAAGCTTCCTCAGAGAGGCACATCCATTGAAGGACATTCACTAGGCTCTGAAGGAGTTGCCAATTCCAGGGGCAAAGTTAGCTTCGCAGGAGATCCAACCTCTAGCAATCATAGTGATCACGAGAGTAATTCAGAACCCGAACTTCCAAAGCTGCTATCACCTATTATCTACGGAGGGAAATCATCTAAATCCTTGGAAGAGATCCTTGCGGAAATTGATGATTCCAACAGAGACTTCCAGCGGTGCATTTCTCAGAATTTGAAGGCGTCTCACTCGGCGAGCACAGACGGTGCCTCAACAAACCTTCAAGAGGAAATGGGGATGCCATTCTCCTCACTACGGAGAAATGTGCTTGCTCAAGATACTCAGCAGAGTATCGCGTCTTTCGCAACCGTTAATAAATCCACAAATAATAAATCCACAAATGATGCAAATACTTATATCTCAAGAGCTCCGGTGATTGGCGTAAGAACTTCCTCCATAGGTAAAGGAAAAGCAGTGGATAGAAGCTTTGCCAATGACACTAGAAGTGATTCCTTCGAGCATCCTTTGGGGAGCCCTTTATATAAAGAGGTCATGACTCGTGTAGCGGCTCATGATAGATCTATGAACAAGAATTTGGCAAAGACAGTTTCAACCAACCGCCCCGCAATCAACAAATCAAGCTCCTCGAACGTTCAGACTAAGAGCGACAATACAGAGCAAGATGGCAAAGAGGGCAGTTTACGCCAGATTACACAGCAGAACTCTCCAATGGGTATACTTGGATCAGCAATGCAGCTGGTTGCCGATACCTTTGGCATTTGCCGCCATTCCCCTGAACGAAATGTGGGAGGTTCTACTAAGGAGGATAAGCCAAAGACAGCAAAAAAGCCATCTTCCCTAATCCTCTCCACTATTTCCCCGATAGCTCTCACCAAGCAACTTCTCGCTATCGTTGGCTCAGGCACTAAGAAGGGAGGGTTGATTTCGTCAGGTGTACTCCCTGATAAAGGCAGCGTTGACAACCCTTCCCACGAATTAGGGCCTAATTCTGAAGAAAGAATGTCCAAAAAACGGACTCGGAGCATGGTGGATGATAGTCCCCCAACTGCACCCAATTTAGTTCTAGTTACCTACCACGGATCACCAATCCTCAGTAGCCATCAAGTCAAAAAGCCACGCCTCAATAAGCCTACCGATTCTCGAGCACATGCTGCCCACAACTATATCCTGGGCAGGCAGTTTAGGCCTAACGGCTTCCTTCGAAACTCAACCAGAGCCCATCCCCAACTTCCGGATGGTCCGGAGGACCCATTCATGAGCTCGGGGTCTAGCGCGAATACTGCCAACCGTCGCTCGTTCTTCCTCAAAAAGATGAGAAAACATAACTCGAACGCCGGTGACCGTCGGCCTAGGCAACAACTCCCGGAAATGTTTACCCAGGGAGGCCGCATCAATGCAATTACTACGGAGGCTAGAATCTCTCAACACCCTACTACCGTTCAGACCGATGACTCTGAGGTTCCGTCTACTTCCCATGTCGGAATTACTACTACGAGCACTACAACCCATGGTCAACCCATCGGTGAGAGAAGAATCTTGGCCCCAAAGAAACAACGGGCGACGGGCTCGAAGTTTGCTAGAAAATTTATGATTTGATGAAGATTGATTCAACAAGGAGGGGTATATTACCCAAGTCTCAAGGAGACGAGAGTTTGCAGGAAGGTGGTCATATGGTTAGATTTGTTTGTATCTTGATGTTGCGATTGTGCTGGCAGAAGTGGGTTTTTTTGGCTCCCCGGCGTGGGATGCCTTGCATATGGAGGGAACTGTGGTATCAGAACATGTCGTTTCTTCGTTGGTCTTTTAACTGTTGGGGTTGATTTACTGGTTTTAGGTGAGACTGGTAGTGGGAGAATTTGATTCAAGAAGACGAAAGGAATAGGGATATTGTGATGATATCAATGGGCGTTATTAGTCGCTACAATAAGGAATTCTTTGCAGATTATTAACAGGTGCTTTTTCCTTGCCACATCTGCGCACAAATATTTAGTGAGATAGTATAAAGTTTCGTCTGGACTGAACTTGTGACCTAGAGAGACTGATATCGATACAACTTACTTCTCGCGCTGCTGTCAATATCTATTCTTTCCTGATCTTTTTCTACATGCCCAATCCCGCTCCCTGGCGCTGTCTTGCACATTGACAAATAATCTCAAGCACCGCGGCCAACTATGACCACAAGCACTAGTACTATTTACGGGCTACATACAAATAGAATGCCAACAGCTTAATCCATTTAACACCTATCCAGCCGTGAGAGAACATCATCATACGCTCGAGACAACCCCTCCTAGAAGGGTATGGAGAATACCTGTCAGCATGAATAACGGGGGGCGGGTACGATTTCCTACTATCAGTGGTGCTGCTAGGCTCGGGCTCCAGCAGCAGAGGTGCCCGAGTACCGCCCAGAACCAGGATCGGAAACGTTGGCTTGACTGGCTAGAGTGCAGGAAAGTGGCTATAAAGTACAGGTACTTACCCATATATTACAGTCGCATCTGCTTCTATGCGTAGCGGATGAGTGGTGCTAGCACTACAGGCTGACCGCCCGGGACCGGAGCGAGGAATCAATCTTCAATCACGAATTTTTGGGGAAGAAAGAGAAAGAAACAACAACCACGGGCGAAGAAGGGGATAGAAAGGCGTTAGATACCTGTAAGCACTGGGGATCTAGAGTGGCAACGTGGGGGGCGGAGCATGTAGATGAGGAGGAGGGAGGACGAGGATGGGGCGGATTAGAAAGAGATGGAGCGGATGCTGTTGTGCTCTGGTTTGTTCTGGTGGTTGCTCCGCCTTGTGGGCGGTGGGAGGGGGGTCTAGGGCGGTGCGGTGCTGGCAGGGCTGGGAGGATGAATCAAACTAGGGAAGAAAAGAGAAATAGGGAAGATCTTAGTGCCACCGAGTGACACCCCATGAGCCAAGGCACGAGCCAGTATCAGTAGTAGCAACAACCGCTCCACCCTCACAAAAGCCCACTAGCTCTACTGGTACGAAAAGAAGAAGAAAGAAAAAAAGGAAAAAAAGTGAAAAAAACTCAAAACCCCACCGAGTGACACCCCGTGATCCAAGACACGAACACGTACCAGCGGCTAGCAACAACCGCTATCCACCTCTACCGCTACGAAAAAAAAAAAAAAAAAAAAACTCAAAACAACCCCACCGAGTGACAGCCCATGACCCAGCCAAGCCGCCATGGGCATAACCATCCAGCTAGCAGACCCGGAAACGTGGGCCTACACTACACCCACTGAATTGCCCAACGGACTTTACCCTGGTCTCTTCATACGCGCTGTGGCACGTAGCTCATCTTTACAACCTGACTGCTGTGGACGGACGTCTGCCGTTGCCCGCAGGGTCCGAGTGATACCCTGTGACGCAGCTAACAGCAACTACATGTACTCCACCGACAACGCTCGTTGCGTCCGCTATGAGGTCCGCCACTAGGAGGAAACAGGTCATGTAAACAGGGCCTGTCACTGGCCCCGCCGTCCGGGTTACGGTGCGAGTGATATCTCGTGCGTGAGATATCTGACGACCGATGACCCTCTTCATGCACATTCGGTCCAGCCGGAAGGGGGTGGCATCTAGAACTGCCGCTCGTGATATGCGCGCGCAGCGCTATAGAAACACTTCTCACGCTTCAGCACAGTAGCACATGCGTTATGGTATTGTATATATTACTATTATTACTACTACTTGTTAACAATAAGTAAGGAATATCATTATAAAATACAAACAAAAAAGGAAAAAAAACATAGGAGACCAAACGCACCATCCACCCCCCCCCTCACAGCCGCTACAACGACGCCCCCCTCCTCACCGGCGCCCCCCCAGCGCCGCCGCCCTCCCTCCCCACACGACAGAGCCCACCAGCACCGACACTCACGCACCTCACCGGCCTCGGGATCCTCGACGCCGGCGCCCTCCTCTCGCCCTACACCAATCAGTCAGCCCACGCCACGCCCGCACCACACGAACAGCCAAACTCACCCCCTTGCCAAAAAACGCCAACCGCCGCTGCACCATCTCCGCGCCCGCCCCCTCGCAGAACGGGTCTCCCTGACCCACCCCCGCCGCGGCCCTCTCGCGCCTAGTGCGGTAGCGGAACCTCCTGTCAAAGACATACTCGCCGGGTCTGCCGCCAGCGGGCGCGACCAGCGCACCCTCGGCCACCGGCGACCCGCAGGCCAGTACCGCCACGGGCCGGTGGCGGCGGCGGGGCGCCGCCGCGGGTAGCGGTGGGGGGGAGCGCGCGGACTCCGCCTCCGCCTCGAGCTGGGAGAAGATGTCGCCGGGGGAGGTCCACAGTGCGTACACCTGGCTTGGGGGCGTGGTGGGTGCGGCCGGCGCGAACGTTATTGTCTGTGATGTGACGGTGACGGTCGGGGGCGGGGTGTCCTGGCTGTGTTAGTGGTGGTGCGTGGGAGTGGGAGGGGGGGGGGTACGTTGAGGACTAGCACTGTTGCGATGCGCTTACACAGGTCTGCGAGCTCTGTGTCGGGACCTGCGGCCTGGGCGGGTTAGTCTGTATTGTACCCTCGTGGGAGAGGGGGGGGGCTCACAGTGTCGCTGTTGAAGACGGCGGCGACCATGTGTGCCTGCTCTGCCGTGACGCCGAGGAGCAGCGCGGAGAGGGAGCGCTGGGTCTGCGCGTTTGAGGCGAAGCGGACGCTGGTGATGAGGGTGTGTTCGGCGGCTTCGGGGATGGCGGGCATGGGGTGCGTCCAGCTGGGGGCGTAGTGGGCGTAGTGGAGGCGGGGGTCGCGCGGGAAGGTTGCGGTGGGCATGGTGCTGGTGGTGGTGGGTGGGTGATGGAGGTGTGGTGGTGGGATTGTGGTAAGGGTGTGCGTGGTGCAGGGTTCACGTTGCGGGTGGGAGAGTGCCGGGTGCTGAGTCGGTGGAGAGGACGGGGTTGTGTTTGTATGTACGTCTTCACGGGTCATCACTCGGTGCGGAACGTGCTGGAGTAGGGAACAGATGTAGCAGTAATATTAATACCCATCACAAGAAATCACGATGTTAATCCAGCCGGCCTCTGAATCTAAGTGCTGGTGGACACTGCAGCACTGAACCTGTACACACAACACGGCCCATCAGACGAAACAGTGATCCTACGTGAATCCTAAATTCAGGTTGACTAGAGTAGGAACCGTGAATGCGGCTTTTCCATACTTGGGTCAACCGGCACTTGGACTCGAGCCAGTGGTAGAAGCACTGCTTGCCCCGCCTGGCTGGTGGTATAAATCCACTCGCCATGCTCTCACGCGGCAGCACGTTCCTGCATACCCTACCACTCCAGGCTCCAGCTGGGCATACACACCCGGTCGGTGGGAATCCAACGGCGGCTCAATACAAGTACAATCGCCCGGGCACCACCACGCCAGACCCCGGCCGTCGACATCCAAGGGGGCTGGTACAATACAGATTGGGGGGATTGGGGAGGAATGGCGTATAGTGGGCTGGGCGTGGGCTTTACATTGTTTTTGTTGCTATTGCTTTGCTTTGCGTTGGGTTATTAAGATGGGGGAACTACGCTCGTGGGGTGAGCTTCGCCATGCCTTCGGGGTGCATGCACGCGTCGATGAAACAATGAGTCGACAAGCGCCTCACGAGTTATCACTCGCACACCGGCAGTGCATCTACTTCGGACACATACCGGACGTGGGTTCTGGTGACTTGAGGATTGGGGTCAGGCGAGTACCAACCAAACCTCACCAGAGTGTTAGAGTAGACCTTCTGGGCTATACCTCGCTGATATACTGCCACTGCCATATGTAGAGTAATGACTAAAGTACCATAGAGATTGTAACGCGAGTGCTTGCCTGCTTACCACATCTAGCAATACAGAAATGTACGTACCAACCAATGCAGCATTGGTTCCTTCCCAGATGAGACGAGAACATTAACCACCGACCCAGCCCATAGCAGGAAGACGATGTGTTGTGCAAAGTGGCTGTTGTGTCTGTCACTCCAAGATGGATGAAGTGTTGTAGGTCCCTACCGTCCTGTCTACACCTTCCGGCATGGGTGTTTGGCATCGTATAAGCCTGGGCGTAGTACTTGCCTGGATATATAGGGCTGGCTAAACCGGGTTGGGTGGTACATCTATAGTTTTCATCATTGAACTGGGCTTGTCGAATAAGCAACGCACGCATCCATCTAGCCGCCGGCCCAACCACAGGGTCTCAGTTGGGGAGATAGCACGATCAATCTACCATGGAGAGGATATAGCGTTTAATGGATCTACGAGAATACATCCTGCACCCAACGCTTTTTGCGCATAAACAACTCTGACAGTGATTGTAGCGCCGTTCTCGGTATGACTAAGCACACGTCCGCCCCGCACCGCCCCGCACTAACCCTATGTATGCACATCGACAGTCTACCACCCACCAGAGGGCTCACACCACACGCAACCATTTCCAGCGTTGAGACACACACTGTAGCCCGGGACAAAAAAGAGTCTTATCTGTGCCCTTTACTACCCTGCAGCGACCCCTTCGCTATACCGCAAACATTGGTATCTAGACATCGCTACATACATCACAGGGGGGGTATATACTCGCAACCCCACCAGAGGCGTTTTCAGTTGTGTTTGCGTGTATCAGGCGTTGTTGAGGCGGATGTGCATCACCTGTGTGCATGGCACCCCATGCCAAGAAGAGGTGAGAACTAAGGACCGATTGCAACATCAAGAGTAAACACAGCAACACGCCCTGTAACGCGGTGCTGGGGTGAGCCTATAATCGCAGCGAGTGGATAGTGTCGTCCCTAAAGAAAGGAACGCAATGGCCCGCAGTGTAGGTTCTTCAAGATTCCCTCCTTCGTAACTTCCACTGCCTATCTCAGTCTTGAGTCTCGCTACATAAGTAAATGTACTGTAACGCCCCCCAAGCCCACTACTACCAAGTACGTCCTCCCGTCAAATACGTCCTCCTTCGTGATAAGCAAGAACACATCCTCCCACCGCCAATACAGCCTCTTCCTTTTTTGTAGCGGTGGAGGGTGGGCCTCTGTGGCGCTACACGCGAAACTAAGGTTTTAATTGAAACACAAAAAGCTTTGCTTTGTGTAGCTCCTCTTTGCACGGTTGCTACGCGTTGTTGCTATGCCACCCCACTACCAACACTCGCTACAACACCCAGCCCAGATGTATCTCCCACCGCTACAACTGTATGGGCTGCACACTACAACTCTGGCTGGTCACTGGGGTCTATAAAGATCGTGGGTAAACAGCATGTCGCTGTAGCTCAAGGGGGCTGATTCAATACTACCAACATGCATATATATATATATATTGCACGGTGCCACAAGTAGTTGAACATGAGGGTAGTAACCATACAAACCACCTAACAACATCAAATTTCAAAGTCGCACTCTCGAGCTGACATTTCAGTCGTATGTACTATCACAGCTGGAGAATCTACATCTAAGATCCTTTTGCTCCATCTCCTTGTGCTTGTGGAGAAATACGTCTTTGAAGTTGCATTCCCATACAGATTTTGGTTGCAAGGTGAATGTTCGCTTACTTGTGGAAACACACCATACATTAACCAACACATGTACAAACAGTAGGCTAAAACAAGACCAAGTCTATGCACGCAATATAATCCCACAACGCGGCGCACCAAGGGGTGCGTAACCAGAGTGATGCTGCCAGCGCTAGTCGCAAGACCGGGGATATCGAGAAGATGTAGAGCTAGATGGGAGTGATATAAAACCCACAATGAAACACCACGTGGATTGATGTAATAGGAGAGAGAGAGGAGCCGTGCTGGAGATATGTTGGGAGCCATGTACATAAACACCCACGGTAGCATTGTGATTAGTTGGGTCCTTACAACCAGACCAGCCAGTCCACCACACACACCCAACCCACCAGTCCCAGCCAGTTTGTATTCTCAGCAAAACTAAACTGAACTAAACTGAGCTATATAGAAATGCCCTGCAACTGAACCGGTTTATGCTGCAGAACCGTGCAGGATCCACAAGTATACAACAAAGGTAATCAGGGCTATGGCCCTCTCTAAATAAAGTGTTCGCAATTTGTATGGGGAGATCCAGCTGCATGCACGACCGGTTTCACCCTAGCCCGAAACTGAACTAAGGCAAATAGAGACAAGACAAAACTGAACTGAACTGCTTTTCTAAACGTTTATAGTAAACCGGTTTGAATTGTTAAACCATAGAACCATTGGAAACACTGGGACTCCCAGCCACTAAGTCACCACAGCAGCCCACCGCCGCACCACAACACCCACCAAACAGTAACACCCCAACGTAGTCACTACCGGGTGGTAAGATCCACACCCATTGTTGCCCACACATATAAACCACGCTGCTTACGTAACCCATTCCGCCAAACGATCATTTCCACCCCGAGTGACATGCCATGACCGCACCACCACCACCGCCGTAGCTCAACTCTGTATTGTAGTTGTCGTTGTTTCTGTAAATCTACCCCGTAGCAAGAAAGTAATTCGCAATCTAGTGTAGGAAGGATGTGTTTCGCTAGGCTTGGCGGCGTGTTGGCGTGGTTACGGGCCGTGATGGAGCGCCAGTAGTTAAAAAATTGAGACCCAAGGGTTAGCCACGGCGCTAGAAAAGTAAACAAACAAAACAAAGCAAAACAATAGCAAACCCCACCTCCCGCCCTCTCCCCTTCTTTCTCACCATCCTCATATCATATCATCACTTTTCAACTCTCCACACATTCACAGATCTACACATTCCCACTTTCCACTCCCACACACACACACACACACACACACACATATCAAAATGTCTGCCGCAACCACCACCACCGCCAACATCAACGGGGAGCAGGTCATGCCGGCCGAGTCGATTCCCAGAATCACCCGGCTGACCTTCAGCCTTGCCGTGACCCCCGCGCAAGGGGAGGTCGACGAGGAGGTGTTTGGGCCCGCCGAGAAGGAGATTGCCTTCTACCTGCTGAACATGCAGGTTCCTGCCGCCGTGGTGTGCAGGAGGTACATGTTTGGCAGCACGGCCACTTGGGAGGATGAGAGGGAGGAGAGGGAGAGGGCTGAGAGGGTGCTCGGAGTGGTTAGGCTGCATGTAGGTTTTTGCTTTCCTTTCGTATTTTATGTTGTAGTGTTTTTATTATCATTTGTGGACTGTGGATGTGTATTTGGTCTTGTTGTATCTGTAACGGTCATGAAATCCTGCCACTCCGTATTCCTATACCACCTCCCCAATCCATATATCACTACCCACCACTCCCCAACCTCGCTTTATAAATCTAAAACTAACACCCCATAGGGCCTAACACTCACCCACGTCAAGTTCACAGAGGTGCGCACCGAGACGCGCACAGCCACCATGACGCTGTACCTGCGCATGGGCCCCCACAGCGGGCATCTGCTCAAGGCGGAGCCCATGGTGACAGCCACGCACGTCAGCTGCATCGACCCGCCCGTCTGGCGGCCCGCAGCCTGGCTGATCAAGGAGATGGCCGAGGAGGCCATGTGCATGCTGCGGTCCACCACTGCGGTCGAGGGCAGCGAGCTGGCCCAGATGATCAGGTTGAGGGTCCAGCAGAAGGTATGTTTTGAGTACACTGTCTTTTTTGGTGATGCAAGACTAACGGGGTTGATAGGTCCTCCACGGGGTGGTTGACTGGAGGCTGGAAGGCCTGTTCCTGGTGTTCTTGAAGAGGGTAGGTTTTCTCATCTTTTCCTATTAGGGCTTTAACTGGACTAACAATTGTCAACAGGGCTTCATGATCGAGGACGCCAGCGTAGTATACTACGATGAGAACGGAGCGCAGGTTTCTAGGTTCAACCTAGAAATCTCTCGTACCGTATGTCATATATTCCCCGCCCTTCCTATATATAAATACTAACAATATATTGACAGAACCCGACCCACATCGCGGGACTCAACTGGCTAGAGTCCTACCCGGTGACAATGAGGGCTCTAGACGCGAGCCGCAGCCGGCCTGAATCCTCAGCGCCAAAGAGGGTCGCGAGGGCCAAGAGGTCAGGCAAGGGGACCGGGCCAGCGCTCCAGGAGCCCGAGCCATGCAGGCAGACCGTCCCTGCAGGGTCCCCGAGCCATGAAGAGGATCCCGACTACCTCTTGGCCCTCTCCCTCCAGGCCATGTTCGACGAGGAGGCAAAAGCGGGCGGCGAGTCACAAGTCGCCGCTGACGCCGCCCTCGCCGCACGCCTACAGGCCGCCGAGGAACTGGCTGCCAAGGCCCCAGTCCCCGCTCCCGCCGCCCCAGTCCCCACTCCCGCCGCCACGATCCCTGTCCCGGCCCCAGTCCCCGCTCCCACCGCCCCAGTGCCTGTCCCAGTCCCCGCTCCCGCCCAGTCCAGAGGCAAGAAGCGAAAGGGCAGAGCACTCGGCGACGACGAGCTGCCAGTCCATGGCGACGCTGCGGGATACGAGCAGACGCAGCAGAACAAGCGTCGCAGGTTGTCACCTCCTGCACCCTCGTGCCCAGCTGTCGCCGTCCCCGTCATGGGACCAATGGACTGTCCGCCCCCGCCGCCTGCAGCTGTCGAGTCAACAGCCGCTGCAGACCACGGCGACACAGCGGGAACCGGGCAGCCGCAGGAGCACAGGCCTCGCCTGTCGTCTCCTGCACCCGAGTCCCCAGCTGTCGCCGTCCCGGACATGGGACGTATGGACTCCCTGCCGCCGCCACCCCCCACAGCTGTCGAGTCACCAGCTGCTGCCGCCGTCATCCCGGACGCGGCAACGCCAATCTTCTCCCCGCAACCTCTCCGAGCGCTCAAGACCGAGCTGAGTCCCAGACCGCTCAGGAAAAGCGCATTCAGACCGCGCTACATCCTGCAGCGTGAGTTTGTCCGCCGGGACTCGGCCACCCTAGAGCGCATGGCCGCACGAGCCGGGGTCAAAGCCCACGACCCCTTCGTCACACGGCCCGGGCAGACAAACCGACGCCGCGAGGCAACTCGACGGGGTTGGTTCCGAAAGCCCCTCGAGCAGCGGGCCGCTGACGCAGAGGCTGTGTTTGGGGAGAGAGTGGAGCCTGCAGAGGTTCCGCTGGCGTGGGCGGGCGAGGAGTCAAGGGGGGAGCCAGAGCCAGAGCCATGGAGAAAGCAGATCTCTGCTAAGGAGCTCGAGGCCAGGAGAGAGGCGAGAATGAGGTGGCCGCGCGATACGCCGGAGTGCTTCAAGCGCCAGCGTGACCCTAAGGACAGGGTTTCAAGTCCTGGGGTTGCGCCGCCGGTATTCGTCAGGGGTACTCCAAACCCTGCCCCGAGGAGGGTGAGGAGGAACCCCAAGCCGGTGCCCGCGCGAGAGGCCAGAAGGAGGAGCAGGAAGCCCGCAGCGCCCAAGAAGGCTTCAAGGGTGAGCACCAAGGCAGGGGTGCCCGTCAAGGTGGACAGCCAGGCAGGTTCGCCTGCCCGGATGAACACCAAGCCCCCTGCCATGGAGGCGCCCAGACCTCTCTTCCCGCATGCCCAGCGCTGCCACTCCTACGCCGGCGTCTCCAAGAACGTCAAGAGGGGATCCAGTATCTCCAGGCACCTCCTGGTTGCCTTCGCTGCCGTCGGAGTTGTCGCCGTCACATTGAGTGTCGGTGACATGATGGCCCCACCGCTGCTACATAGTCCTGCGGTTCAGGAGATGTATGCTGGTGCGGACGCGGGGGCGACCAGATTCTTGCCTCCTCCGCAGGCTCCAGTGGATAGGGATGGGGACTCCCAGATGGCGGGCCCCGGGTCGGGGGTACCAATTTCGGAGATGTATAGGGTGGGGGATAGGAGGGTTCTTGTTGAGGGTTTGTATTCCATTTCTTACTGTTTTTTTAGTAAAGTTCAAGATACTGATGAGTTGCTGGACATCCCCAGAGTGCTTAGCTGGACCAGCGACCATCCTGGCGTATGCCATGGCCGCTGTTGGCGGGTTCCTGCTCAGCAGGTTCGGGGCGGGGTTGTGAGGAGAGCGCTCTGGGCGTTAGAAGGTGGGGGGTGAAGTATATAGGGCTGCGTGCCCAAAAATCCCCGAGCGTATGTATTATCCCTATTCCCATTCTTACTCTTATTTTATATTTTAAGTAGCTTGCTAACCTAAATTTTCTTTTTTTTATATATATATATCCATAATTTCCGTCATTCGGATGGCGCAGCTGCACGAGGGGTATGCCCTGAGAGGTGAAGGGCATAGTTTGGTATGTTCTCTTATTTTCTCTTTCTTGACATATATAAACCAAGGCGGGCTGACTGATTTATTGTGTCGATTCAGGGTGTCGGAAGACATTCGGTGTTGAGGTTTTGGTGGCGGCAAGCTTGATGGCCAAGGTAAGCAATCACCTATATTCATGTAAAAACAATCATTACCCAATCCGAATAAACTGCTAACAGAAAGTGTTCCAATAGTCTCCTAGAGCCTTCTCCTCTCCACAACTGAGGATTTAGATACGCTGGGAAACCGGCGCCAATCTAAGTCCGCCTGGGTAGATCTTGGTAGCACGCGGCGACCATTGATCCGCTCAGCCTGAAGGAGGAGCTGGCTCTCGTATGGAGACTGGCTAGAGTGGGGCCTCTCAGTTTGGGTACGTTATATCTCACTCCTCTTCTTCTACCTTCATACCCCGCTAACACGAGATTAGATCAAATGTCTCTTGGGCATCCAAACGATCACTACCTACGCTGGACACTCGGCGCAAAGGTGGTGATCGATTGGGTGTAAGGATCGCGATCGTCCACCCACCCCGTCTCTGAAGACCTCGCTGGGTAACCGGCGGTAACTTCAAAGGTGGGAAGGGCTACCATGTACGCTGGTACAGGTGGCGCCAAAATAGGACCTTTGCGTGACAGTGGAGGCATTTTCCTTCGTGGGTATGTATTTTTCCCTTTCCACGTTTCCTTGAGATTTTCTAACTTGTGAGATTAGATAAAAATTGCAAACGACTCTCGACACCCACCTACGCTGTAGCTCAGCCGGCGCCAAGGTGGGTGTTGGGACGATGTTATCCCTGTCCCGCCTTTCGACCGGCTCACTGGGGAGCCGTTGTCAAAGGTTGAAGTACTCTAGTAGGCGGGGGAACCTGCTCTATTTGAGTTACTCAGTGGAGGGAAGTCAATTTATGGTGAGCTCCCTTATATCCTCATATCTCTTTCACTATAGATCACTAACCTACAGCCTCAGGTAGAATTGCAAACTTCGTTCTCGACACCCACCTACGCTGTAGCTATGCCGGCGCCAAGGTGGGTGTTGAGACGATGTTAGCCCTGCCTTTCGACAGGTCCACCAGGGACCGGTGGTGGTGTCAAAGGTTGGGTACTCTAGTGCGCAGGGGAACCTGCGTAAGTGGAGTACTCAGCGGAGGGTAGTCAATTCGTGGTACGTTTACCTCTCCCACACGATCTGTTTGCAATTCCACTAACTTATGAGGACAGTTTCTACACCCCCAGGCCGTTCCCAACGTCTCACCTACGCTGGATGCTTCGGCGCCAAGGTGAAGACGGGGGGTCCTGCCCTTACGCCTGTCCTACGACTAGTTTGCTGGGAAACCAGCAGAAATGTCAAAGGCTCAGAGTGTTCCCGTACGCGGGGAAACCTGCGCCAACTGGAGTGCTCTGTGGCTGTCCTCACCTCCCACCTACGCTGGAGTCTGCGGCGCCAAGGTGACGAGGAGAGGATACGGGCCCCCACCCACCCACTAGTCAGCCACTTCAACGGCTCGCTGGGAAACCGGCGGTCTGTTGGAAAGGCACGAGTGGGTTCCGACCCTCCCCCCCAACAAACCAACAATCAACCATTCCAAGTGTTCGCTGGGAAACCGGCGGTATCTTTGAATGGTTGTGAGCTCTGTGTACGCTGGACGGCCGGCGCCAACACAGTTGCTCAAGTTCGGGAGGGAGGGGGAGATTCTGGGATGGCTTGTTCAGGGTGTAGAGGGGGGAGCAGAGGAGCAAGGAGTGGGAAAGAGGGAGGGGAAGGGTGGAGGGGGGAGGATTGGATAAATTGTTTTGGTGTGTGGGAGTGGGAGGGCTGGTGGGGGGGGGGGGTCAGAGTAGATAGGGACATAGGGGGGGAAATATTATTATTTTTTTAATCGCGATCCGGGTTTTTTTGTGTTTTTGATTGAAACGTGTTACTGTGACAGTGATCTATTGCCAGATGGCATAGTAGAGAGTGAAGCCCAAAGTAGTACTCCCTAAAATGCCCCATGTGAGCGACCCCACATATATTGGTAAACGGAGTTAAGAAGGGGAAGGTACCATGAAAGATAATTATATCAAGAAAGAAAGGCCAATGAAAAGCAAAAATAGAGAAAACCTGACATGATAACTACTAAAAACCTGGCAAACGTACATTCCTCTTTAATATATCACAGCACTTTCTATGTGGCCAGGAATTGTGAGTTCTAGCTAAACTGATGAGTCCTACACCCCAGACTGAGTTTATTTGGGGTTGTAGGGGTTGTTTACTTGATTTATCACTCGAGGACGTCCGAATATCAATTGAGAGTTCACCCCCATTTTAGTTGTCTCGCGGGCTAGGGCTGATCTAACCATCCACCTAACAACCCACCAAGTGTAAGTGGCCGGCACACACTCCAGCCCATACAGCCGCCCCCCCCCCCTACTCTTTCTTAGAACTAAGGGCCTCGTTCACAGATGTAGTCACCTGGACCTCGAAGGACAATATAGCACGATAAGCATGTGGGGGGAAACTTCAGTTTGGAGTAATTCGTCCAAGGATATCGCCAAAGCTGGCGAGTAAAACCATTTGCTCAGCGGACCAGCAGCCATTACTTCGCCTCTTCCACGTACCACTTGGCTTTAAGCCCAAAGGCCATTCGCCAGCCTTGGCGGAAAAGGTTGTTCAAGGACGGGTTAAATCGAGATATTTATGATTTTTTTCAAGGTATTGCCTATAGATCCGAAATATGATCAGATAAAGTGGTAGTCTTTTTTTTTTGGTAAATGGGCCCAGTCTTTGAGCCTATGGTAGGGGACTTCGAAAATATGTACCCTCGTGTGACGATATTTAGAAAGTGGAGGCCGTTGGTCAGGAGAATAATGTACTAATGTTGGAGAGGAAACCCAACCGACGGCACAGTTTCTAGCAGCCAATACGGCTACGAAGGATGGCAGAGCTATGGTAGGGTCAATGGTCGTTTATCGCTTGTTGGAACCTGGAAGAGATCTTCTAATTGTCCCCATATAACAATACTCAGGAAGGTAGCGTTACACCTGCTTCGGAGCTATTGCTACATTAAGTCGGGAGATTACAACTTCGCTAACAGCAAAAAGCATAATCAGAAAAACAAAAAGCAGTTCCTCACTATTACGGTATATATTCATTCGCCCGTAACCGTAACAGTGAGTAGTCTGCCTCGGCACTAAGCCGGACCAATATATGCATTTGTACTGAGTCGAACGGGTGTCATCCTGCGTGGAAGGTGACGCATTAACCGTTATGAGACCGGACCTCACGCTACTAGCTCTTGGGGGCTGGTGTTTGACCCCCCTACTATCCTCTACGCGCGTCTTCGTGGCTCAGGGGGGGGGACGCTGCGCGGGATCTGGCATACGTCAAATGGGGCAGTTGTGAGCACGGGCCGGGAAGCACATTATTCTGGGCCTGTGCTTTGAGCATCTATATCTCATAAGGGGGCAATCTACTGTAGTGTGGAGGAGATCCTCGTCCTTTGATTGTTTGGTTCTCATTACTTGTAGTAGACCTCATGGATCAGAGACCCTTTCAAAGACTGGTCTGCCACGCTCGGAGAGGGAAGTGGGGGATCGTGAGGAGATGGTGAGATTCGCAGATCTATAGATCTATCTGTACATATACCGCTCCATTTATCTCCGCCAATTCTCCCAATTAAAGCCCCCCTAGAGAAAGAATTCCAAAAAAAAGGAAATGCAGGAAACCTTACTGAGTTCTTCATTCGCTGGCTACTGTAACATTAGGGAATGCCGGTATATGTATGGGGTAAGCTGATCAGAAGACCGGAGATCGAGAGCATTCTCCATCACTCCCCAATACTACACGCCAGCCATGACGCGGAAAAGTATTCGGATTATATTAACGGAGCCTTACAGGGAGTCATATCATGATTCAGCCTACCTCCTGCCCTTGGGGTTATAGATCCAGCTGGCGACGGTCGACATTTGAGCAGGATTCAACTGCCATACCCTCGTGGCGTACAAGACTATAAGCTAGTAGTCTACTCTTCAGGCCCCTGCAGGTGGGTTGCTGCTGAACCGCCTCACTCATCTTGAGGATAAGGTTAAGGGTTTGGAAGTCTTTAGCTGGGCTATGGGCTGCTTTACAGAGCGGCTTGGAGGCGGGAGTGAAAGAAAGGTTTAGGGGGCAGGCGGAATGGGCACTTCGCCCTGTGAGATTGTGCCGATTAATGTCCCGGGTACTGTCCGCTGTCTTAGGATGAAGGATAACTACCACACTGCGTCAAGGAAAGAAGCATGTTTACAGGCGAGATCTCAAGCTCGGGATAAAGATATATACACGCTGGCGCACGGCAGATATGCTTAGTGGGCTTTGGAGAGATATTTAGAGCGATGTGAAATGATGTATTTCAAAAGATATGAGCCTCCCCCAGGGGAGACAAACCAGGCAGGTCGGCAATTGGTAGCAGGGATATGTATTCATAGAAGAAGCAGGGTTCGATTATTCAATTCTGCTATTAGGTTCATTGCTGTTTCACTTCATCTATGGTTCCTGCCGTCACCTCCAGGACCTGAAGATTTGGCATTATATGGATGTCCCATCCACATTGTATCTCAAAAAAGAGAGATATATCGGCGGGGCGTTGTTGAAGTCTAACTTAATAGTAATAGTCATTACGCCGTGAACCATTAAATTACTTTGTTCTCTTCTTTGCCCCATAACATACATTAGTCACGGGTTATCACTCGACCATTATGGGACTCTGTGTTGCAGTATTGGTTACTTCCGAGCGTAATCAACATGATTACCTGACTCGCAGGTATGAATGTGACTCTCGTATATGAGAATATAAGGCATGTTTCATGTCATGCAGTCAGTCATGTCAACCAAGCCCCGTACTGTTCAGCTTTCTCTCCAGTAGGGTTACAAAACACGGAGATGGGCGCTCTTCCCCCATATGGAGCTACGGCAGAGGCATGGCAAATTACAAGTCAAAAGAAGCAAAGATATATTATAAAATTCTACCGCCTGCTAATACGCTTTGGTTACATATAGTTCGATTCAAGGCGACTGGGATGCCTAAGCTAACGAGCTACCACTTGGGGATATAGTTAGAAGAAAAGTAGGGAAACGTATATTTGTTGTACGGCTCAGCGATTAAACTTATATAAAAGATAACCTACTCACCCCACACCCCGAGCACCCCTCTCGCCCTAGCCCCCCTCCCCCCACCGCCCACGCTCACTCAACCCGCTCCCCATCCTCCTTCCGCTCCTGCACCCTACTCCCCAGCCCCTCCCGTCTTCGCGTCCTCTCCAACCTTTTCTCCCACCTCGCAATCCTCGCCACCAGCTTTTCCCGTCTCGCCCTCCTCTCCTGCTCCACCACACACCCTAGCACGTGCGCCCCCCTCCATAGCACCTCCACGTCCTCATCAGTCGCCTGGGTGCCCATCTCCAGCTTCCTCACAACCCAAGCACAGCTGTCAGCGGTGCTCCGAACGCACTCAAGCATCTCGTCGAGCTGCTGGTCGCTCAGCGCGATGCTCTCGGGGTGCGCTGCGAGAAGGTAGATGTGGGCTTCGAAGGACGAGATGCGGGCTATAATGGCTTCGAGGATGCGCCGGCGGTGGAGGTGGATGCTAAGGTTTTCCTGCTCGGTGTGGAGGCGGTTGGTGTGGTGGGTGAGGGTGGTGGGACATGTGGAAGATGCCATCTTGAGGTCGGTGCTGTCAAGAAGCTGAGAGAAGGTTCGTGTTCAGCAGCAGTGGCAGACAGGAACGTATTATTCAATTATATGATCACTCACCGAAACGAAGTAGATTGGCTGTCTCGCTGTAGTTGTTGGATGGTTTTGGGAGTCGTTGGGAAGGAAGCGAGCTTTGTAGTCGGGGGTTATAACTAGAAATACAGGTAGCTGCAGTTCGGAAGAAGGGTGGTACTGGAATGTCTGCGGTTACCGTTGGAGTTATTGTGCTTTGGCGGCAAGACTTTAACAGCTGTTATCCTTGTTTCGGATAGCGCAAAGATCCGAAATTAGTATTTCTGGCTAGGGCCTAGGGCTTAATTCTTAATTCTTGGTTAGGTAGATTGATTAGTTTGAGAAGTGATTATTTGTAGTAATATTTATCTTATATGCATAGTCAACTTTTCTAGGTTTTGCGATATTCATTCAAGTGGAATCACCGGTACCTTGTGCTGGTATCGATGTCGCGGTGACCAGGATAACCTACACATTCAACATTATATTCCGGTGGGGATAGAATTGACTAATATAACATTGATTAGCATTTAGTTGCCGTGCCGGCAGACATAATGATAGGAGCCGAGTGACGGCCCATGATTACTAGGGTGGGGTCTCGACTTGCACCGCGGATGGCAAAGACATCAAACCATATGTGTAGTGAAAAGGAAGAGGCTCTACATGATATTGAATCATTATATATATATAATTTAGGACCGGTGGACAAATCTTTTCTTGCTACCCATCTCTCCCTCGTCATTACCACTAATCAATGAAAGAGGGGTAGGAAGGGTGGCCAGAGTTCTGAAAACCTTGTATAAAGTGGAAATGAGGTGGGAGAAAAGAGGTCGATTTTGATACTATATACATACATTATGACTGTAATACTGGGGTACAGGTGACGGGGCTGGAGATTTACATGGTATAAAAGCAGTCTTTTCCACCCCAATTGATTGGGGGAAACGGACTTATTTTTCTTCAAATTTTGGGGGAAGGGATCGAACGACAGACAGATTTTCCACCTATCCCACTTCTAAAGAGCCGAGACGAGGGACGTGTAAAGGTTGCCAATAATTCTCTCAACTCCACCATTGGTTATAGATTCCCACCTTTTCACCGGCCTAGAAAGGTCAATGCTATCAATTGCCCACACCGACACAAAGGTTTGAAACCCTAGAAAGCCTACTGTTGGACAATGTCCACTTCCTCCAAACCCACCATCGGCTGAAGATATCGTCGTAGAGTGTTGCCGGCACTTGGAAGAAGAAATACCCTGACGAATATAGATACCAGAATGACACCAAAGAAATAAATCTTGAATAGAGAGCGGGCGTTGCGCGCTACGCATAGTAGGAGGCGGCCAACGAGGGTATTGGTGCTTGTAAAGCTGAAAGGTCGGGGGCCGCCTTTGATAGTGAAGGTCACTCTTGAGGCTGCAAAGACCAGTTCAATAGTCATGTCAGTATTCGGGAAACGGTTCATCATCGGCGAGGCGCAGAACCGATGTGCGAGTAGGACGAGGTGCCGGACTAGCCCGGATGACATTATTCGGGCTGTAATGGAGGTAAGGCGGATGAATATGGCGTTAGACTTAACCTTCTCTCTAAGAAGGGTGGTGTAGAATGCGCGGACGATGTTCAGCCTTCTAAAGACAAAACTGCATGCGTTTGAAAGGTTTAGTTAAAGGATTGAGAATTGATAATAATTAAATAAAGCTGACTTCGTTGGGTTCTTGAGAGAAGTGAACGCACCGATAGTTCATTGCCAGGGCATCACAAAGATGATCCTCGAGACGAAACGTAGGCTTTAGAATAGCGTAAGCCTTCCTCCACAAGTTGCAATCGATTATATCCATGGCCATCAACCCATCTTTATCTTTGATCCTCCAGTTGATATCCTCCCTAACCAACGCCTCAATACATTTGAGGCAACCCTTCTTCGCAGCATAATGAAGAGCTGACTGTCCTTGATTATCCACAAAGTCCATGATCCCCATATTCTGCCCGCGAAGAACTCTGATCACATTATGCCTGCACCTCTCCACCGCCATGTGAATCACGCCCATTCTGAGAGCTGAGCTTGTGATGTTAAGGTCGGTTCCACTACTAGCGCAGAGGGCTGTGACCACCCGGAGAATATCATCATCAAGACCCTGTGCAGATGTCACGCCGTGGTATTTGAGGGCAAGCATCAAGCTGCTCCTGGGTGTTTCAGTGTTCGTGGCGAGTGCACCATTTTGAAGCAATAATTCGACAAGATCTGGCTGAGCACCAAGGATTGCGGTGTTAAGAATGGTATCCGCAGTTACACCTCTCCTATAGTTTAAATCTGCCCCCTCATCCAAGAGGAGCTTTGTAATTTCAAGGTGCCCTTGGAGGACGGATAGCATAATAGATGTACGGCCAAGTGAATCTTTGTGATGGACATTTGCACCAATAGCCAACAGCAAATCAACCATCTCAGTGCGGCCTCTTGTGATGGCTATGTACAGTGGAGTCATCCCTTCGAGGTCAGTTGTCTCTAGCTCCAGTCGGCCGTAAGAGCAGATAAAATGTAGTGCAGCGGAAACGTCCCCCCACATTGCGACACATGCCAAAGGAGTCCATGCGCCCACACAGCCCCTCTGAACGTACTCCCGTGGATCCCTGAACCGTCTTAAGCACTTGTGACACTCCATGCGGGCACCAAATAGCATCATTGGACCCTCTCCAGCAATTGTGACCTTCTTGACGAGTGTGTTTAAGAGTAGGTCCCACAAGTCATTACCGCTTCCCTCCATTGCGTGTAGAAAGAGGTGTAGAGAGAAGCGAGTCATATGTTCGGCGAGGTTTATGTAGATCTCTGCGGGGAGATTCGAGAGCGATACCTGCCGCTTTGTGGGGCTGGAATTGGGCGTAGTGGGGCCAGGGGGAGTAGAGCCTGCTGCTTCTGAAGTTGCGATTGCTTTAGCCGTTGGTCCTTGGGATTTGCACAGCTTGCTACATAGGGCCAGGGGAAAATAGTTACCAAAAGGAGGGCGCTGATGCTCTTCAGAAGGTGGTAGGTCCAGGTGGGAAGGATCTAGGAGACTATCCCGATTCTTCTGTTGCAAACCGACCGCCATCTCGTCTGAATTTACGTCCTGCTGCTGTATTATATTGTTGGTGGAGCGGGTAGCGTGTGCCCACGGAGGAGCGTAGGAAAATGGGGGTACTCTTCCTCTTGGATAGGGGAGCGGAAACCAGATATAGACAGCGGCCCCTAAATCCCTTTGGTTTAGTTGTTGGTACAACTGTAGATGTTGATGGGAATGGGAGTTGCGTGCAACGGGTAACAAAACTTCGTGGATAGGTAGGTGTACACAAGTGGCCACCAAGCTGTGTCTGGGCGGGGTTTGCGCTCTATCCTACATGTAACTACATACACACATGTACTCCTATCAATGAAACAAACGGGGATTTACTCCCCCTTCACAAACATGCGGA
Source organism: Morchella sp. 2018-W30 (assembly GCA_024713625.1). Classification (NCBI taxonomy): domain Eukaryota; kingdom Fungi; phylum Ascomycota; class Pezizomycetes; order Pezizales; family Morchellaceae; genus Morchella; species Morchella sp. 2018-W30. Next base: position 1,699,908 of record JAMJEW010000008.1, on the reverse strand, counting down.
AATGGGAAATGTTCAAGTGATTCATTGTATCGACCGCCCCGCATAATAGTCCGGGTCAAACACCGGTACCAGTTGAATCTGAAGTAATCTTAGCATATCTCTTAAAGTGGTTCACAAGAGGTAAGGGAACTATGGAAAAGCTAGAAAAAATTCGAAGAGGTTTCCCAAGTATATGTAGATCTTATGATTGATTTCTGGACCCGTTACTAAGTAGCAAAATTCACATCCTTTCAGCTTACACTCGTACACAGTAATGTTTCCTGGTAGTTATTTTTTCTTGCACTACTAGAGTCTGGCCGTGATAACGTGCGAATAGAGAGAAATTTAGGATAAAACGCATGCTGTTTCTTATAGACAGATACACTATAGAGAGAGAACAACCTCCAATGACCCAACGTACCGAGATATCCGATATAGATATCCCGAGATTAGATCACTCAATGCAGGATGCTCCAACGATGAATGAAGCCGTATCAACCCCAAGTGCCAGTAACAGGCGTGTAACGATTACAAGACCTCAGCTGCGGCTGCTGCGCACTATCTTCGAATGAATTCATACATGGTCATACCAGGAGACTCTAGGATGAATACCGGAGGTAGCTAAGCAGAGGTTGGATCAGGGGTGTAAAAGTCCTGTAGATTGATTCCGGAGTCTATCTCGATGTGCCCTTCGAAGAAGTGATTGACTTGTTCCAGGGACTGTGTAGGCCACCAGCTGGTGTTTGTCAGAGCCAGGTTATCTTGTTCTTCGACTGAGGGGCTATCCGACCCCGCCCTATATATAAGACCATCCTTATTAGCTTACTGAATGAGACACTTCCTCTTGATACAAACGGACTGCACCTACCCCACGGATGTTAGTCTCCTCGTAGCCCTCTTAGCCCTATCCAACCCCCTAGTCATGTCCTCCAAATGTGAAATGGCCTCGATTGAAAGTTCTTGCGCCGTCCTCAAGGTTCTCCTCGCCCTTTGCAAGCTAGCCCTCAGCGTCCTAACGTCGGACAAAAACTGGCGTGTGTAGTTCCCAGTCTTGATCGTGGAGTTAGCGGCATGCAGGACTGGCACGAGCGTGGTAATTTCCTGGGTGAGCTCGGCGATGCTGGCGCGCTGGCTGTCAATAAGTGCCAGGAGCGCGTGCCTATCGCAGCGGAATACAGTGGTGCTGCGGCGACGGGGAGACATTCTTTTGCGGTATTATGGATTGGTGGAGGAGTTACAGTTCGGGTCTGGTGTCTGGAAGATTCAATATCTCAACACGTGGCAGGAGAGAGCGTGGCCCATCAAGTTGTACTCCGGCCATAACCCTACGCACATTACCAAGTATCTATATCAGACTTGAGAGTTCTACCATTTAAAAAAAGCTATTTACGTCCCCCTCAGTCCTCTCTGGCCAGTTCCTAGATGTCATGCAAGCGGAAAGATTAGACATCGAACTTGCGAGGATCTTTGGCACTAAACCTCCAATAAGGAAGTAATATATGCCTACGAGTACATACAAGTACATATGTATGTATGTAGCTTAGAGTTGCCAGTAGGTTAGAGATAGAATATCCACTACCGTGCCTATATGATCGACCACACTGGTAAATTATCTAGAACTATAGATTCTACATAGGGTAAAGCCGCCACGCAATACTTATCACTATGTTGTATTTTCGTTCCCCTTTTTTGTAACAAACGTAACTCTCCTCCGGAAGTGGCTTGAGATACTAAACTTCACCCACCTTTTAGGATGTTGGATTCTCCTCCTATTATCCTCGATAGCAGCCTCAGGATGCTATATAGGGTATAAATTAATCTTTGCTTGTATCTAGGTGTTCCCATCCCTAACCCTGATCTTTTCGGTTCATACTGTTTCATTCTCCAATGCACTTGTCTTTAGACCTGGTCAACCAATATATGCCCACACTGGCTCACGAACACACCTCTGCAAGAGAAGCCACCACCCCAAACATAGCCTAAACAAAGTAGGAACCCCCACAATGGCAACTGAAGCCGACCAAGTTGCCCAGGCGGCCGCCGTGGCAGTTGTCCACTCCTATACCACCGTCAATCTTCAGCTCTCACAAGATCGAAACTTGGGGGGTTCGGCTCGGACTGAAAGTTCTGTTACTAGCTCTAACCCTTGTTCCCCCAAGAGCGAGAGGGCGCGGGAGACCCAAAAGTCACCTCCACCCAGAGATCTACCAGGCCCTCCCACGGCGCAAAGGTCAAGCCCCCGCAGCGCCCAAGTCACAAAGAAACCCGTGCCCATGCCTTTCCCCCTCTCTACCGCGGGATTGCCAAGGACAACAGAACATACCGCCAGTCTCCCTACAGTAGTACCAGTTATTGTACCGCAGATGAACCCTAGGCTCATTCATCAAGGCCTCTCCAGGATTACTACAACTCGGGTTGGTGACCATTTGCATCTACGCTCCGAGCCAAGTGTGCGCGTAACCCAACTCATGCCTGTGGAAAAACATGTGGGTCATATATTTCCATATCCTTGCTTCCTAAGAATAATCTCTGACCACACCCGCAGGACGGAAATACACAAAAGGCTATGCCGACGGTTGCTCTTCATGTTGAAGATGTCCTGGTGTTGCAGCTGGCGCCTTACGGGACAATACAGCGCAGCAGCTCCAAAACCAAGGAAACCTCTATTCGCGGCAGCGTAGAACATTTCGTTGACAGGTTTTTGGGGACCGGCGGGCGAAGGAGGGCTGGAGCTGAGAATATGGATGAGAGAGAGAGTCTTTTGTCCTGAGGTATTGGTGTAAAGGCATTGGGTGTTGTGGTGAGGTGGGGGTAACCTGATTCGGCTATACCTCACGAGATTGAATTAGTAAAGTCAGAATTAGATAGGTATATTTGATGCTTCTGTTAGTTATCTTAGCTATTTTAGAACTTTCAAACCCAGGCCACCCACAAGGAACCGCGGACGAGGATCTGGAAAGGCCAATTGTGGTTTCGGTGAAATCAGATATATATAAAATGATGTACTCAGTCACCAAGGAGGGAATATTCAATATGGCAGTAGTCATCGTAGTTTGCTAAAGAGGATTAAAGTCTTTTATATTATATATTGAGGTGAGAGATATCAGAACACCTACCGATTATTTTCTTCCCCTCTTAGTATTTACGCATAGATATCTGTCAAATTTAAGCAATGTTTTAAAATAAGTATCTGGCTTGTATACATGCGCTAGAGTCGGTTTATTTCAATCAACACGCAGTTGCGCTGAGCCCAAGAAAAAGCACATATAGGTTGAAGAAGCGGGTAGGCGACATGAAAGGAAGTTTAAGGTGTATTAGTATAGAAGAGGGTGGAATCCAGTGCCAGGTCGATCATCCCCTTGTATATCGTGCATGTAGCCTTGACACGTACGTCCTTATAATGAATGTTGTAGATATAATCCTAAGATTTCTAGAATGGTAGTTTGGTCCGACAAGGGCCAGATTATGTTTAGATATATTCCTCCTTCGTATAGTTATCTTCATAACTAGTCACTCGGTCGCCAAGCCAAACTACAGGTATACATATCTTGATGCCTGAGAGTTGGGGGGGGGGGGGTTTCTAGGACCCAATAAAATGTGATTAAAAATACGCATCGTCGGTGAAAATTAAGGGTGCGAACCTTGTTTGTATGGAGCCCCAATGCTATAGTTGTCAACTACATCTAATCCTCTTTATCTAGTCACATAGTACGTGCATACATCACCCATACACTTCTCCCCTTCTCTAGAATATCATTCCATCATACATCACCCCCAGTCTTACTTTGCATCTAAATCAAGTATTAATATTGCAATGTCTCTCACCTTCGAGAAGAGGACGGATTTTAACGAGAAGAAGGGTGCTGAAACATCTGGAAAGAAGGGTCGTCCGGTTTCTAACATCCATTCTCAATTGATGGCTCAAAGACATCTCCATAGACGCTTCAATCATCAGGAAGAACCACTTGTATCAGGAAAGGGTAAAGAAAAGGCAAGAGCCAACACAGGAACTACTGTACTCTCATCCTCATCTCATGGCAATTCAGAGAATCTTGCATCTCAAGCACAACAGCCGTCTTCAAGTCGTCAATCAGACGGAAAGGCTGAATCTGGTGTGAATGGGGCCTGGGTCCCACCCCCATCATATATACGCCTGTATGCAGATCCTTATGCACCTCTTGCACCACAACACCCTTCTACGTACCTTGCAAACGGTATACATGGGTCAATAGCAATTCGAAAGATGTTGGATGAAGCCGCTGCTCGTAGGAAGGCTGAACAGGAGGCATTACTGGCAGCATTGGATCCTCCGTTTGAGCCTTCAAGTAGCAGACAGCAGGCAACGAAACACGGCAGGTCAAAGGCATCCAGTTCAACCTCTCGTCGAAACCCTGGAAGTGGTGTATCTCAATCCTTGCCACAGCGCCCCAATCATACCGCAAATAGCAGTAGGACATCAATGGTCTCTCAAACAGCCTCTACAGCTAGTAAGGCCTCAATATCGTGTAAGCCGGTAAGTGAGCTTAAGGTTTGCGTTACCAGTGTGGAGGTACGCCAACTAACGTATACCAGTCAAGACGGAAATATATGGAGAATGAATCCCACGCACTACCTCCGGAGATCCATAACAGAACTCCGGTAAAGCCTAGGATCCCTCAAATAGCACCATGGAGGTCTCGTGTAAGTAATTCAAAATTCAGCCTCTTGTACCATCTTCTCACAATTGAACAGCGCAGGGCTCGCTTGGCGGTCGGGGTCGGTCTACCGACAGTCGCTATACATGTTGTCAACGTGATGGTTCTCTGGCCGCAAGAAGGCGCAGTTCATCCTGATGCGCTAGCGGCTCCCGCTGCTGAGGCAGGGGCAGATAGAGTTTTAGAGCTTATGAACGATAGGAAGTGGAGGATTGTAGAATGTCTTGAACGTGCTAAACGTCCACCGGTTCCAGTCGAGGAGGGCTGGTGGAGTAAAGCGAGAAAGTACGGGGGATGGGAGTGGTTTGGCAGGGAGCAAGGCGAAGCCACTGGAACATAATAGTTTGATTCCGCTTTGGGCGAGGGTCGTAAGGGGTGGCTGCAAATAAGGATGAGGCGTGAGGTATTTCTTTAGCACGGTGGTCATTTACATAGTTGCTATCTGGGAAGAGGTGTGCATGAAATTTGCTGGAGGAAGCCATGTTGGCAGTGGTTTTATGTAGTATGGTTGGTTGGATTAGGGACTTATGGCTTGATTGATAACGGACTCTCACGGGAAACAGGTCCAACAGAGGGCATCAGGCAATCGTGTACTTACTGGGGGTGTATTGCCCTCTTCATCTTCGGCATGTAACCAGAACGGAAAAAAGGGTTGACTGATACTAGGGAAAGAAAGGTTGCAATAATTGGTATTATGTGAAATAGCTATATCATTCCTGTATGTTGCTCTACTATTGAAGCTTTGATCCATCCATTTATTTAGCAGAAACACACCCAGTTTAGTCACGGGTGATATGCCATGGTTGCAATTATTTATGGGAGCGGCTTAGGTCTAGGTCGGAGCGAAAAGATATAATGATATTAGTAGAAGCTTAACGGGACGAAATGAGAAGCTGGTACTATCCCGACTAAAGCTGGAGTAGCTGGGTAGGGATCGCAAGTTACATTAGGAAGCAATTGAACGTGTCGGATGAGGGCAATCGAGTGATAACCTGTGAGTCAGGAAACTGTTCCTGAGAATTGTTTTTCTATCTCTCCAATTTTTTCATAGGGCTAAATAAGGTTGGGTGACGACAGGAAAATTGGTATGCTACTCTCGTCCAATGCGCCCGCGGCCAGGCTCACCTGCTGGGGTAGGCTCAGAAATTCAAACAACCAACTATGTAGGAAACAAGAAAAGAACAGAACAAAGACTTAAATTGGAGCATTCATGTATTAGCATAATCTCGAAGACCCACCGAGATTTAAATACATGCAATAAACAAAACAGCAATAAATCAAACAATCTATTCTTTCCTCTTGCCCTGTGAACCTCTCCAAACAAAGGGCCGAAGGCCACATAATAACCAAAAAACAATAAGCACACCAAGGAATCCCACAAAATCATCTAAACTCTCATACCCCGCCACCTATCATACTTTGACCCGTAAAACTGCAAGCTCTTGTCCCCCTCTGGTGTGGGCGGCGGTGGTTCCATGTCAAATAGCTTTCGCAATGGCGTAAGCATTGCCGGCCTTCTCTTTTTCTTCCCTCCAGCTCTTTTTTCAGCAATAGCCCGAGAACCTACCTTTGATGCCTGTATGGGCATGCTGCAGGATCGCGGGAGGCGTGTCTTTGGCTTTGTAGGATGGTGTGTGCTATTTCGTCGTGTGACGCTAGACAGGAAGGGATCTGGTGTAGGGAAAAGATAGAGAAATGGGTCAGCATCTTCAATCAGAGTTTTGCAGGTACTATAATATTCAACCTCCGAACTTGAGATATCTGTTCCACTCGGCGGTATTACCGGCAAGCGGGGGGTACTCCGTTCCAACTCAAATGTAGACATGTCACCTACCGTCAGGTTTTCAGAAGCCGCATCTAGAGAAGGGGTAGGACTGGAGAAAGATGTTTGTGTATCGGGCCCTAAAGAGTTTGGAGGACACAGCCAGCTTGTCTTCGCCGTCTGTGATTGCAGTGGTGTGGCGGTGGGATTGATGCTGTTGTACAACTGACCCTTCTCGCTCTCTCTGTTGTTTTCAGCATCTAAATTTCGCCTGAGCCTAGGAAGGGGTAAGATCTTGCGTTGCCCGCCAGAGACTGGAATACGGGACTGTGGGAGCTTCTTCGCCGTAGTTATCTCCTGTGGGGGCGTAGTTGCCGTTTCGTAGACGGTGGTTCTAAAGCGCACGATATCTTTGGATTCTTCAAGAGACGCCGATACTCTAGTTCCAGCAGGTATAATGTTCTTCTTGTGGGGGCGAGGTGAGTGGAGTGGTAAGGACACACCTGCGGGGGAAACGAGTTTGTAGAATGGGATTCCTGCAGGGAGTATCTTTGACCGTTCATCAGCGAAAGATAGGTCTGTTTCCTTTGGCAGACTCTCTCCGTCATCATTTTCAGACACATCCTCCCAGATGCTAAACACCTCTGTACAGGGCGGTTTCTCCCTCAGCTCAACACTTGCCCTAGAAGACTCTCCAAACCTTGAGAGCCGCCGCTTTTCTGAGAAGGGCGAAGATGCTGCTAGAACTGGGTTTTTGAGGGACGATTTATCTGTTAATGTATATGTAGCACCAAGTGGGGTACAGTGATTCTTTCTCAGATATTCCGAACACGGAATTCTATCCATCGTTTTCCTGGCGGATTGAGATCGGGTTGTTGTATAGCCTTTGATAGTTGATGATCGATATCCCGGATTAAGCAAAACCTTGAACGGGCTGCTAAGCATCTCTTCCGCCAAAGTGTCAATATTAGTAGGAATAATACCAAGGTCTTCTTGAAAGATAGTCAAGCCTTCAGCACGGCCTGCCTTCTTCCCGTCCGGCGTAGAATATCTATCTTCGTCGGCAACGATCTCGTCGTCCTCGACCAAAGATTCATACTCTGGATAATGCCATGGGCTAGAAACCGAATACCGTGTGATATTCTCCTTTCCTGGCGAAGGTTCCTTCTGGTGTCTAATGGGTATACATGGCAGTGGTATACGAGAAGGGGGCGCTGAGCGTATAGGAACAATCGGAGGCGATCTCAATGTTATCCTTGCGGGGGTAATGGGAACCCAGGCTTGTTTGAGGGGCGTAAGTGGTATGCTGTTACTGTTTACTTTGATACCATTGACCTCTAAGAGAGCGAATGGCGTGCGTTTGCGCGGCGCGGTAGGATTTGCCCCACGGAGTGGTTGGCGCGAGGGAGCCTCTGATGTTGATTGGGTCGGCGCGTGTGACATTTCGAAATGGGCGAGCTGCAGTTTCTGGAATGTGAGTGTTGATTCAGCGAGGTGGACAGCAGAAGGAAGAACGAACATTTATAAAACAGTGAAGCGATGGAAAAAAAATTCAAAGATTCAACTTTCCATCATTGAATTCGAGAGTTCAGGCGCTGTCTTGAAACCCCATACTAGATAGAGCAATGGATCAAAGGAAGCTGTCCAATGAGCTTGAAAGTGTTCAGCGCGGCTGGACCAAAGCTGATAGGCCCACTCCCATTTCGCGAGGGTGGGTTACCTCCAACTCCCGGGTTATGGAATATCCTTTTAAAATGGAACGAAGACTTGTAGTTGGTTTAGTTAGCTTGATCTTCAATGACTTGTTGACTCTGTGCTTCTCTGCGCTGTAGTAATACTCATGGTGTACATATCATACCTCGGTAGCTGCCAAACAAGCCTCTAGCCACCGCCCGTAGTTGGCGGCGCACTGGATTCCAAGTGGAGCCGCCTTACACCATATTTGACCCCCACTGGCTCCATCTCCATCGTCCAAAACACCAACTATCAAAGCTATTTACCAGACCATTGATCTCCAATACCGTCTCGTAGAGATCAAATGATGGAACTTCGAGTTGGCGTCCCCGCTAGACGGGCTCCTTCGGATGCGGCCACTCCGAAGCCACTCAGACTCTCTGAAGCTGGGCTCAACACGGTCTCCTACTCCGTCGATCTTGAAAGTACCCTTCCCAAACGGACCTCCGAAACCTCCACCAATGCTCAGACCCCTGCATCAAACCGGAAAAAGATCAGCAGTACCGGCGGTGGTGGGTCTCCCAGGAGCTTCATCACCCCTTCGCGCGCCGAGCGCCAGTATGGAAAGACCGACTCCCCCTTCATCCCCGATATCCACCCTACTCCCGCTCGTCGTCGCCGCCCGCCATTTTCACGCCGCCGTCGTTCTGGGTCTTCGGCGTACCAGAAGATGGCTGTCGCTATACCGTCCATCGATGATGAGCTTCTCGGTGAAGAAAAGTATAAGCAGCAGATGGAAGAGCATACTGAGTGGAAGTTGGCCAACATCCGAAACGACGCAGGCGATGCGCCGGAGGAGGCAGTGATTGAAGGTTTTGTCACCGAGCAGGAAAAGAGAAAACGCAGCGAAGACCCCGAGGAAAACACCCCAAGGAACAAGAGGAGCGAGAGGGAAGCATCTGGTAAAGGTCAGGAAGACGAATGGACGGAGGTCAAGAAGAAAACGAAACAGAAGGAAAAGCACAGGAGGACAAAGAGGAGGGGGAAGAAGGCGCAGGAAGCATGAAAAGCAGGCACCAAGGGCTGGCATATGATTGTTCCCTTGTCTACTAGTTTCACCAATCTCCACCCGGTGTCTGTGTTAATTAAATAAATGAATTTACGCACTGTGCGATACGAGTGTAACTGTGATTGTATACAAGGAGCTTCTTCCGCTCCACGCCTGGTGGGAAGAAATTGAGATATAGAGAAGAGTCATTACCTTAAATATTATGGCCAATCTGACTGCTTCAACTTTGGAATGATGACCTTGCAATTCATTTTCATATGGAAAATGCCAAATATTGACAGATCGCCGCCCGAGCGCCCTCGATTCGTAATATTGCCGTGATATGAACAAATGAGAGACCACAGAAGTAAGAAAGAATTCCTCTTTCTTTTGGGAGTATGGCTAGTGATGACCTGTACATATTTTGCATATGTACCCAGTTTACTGATCGAGGTAAGAATCGAGCAGTGTACATGTGAGAAGGACTACGTCATTTTGAAAAGCTAAAGGACCAGTAAGGGTTGTAGTTAAGCAGTAATGACACCATTTGAACTCCTGGTAGGGGCAGTTGCGAGAATGCCCAACATGTTAGCGACACTCTTGAGGGTAACACTCGTCAACCCTCTAACGGATCTGCTCCTTTTCCCCCCACCTCACCTTTGCAAATATCCGAGCCCTTTATCACCGTCTAGGATCTGAGTGGGTCTCTCCCAGGGTGGAGTGTCATCTTTCCTAAAATCGGATTGATTTTATCTACTTTATTTTATCTTCAACTATTATACTTACAAGTTTACATATACTGGATATGCCGATCTTATACAGCGCAAACACCACACGCACACAAAAACGCAGCGAAAGCAACGCAATCCCCACCAGAGGACAACGGAGCCCAGAGACGACTAACGAGTCAATAGTTGGAGTTAATAAGCGCACCGACTAAAGGCAAAACCGTCAACTGTCCATTCAGAGTGCATGGTACCTTAGTAATCTACTTGGGGCTGGATATGACGAGGGGCATTTTGTCGTTGGGAGACCTCACATCGCCATAAACGGCGCGGCTATCCACCAATGCAACTTAGCTGCACATATTCGGACCAGCTAGCTACCACCAACAGCACGATCCTCCACCCATAGGCCTTTACCTGCAAACTCGTTTTATTGTCCATTCAGGTGGGATAGGCCCCTCTCCGGAGCCTATTGCTTACCCATATCTACTCCGTCAATCAGCTTATTTGCTTCTTCAAGGAGGTCCACACCGCTCACCGTAACCACAAATGTAACCTGTCACTGACTCGTTGTTTGCCGGTATGCGGATGCTCTCTCTCTGCCCCGAGATAGGGTAACACAATGTTCCTCCGCGGACATGAAGTGGTGTTGGGGTTAATCTTCGGTGAAAGACGGGTTGTATGAAGGCTGCATGCAGGAGACAGATTTCCGGGGGCTTTGGGCCAAGTTCGGACAAGATAAACTGACATCGGGGTCCTGTCTCGATAGCACTAATTTATGGAATAAACCGCAGCGTAGGACAAGCGGTAATAATTTAGGACTGACTTGATCTGGAGAAGTCGGCCGGGGCGTTTGTTTTATAATAAATTCCTAGCGGTTTATATTTACCAACAGAATTCGTATGGGTGATGGTTTTTACTTTGAGTGGGTGATTGTTACATTGTGGTTAACTCAAATATATATCCTGATCACCTATATTAGGCTCTCTCTGCTATCGGTGAGAGGCCATCTCTAAATATCTAAGAGACAAGACGTGGATGATTAGTGTAATGTGTTGAGTGAAGATTCATCATTTCGTGCTTTAGTTTAAGTGACATTTATCTGCTGGATAAGGTTATGCTTGAGCTTTGCTCTACCTAGGATATGCTGGAATATACTGGAATATGTCTCCACATAAAAGAAGCTGACGAATCAGCGCAAAGTCTTTGTTTCTTTATCTTCCCTTATTTGGTCTCATTCTTTCCTTATCGGGATAATGCTCTCTCTTTGTTTTCTCTTTATGGACATCTCTTTCCGTATACAGATATTTTTCTTTGTTTCGTTTCTATAAAATATAATCATTCACTCTTTTCAGTAATCGTACTTCCTATTAAGGAATCCCTTATCCCTATTCCTATCAGTATATAACGACCTTCTAGTTTGATACATAAGTCTCTTTTTAGGAAGGCATTAACCTGAGGTTGCATTGCTTGGGCGGATGATAGATCGGGGGACGGGTACGTGAATATCTTTATGCCGTCGACTGCACCGCTTGTCTTCACTTGTAATTTGTCCCCAGAAAACAAGCCACGACCAATAGCATGAGCTTGGCCGATTGGATCTTGGTTGTCTTACCATTGTTCTACAAGCTACCTGTCCACGGCAATACCTACATGTAGGTATCTCGTGGTTTATCGGTACCAACTATAGGAACCCTACCTGCTGTTACTTGCCAGGGGGTATGTTAGTTGTCGGGAATAAGCAGCAATCACGTCAGCCACGTGCAACCCAGGAGAACGCGCCCCAGACGCCAGCCACCGCCCCGGCCCAAGACGTCAACCTCAACTAATTGCACAATCGAAAAGGATTATGGCTCCTAATGATTAATATTTTAGCTATAACGTACAATTATCCTATGGAGCTATACGTAGGTGTGAACACCTCCAACGATCAATCACTGGCTTGCCCTGTTCATCGGCCCAGAAAGGAGACTAACAAAGATTATCAGTACAAATGTCTAAACGTAAACAAGTATGAGAGACCCTACCATGCAGAAAGGTTAAGAGAACTCGTTGGCCTACCAGTTTAGTGAGAAACCAATGGGCTACCGCTCCCGGTAGGTTGCCCTTCGCCCTATTCATAGTCAGATTGCTAACTCTCAATGTAGAAGCCTTGATATGGGTGACTGACGTTTTCGTTAGTGCCATTGCCTGCCTTGTCGCCGCTATTATTGTTCTTCATAGCATCATCGTTGGTGGTCCCCGCGGGAATTTCTTCGTTTTCGGTTTGGGTCCCGATGCTCCTAAGGCGCGCTGTGCTGGCGCTCCTCCAGATGGTGCGCTTGCTGCCGCCATCCCCAGCCGACTCGTCCTCAGGGCTACGTTTCATCCCAGTATGAATGGCACTGGCTCCACCATCGGTCCCGAAATCTGCGGCCACGCTCAGAAGCCAAGTACTGACGACACCCGGTTCGAGGACCCCTAATGGCCCAGTCAAATAGGCGCTGCGATCAACTGGTCCTTTGTGCCTGATCAGATGTGCCTCGTAAGCGCGTCGATCCCGCTCAAAGCGACCACAGTTACAGCGATAGAGTGTATAGGACTTAAGATTCTCAGCGAGACTCTGGAGTTGGTTGTGGGTGAGATCTTGGAGGGAGTTGTTGATATGTCGCACCCAGTGGCGGGGCAAACCATCTTTTGCAGAGAGTGTCGTCTGGCATATATTACAGCTCCCGGACGACTTCCTGGCAACCTCGGCTCTGGGCACGGGCGCCAGCTCGCCGTCCCCATGGGCACCCACAGTACACTCCCCCAGAATATTAGCACCGGAGTCGAGCCCCTCGGAGCCGTTTTCATCGTGGGTAGCTTCGCGTTTAATAAGCCTCTGGCATCTACCGCAAAGCACAAACTGGAGTCCTACCTTGAAGATTAACCTGGGTATCTAGTGCAGCCAACCCTGGGTTGATAGTAGCAACTTCCCCTCCGCCGTCACCGGTTCCTGAACCTCCCTGGCAAGACTTGTTGGATCTATCATCTCCGCCTGAGATACACATTTTTAATTCTAGGTAATCGGATTGATAGAAGGTCGGGGTGCTATTTCGAGATGAAGCTGCGGTGGCTAGAGATTGCTGGTAGGCCTATTGGAGTTGAGACTCGACGTCCATTTTTTCTCCTGCAAACAGGATCTGCTATGCTGCTTAGTCGTCGAGGCGGAAGGACGTGAGTCGGAATCCGTGATCGAACGAGGGTGCTGCCATCCGTGCGAGATTCGTATGTAACAACCAGACTTCAAAGAGCTCAAGGACTTGATTGACGCACACCTAGAAGTATTTCGATATCCTGGGCCTTGGGTAATAGGGTCACAGGAGGGGGAGTGCTGTTTGCCTCGCAGGCATATACCAGCAAGCCCACCTTTGCACCCTCCGGGGTTGTGTGGCCGTGAAGCATGTACTTCACTTGACAATGAGCTCTCCTTCTTGATTCGGGCAGTTTTTCCTTTTTTACTTAAGTTTTAGTTCTGGATGGGTAGGAATATAAACACCAACCGAGCCGTTGGGTCTGGAGTTAAAAAGGAACACACCTAAAGCTAAACCCTCTCCATATCCCAAACCCCTGTGCTTAATATCTCTGTGTTTAGTGTAGATCTAGACGTATCCCCATTCTGTTATAATATAAATTAATGAACTATACCGTGTACGAAAAGCCCACAGGCCAACAGATACCAAGGCCCAGCGATGATAACTTTGATAGAGATCACTGGATTCAAGAAATGTGCAGGTATGCCAGTGGAAGGAGATAATTTACATGCATCTACAATCCTCCTAGACAATTGCGCATATATTATATCTGAAAGCTACGTGCTAGTTGCGTTGTTGGTTTGATGTTGGGCAAGCTAGATCTAGGTGTGTATTTTATGAAAGAGGCCTTGATGGATGTAATCCTATGCTAATTTTTCCAACGGCGGTAGGTTATTTTACCACCGGCAGTATAAGCGCTGAATTTCGGCCCCCGTGCCGACTTTGACGTTGAATTAAGTTCAGTCTCTGTGCCGCGATATACCACATCATTCATTAATGCCAATATCTCTTAAAGTCTCCCACCGGTGGGGAATATTGCCACCAGTGGCAGGCTATCCCACCCACCAGTTGTAGGTATTTCACCGGCGGACAATGCGCGTATATACTAGCACTATATAGCCCCCCTTGGCCAAAGGTCTGTGCTTTTATCCCTGTTATAAATGTTGGTATTCCTTTCACCAGCGTTGGTGGAATCACCTTTGACACTTACACATCTTTACCGCTCTATAGTATTTCATGATATAGAAAATAAAATACTATTGTCTTAGCTGCCATATTCTTTTCCTGATATATCCGGAGGGGTAGATATTGGTTGAAGGTAGAAATGTGATTATCGATTCAGTTCATGACTATGATAACCGCTCTCGGGCCGTTGATACTCTAGTTAATGGATATCTATATTTTATTAGATCACTGAAAACAAAGGGACCGAAGGATTCACTCAGACGTGAACCCCACCGCACCTTAGTCAAACCGCTTCCACTACATCTACAGATTCATTTGGTGATGATCTTTCTCAGGGAGCAGTGCCACCATAGGTTAAGGCGCTTGATGTAGTCTCTTTTCCCCTACGGAATCCATCGGTGTTGGTTTTCTCTCTAGCGCGTAGTGCGTATATGTATAGGTGGAGGAATCAGAGCCTTCCTTGATATTATCTGTACACTCCATTAACTGCTGATGGAGACGGTGGCCACTGTGGGGGTGGGGTATTTATCTAGTAGATCGATGGTAGCCCAGAAGAGTCGACGCGCTGGCAGCAGCGATGGGGACCCATATGTAGGTCCGCTCAGCATACCCTTAACACGAGTATTGAAAGTTAAAGGATTAAGGCCGGGAGTAGATTATTATAAAATGATTATTCCCCCACGCCGATGTATTTTCCTATGCATATGTAATAATATAACGGTACACTATGATTTGCCTCGGTCTTGGGCATGAATACTGTCAAGAAGCGAATGAGGTATTGAGGTGCTTAGAAGTAACTCAGTGTTTACCGCCGGAATATTATGTTCTCGCCTCCTCCCAGGTTCGGGAATATATTGACCATTGAACGTCTAGAGTCATGGGATAGTGTATATAGTTATAGTACCATTCTAGTTTTCAAACCTTTATGAAGATCCTGTGCAATGTTAGTTGTGCTTATGTGGTGTTGGAGGTCTGTGTAATAAACCAAGTTCTTCGGCCGGGTAAAACAGCGGGGTCATTCACCCCAACCTCATCTCAACTGATCCCTCGCACTTCAACAAAGAAAAAAAAAGATCGTAAAAGACGGATATGTTATTTTTTTAGCTGACTTCTAAAGAACAGGTACATGCTTGTGGAATATAGCCCAACCGAGGTTTCAACATTTACAACCATTGAGACTGTTCAACACCTGATAGGACACTGCTGAGGCCCAAATTCCAGCTACTATATAGCAAACGTCAGCCATCATATATTCAGATATTGGTATGTTTCAAAATGAGACAACGGAGTAACCTACTACACTGATACGTTTCTCTAGACAGAAGACTCTTGCTTCTCCCCCCTGGAGGCGAGCGGGCTTGGGCATGAAGAACCGTTTACGGTAAGGCCATCCGTCTCTTGCATATTATCCTCCTTCCCACCAGTCCCACCGTCCTGATTGTCACTTCCCCCCTGCGGGGTGCTAGCGCCACCGCCTTGAAGGATATTGCGACTCATTTCGCTGGGAAGCTCCCCAGTGTTTTCTGTTTCGACGCGCCTGGGTTGGCTACCGCTAGCATCCAATGCCTGGTCGCACCCAACAGCACCAGTCTCCTCCTCCTCACGCTTGCGCTTCAATGATTTTACACCCGCGATTGGTCTATGTCGGAGCCCCTCCCTCTTATCACCATGGAGAATCCTCTGACGGTCATTCGCGTTCAATTTTCTACCAAATAGAGGGCCATATCTGTTATCGGAGCCATCCGGATTCCGCCAAGTTGCAGTTATGTCGCCATTGGCCTCGTGCCTATGGACATGATTCTTGAGATCGCAAAGTCTATTATGAAAGCGCTCACAGATCAAGCAAATATGATAGGCATAGTGTTTTTTTTGGAGAATATCTGCGAGAAGCTCTCTGTCCTGAGCATTTGGTAGCGGAGTATTCACATGTATGGCGTAATGTCTTTTGAGACTAGATCCTCTCGTGAGCTTCTGAGTGCAGAACTGGCACTTCCCCACGACTCTGGATGCGGGGTTTTCGTGCATCGGGATTTCGGTGGAACGATTGTCCGGGATAGCGATGCCGCCACTGGTGCCTGCAAGGATTCTTTAGCATTTTTCCACTTCGAATAGTACACAACAGAGTTTGAATTACGGTGTGGCCTGTTTATGGCAACCCAGGAGATTACGGGGGGTGGTTCGCTTCCATCGCGTTCCCTGACAACTGTAGGGGTAGTTTCACCAGCTTCCATCCTGCTATTACTTGGCCGGTTCTTGCCTATGTGTGGTTGGGTTATGGTATGTGGGGGAGGATGGTGGGGGGAGATGGATGCCGTGATATCTCCTCGACCTATAGTGGACCCTCGACAGGATAATTAGTGGTGGGGGTTTGGTGACTGTCAAGCTTGGCGACTCCATTAAATTTTTAGTCCGCTTAGTCGTTGGCGCTGAGTCGTTGTGTGGACCTCAAAGAGCAGGCTATGCGTCTCATCTTTGGTATAACAACCGGGGTTCGAATAATATTGCGTCCCCAGACCAAGAGCCTAAAGCAAATCTACTACTGTGAGGTTTAACCCTTCAGCTGGATGTCATACTTTTCACCCTATTTATTCCCATAGTGGATCGATTTGGAGCAACCCCCGATAGGCCATGAATATCAACTACAAACAGGGAAACGGGTGGACAACAAACAGGTCAAAATCATAGAGGTGGGCATAAAATAAACGGATTATCAGCGAGAAGTCTAGTAGGACAGCTATAATAAAAGAAGTCAACGAATATAACCCCCTCATGAACGGAATTGAGGGGATTGGGAGCTCCCACGTTGTTATCGTTGTTCAAAAAAAAAAAAAAGAAGGAAAGAGAAAAGGGAAAAGGGAAATGGGGAACGGGGGGGCAAAAAACAATAAAGAGCTTAGAGTGTCCTAGTTTGGATATACGGGATACTATTTAAGGTTTTTATTATGATGTAGAACTAGTTTGTGATAATTATAAAATATTTGCGAGGCAGATGATTATACTTATAAGAACTAGCTTCTCTCAGTAAGACTTGTTAAATTGCTACCTAGCGTGTATCTGATAATATTTAAAGTGGCTCATTCCCGACTATTCACACACATGATACTAATGAAAGAACCATGGAAGCACAACGATAAGAGCACTATAATACATCTTAACAGGAGCTAATTTCAGCCGGAAGATGCACCCCAAGGTTCTCCACTGCAAACATGGAGAGTCCACCGCGACCCACTTCATCCCACGACTACTAGTGAACACGACTAAGTGTAACCTGTCAGGAGGTTGGCAACAGAGGCGAGAGGACATAGCTGATCCCAAAGAATAGCTGAAAGTAAGGATGAGGGAGAAGTTGGGATGCTGTACTTCCTTCACTTCGAAACTGCCCGTCCCTTCCCCTTCAAGTCTTTTGTGGGTTCCTTTCTCCGCACGGGAAGAGGTGCAGCGCCACCGGTTTCTGTTATCTGCTGGGGCCAATTGATCATATCTGCTACCTCGTGGTGGACACCTTCGTCCCCGCTAGCCTCCCTCGGCTGGGACATGTTCGATGCACTGCTAGGTTCTGCGGGAGAGTTATCGACCTCCCCTCCCCGGTCTCCGGAAACAGGAGCTTGTTTTCCGATGTCGTCTTCTCCACGTTTGCGCTTGTTTCTATTTTCCTTCGACGGTCCAGTGGCGTGTGTTTGGGTATGGCGATTACGCAAGTAGTTACTTGTGAACGTCTCTCCGCATACCGTACAGGGAAAAGCGGGATCCTCTTTGCGCGGAATTTCGAGTGAGTACTGCCTATGTGCCGCATAATGGGTCCTTCTGAGTTTGCGAGTGGTGAGTTTTGCCCCACAAACTCGGCAACCATAGCCAGCCCTTTCGGTGCTTGATCCCTCCCCGGTGGGAACCTCAGTGAACCCTTCCCTGGCGTTAAAGTCCTCGTCATCTTGAGGATCCGGAACCACGTCTGCTAGGCTCCAGGCTCCCGCCTCCCCTGCGACAAATCTTCCTTGTTTATGGAGCTTTTGGTGCTGGGCAGCAGTGTGCGGGCTAGTCAGAGTAACGGCGCACTTTACGCACCTATGAACTTTGTAGCCCTCAAGGTGAGTCTGTTGGTGTTGGCGGAAGAGCTTGGCCCTGTCAACGACAAACGGACACTGGTCGCATCTTTGCAGCGGCCGGCCAGAGTAGTGTGCCTCTGCTGCAGCTGTTAATTCTGGGGTAAGTTCCTCTGGGTGACAGAGGTGCATAGCTATATGACTTTTTAAGCTTCCGGGATTCGTGACGACGGTTGGACAGATGGGGCAGTGACAGTTTGTTAGAGGTCTGCTTCCTGCCCCTGGCTTGTCCGCCTGAACCCTCATGTGACTCCTGTAATGTTTATTGAGCCCGATAATAGTTGGGAAGGTAAGGCCACAGTCGGCGCAGACAAAACCAGCAGAGGTCACTGTTCGCAGTGTCTTTGGTTTTCCGAATGAAGGCCGTTTAACGCCAACGAGCTTTCGCTGCTGACGGGGGACCTCGTCTTCTTTTTTGGCCTTTTTGTGCGACCCTTGCGTGCTCGATTCGCCAGCATCACTGCGACCTGGTTGGAAAGGTTGAGAAAGCTCTTGATTGATCTGGGCGTAGCCGTTGTCTGGATTGTACTGTATGGGGCTTGGCTCCTGGTTTTCGGGCTCGGGCGCGAGATATTCATGGTCGCCAAAGACGTTGAACGGTGCCATTGGTACATTGACACCATATTGGGGCGGGGTTCCCCATCGCACCATTATTGGAGTAGCGGACTCGAAATAATGGGGGGGCGCATAAAGAGGGAGAGGGCTCATGGTGTAGGATACACCATTGAAGAGAGGACTAGAGGGGGGAGTTCCATAGCTTTGGTCCGGGCTTTGCTGATAACTATGATTTGGATCTCCACTAGTTTGGCTACCCAGTACTGGGAAGGGGTGATCAAACCCCGCCAGGGGCACAGAGCTGGGGTGGGACTGATTATAGTTGACTAGCGGCCCTAGTAGATCCTCGAGACCACTAGGTGTACTAGGTTGGTGAATGAATTGGGAGCTTGACGATGACGAGTGTTGGTATTCTGGAGCATCCTCGATCTCCGCAGGAAAGCAAACCTCGCCGCCGCGGGGTTCTCTTTGATGTTGTAATTCTGGGTTTACTTGTACCAATTAGTCACTCTAGTTTTAGGGGAGAATGATTGAGGTATTGAAAATTAAAATCAATTAATGTGCGCCCCGGAGCGACAGACCTTGCTCCCCAAGGTCAAAAAACCTAAATCCCCAGTCCTTTGTATCGTTCTCAATTTTAACAGGTGAATCATCTGGTGGCAGCTGATCTGACAGAAAATCCATTTTCAGGTCCCAATACCTCTTTGTTGTGAGCGCGTATTGTTAGTTCTTGGCCTAAAGTTTGCGGTGAACGGTGTCTGGCGTAGGTATCGAGAGTCTGATAGTGAGAGAGAGAGGTGAGGTGATGAACCGGGATTCTTGGCAATGTTGGAAAAGGCAGAGGCGATCCGGCATTCCTTAAACCCGAAAGGGTGAAAAAGCTGGTGTTTGGTGCCCAATTTGGACCTGTTGGGGCATAATTAATGGTCTTTTGGAGAGAATCATATACGAAGTATACGAAGGAAAAGAGTTGTCAAAAACTGTAAGCAATTCAGGGTTAGGGCTGGGGACTTGGAGATACCACGTCCTTCCTTCCTGACATCTCCATCTTCGCACCTCCATCTCCACACCTCCACCTCCACACCTCCACCTCCACACCTTCATTTCTTACCCCCCCCCCCCAGCTCCCTACCCTACTAATCATACATGAGCTAATCGGTGAACTAAGCAGTAGATTCAGCGAGTTCAAACAAGCACCGCACCGGGCGTAGAGTCGAGCAGCCAATCCAAGCAGCGAATCAAGCGGCGAACCAAGCAGCGAACCAAGCAGATATGGCAGGTGAATGCCTACAGCGAAGACTTGTATTATTTAACCGGGAAGTAAATAAAGGTTTAATCTGTGGAGTTTACCTCTGCAGAATGAGCGTGAATACTGGCCTACCTGCGCATTGGGGTAATTCAGCGAATAAAAGGTTCTTATAAAGCCATTATCATGTATTAAAATCATTTACTAATATAAAGATTAATCGAAACATAGGTCAATAAGAACCATTGAAAAACAATATTAAGAATCAAAAAAAGCCCTATAATAGGCCCATTATTGGCTCAATATATTATTATGTCAACTGGTGCTAAAGAATCTGGGCTGTGCTATTTTACACTCGCGACAATCAAAAAAAGTCCCAATGAGCAGACCTCAAACACAAACCCCAGGATGCCCACAATAGGAGTTAAACGTAGTCCGTAGTATAGAGTACTGAGGCAGGCCCTCAACTCGATATATATCACCTACCTTGCGTGGCCCCTGAAATTAGCTACTGTTCCACACTGCGGTGAACCCCGCCCAGCTTGGCAAGCTGGAGGCCAACCCCGTAGGTGAGTGGCCCAATTTGAATCATGAATGTGAGAGGTACTAAACCACAAAAGTATTTATAAATTACAAGTGTTATGCTATTGATTCACTTCAGTCCTATATCAATTTAGTCCCCAGGTGGGCCTCCCACAAGAACCCCCCATTTTCCTGCAGAATTCCAATTCGTACATTCACGGCCCTGGTACTGGACACTCTAAGGTTCCCCTATCTCTAAGCCCCCGTGTCAATCTTTGGTCGAGAATAACGCCCCTTGCATTCCTCGGCCTGCACTGTGATGGCACGGTAGTCCCGAGTGATAGTTCATGAAGAACACATCACATATAATTGGTCATGGGGTATCACTCGCCGCTTGGCTTCATGTCCTGTTGAAAGGAGTAATCAACTAGTTTGATTGTCGATATCTAAATCTATTGCTAGCTATCTTAGAGAAGTCCAATACTTTATTATTGACAACGAGCTCTCCATATTCGACACCGTGACCTCAGAACCTTGAACGGAGTATATCTAACATTTTTAAAGATCATTTAAACTTTGGGTCGTATATGAAGTTTACCCATGGAAGACAGAAAGATATATATGTTTCTGGCATAGTCCTAGGCGTGATTGCTAATTAGAAGCAACACCAGTCTCTTGTTCACATTGGTCGATTTTCTGATACCTGTCTCCTTTAGTCTTCACCAGCCTTGGAAATCCGAATAGATTTTGTGCGATTTCTCCACCTCTCTATTCCAGTAATTCCAATCAAATTCAAAAACATGTTAATGTCCCAATAGGCCTCGTCCTTTCCGCTTACTCCTAATACAAAAAGCTCTCCGGCTCTAAATCATAATATCTACGCACGGCTTACAACCGTTTCCGCATTCTCTCCACTGCCATGCTAATCTTCCCGCTCAAATAATGGATCCTATGCTTCAAGTGCGGCTTCCTCAGCCTTCCCACTGCCGTCACCTCCTCCTCCCTCTCCTCTTGCACCTCTCTGTGTAATTTCTTCCTGCTACCCCCTTTCCCGAGCATATTGTCCACCTCATCTTCAAACAACAGGTGACTAAATCCTGTCCTCGTCCTCTCAAACCTCACCGGCCCAAAATCCGGATTCGACGGCATCCTCGCCACCCTCCTTACCCTCTCCGTCCTCCTCAATCTCGGCGCCTCAATCCCCACCTTGATTGGTGTGTACTCCCGCGCCTCGCCCGCTTCGGCCGTAGTAGAGTACCGGTCATCCTCCTCATCGGCATATGGTGTCCGCTCTCTACCGACGCCGTCGAAGCCCGCAAATAAATCAGGCTGGTTCTCATATGTCGGGGAAAGAATAACGCCGGTGGTCGGCACTAAATGTAGCGACCGTGAGCGCGGTACTGTCGGGAACGGACGGAAGGGGTCACCAGAGGGGCTGGGGTAGGTTGGAGAGCATTCTTGTACTATGGTGCCGAACCGGGTAAGGATATTGCGCATGGGGATGGGGGGATCTTCGAAGCGGGCGAGAGGGTCTTCGTCTTCGACTGTGGGCTTTAGGAAGCTACCTGCGCGCCTTCGTGCTGCGGCATGGGTAGTCGAGGGCGCGTCGGCGAAACGGTCGGCGAGGTCGCCCACGGCGGGGGGGATGGATGGGTTGGCGAAGTGCTCGCTGATTCGACCCCCTAGGTAGGGTGGCGGCGAAGAGCCCGGAGTTCCCAGCTCTGAAGCCTCGCTGAGTGATACGGTGCTCATGATATCCAGCGGCGGTAAATCGAGCGCTGACAGCGGCGAGACAGTTGGGCTCCTGTCTGGCACATTCAGTCCCTCATCGATCGTACAGACCACATACGGTCCCCGATCAGCAAATGCCTTTGTCCTAGCTCTTCTACCCACTTCCTCCATTTTCAAAATCTGCTCCTCTTCGGTCTCGGTCTCTGTCTTGTCGTCCTCATCCAGCTTGAGCCAGTACGGCCCTGGATCTCCCACGACGTAGGGTCCGCGATTTGCGAACGGTATGTATCGCCCTCTAGGTTGTGTCGGCGCTGAGGGAGATGGCGGCGGCGGCGTAGGGCGGGGGCGCGGCTGCAGAGTCATGGAGCGGAGCATGCTTGGGATCGGGACGCGTGGTTGTGTGGGGTCGGGGTTTGACATGTCGCGGCGCGCAGAGGAGTGGCGGAGGGTTCTGGTACGTCCTGGGGGGGTTGGGGCGGTCCCTCTAGGTGCGGAAAATGTCATGTTTGGGTGTATGATTCTAGTAAAAGAAGGGTTGTTTTAAAATGTTTTGAAATGTAAGGTGAGTTTGATCGTTGTAGAAGTTGGTGGTTATTTCTTTTCTAAACCAAAGAAACCGATGGTAACGGTGAGTTGGAGAGAAGGAGAAGTACCATATATAGGTCATTTTCTTTTCGAGAAGGCCCACCGATAACCCACGTTTCATAGTGCTGGGCTTGATTATTGGCGGTTTTCATTTCAGTTGGAAGGCTGGCTCTTGAAACGTTGAAACTGAAGGTTAAGTGATGGGTCAAGGATGCTAATTTGGAAATAGACAGTACTAAATTGAGAATGATTATTAATTCTATATATGGCTATCCAAGGTGGATGTCGTCCCTATTTCATAGGAACGGAGCAAGGGAGAATATCTGTATACGGGAAGGGACGTCCATAAGGAGAAAATAAAAGAGAGCACCATACAGATAAAGAGGGAATGGGACTGAATAAGGGAAGATGAGGAGACATAGACTTTGCGCTGATTCGTCAGCTTTTTTTATCTGGAGACATTCTAGCATATTCCAGCAAAGGATGCCCACAATCTGAAAGAAAGCCCCTTTGTTTGTCACTAGAAACTCGAATGCAAAAGTCTACCTCCCCCCAGACGCCTCTGCGATAGAGGCAATGATAAACCATGATCTTAGTGAGCCGATACTCCATTTTCTTTCAAGTTCGGCCTGGGATGGGAGTCAATATAAGTCTTAACTTTTAAAATGTGGTAGTATAGTAGCATATAAGGTGGCTAATTAACTGTGTTTTTCCCCCGCAAGGATACATGGAGCTATCAATTAACATTATCAGTCACAAAATCAACACACTCACACTACTTCAGTGTTTGCAATGGTTGATACCGGTATGAATCCGCCACCACAAGGAACTCAGAATTGTACCAACTATTTAACCCGCTCTTCCAAAATGGTTAAACCGGTAATACCATTTATCTAAATGGTAAGTGGGTTAGGGTTCTTGGCTGTTGTTTTGTATCATAACCACCATGGCCTGAAGCTCAAACTGTACTAACTGTCTCGCTCTTATTTAGTTTTGTACCGGTTTGTACCGGTAAACCGACGTCCCATTGCAAACACTGCACCACTTCCACAGCTCAGGAAAATGAAACTAGGAGGATAAAATTCCTAAGTATTCACAATTACCCCCTGTGCAGAATTCTTTACCCCTCTGCCGCTCACACGCAACTATCTAATCGTCTATCACATAGTTTTGTAAATCAGGGAAATTTAGTATTCCTAAAACGATAGCTACCTCCACGACATTATGACATGGTCCTATCTATCTACCTAGATGTTCATCTAACCCACTACCAGTACCGCCGTTTCCGAAGATACTGTTCTATTCCCGTGGATATTGCTCTGGCGGGCAACATTGAACAGTTTCGTTTATCTGATGAGAGTCTAATCAGTATGCGCCCATAATCTTGCAGAAAAATACATACCTAATTCAGGATTCCCATTGGACCCCGGAATCCCTCATCAACTCGTACTCCATTTCAAAGGCCAGGATCTCTCTTAGCTCTTTGTGCATCTCCCATGGACTCTTTCCTCGAATCTCCATGGGCATCGCCTCAGCCTTCAGGAACCCCTCCCAGGTATTATCCTGCTTGTCTTTCTCTGTTTCCGCCTGTTGCTCCCCCTCCTCCTCCTCCGCCTGCTGCCTTCCCTGCTGAGGATCGGAGTAGAACGCAGCCTCTTGGCCAAAGGTCGCTACTGCGCCCGCCTTTAGCTGGCGAGCCATCCACCACAACGTAGCGGGAATGTCCAAGACGTACTCGTCCCCGGGACATTTCTCTCCATCCCCGATCTCACCCTTGTTGCCAGCACCGCCCCCATTGGCCTCCCTATTCCCCTCCTCATCAGTCTCAGTCTCCCCCATAACAGGCTCGGGGCCCCTGAACCCAGCAACCCCCCATCTGTCCCCCTCCCACCCTTCCTCTTCGGTCCCCTCCATGTCTCTGCAGTACTGGTCCCACTCCTCACCAGCCTTCAGAACATTTAGATGCGTGAGAATACGATCCCGCTCTCTCCTAAGCCCGGCAATCCCACTTTCCACCGCCGCGATACCCGCCAGAATCTCGTAGCCCAGCTCGGCCTCTTCCTCAAATTCCCACAGCGGGACGGAACCTCGGATGCCGAGAAAGTGGGAGAGGGAGCAGCTATTGCCTAGACCGACACCGTGGAGGAGAGAGAAGAGTTGGCGTAAAGTGGATTGGGCGTCGTTCCAGCTCTGTTGGATGCGGAAGTAGGTATGACGGAGATCAAGCTCGAAGGAGGTACGGTGTGAATCGGAGTCTGGAGGTGGGGGGGAGAGAGGCATGAAGGTAGGTGGTAGAATGATCATTGAGAAATTCGGAGGGGTGCTCGGAGGGGAATCTGGAGGGGAGGCCGGTGGAGAGGGGGTAGGTGAAGTAATTACAGGGATTTTGTCGAAGATTGAGGTCATTGTTGGAAGAAATACGAAGAAGATGAGAAATGGATATTGGCTGAAAGGAAATCAAGAACAATGTTCAAAGCCGAGGGAAAATACCACAGAGTAGAATTTACAGGGTAACCTTTGAATATATATATACGTAGCCAGGGAGTTACGAGGCGGCTGAGACTACGCAGCTCAGACTACGCAGCTCAGATATCAGTCGTAGCTGACTACGTATAGGAAGCGTCACTCTCTGGTTTTTATATGTGAAGAGCTACGCAGTCTAGCCTACGCAAACTACACGAATTCGAATTGTGTCGTCACCATTTGTACGCAGCCTTTGGCGAGGCAGCTACGTAGTATTAACTAGCTCGTGTCATAGCGATAGAGAGAAGGTTGCTCAGCCGGGAGAGTAAAATTGTTGCAAACAGGGAAAAGCGGCAGGGGGTAAGTGGGATCCAAAACACCACTACATATAAGATAACCATCGAAATAGAAAAGGCCAGGCAAGGTGATACATGCTATAGAATAGCCAGGCGCTCTTTCATGCGCCGTATATAAAAGCACCTCTGTATCTCCTTCCGATCGTCGTTAATTACTGGACATTTTGACGACCTGAGTGCTAGTACCTGGTCACGTGACTCGAGTGATTTCTCATGAGTATTCATCTATGTTGGCAGCTCGCGCGCGATATTTCCTAGGTGGGCTTTCCACACCTTCTTTTCCCAATATTGGCTTATAGCTTTCCATCTACACAGTTCTGAATCAAAGCTAGAAATCGACATTCCGAAATCAAGTGCTGCTGGTCAAGGCAATCTCTGGATATATGGCGGAGGTGAGAACAGCAATCTGGGGCTGATTAGAATCTACTCCAGCATCGATGCTGGGTTGCACTGATAAGGGTATGATGGAGTGATGAATATAATTAGCTTGTCATTTACAGTTTACATTTTCTCACTACGCTGTTACGCTCAAGCCACATGTGATACTGGTATCCCACTCTACAACCGGTTTTGTAAGCAATAGAGCAAGATCAGAAGGAGAAATATATCTTCTTATTTAACTACCTAAATACAGAAGAAGAGGACAGAAAAAGGCTCGGGGAGTTCAGCACGGAGCTAAACCACCTTACTCTTCCTCGCCTCCTCCGCCCTAACCTTCTTCCCCCCCTTCTTCTTTTTCCCCTTCTTCTTCTTATTCTTCTTACCCGTTTTTGCCTTCTCACCTCCCTCCTCCTCCTTTTCCATCATTCCCTCCTTAACCTCCCCTTCAACACCGCCTTTCTCGATAGCTTCGTACCTATCTCCCAACTCATACAGCTCGCCCAAGAGTCTGTCGATTGCGTTGATCACGCCTGTAACATTCTCGAGGTTATCCTGGACGCATCTCACGTCCGACACGCCCTCGAGATACTTCTCGGAATCGCTCATGCCCGCAAAGTCACGCTTGAGCGGGGAGAAGCGTTCGGCAGCGAGGATCTGGGTCTTGGCCTGCTCGAGGAGCTCGAGGTTGGCAACGGTGTTGGTCAGCTCGATGGCGGCGGCGATCGCGTCGGCATGGTGGGCGCTAAGGGAGCGGGGATCTCCGGTGGGGTTGCTATAGGGAATAGGCATTAGTAATGGTGATAGTAGAGGTGAGGAGGAGAGGGCAGGGGGAAAATACGATGTGGTAGTAGAGATCATGGAGGCTGCGCCGGTGCCGGTTTCTGGCTTAGAGTCGGTTGTGTGTTTGGAGCGGATTGGACCGACGCAGGATGATTCGCTGGATGACATAATTGCGATGCAGACGGTGGTGTTCGATGAAGATGTATGTATATGGCGGGTGGTGGTGAGGTGTGATGGAAAAGTACAAAAATGCTTGGTTGCCCCACTTGAGCCATGTAGTCACCTCCTACCTACGGTGCTTCTTTTTCTCGGCGTCTGTTATATTATGAAATTTTTGGTCGCCCTGAACTTCTATTCCCTCATATCATGTGGTGATGGGTCAATGATTTGGTTGCCTGGGTGCCACGTGAGCGTAACTAGAGACATTCATCACCATTAATTCTCCAAGTTACATGCTCTCCTACGCAGGCCCAGGGGTGGAAAGCGGCTGCCTACAATTTACTTTTTATCAAATTCCTTCACAGTAGCCTAATCTATTTTCAGAAATCTCGTAATTCTGTTAATAGCCCGTAGAGGGCGCAGTCCCGCGCGACCCCACCAACGACCTTTACAGGATGTTCATCTAATCTACCAATCGAGGGGCCACATACCAGGGACTCATAGGCTCCATATCCCTTCTACATCCTGAACTTTCATGTTCAAGTTCATGGTTGGTGCAATAAGTAAGAAAAACCATCCGTAGGTTCAGCTACCCAAGCACCAGACGAAAGAGAAAATCTCTAACAAGGAGTACATGTAGTATTCATGCGAATGGTGTACCGACATGAGAAACACTTTAAATTCTGCAAGGAAAATGTTTAGATTCCAAGATTGCACCCAAGGTTCTATAACTCTACGTATAGTAGTAGCTGCTTCTACCCAGCGGAAGAGATAACCAGCTACATATACTTATAATATAGTTTTAAGCGCCGGGTACGCGAACGTTCTCCCACCGGCAGCCCTAATGGAATTACCTTATTAATTTTTGTTCTGCTCCCCATTCTGCGAGTAGGAAATCTCCAAGAGAGCATAAGTTGATGATATATACGGTTAGCCTTGTCTGTTATTGTTCTGGGGCAGCATTTATCCCTATGCTTTTATCAAGTATTTGCCCCTCGGTACCCTAAAAACACTTCTCATCGACCTCGGGGGCTTGTTGCAGAATGTGGGGGGGGAGCCACCAATGGCTAGAATTCTAACGTACCCGACCGAGTATATACGGTTTTTTAACCTACCCGGGAGCTATTTTGCGCGGGGAGGCGCCGGCGGTGTATCACTGCTAGTGAGAGCAACCGGTAGTTTCTAGAGACAATTGAGGGGCTTCGTAGAGGCCCTGCTGCGGAATTGGTTGGCAGGCAAGGGGGGTTTGTAGTTTAGGCGAGGGATTGATGCTTTACCAAGAACCAGGCCGAGCACCACCAGCCCTAACCCTGACCCTACCCCACCATGCTGTTATATTTTTTTTTTTTGTTTAATTTTTCACTGGCATGCTTTTTCTATCTACTTTTACTTTAAATGAAAATCGTAAACAAAGGAAAAACGAAAAACTACAAGATTAAAGTAAAGTCAAACTAGCAGCTGATTCAAACATATCAGAAATCTTTCTGACCTCCGCTAAAGTTCACTGCTGGAAACAACTTCCGTGGGTAAGTTCCTACTTGCTACCTGATTTTGGGTGGCCCTCCGCCAGCACTTCCGCCCACCCCACCCCACCATCCTTCCAAGTTAATTTCCCTGTTTTCTTCCCCCTTCTCCGCGCTGCCTTTCCCAGTCCATATACAGCTCTGGCATTTTCATCTGACTGGACCCCGATAAGGCCTAGGTTGTTTCTCTCTCCCCCGAACTCTCCTATAGCCTCTAATCTACCGATAGCAGTCACAGCACCCCCACTTCCCACAACAGCACACATCCACAGATGGTCCCTCTTCACCTCCTTTCCTTATCAACCGCTCCACCATCCCTTCTGATAGAGATCTAGAGCGATAGACATATCCCGAAGGCCCATTTCGATACGACTAGATTTCGCGTCCCAGCTTCTACTACAAAATAAAGTTCCGCGTCGAAAATGAATTTTTTATCCCATAGAGCGCAGGTTTAAGAACACAAACTAATACTTTCCAAGTCAAGAGTATTAACCCCTTTCCCAACCCCTTAAACTTATTCTTTGGGAAACTTACAAAAAATAAACTCCGCCATTAGAGCCGCTTCAAGCACGCGCACGTGTTTCGGGCACCCAACCACACCCAGTGCACCAGACGACCCCCCACCCGGAATCTACCTACACTCCAACGTCCCCAAAAACCCCCCAAGAGAGGTATATGACAGGACTACTACATGTAGTCTAAGTACGTTATGTATCGGGGTGGTCAGTGTTCTTCGTCTTCCTTCTCTTTTGTTTAAGAGTGTTACCCACGGCCCTTCTACGCCGGTAATTGTGGTAAAAACCTGTTTGGAGCAATAGATTACCACCAATCCTGACCAAATAACTCGGATTAATCCCCTTATTTGATTAATTACCTAGATTCGACCAACTACTCTTATTAAATAACCCCCATAGGGTCTCTTTTTTGGTGTATAGAAGCGATATGCATCTGTCTTGTGGGATCGAAAGGGGCGTGTCCTCGGTCTTTCCCACACCCCGAGTAGATATTCTCTAGTCCATCACTAGTCTATATTCTCCACTCATGCACATATGCAGTCATGAGGACTTTAGGCGCATCTAATAGCATATCAAGTCACGCCAGGAAATGTTTCTTTCTACACATTTTTTGATTTTCAACTTTTGCAACAACCCACAAACAAACAACAAACGACGATATCCAGCGCCACCCCTCTCAACAACCCTTTCAGACAAAGTACGCCAACGGGAGCCTCATTCGTACTTCATAACCGGATTAACTCCAACCTATACAAGCTCCGTATTCCTAACGACAAGTGCAAACTTCGGATTAATTCACACGGGAGCGACGTGTAGCATATGCGGCTCTGGCAGCACCCCTCGGTGGACCTGAACTCATCGCCGCGGTGGGTACACTTCTCCCTGAAAGATTCTTGCACGGAGTGGACCCCTCGGAGGAAGAAGTGTCTTCATGGCTAAGGATATGATGTCCACGGAGGCTGCTACGGCACAGCCGAGGGTGGGAATCAGTACTGAGAGAAGGGAGATGCACTTCATGTTGATGTTCTTTTGTTCCCTTGAAAGACTTGGGGATTTGAATCCTATTGTCGGGGGTGCTTGACCATCGGTATGGGGAAAAGGAGTTTATAAAATGCTCAGATGACGGATGCTCCTTAGGGTCTACGGGTCTCCCCTGTGCGAATGTGACCGTTGAGGTCTCTGCTTCGGGCAATAGATGATTTTGCTTTACCTCAACCTGTCCTATTCCCAGTCGCATAAATATAATTCAACCACCATATGGTAATCTTCTAAATCAGTCACCAATTTTAGGTCTTCCTTCGTGGGTTTTACTTCATGCTTATTGCTCCATACTTTGAGGGCCGAGTCCAAGCTTTCACTGAGCGTATCTGTGTCTAGCAGATAACCCTACTTTCGAAAGGCATTTCCGCAACATATATATAGCCTAAAACGTGTTTTAGAATTGGCAATATGATTGTGCCCACACCGTATCTGGTTCAGGAAATACCTCTGCAGCTTTCCCGTAGAACACGAATATGTTACCCACCACTCTCCTTGACTGGGCTCTACAACCTCAACACTGAACAAACGTTCCCGGGCTGGTATTATTTGCGAAGGAATGCATGCAATTACCCTTTCCCCACACTCAGTCTTTCGATGTTCCGTCTCTCTCAATCTCTCTGCACCCAGCCCTGCTGAGCCAAGGGGGGGAGATGCATAAGCTTTCATAATTATTTATGCAACGTCAGGGAATGATGAAACGTAGATTTGTGGTGAACAATATCATTCCGAACTCCGGAGTATTTTTTCCTTTGCCCTCCCCCCCGATCTGCATGACCGAATCCAATTCTGCACCTCCGCAGTTGCCAAGACTTCTATAGTCCCGTAGCTTGCCCAAAACATTCAACCTAGTTTAAGGAAAGTTTTGTAAACGGTCCCAATCTAGGGGTTTTATGTCCATTACTCTGGAATCTGAATATGCATAACATTCCTTGGGACGTTATTCCCATACTTCTGTATTGTTACCCTATCTCTATCTCTGTACCCTTTGCCAACTTGCATGAACACAAAGACTATAATAGTGGTCCCGAACTCTGTTTCCAAGAGACAATATAAATGCCTGGGGTGTGGGCCATCCCCACCCTCTAAGCTCGGGCGGTGATGGGAAAATCTCTGGTGGTCCAGTAATCATCAATACGCTGCTTGTACTCGACCGGCAGCTCTCTGAACCTGATCAGCACCCGATCGCGCTTATCGACCTTACATGCGAAACATTTTAGTCTCCGGCAGCACAACTCGCCAGCGAAGCGGAAAAGCAATGCCATCTACTACAGACAATCAGAATAGAGGCATCCAGACTCGACAGACAGCCTCTTCCCCTTTTGTAGTTGCTTTCATTGCCCTTGTCTTCATATATCCTAAAACAGTTTCACGAACAATGGGAAAGGGAAGAAGAAAAGAGAGAGAGGAGAAATAAAAGAAAGAATGAGAACGAAACGAGAGGAAGCAACAAATTGTGAAGTGTGCTATGGTGGTGTTCTTTTCTTTTCTTTCAATTTGTGCGTTTGGCGAGGAAGATTCGCCCCGCCTCCGGCCGGCAAAGTGGGAGGAAAGGCTTTGTCGTTGATAATAACATATTGGTGGGACCCCACAGTAGCCACTGGAACATCTTCTTGGTGGTTGTCTAACGAGTGATATATCATGCGCCTTGGCATTAACGCGAGTAATATCTGGAGGTATTTGTTAACGTATCGTAGTGGACCATAATACCACGTCTATCTATGTTGAACTCGCAATGCACATCGCTTAACAAGATAAGCACTCCCTTTAGCATTGATCAAAGTAAGGAACCGATCGGATCTTGTTTCACGCCGGAAGACTACATATTAACTTTGTGCGATGTGATCAGCGGGTATATTTCAGTCACCTGATATCTACGGACCATATATAGGGCAATTGAAGTTGTATTGGACCTTTGGTATCTGGGAACCGCGCCGAAGGTTCAAGTATCGGTAAGGATAAAGGTCTTTCCCCGAGTATATTAAGTCCCTCTACTCCACCTCACCACCCCGCTCCCAAACCCAGCCCCATCTCCGCTTCCTCCCATTCAAAAGGAACTTCCTCCCCCCACCCCCCCCCCCCAAGGATGAGCCCCACAACCTACACCCCCATCGCCATCGCCGGTCTTGCTGCCGCAAGCGTCGACATCACCATCAATGAGAAATATACCATCTAAGCAGCGACTCCGGTGCACAAGAGCGCTATAGTCGCCATAGGGACCCCCGCATGACCGACAAAACGTGCTGTAAGGGACGGCTTTTCCTGACGCCGACTCCGTACAGATCGAGCTAGGCTGGGAAATGTCGCTAAGAAATGTAGATCATCCCCGAACGTAGCTCCGAAAGGAAAGATCCATCAGAACGGAGCTGATGTAGTTGTTATCGCAGTCGGAGTAACGGGGAAGAATAAGTGGCGGTGACGGCGAGAGGGGCTGGGTCTACTATGTTGAAGATGACGGTTCTTATCCCATAGAGGGGGAGTGTGGGGTGCATGACGGTAGACATCACGCAAATTACCCGCTATCACCGTCGATAGATAGGAAACATACGTTGTCGAGAAAGTGCTAGATAACCATCCTCCTCTGACAGTATTAATGGTTGTTACCCACCACTGTCTTGGTATTTATCATCATCTCTTATCACTCGGGCATAGATTATCACTCGACATTGGCATCCAGCACAATGGATTTGCTTCCGTACCAACCATTGGGCCTAGGCCTATTCTCCAGTACATATGTCATACAATGAGGACACAGTATCTTTCATTCGCCAGTATATAAAACCTCTCTATAGCCATGTAGTCACTCAATCATAATGCATGTATTCAATCCCCCCCTGCAACCAGATCACAAAACACGCAGAGGGGAGAATTATTATTTCAATCCTGCACTTGCATTTCTCCTAACGCTATTCGAAAATATACAGACACAGTAAATTAGAAACAACCTCAGACGCCCCTATTTCTTCACCCCACCCCCTCACCGCCCATCTTACTCAATAATGTCAGCCAAACTTCTTCACATTACCCGAACTGCCCAGAAAATTCCAAGCATCTACAGCAAAAGTTGCGAACATAAATCTCAATGCGTCTAAGGGTTTGAGGTATTAATTTATTTCCTTTATCTCAGACGATGAGTGCCAAACCCCATTAGTCGGCATACTAGGTATAAAACCGCAGTTTCAAAAATATATGACGCCGACAAACGTAGGGTACATGGTTATAGGGAGGTCGGGGCAGTGATGGAGAACCTGTTGGGAGGAAGGTTGGGGTAACTGCAGTAGTATTCATACCCTATCGCTCAGGGTTAGGGTTGGATCAGAGCCGCTGGTCCTCCAACTGCCGGTGGCTCGTTTTTTTTTTTCATTAATTGTATCCAGCCCTTAGGCTATGACAATATCGCACCACCCCAGAACTACCCTCTCTTCCACTTTCAACAAAAGAAATCATAAAAGCATAGAAAGAAAACAGAACAGTCGCACATTACCAGTTTAGTCTCCCGCTTTTCCTCACTCCCTCTCTAGGCTCCCCATCCTTGATTAAACTCCCTTTCCTGATCGTTTAGCATACAGATAGATAGAGGCACCAATAATAGAGATGACCTACATGATGATTATGCTCCGATTTCTCGGTCCCCCCCTTCCAATCTCAGTCTTTCGAAGAAGTTCCAAGCCGGCGCGCCGGCATATCGGCCGTTCGAATGTTTTTTATATAATCCGCTGTTTTCTCGGCTGGGAATCCCCCTCATTGTTCCTATTTATCATATTTTCTAGTTTTGAATTCCATTACAAGCATCGTGGTGCGGCCTTCCCTCGATTAAGTTAGTATTGTTGGTTGTCAAAAATAACCGGAAATCTTCGTTGCAACCAAAATTTGTATGAGGATGCAACTTCAACATCGCCTTCCACCACAACCATAAGAGAAATGAGACAAGGGATTTCAATTCTATGATCCTCAATAGTTATATGGTCTAGGGTTTTAATACGGGCTCAAGCGTTGTATGTTCAAAATTTGGTTGTTGTAGGCTATTTGCTTGGTTGCAAGGCTGATTTCCGGTTATTTTTGACACCCCACAATAATAAGGGTTTTACAATATAACCTCACTCTTCACTAGGGAAACTGAGATATGTTCTGCGGGGTCAGGTCAAGAACGGGCGGAGACCAATAACCTTCCACCCCACTCACTAGAGAAACCTTCCTAGTTCTCTTCTAATATCAGGACTTTTAATATATCTCCTGTCCAATATATATTAATCTCAGCCCTTCCGCAGTACCTTTCTACGCTACCAGCCGATCACCGGCCTATTATTGTCCGTAAAAGCAAGTTATTTGCCATGTACTGGCCCCCCAAGGATTGATCGATCGAGCTACATGTGAAGAAATGACTAAGGCAATTACATATCATAAACATTTCCAACAACGCTGAGGTGGCTGCGGTGGATGTAGTTTCTCCCCCGCGCCCAAACCATCCATGTATGCCTTCCACATTTAATTTTTGTGGCCCACTGGTAGCAATGAAATCCATGGGGGCTGAAGAAAAATGAGGGATATCTACATGTACGTACACGTACACACGAGGAGCGAAACACTATCCATGAACCCAGAAACCGACAATGATGTTTTATGACCTACTTAGATTCTCGCGGAATGAAGTATCGTCGCGTCTGGGTCATTATAGATGATATTCCGGCCCTTTTTGGCCAATATTTCTTTAGATCTTTTCCCCTGGAGGTCCTCTGGGCTCCTCTGACAAAGATTTGAGTGGACAAAGACGTTTAGGAGGAGCCGATCTTCCTTTGAGCTACCTTAATGTAGTTAGTATAATGTCCATGACTATTAAGATATTTGGAGGTTCTACCGTTAATGCGGGAACGTTGTCCGTTTCTCCACCTTGAGAATGTGCGTCCATGTTTTACGCAATCCGAACGTGCATCCATGTTCTACGCAACCAGTGCGCACCTGTGAGTATGGCTACGTATTTCTCTGAATTACGCTGCCAGCCCGTTGAGCTGACTACGTAACACTCTGTTTGAATTGTCTGCGTCTTTTCCGAGCTGCGCTACCTCATACGTAGTCTACGTACGCCGCTTCTTCTTGATTCGTGGGTCTTCAGTCCGGTTACGTTATTGTCTACGCGGTGGTCTACGCTTCTCTCTACGCAGTTAACTACGAGATGTAGAGCTACGAGGCTTCTACGAAGTCATATCTACGAGTCGACTACGCAGCCACCACCTGTCACGTAGTCTGTGGTTATGCAGTCATTCTCTAAAGGTACTTTTCCTTTGGTTCTTCACTCGCGTTTTATACTTTACACAACAAATTATTTACTCCCCGTCCAGAAACCCCCGGATGTCGTTCCATTCTAGCAACAGGAAACGCAAGCCCCCCAACCTGGTATATATCCATCCTTTGAAAAAATAATTTGGCTCCAGCTCGGGATTTTGGGCTGACATCAAGGAACAGTACATAGTAGATACCACCTCATCTACAACATATACGACATGAACTTATTTCAGACCGCAGTCAAACAATCCCAATTGATTATGGTGACAGTATCTACAGATATGCAAGATCCCAGGAACTACCCGTCTGGATGTCATCTTT
Organism: Morchella sp. 2018-W30; assembly: GCA_024713625.1. NCBI lineage: Eukaryota > Fungi > Ascomycota > Pezizomycetes > Pezizales > Morchellaceae > Morchella > Morchella sp. 2018-W30. The sequence goes on along the minus strand of JAMJEW010000008.1, from coordinate 1,664,230 downwards.
GCAAGTTGCAATCTTACGATATTCAGTCTTGCGGGACTGATTTTATAGAGTCTGCCTAATTTTTTGGAGAGACGGGAGTGCAAGCGAAAGTGGCAAGGGGCCCCAAGCCGAGAAGAGTAGGGCTGGAATATTGATAAGGGTACAGAAGAAGATTGCGACCCGGAGGAGGACACTGTTGAATTTACAGACAGAATAGGAAGATGGTATTCTCAAACTCTCACGCTACAGAGCGGACTTTAATCGGCCAGTGAGTTAATATTTCAATTCTAAAGGGCCGACGAATTTATATACACCGACGCCATCTATACAGAAAGCTGCAGAAAAAGGAGGGCAAATTCTATATTCTCCAAAGAGGAAAAAACAAGGCGACGGCCCCAAAATTGTCACTCTAGCCTCGTCACATGCCGACCTAGGCCCCCGTACCCCCCCCACCGTCCATCGGAAAGATCATATTGGCCATGACACTCGCAAAATACGTATCCTCGTTGATCCTCCTCCCCCCTGGCGGGACCTGGGTCCCTGGGCCACCCAAGACTCCCTCTCTCCACTCCGGCCAGACACGGCGCCGAAGAAGCACGAACCTTGAAACGGTAACATGGAATGGATCCTCCATGCCAATGAGGCGACGGTGAATCATTTCCTTTTCGGCTCTGAAGAAGAGGTCCTTGTAGATCATCCAGGCCTTGAGCATAGGTTCGAAAACGGGGTTGGTGGCGTAGGGCGGGCGTTTGATGATGTAGTCGAGGCAGAAGAGGGCATCATGGAGGCGGTCAAGGTTGCGGGTGCGCTCGTGGGTAGTATGCGCGGCGTGCAGGTTTGTAAGGAGGTGGGCGTGGTTTGGGTGTAGGCCGGGAGAGGGAAAGGCGGTGAGGAGGGGGAATCCATTTGCGCCGCTGATTGGGGTGCTAGAGGCCGCGGTGGTACCAGGGGAGATTGAAACGCCGGGGCTAGAGGATGCAGCTGAAGAGCTGGAGGGGCCGGCGGTGGGCGGAGTCGTCATGAGGACTTGCAAGTGTCAGATGGAAGGCCCAGTGGCTGGGGCGGGGTTCGTATGCAACTTACAGCTGTGCTTTTTCTTCTTCCTTTGTCAATGGTGATGGTCGAAGGTTGAGACACGTACTCTTTGAGGTCAGGTAGAAGGGTCGAGCTGGCGGTCTAGAGAGTATAAGTGGAAGGGGGCTACTGGGAGCCGGCGCGGCATCACTCCTCGAGACGACTGGATTGGTCCTTCCGGCTACCATACAATTTGCGTCTAGAATCCTAGTAGGGGTGCGGGGGGGCAACACCCCGCCTACAAATATCTTACCTCTAAATCGCCATCATTTACATAGTTCATGCGCACAGGCCCTGGTATGTCAGTGGATATGCTTTTGAAATTGCGCGTTTGGGGGGCCGGTTCTTATTGTGCCTAAAATAATGCATGGATAATGTCGAAGCACAAAAGGCGTGGGAGGATTTCAGGTTTAGGATTTTTGAGGATCTAAAAGAGGAAATGCAGGAAGAACTATCCGGAGTATTATAGGAGGTACAGAGAACTTTAAGATTGACTAGCGACACCTTCTTTTCATATTCTGTTAGGGGGGGGGGGGGACGTACCTACTTGCCTCGATGAGGCTCGAGATAGTGAAGTTCCAGGGTTAGGGTTCACTCCACACAACATCAGTTCCCGCTATATTTTATCAATTTACAGAGCTGTTGTTCTAATACAACCTTTGGGTATAGGTATCAAAAAAACCAGACTGGCACCCTTCGGTAATGGTAAAAGATAAATGGTACTAATTAACCCCAAATTAGGTGACCTTGACAGCAAGAATTACTTTCCCCCATTAGCTATTTGACTATTTGAGCCCTTATCGGCTCCCGGATCTATTATATTCCTCATAGCGCACAAAACCATATATGGACACCCTAGATACAAGCACTCCCCGCCCAGTCGATTCCCCCAAACAAAGAACTAACATATCCCAGAAATATCGCGCCAACAAAAAAAAAAGAAATATAGCGAACAATGCAAGATATATATATGAAAGCCCGTGTAAAAAACGCAACCCATCAGTGTCTCTGTAACACAGTAAATTGACATGCGTACCTGCAACCCCTAACTATGACAGAGACCAGGAACTAATCGTCCTAAGACTCCATTCCCGAAGAGTCAGAAGCTGGAGCTTGGACATTCTCTTCCTCCCGTCTTCTCCTAATATCGGACCTGACTGCCTCCTGAACTATATCTGAAATCGTCTGGGCAATCTTCCCAAACCCAGGCAACCATTCACCGTCCACGAGCAGCTTGGCGAGCGCGAAGAAGCGGTTTTCCGCAAAAATAAAGTCCTCATCTACTTCCCCTTCGTTGAGCTCCTCCCACTCAGTGTTGAGGTATTCGTCAACGATGATGGCCCAGTTTGTATGCAGCTCGATATTCGAGGTTGTACGGGGGTAATCCATTTTGATACGAAGATCCATTAGGCTGAGGAGAAGGTGGACCCGGTTGTAGTTGGGAATGCCGGTGCGGTGTTGGAGGAGTGTATGGGTGAGGATTTGGAGGAGCGGTTGGTGATGTTCGTCGAGGGGCAGATGGTGCGTAGTACGGAACGAAGGCATTCTGCTGTGTGGCACTGTTAGAGATTTCTGAGAAACATGGATTGACGGTATCTTACGAGTAATTAGGTTGACTGGAGGCGAGGAACGTTGGAAGTGATGACCCTTGTGGATTTAACAGAGCTTTTACCACAATTTATAGCTGCGGCAGTGCTCCAACGCGCACAGGATTGATGACCTTTATAAGAACGAGCTTTCTCCCTTTACCCTCCGATCCCAAGGATGATGAGATATATGTTTTAGGTATCCTTGCTGAAATGATAATTTGTAGCAGATGTTTGAAAACGACCAACCTATAAGCAAGGAGTAGTCGATGGGAATGAGGATTGATAGTAGGATTGAGATGGATGAAGTTCAGGAGATGATGGAGGTTAGGAGAAAAAGAATATTGAGTAGCTGGATGCAGACAGAATTGCGGATCTAAATTCGAACGGAGGAACGGACAGAGATGTAGATGGCGATTGTGATGCGGATGGAAATTTGGAAGATGGAGAAAAAGAGGAAAGAAGGCAGGAACAGAGATAAGACTTTATACATATACTTTTCTTTCTTAGCGCAGTATTTGACTGTCCTCTGACCTACCCCTCATTTAGCCCTAGGAAGGTTATTTGGACACGGGTACGTGTACCTCTTTACCTTCGGGTATTGGGGGGGGGGTGGGGACTCAAGTGCGTGTGTCCGCTGTTGCGATAGGGACACACAGTTTCTGGATTGTCAGATGAAGTTCGGGGGCGCACGTCTGCCTTGATTTCAACCCCACTTTGATTTCACCCTCGGGGGTTCGACCTTTAGCGAATTCCAGCATATCTTTCTCAGAACATTACCGATATGTACATGTGTTCAACAGGGCAAGAATCCTTTAACTTATGAGTTTAAATTGGAAACAAATATATATTTCGGCTTACAACTTCATCAAGAAACTTGATGTGATATATGTGCGCCCCCGGCGAAAAAAAGATCAAGTATACCCCAACGGATCTCAGCAACAACCACACCCGGAAGTGCTTTTACAACTAGCACCGAGAACCGGAATGTCTATCGCTGTTTATGGATGCGAGTTCTTTTATGGTACCGCGGTGTCAGGGCAGGCAGCCTCGGTATTGCAGCACAATGTTTTGGATCATTGAGATTTATTGCTTATGCATGCAAGTATGTCATCTGTGTACTTCATTCGAGACCTTCGACATCAATATTGAGGTCACTAACTAATCACGGTGGATATAACTTCAGTACGGTACTGTAGTACTGCCACAGCGAAAGATCTTCGATCGTTTGAATCGGTCTATGTACTTTGAGGTGCGGGGGGAAATCCTATATCAACCTGCCTTTACCTCCTGCTCTTGCCTACGAGAGGAAATCAGGTGGAAATATTTTCATCTCAGTATGTTATCGTACGAAGTCAGAGGTAGAGTGGAGTCGTCACTCTGTAGACGTATCAGATAGATCTTATCGTTATCTCAAACGAAATCTTATCGCCTGTCCCCCACGCCGAGGAACGGGTACGAAAAAACTTTCACAACCGATAAAAAAAAAAAAGGAGAGACCCCAGTGCTCACCTCCATTCCCGTCTTCTAATCGTCGTTAATCTCGTTAGATGTGCCCAAGACATTAAGCGACCTTCAGTGATCGATGTAATATGATCTATGGAAGCTGTCAAAGTCAAGTTCCTTCTCGATCATGATGTCTCGCCCCTTAATCTAGAAGGGGGGAAAAAAGATCTGGAGAAAACAGCCTCTATAAGCCACAGTTGCGCACGTTCTACGCAAAAATGAACATGGCGATCGTGACACAGTGACACAGGAAATGAAATTGACAGCTATGGCGCGAGTGCTCGGAAGATATAACGGCCAACTACGGACGGAGATTCCCCGAAAACTATCTCCTTCATCTCGGCCTTACGTTTCGGCAAGAAACAAAAATCAGCTCTCGGACCTTACCCGCCGTTGAATCTACATGTATGTAGCTAGCTGCGAGCCGACCGATAGACATTAATTCCCGGTACACTCAGATGCTCAGGAATTAAGGTCTCGCTCGATGTATGCATGATCACGTCTACTCTAAACAGCTCCTGCATCGGTGATTGCGGGGCTGCAGAACACAACGTCTCAGGGGTAAAATCCCGCTCGATCCTGTTGTTGTGTGATGGCGGGATCATCGGCAGAAGTAACGGGACTTCTTCCCAGTTTCTTTTTTGCTTTTTCAATAGGCAAGGCTGAAACCTTGGATGTGTCAGCATGCATTCTTCAGCACCAAATCAAAATTTGTTTCTCAAGATTTATCTTATCTTCAGCCGCAAGACAATACCTTATCGGGTGATTGTTACCGGGTCGACATAGAATTCTTCACCGACGAAGTGCAGTTTTTAATTAAAACACGAGGAACTTTTGTGTTTCCGAGGGGGATGTTGGTGATTGATGCTGTTTGTTGGTATTTAAGGTTGTGATGAACGATCTAGATATGGGATGCCGAGTGTCTAGAACGTCCAAGTGACAGGCATCCCAGGATATGCATGTTTCGTCACAATTTATATCACACTTCTCGGCCTTGCTACCCCACAAAAGCGATTCCAAACATTTTGCTCAACGGTTGGAGTATCACGAGTTAGGAATCTAGACGGTAGTAAATGTCTTTATGTGGATAGTACTCGAGAGCGATGAGACATCAACAAAGCGTAGATCATCTAGGATTATGGGAAGAGTGGGAATAGTGGGGGGAAAGAACAATTAAATTGTTTAGATCCAATCAATTCGAATCATCAAGGATGGCGAGAAATGAGTAAGAATATTAAAATTTCAATAGACTAGCTTGCCCACCAGAGAGCGCGGCCCCTCAACGAGCGTACACCCAAAGTTTGGTGGGTAGCATCCGTTGCGACGGGAAAAATAGCAGGCAATGCTCGCTGATGGGCCGTGCTCGTTGATGGGCAAGCTGGTCTACTACTTTTTACAATTGGAGAATAAGAAAAATGTAATTTCACATGGCTTTGTACCTATTTTCTTCCGATTGGCCATCATCATATCACTATCCTATCCTCAGCAGCACTGATCCAATATAAGATCGCCGCGTTATGCTTATCGTTATCGTACTATGTATATGTACCCACATTATCTCAGTTTGCACCCCTGAAGATCCTCCCCCTCCAACCGTTCATCCGATCATTTCCACCAGGCACAGACAACAACCGCCATTCTATCGCCTACCGCGCCACCAACACCCACCCACCCCATCGATCCCCCCCCATACAACTTGATTCAACCCGCGTCCCACCACACAAACGCACGAGCCCCAACACCAAACCAATACCGACAGACCCCTTTGAATTTTCTACCCACCACCACAATCGCCACCCCTTTCACCATGTAAGCAGAAAAACTATACAGCCCTGTCCCTCCCCTCCCATTTAAAGGGCACTCCCTCCCCCATCCGAAAAATCCTAATTCGCACATTCATAAACCAGCTCAACATTACACTTACATACAAACAACCACAGACACACACCCCAAACGTAACGTGGCCATGTCTACATCAACCTACAAGACCCCCGAGGAGCTCGCACTCTCACGCACGACCACACGCCTTGAGATCCCCGGATGGGCCGACTGCAAGTACTCAAACCGCGTATGTTGAACATTCTGTTGCGTGACAGGGGTATCCCTGACTGACGTGAATGGCTGCAGAATATCCAAGCTTGTCTGGTACATGCATTCCCGTTCTTAGCACCGGGAACGACAGAGCTCGCAAACTCGACGGGGAAATGTCTCCACTGCTGGTTCCTTCTTACATCAATGGAATATGCTGTGCTTAGCATGATCTTTGTTTGTGAGTATCTTCTTCTCCTATGATCTTGTCATGGTTGCATTGAGGGAATGTGTGACGCTGACATGTAGGGTGGATCAACCAGTCAAATCCATTGGTGTTGCAGTCAGCTTCGTCAAATACCTCCTCGAGTTGGTCTTTACGTGCAAGTAAAATACCATGAGGCTTTTAAGAGGAAGGAAACTTGAATGCATTATAGAAACATACGCACGGCCGTGCAATGGGAGGCGCTTTGTTCTCAGTTCTTTCTTTGGTTGGGTAGGGTGGGTAATGTGTAATTGTATTGCTAGCTGTCACTCGTTTCGGTTTGTATTTCTTTTGTTTGACGAATTTATGAATAAATGACGATTTCAAATCTATCCTACTAATTATTACGACATGTGACTCTGGATCAAATATCTCCTACACCCCTTTCTGTTTTTTTTTTTTCTAAATCACCTGTCTAAAAGACCAAAGTTTTCCCCGCTTTCACCCCCGCAGCCTGATCTGCAATATTGAATTTAATGTGGACAAAACGTACTTCTAGCATTTGAGATAGGGCATTATCGACGACATTGCGCATGCATGATCAGCGCTCAGCGCAGTGCCCAGCCATAATTTCATTGGTTCATGCAATTCCTCCTTGCATTGCATTGCAACCAACTGAACATGTGCGCGTGCTCAAAAAAAAAAAGAATCCCACCCTGTGAATCGGACGTAGGTCATTACTCTCGAAAAATTGTCTATGCATATAAGATCAGAATTACTAATAACCGGATCCGATCTACGCCCTTCAACCAATCGTGAAGGAGGTGACCCCTGGCCGGAGATGGGTTTTTGCGGCATACATGTAGTTATTCTAGCCGCAGGCGCGCTTCGGCAATTAGTTTCGTTAGATGAGTTACTGACTATTTTTACATCACCTGTGCATGTGATTGGCCGTGACGATCTGCATACGCGGGGCGCGCTCGACCCCCTTCTAAGACACGTCCCTTTTTACGAGAGTTATATAGACGCGTTACTAGTACCTTTAGGTTTGGTAGCACCCCTCCTTTAGCGTCGGGGGTTATGGGCGTCGAGATTGGGCGATTTCTAAATGGCATGTCGGTGTCGCCAAGGCCTCAGTGGTTGTGCATAGCTGGATCCAACGATGTGGAAAAAGGAAAAAAAATAAAGGAACAGGACAGGGTTCAGCAGATCAGGAGCTTAACTTCGCAAGTTAAGAGTGATATGTGTCTCCACATTGTAGGCCCAGATTCTGGATATCGGGTTATTAGGCGCGCTTCCCGGGATAGGGCAGGTTCTGTATGGTTGCAACTGATTGCTTCGAGAATATAAATGTGGCGTCTATATATAAGCTACAAAAGGAATATGCTACGTCCGTAAGCCAGCTGAATAATATAATTCGAGTAGGTGGCGGGGCTGTGAGACTTTTAAAAGCCGGTGTTTGCATTAGCAGTGGGTCTAGCGATGGATTGAATTCCTTGTCTGTGCCACATTATATATTAGACAGTGTGGGAATTTCATGACGTTTATCGCTTCCCCGTTGCATATTGGCTTCAGCAAGGCTATTGTGCGGGATTATTATGGGTGTATCGTGGATGAGAAAAAAGGCGCACCTCAGAGACTTGTGCTCCGTAAAACTGCTGCCTGGTGGCTCTCCAGGCCTTGCAGCGCAGATTAGTGCAAGTTGGAAGGAGCCTTGGAGTCAGCATCAAACGGAATAGTTGCGTAAAATAGCCAATATATTGGTTGTGTTAGGGATTTTTCGACCATACTTTGCCATCCAAGTACTCCCTGCGACTAGCCGAGCAGCCGCTTCCTCCAGGTTGATTGAAAATACCCAATTGAGGAAATAGATCACATCTCTAAAACCAGTAGTATTTTAAAATTTAGGCGCCTGGCCCATGTGGACCTTCCCGAGCATGCTAGCCTCGGGGCAGATCGAGTCCTTTTTCCTTCCTAGGTGATCTGTCAGCTCAATGCGCTGTGATATATAATAATGATTGTGTCATCGGACATAATTACTACCCAGCCCATCTTCACTCACTAAGCTTCTAGCTTCTGGTGGTCACACAGTAATTGTGAAGTTCTAACTTTATAATCACCGGAATTGCATAGGTGATGGTGCGGCGTCAATACTTGGCGTGAGTGCATTATGGAGCCAATGCTACGGGGTGAGAATTATGAAGCAAGGGTATGAGAAAGATGAAGATTTTGAGGGTGAGTTGTCGGTGCTTCTAGGGGTTGATTGAAATGTCAGGGTCAAGGAAACACTGGGGGGTTAGAAGCTAAGACACTTATCCTTGTACTATAGACCCTCCAACTTTTATAACTCGGGATGTCTCGGAAGTCTTTCAGGCGCTACTATGGCACTTGAATGGCGTGAAGCTGTCACTGATACCCTTCTTCCAGAGCCATTGGATTGCTCTGCGTTGTATCCACACTCCTCAGCCGCATATATACCTGTATCATGATGGCCATTATAGGTTTCGACTAAACCCGGACCAGATATCCACCAGTGAGGACTACATCATCCAGAATGTTATATATGTTAGTTCGTCGTAAGACATGCAGCGCAGGGCGCCTCCGCGGAGAAGTAATTATACGGAGAAGAAGCACCGTCCTTTCTAACAAAAAGCTTGTAGAATACCTATTTTAAAATCAGCCCAAAAGCATCGCGGCTGTTCTTTTATGTAATCTTCTCCCCCTCCTTCATGCCTTGACCAGGTCTAGAGAGTGTTAGACTAATATAGTGTTTACATGTTTGGAACTAGCAGCTCTAGGACACGGGGTGGATAAGACTCCTACAGCAAGACCTAGCTTCTATTCGTCCTCGGGGGCGTTACGGCTACCGCTCGCACCACAACGACACCAGCGCCCAAGCAACCCAGCTATTACTTAACACGTTTCTTGTCGTACGATACCCCCCAAGACATGACGTCGAGCACAAATCTCCTTGTCCCCGTCAGGAGGAGTTGGGCTAAGTCTGGTGATTAATATTTAAGCCAATAGTAGCAATAGTAGATTAATCACAGCCCATCACTCGCAGCGCAAGCACGGCGAAAAGAAATTTTGTCCGATTGCTCCAGCCTGTTGAACGGAGATGGACAGCGACTGTCTGTATTAGGAACCCGGGCCTATCCACTAACAATGGAGAAACTTACAAAGCAACTTGATGGGGTAGAGTCTCGGGGTAGAGTCTCGGGGTAGAGTCTCGGGGGAGATCACAGAAGTCCAGCCTGACCTCCAGTTACGGCTAATCACTCCTAAATGGACCTAGAGCGGTAGTACTTCAACATGACACATCTCACATGCAGGTATATCTACCTTGTCCGACTTACACATGCATGTATGAGGTACAAATCAAACAATTTTCCGACTTACACTTCACTATCTAACATTTGGATGGCCCTAGTATAGGATCAGCTATGGAATTCTGAGCATCGGCGATATAAAGCTTAGTAGAGTTGACTATCCTGAGCGGGATTGGGATGTTTCTTACAATACGCTATAGCAAAGGTTCAAGGTGAATGTTAGTGGAGTCATAGACTATCACTCGTAGATTATCGCAGACTCGAAGAGTAGTCAATTCACTGAATATCTTAATAACAAATTTGTAAATAAAACGGGGAGAGAAATGTGAAAACAAAAAGGGTAGATGGGGTAAGACAGGTGAGAGGGGAGGAAAGGAGGGGGAGGAGACGAGAGTATAAAAAGCAGATAAGAGCAGTGTAAGGTGATGTAGTCAGCGCAAGATCCTGCGCAGATGCTCCTCGTATAATAGCTCATAAACTTATTTGCATATGATACCTTGATAGCTCACAGTAATGAAATGCGGAACAAGCATTACCAGAGATATTGAGTAGGAAACGGGTTCGGAACCATTCGAGCTGGAGTACCAAAGTCATGGGATATCACTCGACGTGTGGATTTTGCTCGCATGATAATGTTTTTGTTAAATTCGTTAGGTCTAATCTCCTGAGAATTAAATACATCGCATAAATCTTAAAGGGCAGCCGGAAATGTGCTGTATCAAGCCGGTAGCTATGAGAGGTGAAGCCAGATACCCAGGGCGTTAGATAAAGAAGGGGACGTACACATGAGCTCTATGAATAGTTATATCTTAAAAGGGCTCCAGGGGCCAGAGACGGTGCAGGAATGCTCACCTCAGTTGGTCTGGCGAACAACCTCATTCGTTTCTATACTAACTCGGAATACATATAGGATCACCTCCGAAACATGGCTATTTCGTAGTTTCCTCCCCCGCCACCACCTGGTATACATGATGTAAGCTCTGCATGTTTGTATAAGTCCCCCGCTCCAAATCCTCATCCTTCTAGGTCTGCGCACCTCAAATTTGGAAAGGTTGACTTAGGACTTAAAAATATCGGGGTATAGGGCTAAGTAAGCGGACGATGGAGACATGCTGAGGGATGTCGTGAGTATTGAATCTAAGCTGATATTAGATGGTAGCCTCTGTGGAGTAGTATAGTGGTAAGGGGTTCAGTTAGGGGCCGGGCCCGGGTCTCTAGCGTGGTAGAGGCACCAGGTTGGGGAGGATTAAGTGGGCAGGATAGCGAGAACAAAAAGGAGGGATAGGTAACAGCGATATAGATCCAACAGAGAGGTAAGGCAATAGGATAGCGGTAGTCTCGGATTGGGAGATGAATCTGGCTATTATGTAGTTCAATATATAGATGGTACTCGAAGTACCGAGTGGCTAAGGGTTTTATCACCCCCTGGGGTTGGGGGGTACTTTGTCCGGAGGGGAAAAGACCTTATCTGAGCTGCGCGTGGCCCTAGTTAGGTACTGATCCTTTACCGCTCACTTTCGTCTGTTTATATAGGATACGATCTTCGCTCCATAAAGGCAGAATAAGGAAAGCCTTTTGAATAATGAAAAGAGAAGGAAAAGCCTTCCGGATTGGCTGCAAATGCGATAAGCAAAAGACCGGAGGCTGCAATTGGTTGGCCGATGGTTGCTAGATGGAGGAGGTATATAAAGGTGATTGAGTTAAGGGCAAGAACTTGTTCTTGCTTGGAGTTTGGGTCAAGCTCATACGTCACATCAGGTTCTTCATCCTGGGATCTAAAAACGGAACGGTCGGTAAAGGTCGTGTCAGCTCCACGAGCTTCTATTAATAAAATGGGGACAATATGATTTTGACCTATAGAGTGATAATATAGGAAACGGGATGCACTAATTCAGTAGAGACACTTCCTCTTGGGTATTTAGACTTCTAATTAGGGATGTATGTGTATTAATTATTCTATGGTTATTATCTAAAGTGTATGTAGTCCCTATTTTGTAGGGACAAAAGATAAATCAACAAAAGAAAATTAAACTGACCCTTCCTTACTCGAATGAGGTAATAGAAAAAGCCTTTATCCGTTCCTAGGAAAGGAACGTCTATGGATAGGAATATAGGGAGGTATCAATCCGATACGGAAAGAAATGTTCTAGATAAAGAAAAGAACGGAGACTCGTTCGTCAGCTTTTATCTGGAGCGTATTCCAGCACAGAGCGGATCAGTTAGGCCATACGGTGCTCATGCACAAACTGATATGCCCATTACCACGGTTCTGCCACTCAGCAGTACATAGCGTTGGCCCTTAACCAAGCGATGGTTGAAATACCCCCTCCGTCTTCTGAAAACTTCAGGTGCTCAATTCTGCTTAGGATCACAAGGAATTGAGCGCCCTCTCTCGACTTCTGAACGATCGGCAAGCACAATTAACCTCACAACCACCTCCTGGGTCCGCAAAACCTCTCAGGCCACAGGGTAAATCATGAACAACGATCCACGATACATAGGAGTATTTGTATTTATATCTAAATATGAGTGTCAAGACCAGTCCTCTTAGGCTATGAACGAATGGGGGAGGAAGGGCTAAGGTGATAGGCCGGAGGGGGGCGTTGCACTTTGATACCTGCGCACCTCCGGCGAGGAACGGGAGGGGTTCTAGTGATTCGGCACAAGTGTAACATTCTCCGGAGAGGGAGCTAAAGTCGGGATGTGTTGTATACAGTACAAAACGTTCTGTGAAATGGGGAGAAGGAAAATATGCGGAGGGATTGTAAGTCGTCGGAGGTAAGGCTAGTGGTGCTCGCTGGCGGAATGGGTAGTAGTAGCAGCGCAGGAGATCTAAAAGGAGGTGATAGAAAACCAGATGTGTGTAATTAAGCACGGGATAGGAGGAAGAAATGTTTTTTTTGTGTTCTACTCTACAATTGGTATTTCATTACATGTATTTCTTTTTTTCGGTGGGTCTTGGCACACGCTAACCATTATGGGCGGTCGAGTTTAACTGGCCATCGCCGGCGAGAACGACAACCCTCTGCACCCCAACAACCATCAGGAGAAATGACGGGTGTCTACCCACCATTATTCCCTCCGAAAACCAAACATCATCAAAGCAGCAGCAGTTGTTGCCAATTGTTTCTCGGTCTTGGGTTCTAGGCTCGAGTGGTGGGTGGTTAACACGATAATTGGGCGCTGTGAAACTGAAAGTCGCTAGGAATGGCGGGAATAACAAGAGTACTGGTTGTTTAGAGTTGTTTGTTCCTCCGTTGAACTGGATATTTTGTGCCTTCATAAGCCAAAACATGACATTATTTGGCAATCCCGGAGAACACTCATGACCAATGATATCGAGTGTCGCACCTTGCGGAGTGCAACGGTAGGTAACATGTTAAAGCGAGAGATTCGGTTAAAGATTTTACCGGCTGGCATTATAGGGAAATCTAAAGGGATACAGGTAAAAGGTGGCGGAAAGGAAAGAGCGTGCTATTAACCATATAAGTGAAGTATTGGGTTTGGAATAAGAGGAATTCACGGAGGGGTGGTACACCAAAGAAGTTATACTCAGTGCTATGATGGTTAGAAAGGGGGTGGATGGGTAAGGGATGGGGTTTTTCTTTTATCATATTTAATAAATAAAGGGATGCACTCTCCCCATGGTGAAACTCACGGAAGCCAGGTCTCTGTATAGAGCCAGACAATAGGATTTATCAAAACTCGGTCCGAGAAAGGCACCCCCCTGAGTCCGGCGGATGATAGATCGGTCTAACAGTTTGGGGGATACGTTGTTCTAGAGTTCTTGAAGTACCCAAGACATGCTCCGTTGGTTTATAGAAGCTACAGTACTGTATCTGGTAGGCATATGTTGTCGGGGCGCTACCGGAGGGCTGAGCGGGTGCGCCTCAATCAAAACTCAGGGCTTGACTTCCTTCGGGCTCAGGGGTTTTTATCCGGTGTCCACCTCCCATTAGATCGTTCATGATGAATGAAAATCGGGTTTAGGTTTGGCATGGTTGTATACTCAGAATCAATCTTTCAAGGCTTCAAACCATATATGTAGTCACATGCGGTGTCTACTGAACTGATGTAATCTTGCTATTCTCAAATGATCCCTCGGGTGTCTCCCGAGAATACATAACCTACATGTTAGTAGATAAAGGGATGTGCTAAGCTGAAGGATGACCGTTAATCGTTGTTGAGTGTATCCGGTGATATCGATGTGGATGCTTTAGCTAGGTGTAGGTGCATTGTGGACGGCTATGGATACCACGCATTACGTCTTGTCCATATAAGATCTCATGACTACACGGAACAAGGAACGCACAGATGTTCAGTAATTTGTATATGGAATGGTGGAAGGGGTAGAGGAAGATTATCTCGGGGGTGTTAGACCCGTTATTGAGGGGGCGCTCACCCATGGTTACAATACTGACCGTGTTCCTATCATTGGTCGGAGAGAAATGGGGGTCGTAGGGGGCCTCGAAGGGAGAGGTAGATGAACGACTGCGTGGAGGAAAAGGAGGAGAGGAACTACATGTAGGGGGGAAGGAAGGGATGTAGATTAGTACGATTTCCACCGCGGCAAAAGAATGTGTGGCGTCGCGGCCGTCCCGCACCTTCTGCGCAATTGGCAGTGGGGTAGGAAGGGTATGCCCTATCAAAGGTTAGGGCGGGACAGCAGTCCCCAGCCCTTCCGCACACACGTTTCGGCCGTCGCACTCTATCAACTTACTCATACGATCTTCCACTGCACAACACCTTACACACCTCCCAACAAGAACTTCATTGGCATCTCGCCCATTTACCTATCTCATGCGTTTCCACCTCCTACAATCAACAAACTATATCATGATGCGAATAAGACAGCCCTTAAATCATGGAGAGCCGTACTTCTCTACTTTCTCTAGAAGCCGTTGAAGACAGCTTAATATCGGTCAGGGGACAAGGTATGTGGTAAACAGTCTTCTTGACCTCGTCCTTAAATTTCTTCAGCCACAAGTACTTGACAGTGAAGCATCTGCGTTTAGCGTTACTAGCATTGCTCCCACATATATCATGACCGGCTCTGAACTGTACGCTAACAGATGTCCACAGCACAAACGGAGGAGCGCGACTCGTGGTTATTTCATGATCTTTCTTTGTCTTACACTCCACAAGAGAGCTGATGTCATGCGTCATCAGAGCAATGGGTCTAAGGCTTTTCCCAACGTTTGAGTCTCGTTTCCGGCAAGTATTAACTTGGTACGTCTCCCTGGGTTTCACTGGACTCTACTTCAGTGTATTATCTTACCTTACCTGAATGGTAAGGTCTCGACCAAAGTTCCCCATCTCTGGCATCTGTGGGTTGCACCAAGGTGTGCTTCCTGTTCGATATTTTTGTGGACTCCTTTAGGTGTCCTGAGGGCTCAGCTTATGGGAATACGATTCACCTCAGGGTGGATTGTGATGAGAGTTCTTGTGGGGTTTTGGCTCGTGGCTTTGTGGGTGGCGTGCGTCTGCCCTGTCGTCTAGAACCTTGGCCCAATTTGCTATTGGACGGAGGTTCTGGAGGACAGGCTAGATAGTAGGTCGATCTTATGCTTGTCTCAATGGATTTATAGTGGCCTATCAGTGAAGCGGGTGCTTCTCGCTTGTCAAAGAAATATTTTGTGGGGTGATACTTCTATGGGTTACAGTGGGCATCTTTGACACGATTGACAGTAAGGGTATGTGGTATTAGGTTCCCTCTAGGGTTTGAGTCTGTGGCTTCACAATGTCGCGCTGCATCTCGCCCAGAGCGCCTCTATCGCGCCCAGAAAGGAGTTGGGTGCAAAATATGGGATAAATGGTAGAGCGGCTTGGATTTTTTCGTGAGTAGGGGTAAAGAAAGAATCTGATAAACCAACAATCAAGAGGTGTTTGGGTAACGTGTTACCGCGGTACCGTATGCTATAACAACTCCATGGGTGGATTTTCCCTCATCCTTGGGTAGGACATACACAGTGGGAGATAGGGCAGGTCGATCCCTTATTTTTATAATGCTTATGGCCTGCGCAAAACTCCACTCATGCTCTTAACCTCTACCTACAAGCTTTTTGTCTCCTCAGTCTCAACAGCCAGAGACAAGCAATTGTACACATCGTATTCCTTTGGGATGTCCGGTGGGGGCATGTGGGGGCTAGATTGGTCTTGGGGGGTGTGCGCCTCTGTGCCTCCGATATTATAAAATAAGTATTGGAAAGGGTGCATGCTACCGCTTTGTTAGGAAATACCCTATAAGTTGCGCCAGAGAGGGGCGCTAGTACGAACTGGACGGCAGGCTGCTGTGATTTCATATCCCGACCAATTGAAGCGGGGTAATAAAGTCCCTATAATTCTCCTTCTAACAGAAGGTTGAGATTTTATCTGTTTAGACATGCGGGCTAAACTCTATATCATCTGCTTCTTATGACCCTCGAAAGATGAAAGAGTCCAAAAACCTAGGGAGGAAGAAGTTACATAGTAAGTTCTCTGCCTTGCCCCATATTTGGAATTCGTTGGCGCTATATACATACAAGGACCGGTTGGCAGATGCTGGTCTTCTACTTCGCGCTGAACCCGTCCGTTTTTACGGTTCTCGAAGAGTTAATTGTTCATTATGATAGATCATGGCTAACGTACATAGCATATTTGCTGCTGATGGACATATAAACCTAGTGCGTCTACACCTGGTAAACCTGGCCTGGTGGATCATTGCCCGTCACTCGCGAGACAATGAGGGTTGATTGTTGTAATATTTGTTACTGCCAAGCATTGTCAGCCTTTGTGCATAGGGCTATCTGTCCGGCATACACGCAAGTGTATAAGGGTTTTCTTTAATTTGTATAATAGGAAGAAACACTTCTCTTCCGCACTCCACTTCGGTAGCGGTGTTCGGGGGCAGCGGTGGCTGGGGGGGGGGGGGTAGGGTATAACCCGTTTCCTTTGACAAGATTAGCAGTCTGCACTGGAAAAGAGCAGAGGCAGCTGCTACCGAAACAGGCCATGGACTGTGATTTCTGAACGGCCAGCACAGCCGATGCCGGCCTCTACACAAACCACCCTTATATATGGTCCTTTCGGTCCGTCAAGCCGATCATCAACATCGAAGAAGTAGGGGTAGGCGAGAAAAGCGTAGACCTCGTGGTCCTGTACTTGTGTAATTGAGGACATGAGCGTAGAAAACGGGGAGGTGAGTATAGGTTGACATCTGTATTTCCTAGATTTGAGACAAGGTTCTTGTAATTTCCATATAGACGAGAGATATAAAAAAAGAAAACATCTTCCATTTGATCTTCGGGAGCTGCCTGGGCCTGTCAAGAGCAGGTATCGAGTTGTAGCTCGCTTTTATTCATAGGTGTGGTAGGCTGCTTAGCTAGTAGTGTGTCATAGGGGTTCACTAGTTGGTACCATGTCAATTAGCAAGGTAATTACTATATGTAGGATATAAGAGTTCTTTATTAAGTCTAGATAGTCCTAATATGAGCACCTACTTGATAACTCCTGTGGTAGTGTATAATCCCGCTTTAGACTGAATAATGCGTTATTTGTATCTATACAGTCTAGAGTAAGCAAGTTCAAGGGTAGGGGGATGTATCAATGCCGAATTCAACCTACCCGCTATGCTGTCCAGCATCGTCTTTCTTCCCTTCATGATCAAGGGATTTAGGCTAGCCAGACATCACAGGGGCACGTTTCCGACCAGAGAATAATCCTATCACAACTGACCTCACCTATTGTTCCAAGTGTCCACTTCGTAGGAGCTGCGAGTCAACATAATGAGATCAAGAGAGAGACATCTCATTGTGATTGCCAAACCCCACTCTTAATGGATACCTATCTCCAGCCAGCTGGACAAGGTACAGGTATCGATCGCGATGATAAAGGCCAGGTGGACCCAGGGGAACGTACTTCTTAAGTTTAACAAGAAGATTGCAGCGGTTGATCGTAGTGCCGATGTCATCAAACGCCTACCGGTGACAAGAAGTGAGCATATTTCAACCCAGGGGGCCACGGGAGTGAATGGGAACCTACGCGCTGTCTTGCTATGACAAAACCCCAGGGAGCAAACGATCCTGGAGACTGGATACACTTTTAGTATCCTGCGGTGAAGGGTTTGCTAGTTAGCGCGGTTGGCGTCGCGCGTCGGGAGGCTGTGTGGGTGTTTGTTAATACAATGAACTTTGAGACTGCGTAGAAGCGGCGGAATATGGTTTGCAGAGGATAGATGCGGGGAGAGATATTCACCGGCACAGGTTTAAGGAATGATATAAAAATGGTGTAGAATAGGGGCAAGATTCGGCGATTGTAGCGTTAATTGCACGGGGCGGGGCGCGCGCGGGGAAAGAATTCGAGGAGTAGAATATTGCGGGCAGATCAAGAGAAAAACTGAGACTTTGTGGGTGCCAAGACTAGGCCCCAATCAAGGTCCTAGCCCTAAATAAGTGGTAAAGGTCTGCACAATAAATTAAATCAAACTCTGGTTTAACACTAGAGAGTTTATTTATTTTAATGTCGGGAGATGGTGGTTTTGTGTGATATCAACTGAAAACAATATTTCTGATGATTCTGATCCTAAAAATGTCAACGCAGAGTCAGTTTATATCCCATGCTCCTCACTTGAATCTCCAATCTGCTGGGGCAGTGTGGTCCACGATGGCGGAGCACTTCGTGCCTCGCCTCGAAGCAAGAACCTCCAGGTGATACAAGGTATACCCTTCCATAAGCCGAAGAACCTCGAGCATGGTTTTTTCCTCCACTCTAACTGACCCGAGTCAACTTAATATATACTCTTTAAGCTGCCAGAGCAGAAATACCTGTATGTTTTAGATCCCGGCTGATCGAACCACGTAGGAACTATTGTGAACCCAATGCCAAGACCTATTTCGAGCAGAATCGAGGCATAGGTGTATATGGCTCGAGGAAACTCGGAGCGGATCCCATAAGAGGGAGAGGCAACTCGATACATCCTATCCCCTCGCCTAGATGCGCTTCATGGACCACAGTGGATGGAGAGCTTTTGTAGTCACTTGGCGGCGTCCCATAATCCCAGGGAAGAATTAAGTGGTGCCCTGGGCTGAAGGCCGGCTACTGAGTTTTAATGCCGTCGCTGGGCGGTGGAGTTTATCAAAGCCTTTACCTTTGGCCCCAACCGCATGGTTGGCCACTGGGGGCGGTATGTGTGTGTTTTTTTTTTTTTTTGTTTACATCAGTAATCGTATCCAGCCAATAAGGCTATGACGATATCGGTATGTGTGTGTAATCATGCCATAGGAAAGGCTAGGCTCCAGAGTGGGCGTGTTAAATTCAGACGGAATCGAACTTTAGGAGCTTGTTTTATCAAGTCCGGAGGTTTTTGCATAGGTTTATCTAATTACGATTTTTGCCACTCGCCGCATTCTTTTTCCCATCCGTATTGATATTGAGTGTTAATTATCCGGGTAAGAGGGGAGCGGGGATCGATGGGGCAAGGAGATGCCATAGCCTCTCGGGTTGATGCAAAGCATAACAAAGTACAAAAGCATATGAATAACATCACGAGGTATCACTCGCACAATCTCAATCCCTGCATATTTTGCGCTGTCCTTTTTTTTTCTTTTTTTTTTGTTTACTTCATTTATTGCATGCAGCCTATAGGCTATGGCAATGGCCCACCCCCCTTTGGGGCAGTCCTGTTTTCCTCCCCTATTCCCTCAACCCGTCAAAAAAAAAGGAAGAAAAAAAAAGAAGAAAAAAAACTTTGCGCTGTCCTTGATCAAGAGAACGAGACTTGATTAATTGACTGGTACCCTGTGGTACACGAGTCGAAAAGATAACTTATTGTCTATAGAGGATGAAAATCTCCCATACTAATGTATCCTAAAACCAAGGATGCTTTATACCTCTAGTTGCGTAACTCGTGCACTTTCACGAGTTTTCGGGATAGGCATATCTCCACTCCCCGATATCTAGAGCCCTTCTATCATCGCTGTATGGTAAGCTATCATATAGGGGGGTATAAGCTATCATGTAAGCAGCAGGGGGGCAGAGTGGCGGGACGGCAGGGCGGCAAGGACGGCAGGGCGGGGATGGCAGGGCGGCGGGGACGGCAGGGCGGCGGGGACGGCAGGAGCAGGATAGCGGGACGGCAGGGCAGCAGAATGGCAGGATGGCAGGGCAGTAAGCTAAACCACTAATATCCATCACCATCACCATCATCATCATCATCATCGCCATCACTATCACCATCAGCTTCTCATCTTCACCATCATAAATACCAACTATGAAGATCATTAGAACAGTAGTAGATAAGCCCCAACCTGTTTTGCTTAGATTCATGTGGAAATCTTTCTTGTAATTATTGTGTTCCCTAACTCTGGCAAGCCCAATGATGGATGAGATGATCTGAAGGTGCTATTGATGTGGGCGGTGATGCATATAGTAGTTTAGTGATGATTGGGTGATGAAGCTGAAAAAGTTCGTGATGGCTTGGCAGAGCACGGCAGCTAGCCGCGATATATCATCCTATCAAGATATATATATCGTCTTATCAGGATATATATATACATATCGTCCTATCAGGATATCCATGCTCTCGAGAAACACCTATCCTGATAGGAGGATATATATCGGTCTATATCCAGTACGAAAGATAACTTCACTTTTTGACCCCAAAACATGCAGAATTATCATTTCTTATCCCTGTACCCAGGATAGATTACCGTGTCACCATACAAATCGATGTACCCTAGGGTGGTAATAGTACAGGATAGCTGTCGGATGTGTATCTATTAGACAGTCACAAACTAGGTATTCTCCTGGCACACATATTTGCCTGTATGCAAGGAAAATACGAGGCAGAAAGAAGATGAACGCATCTGCGCGTTTTGTGAGTACTCTCCAATACCACTATCAGCAACTAGGAACCGATGAGATGGGGGACTAGAGGTACTAGCCTCAAGGTTACTGCCAATATTGATAGGCTCACGGCGGCCAGCATGTGCGGTTGGACTAGTCTCCATCCCTCGTGTTCATAAGATTGTCTGCCTAAAGAGAAAGATAGCGTCTGTGTAGACGTGAGGGTGAAACTTATCCGTTACTACCACTGATAGTTTGTATATTTCTGGCTCCAGGTTTGGGAGCTTTGTAGTAGCAGGGCAAGACGGCCTATCACCCGCCATGTTAATACCTTCGTCAGTCATCTCACAAAGACGATCTGGACACAGATATTACATGACGAGCACACGCTGCGTAGAACTCCCTTGCCCATCTGAATGACTAAATGAAATGCCTTGAGGCTTTGGTGGCACAAAGCCACAGCTTGCCCGAGCTCATGTGTCAACATGCCACCTTAAAGAGGACCCAACATTGGAGACCAGAGTACAAGACAGACGCCCTGAGTGGGGGCAGGGAGGCAGTAGTCACAGCTTTGCTGGGAATGGACCTTGCGGTAATAGTACAGTTTCGGGAAGGGCTTTTCTTTAAAATTTGTCGTGTTTTGTTTGCGGGTCTGCCGCCAAGCTCTGATGAAAACGCAAGCCGCACAATGAACATCAGGCAAGAATAAGCTTAGGGATAACCTCGGAAAAGATATAGAAAATGGCAGCAGGAGTCTGAATCAAAATTAAAGGCAACTGCAGGGATTAATTCATGACTTTGCAAATCTATTCAAAGGGTGATATATACTTGTACCAACTAACGTAGAAGAAACAAATCACTTTTAGAAAGGGCATCCAGAGCTAGAGAATATATATCCTTCGATCCCAATTCAATTAATATTATCCTCCCCCCCACTGCTATTTATCTCAGCTATATTTGGATCCAGGCACTGGGAAGCTAGAGCCTGTACAGTAGAAATGCAAGCCACGATTGAGCAACTTGGTGAAGTGGAATGCTTAATTATGAAATCTTAAATACCATCACCGGTTAAAGGGAACGATATCAAAATCTCCTTATATAAACAGTTATTGCCCCTGTATACGTGCTTAGAAAGGAAATCTCTGCGCCATCTTTCCCTTTCCTCCATCTCCCAGGGTTACGTATACCCTAACCCAAATCGGCCATCAAAGTTCAAATAATCGTATCGCACTTGTTAATTCTGGAGCTGCGGCTTGCGTCCTAGATATATCAGTGCAGGACCCAGATTTTGAAGATGGGAGCTGTACATAACGTGTGTGCCTCCACGTACGACACCCGTAAGATTGAGGCTTGGAGCGGTAGTTTGACTCAGCGGTCTCACACTACCTTGAATGTCCCAGCGGATCATGGTATAATATAACTGTATATAACAAGTGCTGGGGGATTTGGGCTAGTTGGGCAGCTTTATCAGATATCGTTTCGTTATCTATACGTACGTACGGCCGACTTAATCGCCGTAGGCTCAATTGTAAATCGCTATGAAAACCTAGAGCAAGAATGACATCAAAATTGTACAATCTCCCTTCAACACTCTGTTCATCTACATCTGTCTCTTGACTAGATGAAGTGTAACCCGTACAGATAGAGGCATCCCGCAGTGAGAGGAGCCTGATACTCAAGCATATGACTGCCCCAAGCCCTCCAGCTCAAGGCTGCCCTACAGTTATTTCGTCTAGACCCACCGCAGCTGCCAGGTGAAACTAGTACCACTATCGCTGTTCCGAGACAAAACAAATGCACGACCCCGTTCTTTAAATATATCTCAGGCCCCCGTAGGCCTTCGAATGAAATCTTTTTGCCGGAATATCTTTTCGGTGCTGGACCGTCACCATTGTGTGAAAGCGGTCACTGATGCCTGTAGAGTAGGACGTCCTGACCACATGTGACCGAACGGAGGCACGCTCGTGCTCCATGCAGATATACCATAATCGCCGATGACCAGCTCCAAATAACCCGAACATCACATGAGGTACTTTGTGTCCCGCCAACTTATTGGGACCGATCAAGGATCCTAGCAAGCAATTTCTTAACAGCAGTCCCTGTCAAAAAAGCACGTACGGCTGCAAGACCTCAATCAGCGAATATATGCAACACCATGCATGGTATGCAAACCCCAAAAACCACCCCCACCTGAATCTCATGGCTAGTACCCTAAAGATCCTACTGCTACCTATCCCCACCTTGTCAATCCAAGAGGCGATGCCTAGTAAATGCTATGGCACGCACTTATCATTGACAAGACAGGGACACGTCGATACCCCCAGTGCCCGCTTCATTCGTCCAAGTGTGTCATCTATCGCCTCCCAAACGCAGTATAACTGAGCCAGTCATCAGAGCCCAGAGGCAGAGCGCCACAAAACAAGCCTACAGCTATTCTGTCACCGTCACTACCAGGGCCAATTACTTGAAAGACCCTAAGGGTGAAAGAGACAGAACAGAAGCACGCACTTTACCCAAGGAATGTAGGACGCGGAGCCCGGCATACATATGTCCTGTACCCACTGAAACCACTAACCCTCAGAATAAGCCACCTGCCTTCTAACTGCCTAATCCCAAATGTTGGCCCCAATGTCCATTTCGTCACCCCTTAGAGCAGATATGTGGGCATTGGTGCAAACATGGAGGAGCCACGCTTACTTGGAATCTCACTGAAATGATAACCAATGGCTAATACCACATATCATTTATCATCCGAAGCCCCGCATTAACCAACGGAACAAAAAAGGCAGCAAGCCATCACCATTTCGCAACAGTACCCAAGTCACTAAAATCCCTCCTTGGGGTCCCGTAACATGACGCAGACCACGTCCTTCTTATTCCCACTAGCTCTTGTGGAGTCACTGCAAGCAGCTCTGTTAACTCTCCAATATCCCTCAAGCCTGAGTAGGCAAAGCAATTCATCGTAGGCGGAGGCGATGCATGACAACGCTATTCTCCAAATGGGACAGAGGAACAAGGAGGGACTTGGATGGCATATCATCCACGCATGCTGATGCTCCCGCGTAGACAGCATAAATTTTGCTTATATCCAAACCCCACAATATTGCAATATTCCCCACAAACAAGGTGAGCGCTTGCGCAACTCTTTAGCTTTGAAACTCGGGAGACCGCGTGTGACAGCGCTGCCTGCTGCCCATTGTGTATAAAAGCCGACAAGGTCAGCCTATGGGTACATTGGTCATCGAGGCATGGATCTTACAAAATAGGGGCATAATCATTATGATGGATGTTTGATTTCTGATAACTGAATTAGCGGGTTGTGAAAGAAAGAATATAATAAGGTTGGGAGACAGTCTGCTAGCCGACCACCCAGGCCAAGGCTCCACTTTCTTTAGAAGAGGGAGAGAGTCTAGTACTAAACCTAGGATAGGGAATGCGTTTCTGGTGGCTTAGAGCGGGGACGAGTTGAGGAGGTGAGGGGGGAAAAGGGCAGAGGCAACCTAACAGTGAGAACAAAAACACATCAGCCCAAGGTTATGTGGGAAGGGATAAAATAAGAGTCATCGCTGGGAATATCAAGTACGCTCGACGCGCGTGGGTTGGGGGGAAGGGGTAAGTGTAGGAGGATGGAATACTTGCATTGAATTACATCGATGGGTAGGCCCGAGATTTCCTGTAAACCTCCTGAAGGTTTCAAGCGAGACATATTAGACAGAGCTTAACAGAGTAAGTATGCTGAATAACTGAGGGTAGTGATTGGCGTGATGACGGGTAATGGAGATTTGCATCGATTGACGGTGGTGGTGGTGGTAAATGTGGTTTATTTTCCTCGTTGTGGAAGTGTGTGCGTGTGTGGTGGGGGGATGGTAGGGCAATGTGTAATAAAGCAGTCACGCCAAGAGGAAGCGTAAATTAAAGGGGACCGTCGGTGCTTTATGTACTTGCCCATACTACGAACAGGAGGAAACCCTCGGAAGGGTCCTAACATTCGAAGGACCAACATGTAGTAAGTAGTATGATGCGGTCCAAAAGTATTCTCGGGGTTAATTAAGCTCGTGTTCTAACTATGAACACTTCGAACACGACACGAACCTATATATGGCACCCATCCGCCGCCGCCTATAAGAGCAAGCTGGTATGGCAGATCATACTCCACTAAGGCCGTACATGGGGTAGGACAGTAGATAGAAACATATTCTTGACTTAATATTGGGTAAAGGGCCTTGCCATTGTGCACACCTGATAGCGGCGACACAGGAGGCTTTCGCCTACCATCACCACCGGGAGCATCAGACTCAGTAGCAGCTGTTTCTGCCCCTTGAGGATCGAGTTAATTCATAAATGTAGCTTATCTCAAAAAGAGGGGCCTCAAGCTACCCTAAAAAAAGAATATACAAACTCTATTGGGGGGAGAGAAGACTCGAGCCGAGGAAAATGACTTATACTACTCTTGCAATTAGGCATTTAAAATTTTCACAAATCCGAGGCCATTTCCTGCTAGGGGAGATGACATCTAAAGATATCGCGTCATTAGGATGAGCGTGGATAATGTTATCCGGAAATCGGACTATCAGTAGAAGATTATTTTTATAAAAGGTAAAAAATTCATCAATACTAGTCGCAATTCCACAATACCCTCCGCCACTGATAGATGATACGGGAGTGAAAATCACAAGAGGTTGGCAGCTTTGCTTTCCCGCGGCTACCGCACCCTTAATAGTCTATTATGGTGATGGCCTTTTGCTTAGGTGGTGTGTTTGGGGGCAGTTAGCTACCAGGACGGACGAATGAGATCTCCTGGGAGGATACATGTAGTACTAGTGAGCTTGGCTTGAAGGTGGGTTATTCTATCTGGTGGTCGGAATTACCGTTCCCGGCGGTTGACGGTCCTACTGTGGTGTGTCGCTGGCCGGAGGTGCTTGTTTTAATGTGGGAGTGAGAGGGGGTATGCATCATATGCCTAATGATGAGAGCTACCAGATTCTATGAAGGCAGGGGTGTTGTCTGCTCTATAGCCATTCTCCTGGGCAGAACCGACCTTCCCCTTTATATTGAAAAATAAACCCTCGATCTATAACCCGTGAAATAGTTAACCGCTTGTATATATACATGGTATCGATTCAAACCTCTTTAAGGCTGTAGGCCCATATTGAGGGACTCCCATGGAGCCACTTTTTTCAAATGTGTATGGGCGCCTAGCTGGGCCGGGAAAGTAATTACACAATGGAGAATTTAAGTCTGTTTAAGGTTAATGCGATAGAGGGCTTTTAAATATCTAATTCATCAATTAGTACCCTTGTTCAAGGGAAATGTCACGCGCTTGTTTCCTAACATCTTTGGCCGGTGTGTGGTAGAAGGTTCTAGATCTTACAAGCCATGGTACATACCCTACATCTCCAGCGTCTACCTCAAATTGAGAAACTAAGAGATGTGTTTTTGTTTGAAATATTGACTCTGGCAGCGAATATATTTCTTCTCCTGTCTCCTTGTAATACAGGAAGGAATTTAATAGCCCTTTTATAACAATAATAGCCTTGGAAAAAAACAGTAATGACATAATATAAGGGTGGTCTAGACCTTGCCACAATTATTGCATGGGAGGGTATATTTTCTACGGCTCGCAATGATAATCTCAACAGTTTTTGGGCAGCCAGGTTCGAGTGACAGACCGTGACTTGGCCGAATGAACGTTTTGCTTGGGGGACGTCCCCCGCGGTAGCAATATTGCAGCATCATCCGAGTGAGCTCCACGTAGCACTGGGCTATATCTCCTTGCGGCGAATAAGTTCCGCGAAGTGGTTTATGTGAGAAAAGGCTGTTGCATGTACGTTGTAGCATAAAGGTGGTGGCGGAAATCTATTCTCACGACAGGTATATTAGAAGAATATCCAGACGGTTGTTTAAGTACCTTTGTAGGTCCATGTTACCTCTGGGCTGACCTATCCTCCCAGGTCATATTTATGATCCTCTACGTAGGGATTTGAGAAACAATATTGCATGAGGGGGATTGGATCTTCGTGACAGTGGATAAGTTATATATCTAAGAAAAAGAATAATTCGGCGGCGGAGGGAGAGGTTGATTTTCCAGTGTTCGGACAGAAGTGTCTATTTACTATTGCATAGGCATGATATTAATTAAGGTACGTGAAAGGGGCATATTATTTTCTCTAGAAGGTAGATGACGTTCTGTGAGAATAATATAGGGATGGACACCTAGTCTAGAGGATTATTATCTACATCGAGGGGTAATTGCAACGCAAACCGAGGAGAGGCGGCATTCCTCCGGATCCTATGTACGCTGAGTCTCCTCCTCCGTAGCCTAATGTGTGGAACTAGTCGTGGTTAATCTGTATGGCGTGTGGACAGTGTCTTTCGCGATACCTACCCCATGTCACACTCCCTCACCAGTAGCAAATGAACTACAAGGCTGGAGTGTATAAGATTTGAGCTAGTTTCGGGCAGCCGGTAGGGGGGAGGGGAATGGAGGTAGAACTCTACATATCCTGCGCCTTCCAGGATGGACGGGGCAAACGCCTGCATCACTAGGAGAATATTGCGAATGGAAGGTCCCACTATTGGGCATTTCGGGCCGGGGCAGATAATCATTCGCTGAACCACCAGCCACTAACCGCCGGACGAGGAGGGAAACCATACTTATTAGGGAATCTCTGACCGAACCTGTTATGATTATGAAGTCAACCCACTAGCTTGTCCCAAGCCTCTCCCTGTAATCACGGAGCAGGTTAATCGTAATACCAGGGTCCAAGGGGAGAGAATAGGAGCACGTCCCCGAGCTTGACAGACTGATTGTCTCTCAGTTAGGGACAACCTGCCACCCACGCTGTGATGTTCGACATTCTGCGCTCTTGAATGATTCCGCCGGACCTAGTATATATATATAAATATAAATCTTATAATATTTCACCGCCCCCAGGGCCTCTAGCCCGGGCCATATCTAATTCAACCTACCATCTATCATGCCCTGTAATGTTTCATCATGTGGATTCCACAGGATGAAACATTACAGACCAGAACAGCGGCACGTAACCAAAATCGGATTCCCGGTCAAGTCCGTTGAAGGATACGAAAGAAACCTATACCATACCTCCCGAAGCTGAAGCTGGTCTCCCCCAGTGCCCAGGAACTCCTATTACTCATACTGTCATAGTCTTAGGGATGGATGAGAACCCCTAGTAATGAGAGAACAACAACACACTCCTCCCCGGCGATTACCCAGGGTTAAACGTGGTTTATAAAGAGAGCGAATACCCCACTACTGAAAGACCCGCAAGCACATTGCATACCTCTCCACTTGTCCAGGCTCTTCCCCGCATACGGAAGCCGGTGCAGGCAAGGTCCCCGACAAGCAAAGCGCATGCGCCGTAGATTCCCATATTCATTCAATAGTCTACCGCCCACATTGTCACTTGTCCCACTAATTACCTCCACATTCAGTGAATACCCCACTACTGCAAGGTCCGCAAGCACATTGCATGCCTCTCCACTTGTCCAGGCTCTTCCCCGCATACGGAAGCCGGTGCAGGCAAGGTCCCCGACAAGCAAAGCGCATGCGCCGTGCATTCCCATATTCATTCAAAGGTCTACCGCCCATTTTGTCACTTGCCCCACTAATTACCTCCACATTCAGTGGAAGATAAGGCCTCAACACGTCTTTACACCCACAGTTTCCACATTCAGAGCCCACAGTTGTCCCAATCCAAGTGTATCCCCACATATGTATCGGACAATGAGGGAAGAACAATGCCCGCCTCCCGACTGATCGAAAGGGGATAGATAGCGTTCACTCCCGAAGTCCTCTTCCCTGACCCAAGAGCCGATGGGATGGGGAGATTGAATGATGCTAGCGCCCTAGACCCACACAGTAGCTTATCGATCACGTACTCATAGTACCCCAGCGCCATGGCTCGGAATGAACGAGCAGAGTTGACAAGGCAAACGCAAGCCTCCCTGACCCCTAGTTGGAACAATCGCAAGCCCGTAGAGAAGTCTGTAGATTCGGGAATGCTACCGGCGCACAAAGGAACAGGACCTCCATCCAGCTTGGATGACGATGGCTACATGTAGCTTAGGAACGAAGAAAGGTTGGAGAACGCTGGCTTGTATGGTGTGATCATGAGAGAATGGGTATACGGGCAATAGGATTAACCAAGTCACATATTACTCTGATGCCAAGCCCTCATTTCCTTGAAAGTGGCAGCTCCTGTCAACCCCGACTGTAATATCGGAGGTTGGGGCAGTTGAGCTGCTTAATCTTCCATAACATCAGGGGGTAGGCCCCATATTTATACCAACGAAAGAAACCATACAAGATATAATGTGAAGGGCGCATGACAACGTCGCATGCAGTTGATCACAAATTCAATGTGTCCATATAGTAGTACCAGTACTGAGAGAAATATGGGGTCTCGTAGGTCGGTGACGTGACCTTGTATAGATGCTATTGCTCAATTAAATACTGTGTGAAGGCCAGCTTCGCAAGACAAAGACATGTCCCCAGCCTAGTTAGTCAAGGAGAGTCTTATTCGAGTGAGAATTGGGTGCGGTGGTTTCACCTCTGGCGGATACTCGGATGTAATTAATGAAGTAAACAAAAAAAAAGAAATCCGGCGGATACTCGTGAAAATTCCCTGCAACCTAGCCTGGTCTATCGATCTAGGTATAAAACTGCACATGAACCCAGAGTTTTCCACAATCGAATTCCGACACTGACACAAAGCCGGAGTTATAGAACCATTAGACTAAATTTGATGGTATATGTAACCCACAATTGTAATAGATACTAGGCGATTGAATTATAAGGGGGATACATGCAGGGGCCTTTTACAGAATTAATCAAATCTCCCCCTTTTAGTATAATCGTGGAACTGTTGAATGATATAATCAATCATTCTCCCCACTGCACCCCCCAACGAAGCTAAACCCTCGTTGGGCGCCCAAATCTTCCCCCTTGGGATCTCACATCAGACTACCGTTGCGTGCCACACATTCTGTGGGCTATTGGAGGTTCTCTACTACACCCTAAGGTTACCTTTATTGTTGATGCGCTGATATACAGACACATTCATAAGGCTAGTAGCAAATCGCCTCCGGCGCACGCCAAATCCCACGTAGCATTGCTACGCCCATCACGATTCTTGTACGCATAATATATGTGATTATGTGGATCTGTTTA
Source organism: Morchella sp. 2018-W30 (assembly GCA_024713625.1). NCBI lineage: Eukaryota > Fungi > Ascomycota > Pezizomycetes > Pezizales > Morchellaceae > Morchella > Morchella sp. 2018-W30. The sequence continues at coordinate 1,634,509 of JAMJEW010000008.1, read as the reverse complement.
CATTCGCTTGGTGCTGGGTTGGGGGAGGATGTCGGGAACGGGTGATGCCCGAAGATGGATACTAGGTCCTGAATATCCTGAGGGCTGGTTAACCCCCGGGCCCGGGGGAGCACTCAGACAGGTCCCCCCGAGCCGACAGCTTCTATATGATATGGATGTTTATTACCATTCTATAGTGCTCTGACATCTCCTTGACCGATAAATATTGATTTGCGGATAAATTGTTTTGTATGCCTACGCGCGCGCCGCTCTTCCCTACCGGGCCAGACTGAAACTGACTCATTCCATTTCTCTGACATAAAGGATAAGTCACTAAATATTGCGGTATGGAGGGGTAGGTATGGTATTGAAGGTAGAGTAGGGCTTCTCGCCCGGTGGCTTACTACATAGTACCACGTAAAGGAAGGGGTTCAAAGATTGAATGCGTCTCCCTCCCGAGTCTTTGGAACATATTAAGCCTTGCATTAATTACGCCTTAAAAATCCGAACTACAATCACCTGAGTTTGCCTGTCCTCCCTACGTTGGACAGGCCCGGGGCTCAATGGCTACCTGCACCCCGTGTTGTCAGTGTAGAACCCAGCCAGTAGCCACCCAGCCAGTAGCCACGTCATTGGGTAAGACATCTGAAAACACGAGGGCACGTATCAGAGAGCCTGGTATCTCCCCACAGCCTACCCCACGGTTCGATTACTAGGGTACATGACCCAAAGCAGGTTCATTAAAGAAAATCTATTTCTCCCCAAATCGTATTAGGCACACGTTACGAAACGCCCAGGGGACAGAGATTAGCGTACATCAATCTCAGCCTCCCACTAGAACATATACCTATATCTTTATAGGAGCATATATTATCTCTCCTATGGGATGGCATTAATCCCCGCCTCTTCCGCCCTGCAGTAAAGGATTTGCTAGCAGACTGTAGACAGGGGAGGTGTAAGCCATCGAGAAGGTCACGTAGAAATAGCTAATCATAGTATCAGCTTTCGGGTTAGTTAGATAGCATACCTTCTCCTCTTACCCCGCTCATCGGATAGGCGTGGATTGGCCAGCGGGAGCGTCGGGGGTGTGTAGGAGCAACTGGAGCAATGATGTCAGTATCGTCCAGGACAGCTTGTACCCACCGCTATGTACTAGAGACATCAACATCCCATTTGCGAAACATGAGCCACCTACCTATTATCCTGTCGGCACTACACCGCGAGGCTGATAGCCATAGGGACATCAAACCCGCCAGTACGGAGGCACGTTGTTTTCCAGCCTTTGGGGTGGGTGTTTCCCCCTGATTACACCTAACGATCCCCCACTAAGTGGTAGGCGATAGTGCGTGTTTATAGGACAGCCTACGCAGCATCCTGTTAAACACAATGACCCTGTCATACAACAGATTCGCCATGTTTAACAAGATATGCTCACGCTACCAATACCATCGTGGTTGGTCCTGCGGACTTGTCGTTAGTGACTCAGATCTTTGGGTTTTAAACGAACATCCTCATCCATAATTACCTGTGTCACAACCAAGGCACCTACCACACATTGGTTCCTGGGCCATCTCCCCCACCACTCTGATTGCTACGTGGAGGAGGAAGGTTATAGCGTCGGTTGGTTTGCCATGAATGCCTACCAAAATGATCTAGGCCGCTTGAACTGCTGGAGGTATGGAGGTGTGAATGTTGGCCGTAGGCCTTCTACACAAGGTTGGTAGAATCCTTACCCACCATGCATCGCCTATATTGGAACTTATCACCACTTTCGTAATGGTTAACTAGCTCCCGGTGGGATGTCCTCTTAGGATTCCTGACTTCCGCATGGGATTTCCGCCCGGACAAATGACCCCGCTTGGTGTTGCTGCGCATCTTTCAGTGTTCGTTCGGTATGGAGCTCGCAAATGTCCGTTCTAGACCGACCTAAAACAATAGCTTTGCCCTAGGAGAGAAAACGTTACCTAGCCGTAGATAGAGTGTATAGAACGTTAGCAATCGCGGAAGAACTTGGGCTGAGGGTTCATGAATATATATCAAGAAATCAGAGAGTTGATTGTAGAAACTGATCTTGTTAGGATAAACATAAGGGGACTCAACTTGTCGACCAATTCCTTGACATGATCGTGTTTCCGGAGGGAGGGCGGGGGTGTCTAAGAACAGAAGGGTAGCGTAGGAGGTTGTGTTCAGCTATATCTGGTATTAGACAATATTTGTAACCTTAAGCTGACCTAAATGATGTTTAGTGAATATCGTTGGAGCGGGATGACGGGTGGAAAGCGGGAAAGAAAAAGAGAGAATACCACGAAAAGGTTCCTCCACTACAGAAAGCCCGATAGGCGATAAAATAGGGTAGATAGTAAAGGAATTAGTGGGAAACCCTACCTCTTCCGACTCCACTCTTTTTTCACGTGCAGCTATAGATTCTTCAGGGAACACACGTACAGTGCGGGACCATGTCTATATGCTAAGTTGGTGAAGGAACACTTTTCGGTACGTATGTGGTGGGTGAATAGGGAGGGGAGCGACAGATTGGCGCTGGGCCGATACCCCTTCAGTATACGAACACCATATCTCACAAATGTTTCGTATCCGCACAGGGAACGCTGGAATAGACCGTACTGGGGCGGCTGCTCTACTTTCCGCGGGCAGCGGCGGCAGGGCAGCACGACGGCGGTTGAGGCCAGGAGCGGACCTGCCCCGGAACCACCCGCCAGCCCACACACCCACGCTACGGGGATTACTCCACCCCCCGCCGCCGGCACGCACTTTCTACCGGGGAAAAGAATTGTGGGGAAAAGAACCGCGGGAGATGGGGGGGGGTATACGTAGGGAGCAAAAAGGTGCGGGGGATGGACAAACCTTTATTGTGTGGGCTTACCGCGCCAAGCCCGGGGTGATACTGCTCTGGTGAGTCTATTCTGACCCATTCAACTGTGACGGCCTACATGTATCCACTGGCATCGGTTCATGGGCCATCGCAGAGGCCTGCCACCACCGGATTCCACTGACTGTTGGTCAACGGGTGCAAGCAAAGAGTTAGGTAGCCTAAGTATTCAATAGTTCTACGAGCAGGGGGGGGGGCCTAACAAACCCTAACTATATAGAAATTAGCATAGGTCTCAGGATATGGGGTAGTAAAATACTCTATATAGAAAGGTGAAGGTGGAGGTGGTAGTGGAGGTGCTAAAGATCTGGGAACTATGACAAGAATGAGGTGGATAGTATAAGCTAGGACTGAGATAGTCCCCTGAGGGCTTAGCGTCATCCAGCATATCACATTTCTGCCGATATATCATCTTTGGGGCTGAAAAAGACGATATTAGATAAGTTTAGCAAGACCTCATTTCTCTCCTAATATCTGCTAAACCTCAGCAGACGCAAAAAATATCTTGAGGTTTCAGGGGATTTTGAGAGGACACGGGGGACTGTTGAGAGACTCCAATCACAAGTTGAGTTTGCTGATATTACTCCTCATCCTTGTCAGTTGCCTTGAAATAATGATATCATAATATTATATCATCACTTCATCAGTTGCACCTTGCCTGTTGACGAGGTAACTTCAAACTTTGTTATTGAGTAAGGTTAGATGATGTCAGAGAGAGGTTACCAAATTGATATTAGTATCTGAGTTGTATATTAGCACTAGAGAGACTTTAGATTTTGTATAAAAGAAAGTATCAGTTTTAGGAGTATGTTGAATATGTGACGGAGTAACTAGGAGGCAAGGTAACGGAATACAATGATGATGCAGAAGGACTCAACGAGCATGGTCAGCACAACGACAACATTGATGAGGGTAAGGACAATACTGGGTAGGCACAAGCACAGGCACCGGTGAGGGCAAATGCGAAAAAAAATATAGCAGAGGAAGTAAGAACCGCATGGACCTTGACAAGAACAATGAGAAGTACTATGAGTCTCCTCGTTACTGAAGACAGAACACGAGAGTAAGAGAGCAATAGCCAAAAATAGGAGTATATTCCTATGTACCGAGATAATAGGAACATGATACAAAGAGAAAAGAAAGAAAAGAACTAAAGAAAAAATCTCCCGCATCTTTTAACATTTTCCTCCACCAGTCCGCTATGACTCATTCCTTTGTCCATAGAAACCCATAGAAATCCATCGCAACCACACCCCGCATCCCTCCCCACCATCCTCTCTAACTATATTACAAATTCCTCACGACATAGAATCCAATAGAACTTAATGATGATACCTCCACTTTATCGCATCCCTACCTCGCTTAAAATTCCTTCATTAGTTACATCGGTATTTTGATGACCGATCCCTTTGAACCGATTCCAAGACGCTAGGACACTATCTAATAGCTCTGTTACTAAAGCGCCTTGGTAGAAAGCATAATTCAAGAAGCTGAGCCATAATAGCTTTAACTTCGGAGTATTTTGGGACATGTCGGAGTAATTAAATGAGACTGATAATATTATATCAAAATTACTTCAAATTCTATAATAGTTTTATTAGTCAAACAGGGGTACTATTAGTATTATGTTGTGATAAATTATAGTTAGTGAAATCAGGTGTAAAGTTTAGGTAATTGATATTCTTCATAAGTAAAGTTAGTGACTTTTCCTGATGTAACTCCCTATACAAAGGTGAGAATATCAATTTTCAGCACTTGAAGTACCAGGAGATAGCCGATTAATGCTCCCTACTATTATTAAGCTCAGAGATACGACCCTTTGCATGTTTTCAAGTCTTAATAGTTTTCCAATATTCTCCAACTCAATCTCTACCTCTATCTCCATATCTATCTCTATAATCAACTTTATCTATATTTCCACCTCTACTTCTACCCAAAGTATCTCTCCACTTCTATATTCCGCCACTCGTGTTAGTGTATTTATACAGAGTCTTAATTCTTCTTCATTACTGAGTCTTCTGTATTTCAGATTCTACTAAAGTATCTTTGGAATACGGTTGCTGAATAGAATCAAATGATATCGGAGTCAAGGTAACAGATTAAGAAGAGTCTAAGTGATAGAATCTGAGTACTAGAGATGTCATAGCATTCAACGGATTGATATATCAGTATTGAGAATAGTTTAGGCAGTTTGGGAGGCTGTGGGTTTCTATAGTTTTCTTTGGAATGAGCCATTTGTAGAGAGAAGAATAATTATATATATAGAGCTCTATCTTCCTTATGTTTTTCCCTCTCTATGCAATATTTTCTTTCTGTTACTAATTTTATAACTTTAGCTCCGGCGTTCTATTCTTGCCCTGTTCCTGAATCTGAAGCTGAACTTACATCCTCTCTTGCATATCTGAACCGTATCTGTCCCTGCTCTTATTCTTACACCTACCCCCACTTCTGCACCCAGCCCCATTCAGTTAACTTACATTACTTTGCAATCGGCTACTGTAACACCATGTCTTTACAAGATGATGCCACTTTTATTGAATTCCAACGTCAATACACTAATGATGCTGTCTATCTGTATCGCTATCTGACTCACCTTGCTGAAATAAGGGACCAATTCAAGGAGGAACGAAACCAAGCCTATGCTGACTTAAGGGATATGAGAAATCAGCGTAACCATGCTTTGAAAGCTGCGGAAGGCACTCAGGAACTTACTCTCCAAGTAGCTGACCTACAGGCTCAACTGTCACAGGTCCGACAAACCAATACCACTCTCCGCGGTCTGATCGCTGACACTCCCCCGACCACCTTTCCTCAACGTATCTACTCAGAGGCTCCTGCACTCTAATCAGCCCCCTTAAAGAACAAATTACACCTCAACAGGCCTATCAAAGCTCAGAATTTGCTTCGCAATGTTTTGGAAAGAAGAATCAATCCGGATCTTCTTTTATATTATATGGATTTAAGTTGTAAGGTTTCATAAGTTACTTATGTGAATGTATTTCAAATAGAGGGATTTCCGTAGGGTTCTACAGGATTAAATAGAATAGATTGGCAGAAGAAATCCAGGGTTTTATATAGGGATCTCTTTCCCTCGCTTGCAGTACTTCTATTCTTCCTTATTTTTTACAAATTCTTCTTAACCTTTTAGTCAATAGACACTATAGCTTGGTCCCGTATTGCCTCGCCTTGTAACTCTTTTTATTGGTTGTTGGATTTAGTTTGTATCGTTACTATCCTCGGTTTACTCCATGATACTTGCACTCCCACACCTATTTCTTCTTCTGCCTCTCACTTTTTCAATCTCCCAGGAAATATTGTCTCAATTAACTTCTCTAGTACTCCCCCTCCTTGACATCAGAGCTCTATTATCCCGCCGAACTTGCCAATCGCACTGCTCAAGGTTTCTGCATATTTTGTGGAGGACCTGATTACTTTGCGATTGAATGTTCTACCAGTGCAGTCTCTAGTCCTACCTGTATTGCTGCTAACATTCTCCTCCAACAGTCCGATCATGACTCATGTATCAGATCATGCAAACAAATAAAAGCTCCGCAAGGCCGCGGCTTGTATTCCTCCCACAATCTCATCAAATTTTATTACCAAAATTTGCTGCAACCAACCTCGTAGAATTCAACGACGACTATCTCAGCCTATTTTGCTCCATCCTCGCTTAGCATCAATTCATTAGATACAACAGCACTACAACTACTCATCCACCGGGACCAATCCCAAGACGGCGGGACACTGATGGGGGATGAAGAGACACCATGAGGTTACTCTTTGTAAATGGGAGTTTGGATGCAAGGGTTATGACTATGAATAGGGATATATTCGTATGTACTATGGTACAAGGAAGACAAGACAGGGAGGAAGAAAAGAAAAGGATTAAAGGAAATTATCCTGGTATCTTGACCTTAATCCAGTATCACGGAGCTTGACGGAGGCAAGGATCGAAATGGGCCAAGGTATAAAACTGAGGTGAGGCGAGGCGGGACAAGACGGAGATAGGCGAGACAGAAGGCAATGTGCATAGGGTCACGGGGGATATGGATGAAGTAGGGACTATGAGTGTTCTTCTGTCCCCCAAGGGATAGCAGGAACGTCTTGACGATAACTTGTAGGGTTTCAAGGTGTGTATTGACTAAAGGGACAAGAAAGTTGCGTGAAGAGGAGAGAAAAGAAAGACAAATCCTATAAGCGAGGGAGAGAGCTCCCTATATATAACTCCAAAAGTTCTTTGCTGACTTATCTCATAGAAACCCATAGAACCTCAAGGAAATCACTCTATTTATTACGAGGCTTGGCGTTGACAAGGATTAAAAGAGTCAAGGTACACAACCGAGGTGTGAGGTTATTGCAAGCAAAGTTGGGGTGGAGAGAATGCAGTAGGCAATACGGATCATAACTACGAGCGATACTCAGTGGTAGTATTAATGTAGTAGGAACTGTGGTGGAGCGGAGACTATGGCGAGGCGAAACGAGAACACCAGGACGGGGCGAGGTACAGATATAACTCTTCAATTATACTGGAACAAGATATCGGTAGACTAAAGGATTAAGAAAACAAACCCAGAACAAGGACACACACGTAACGAGATAATCAAGAGAGTAGGGTTGGAAACAGGAAGAATACGTAAGGAAAGAAAGAAAGAGAAAACAACAAAGGAAAAACCCATAGCCGAATATATATACTAACATATATCCCTGTTCAGGCATCACTCATAACCCGTATAATGGAAACCCATAGAAACCCAAAGTCCCAAAACAGAAACCCCTAACACCGAACCCATTCCACAATATCCTCTCTTTCATTGTAATCCATAGTACGGCGTGATGCTATTAGAAATAAATGTCTATCGCTAACTCATGGAACCCTGTAACAGAACCTCCTAGAACACCATAGAAAACTGTGACTAATCCTTCTTCCTGCAACATCACTAACTGCGCTTTATGCCATGGTATCCTATAGAGTTCAGTAGTTACAGCATTGTTGTTAATGTCGTAACGTTAGGCGAGGATGGAATGAGATAAGGTAAGGTTTACGGTAGTGGATTCTATGAGGTTCAGTTACAGGTAGGATTAGTAGGGAATTTGGTGATGTGATGGGGAGGAATACGAAGTGTAGTTCCAGTTAGTTTCTATGAGTTTCTATGGGCTGACGTATGAGACATAGTACTGGTGTCCCGGCATCTTGGAATCAGTCTTGAGGGTTCAGTGGTCGAAGCGCATTTGTGATTATTAGGGTTATGTTAAGCGAGGAAGGGGTGTGTTGATGAGGGGGTATCGTCATTGGGTTCTAAAAGGTTCGATGGCGTGATTGATTTGTAATGTAAATAGGGGAAATGGTGGGGAGGAATACGAGGTGTAGTTGCAATGGATTTCTATAGAATTCTATGAGCTAATGTATGAGTCATAACGGACTGGTGGAGGAGAGGTGTTAAATAGCGAGGATAGATGTTTTCCTTAGTTCTTGTCTTTCTTTTCTCTCTGTCTCGTCTTCTTGCTATTTTGGTACATAGGAATCTATTCCTATTCTTGAAGCCATAGTTTCTCGTCCCTAAGACTCTGTCCTCCGAAGAGGGACAACTATAGTACCTCTTATCATTCACGTTGAGGCCTGTCTGGTCCTCACTCTCTCTGCCCTATGCTCTTGTGCCTTTGCCCTTGCCTTTGCCTTTGCCAGTGCCTGTGCTTGTACCTGCCCAGCGTTGCCTCTGTCTTCGTTGGGCTCCTCGTTGCGTAGGCTGTGCCCCTTGAGTCCACCTGCGTCATCATTGTCATCTTCTACTTTGCGTCGGGTTACTCCGTTACATTCCTCTGGTAACTGCCCACGAAATTTATCATTAAACTCTGCAACAGTATCATTATGTATCGGAAGCATTCGTCTCCCCAAGAATGCCTGATGGTTTACACCTGCACCTCTAACCAAGTCAGGGGGAAAAACATGGTGACATTGATCTAAGACCATAGTACACCGCTGAATGAGTGGGGAGAAATTTGTAACCCCTTGCCAAAGACGTTCATAGGACATGAGACTAAGCTAACTTCCGAACTCATTTTTTTCTCTACTACTACGCACCCTCATATTGATCCTGTAAAGGGATATCTCAGAAGTCACTAAGATATGGCTAATGCTAAGCGATAGTTCTGTAGCTTTTAAACTTGTAATATTGTAGGCCGGATTCCGTTCGCTTGAGAGGATGATGGTTCCCCTAAGACGACGGGAATCCTACTAGCTATTTATACAAAGAGAACCCCCTTAAACCCGTTAACTCCTCCAATAGCAAATCTCCCGCAATGCCTCCGCTACTGCTCCGACTTCCTACGAGGTGGGGTAACCAAGGGTCCACTCATGAGGTATGGTAGTGGTTGCCGAGTTATAACCGAACCCCGCTTCTGGGCGTACGTCGCTCTTCCAACGCGCCGTCCTGCCAGGACAATACCATTGTACTACTAGCAGCGCACTTCCTAAGCAATCCTGTAACAGATCCGGAGACGAAGCAGTTCAAAGCATGGCCACAGAATCGACCGCTGGAAACATGCCTCAACTGTTGACCCACAATTGCCTCTTGAGACCACTGGAAGAATATGTGCAAAATCACCACTGAGAGTGATCGGGTTACCACCAAACAATGCATCATTCCCGGATCTACACACATCATTAAGTATTCTATTAACTGCTTCGAGACAGTATTTATGCTGCATCGGTACCTCATTCCAAATTATGAGTGCTGTCTGCTTGAGCAAACCGGCTAACATAGTATATCAGTAAGACTTCATTTGTCTCTTGATGTCTCCTGAGCCTCAGGAGACGTAAAAAATATGCAGGAGTCTCAGGAGACTCTCAGGGGACCTGGGAGACTGTTGGGAGACTCCAGTCACAAGTTGAGTTTGCTGATGTATTCCAACCAATATTGCATACCGATGTTTCATTTATATTGATTGAAATTTGAAGCGAGAGTATGATGTGCGGCCATGTGGGAAGAGCTGCGTGCCGATTCCAGAGGAAGTAATACAGATAGCAATTTTCTCTTGCGAACGGAAGTGATTACACAACGCTTTATACAAAAGCGTTTTCCCTGTTCCCGCTGATCCTTGGAGAAAAAATTGTCCAGATCCTGTGTTACTAACTGTCTCAACGATTTTATTAAAACATTCCAATTGATCATTATTGAGTTGTACCACCGGTTCAGCTCAAAGCGTTTCCTCTGTACCCCAGTCGTAATTTAGTTCTGCAGCAATCATTTCATTCCCAGCATATCGATTCCAATCAAATGTATACTCCGGTAGTCCAAAGTCAGAAAGATTTTTATTAGATTCTGCAAGCATGCGAGCAATAAGGTACAACCCATATGTTACGGGTCGGAGCGAGGACAAGAACGGGACTAGCTGAGGTCTACAACCGAGGCGAGACGAGGAACGGGATGAGATACGATCACGGATGAGGCAAGTGGAAACTATGACGAGGACGAAGGCGGAGACGGGGACGAGGACTATGGCGAAGCGGAGAGGTCACGTGGTTCTTGGCAATGCGCCAAGCGAAGGTACTTATAGATACGATCGTATTTTCATAAAGATGGAACAAGACTAGAAACGAGACGAGGACCCTATACACGAGGATTGATAACAGGAAGAACATGTAAGGAAAGAAAGAGAAAGAAATGAACAAAGAAAAGGTCTGTAGAAACATATATATACCCCTCCTAATCCTTGTACAATCATGACTCATCACATCATGTAACGGAGACCCATAGAAACTCCAAGAATCCAAAAAAGATAACACCGCAACTGGAAACCCATTCTCCAATATCCTTCCTCTCCGCGAAGTCCGTGGTACGCTGTGATACCATAGTCAGAATGGTGGTCTGGGAAATCAGCTGAAACATTGAGAAAAAGGTTGTTCTGTAACGTATTTGGTAAATCATCACATATATTTAGCGCAAATTAATTTCATAAAGTAGTAGGATTGGTTACGTCTCCAAAAAGGATTGCCGTTGAAAAGAGAGTATGTAGTGCGGACCCTCTTGAAAATATAACTGCCTTATTGAAACATTGTATACATTCCTGATCATCATCCAATAGACTAAGAGCAATACAGTCAGCTTTGAAAGTTGGTTGAAGGACATCATTGATTGTTCTCAAATGTTCGAAAGATTTGGCACCCTATACGACTGTCAGTAACAAACGCAGATAATATTCTTCCCCCATCATAGGATTACAGTGGTGAATCTGACCAATAGCAGTTGCTTGCTTACCCTTGCACTATCTTCTCGACTGGCTATTATAAGTAAAATGAGCGGGGAACCCATAATAGAGATATTGTCTACCATCCTCATTTTCAGCGTTATACTGAAAATGAGCCATCAGTGTTGAACGTGTTCTATCCATCAGTTGCAACAGTTCCTCATAGGTAACATTGGCATTATAAACGATTGATTACTCTCCTGGTAGGTGATTAGCCAGGTGAGTAACAGATAGTTGTTCCTCATGTATAGCGTATTCAAACAGTCTCCAAACAGCTTCAGTCAGTCCAATATAGCGGCCTTGGAGATACCGCTATACCTTATCAAGTTCCCCACCAACTTGCAGAATTGTACGGTCATATCCTTTATATGTATATTTGTGTATATACTTTATAGCTTGTACTGAGGTGCAACCTCCACATTGATATGTGCTTTATATCGTCAGGACGAATATGGGTTATAAGGTACTACCCATCGGTTATCAAAATTGAAAGTTGCTTGTCCTGTTGTTGAACCTCGTAAGGGTATAGTGTGAATCCTTCCGTTGTTTCTCCTTTGGTCTAGTGGGTAACCATCTTCTTGAACCACCGTTTCGGGCTGAGGGGCTTTCGGGTACCTTTTGGAACAGGTTTTCATACATCCAGGAGAGGTTGCTGGCATACATGTTGAATTCAGATTAGCGTTTCCGTAAGGTCCGTGAACTATGCAGCTTTTCATAATTGTTTCAAGTTCCCCATTGGGATCTGTTGCTGGATCAGGGAATTCTGCACTTACCATTTGATCAATGCAATAGGCGTCTATAAATCTATCATCTGAATGCAGGAAGAGGAGTAAATGCATGTGTGACAGGCCACGTTTTTGATACTCAATGGTCCAAACACAGCCTAAATATCTACCAAATACATTCTTGTGCTTCAAGTCCTCGAGAAGCTCCTGTTGTTTCATATGGAATACCCTTGCTACCAAATCGGGTCTATCCACCACCGTTTGACCCAGCTTCAACTCCGCTACAATCTCTGTCTACTTGGGATTTGCAGTAAACATGATAAAGAGGGTGGGCCAGCCAAAATGAAGAACAATCGCCATAGAGTCTTGAAATAGCTGTTGCATATACCGGTCACTACTAGTATAGCTGCTCGGTAGAATAATTCTTCGCCCCGTCTCTTCAGGATTAAAGTTTTGTTGAATCAACGCATCTACAAGCCCATTAAATAAATCTGAACAAAGCTGATTTTGGTTCAAACGGATCTAGTTTAATTTATTCTGATCGCAGACAGCCCATGCATCAACCAAATATTGCTGTAACAGTCCTTACTCCAAAAAGGATGTTTTTGGCTCTGTTCTCCGCTCATGTAACCCGTATCTAATGTATGTGAGTATCAATTCATTATATATTTTTATCGAAGAGTCAAACTTACCCATAAAAAGCGCGTTGGCTTATTCAAATATTTTTCCGTGTGACTTCTTGATTTTGTACCTCAAGGCTCCAATGGTAACCCAAGTCACCACAGGTGAATAACAAAACGTAATACAAAGGCATATACGCAGCATGATTTGGATTTATAACACTGAACAGATTGTTCTCCGTAGGATTTCGGTATGCAAAGACTATGTCTTGGAAACCTGCTTGACCGTATTCATCTGGAAGTATAACCGCTACTTTATTGCTTGTGGGAAAATTCTCACAGCGTCGGTTTGCCCCACTCTTCATAATCAATTGTTGCTGAGGATTCAGTAGTACTTGTGCATTCCCATCCTGAGAGGACACAGAAGCCAAACGTTCCTTTCCTGTCGCATAAACCCCAACAAAAGGATCTATACTACCCAACTCATTCGTGAGAGGCTCCAAAATAGCAACGTTTAAGGCAGGATGCCGCTTTCGATGCGCCTGAGCAGCATACCGTAGATTATAGAAATAAAGTTGCTCAAAAAATGGTACTGCAGCGGGAGCGGGATCTAGTAGGCCCTGTAAATGATAAAGTTCCCGATGTATTTGAAAACATATAATACCCGCTCTTACTATTTCAGCCAGTTTGTTGTCAACATTATATTTCACCGAAGTGAATGCTAACGCTGAGTTGTACTCTCTTATTTTATGCCTGAACTCTCTTGTAATAGTATCTAATTATTCCAACAAATACCGCAAATACTCAGGCTCCAGGCATACATCAGGCAAAACGACATCCGCTTTTTTGCAACAGCTTTCAAAACGTGGGACGTCTAAAGTACTACTATGAACTCGTTCAGTTATCCAATGTGCAGCATTGCAGTCACTGCAAATTATTGTCATTCCCGCAAGCTCTAAGGTTTTCCACCATTGCCATAAGGACAAAAATGCTAAAGGCAATGTCAGAAGTCTCTGCAGGATTGTTTTTACCTATAGTATATTTTAGAATCAAAAAGTCTAATATATTTCCAATATTTTCTTACATTCATCAGATTACCTCCTTCAGCATTTCGTACTTGATTATGCCGTTGTCTTTTGATAGTATTTCTACTCTATTTATTATCATTAGTATCAATACTATTATTTCGCTCAATTGATACTTACTTAGCATTCGCGGCATTGCCTTCTTGGCAGTTCTTCATTGTTTACAGTAAAATCCGCCAAGAATTTCTCCCTTCTGCATTTTGTACATCTTCTGGTAGATATATTGGCTAGGGGATTTGAATATGTATAGTATCTTCAAAAACTGTTAACCTATTCAGAATCTACAATTCTCCCTATAATGAGTTCCCCATTCCCGACTTATTCCATATCAGGAAATCATATAACATACAGATTTTGTGTGTAGTAAGTGTTTTGAGAGCTGGGTGCGAGTAGTGTGCGGCAATCAGTAGATGGTCAAAAAATCAAAAATTATTACCAATGATATTTGTAGGAGTTGATAGTATAGTAGGAATCACCAGTATTGGTAGCAGTCAATACTAAAGGATCAAAAGGGTTTTTTTCAAAAAAGGTTCATTTTCATGGAGAGCCCAACACCCAGCTCTCATATACCCACCGGTGTCATGAGCGGAGGTGCCGGCACTTTGACACACTTGGGGTTATTTTTAGGGCCGAAAACGGCTCTTGTTTGGTGGGAACTACAACCCCGCAGGTTGCGCACTTAAGCGATACCACATCTGAAAAACATGCAAGCCGGGTAACCCTGCACCAAGCTGGGTAATCAAGCCAGGTAACCGGCCAAGCGGGCGCGCAAATTAATGTAATTTAGTACATCGTAGACTTGGTGTTACCGACTTGCAACTGTGAGTTGTATAAATTTTAGGGAACAGCGGTAGTAAAATCCTCTCTCTATGGTATATGGTAGACATGTAGTTCCTCCCCCTCTTCCCAATTCCGTTCCCAACAGGCCTTCGGCCCCTCATCAATTCCCACCAGTTCACAGGTTTTGATGTGTCGTACTTAGTTCAATACCCCCCATCACCACTGGCAATAAGGTTGCGGGGTGCAAAAGGATGTAATCAACATGTAGAGTTCACCAAAGTACATTTAACTGAAGTATGTAAATTTTCAGAAACAGCGGTAGACAAATCTTCTCTACGGTACGTACATGTATGTAGTCATGGGACCTTCGGCCCTCTCTCCCCCTTTTTCCGCTCCTCCCCAATTCCCACTCCTATCAGTTAAACCTATTGCCTTACAGTCCCTTCTCTACAATTAGTTATGGGGTCTTCGGCCCACTCACCCCCTCTCCGCTCCTCCTCCACCACTCCTCCCTCAATTCCCTATTGCCCTGGAGGCCTGTGATATACGTATTTCGGGTTACTATGATACCTGCCTGCGGGGGCAGATAACCTGCCAGATAGATCCATTAATATGAAGGCCTGTAATATATACGTGTTTCGGATTGCTATGGTACCTGACTGCAGGCAGGGTAATGCGCCAAGGCGCGCGCAGATGAATGTGATCTGGTGCGTGGTAGGTGTGCTCCTGTTCATATTTATGGTTTCTTCCTCCAAACTCGCTTTTGCAGGGAGGCAACTCTATAGTCCTTTTGATCCACGCCCGATTTTACACCTGGTCCTAGCTTTCCCTGCTTTATCCTGCGCTCTCTGCCTTTGCTCTTACCTTTGCCTTTGCCTTTACTAGCGCTTGTGCTTGTGCCCGCCTGTCTCTCTTCTCATCCTCGTTAGCTTCCTTGTAGTACTGGCTTTGCTTCTCGAGTTACTTTGCGTCATCATTGTCATCTGTTACATTGCGTCTGACTACTCCATCAAAAGGATTCTATTAATGGAGTTTGTAGGCTGATTTATGCAAAGGATTTTTGAAACAGTTTCACTCGACTAAACTGTTATTCATACATTGGAGCTTAGGATGTCTTTCCCATGTTTAAACTCTTATCCTATATGGAGCGAAGATTAAAAAGAATTTTGCGAATTCAAATTGTTTCAATAGTTCGACAAGATACCAATACAATCAATCTTCATTATGTAGTTAAATGTGTTGCAAATGGGCAGGAATAAGCTCGCAAACTTTTAAAGTTTCAGAAAAAGAACACCAACACAAGGTCCCAATTTTCTGCTCTTACGTAGCCGAGCTTCACAGTTTATCTTGAGCTTTATAATCCACTTGCAAATATTACAGGTTAAACACTACTCAGAGGTTTACCAAATTCAATAGAAGAACACATGGAGAATCCTCATATGTTATGTTATGGCCTTCACTGCTCTTGAAACTGGTATTGACTTTCCGGATACTGATACTATTATTTACATGCGACTTCCTTATAGTCTTATTGATTATCGGCACGTGACAGGTAGGTTCAAAAGGTTAGTATCACATCCTGACAGTTACCTTTTTTACACTTCCGCCAACCTCCCCAGATAAAAAAGGGGTCAATACAATAAAGATGAGAACAATATTAATGATTATATCGTTTACGAAGGTTGACATCATAATTATTTATCCAAGTACTTCAACAATTCCTGTCCCGGCATCTTGGCATCGATCCCGGGGGTTCGGTAGTCGAAGCGCTGTTATGATTGTTAGGGTATTGCTAAGCGAGGAAGGGGTGAGTTAAGGAGGGGGGTGTCGTCATTGGATTCTGGGAGGTTCGATGGCGTGATGGATTTGTAATGTAAATAGTAGAAGATGGTGGGGAGGAATACGAGATATGGTAGCAATGGGTTTCTACGGGTTTCTATGAGGTGAGTGTCCCGGCCCCTTGGCATCTGTCCCGACCGTTCGGTAGGCGATACATGGTTGTGGTTGTTAGGGTAATGTTAAGCGAGAGTGGGGAGCACGAGGTGGAGGTTGTCGTCATTGAGTTCTAGGAGGTTCGATGGCGTGATGGATTGGTAATGTAGAATAGCGGAGATGGTGGGGAGGATTACGAGGTGTAGTAGCAATGGGTTTCTATGGGGTTCTATAAGTGAAAGTGTGAGTCATAGCGGACTAGTGGAGGAGATGTGTTAAATAGCGGGGATAGATGTTTTCCTTAGTTCTTTTTTTCTTTTCTCTCTGTCTCGTCTTCCTGTTATCTCGGTACATAGGAATCTACCCCTATTTCTAAGCCATAGCCTCTCGTACCAAGAACTTGATCCTCTGACAAGAGGAAACCCATAGTACCTCTCATCGTTCTCGTTGAGGTCCATCTGGTCCTCACTTTCCCTGCCTTAGTTCTGTGCCCTTTGTTTTCGGTTTTCTCGCCTTACGGTGCATATGGCTGCCTTACAGTATTATTGCGCTTAAATTGCCATTCTGCATCATCATCACATCTTTCGTCCCAGATTTCTGCACTGACACCATCTCTTCTTTAAGGCTGGTTACTCCATTACAATTCCAGTCACAATTCCAGTATTGGTTGTATATTTAGCAATTCTAAAACCTATGATTATATTTCGGCATCTTGGCAATGATACCGTTGATTCGGTAGTCGCAGTACTATTGTGAATGATGGAGTTATGCTAAGTGAGGGTGGGGTGAGATGAGGTGAGATTGTCGTCATTTCTTTCTACGAGGTTCAGTGACAAGGAGGATTGGTAATGAGATTTACGAGTATGGTGGGGAGGAATACGAGGTGTGATTACATAGGGGTTTTTATGAGTTTTTATGAGCTGATGTGTGAGTCCTACTGGACTGGTGGAGGTGAGCGATAAATAGCGGAGGTAGAGGTTTTCTTTAGTTCTTTTTTCATTTCTCTCTGTCTCGTATTCCTGTTATTTTGTACATAGAAATTTATTCCTACCCCTAAGCCTCAGTCTTCGTGACTCCAGAATCTGTCCTTAGTAACAGGAAAATTTATAGTATCTCTTATTGTTCTCATCAAGGTCTATCCGGTCTTCACTTTACTTGTCCTACGCACCCTTGCCTTACTCTTTGCCTTTGCTGTTGTCAGCGCCTGTACTTGTGCCTACCCGGTATCCGTCTCGTACTCGTCAGTGTTCTCATTGTGCTGACTGTGCTCTTCGAATTCTTCTGCGTCATCATTATCTTCTGTCACATTACGCCTGGTTATGCCGTCACAGATCGCTGCTTTGCAATCAAGAAGACCACACCTTCACGTCTCATGGTGAACCTATATCAGGGTATATCCTAAAGCACCATTCTTACTACCAGTCCCCATTTCATGTAGGCGGAAAAAAGATTTAGTACTGGTAGGCAACAGAGTCAGAAACTTCTCAATTGCATTAAGAAATATCTTTAACTGTCAGTATTGTTATTCAATGGGTGTCAATGAGAACTCTGAACATGATGTGAATAGGTGCACAAGCTTATAGCGGGGTAGTTTGCTGCTAAAATATTCTACAGATTTCTTAAATTAGTTTAAATTTGGAAGTCCACAGTCTGCTTTAATTTTTGGCTCCTGTAATTTCTATGTCAATCTATTGGTACCCATTATTGCATCTTTGATAAGTCTCACGGCTTAGTCCATCGCATTTCGCCTTCTTCTAAAACGCTTTCAGAACAGGATTATTAAATAGTATCAGTCAATGTTGGAGGCAAGAGGATGGATTAGGAAGGAGCTCGGATGATAGAATGTAAGCGATAGGGGGGATTGGATAGTGACGGGATAGATATAATGGTATTAGGGATAGTATAGGTGATGCGGGAGCTTGACAATTTCTGTGGGATTCTATGGTGTGAGTCATTGATGCGAGAGAATGGTTGTGTGCATAGTGTTCGTTCTTTCCTATGTCTTCACCTCTGTTACGGAGCGAAATGAAGACAATAGACAAGCAAGCCAAGGTTTCCAACCGGGGATAGGCGAAGAACGACGACGAGGACGAAGAGTAAATCGAGAACGAAGACGAGAATGAGGGCGAGGTCAAAGGAACAATTGTTATGTGAAGAGATCACGTGGTTCTTGGCACTGTGCCAAGTGAGACTAAGTATACTAGTACTGGTATATTCACTAAAGACAACACAAAACTAAAGACCCTATATACAAGAGTTGATAATAGGAAGACGAAGTAGAAGAGAAAGAGAAAGAGAAGAACAAGGGACAAATCCGTAGCCAATCATACATTCACTCCCAACCCCTGTCTAGGGATGACTCATACCTTATGTAACAGAAACCGATAGAAGACCAAAACCTAAAACAGAAACCTGTAATCCCAAACTCACTCCACAATACTCTCCCTTCCACCGTAATCCATGGTACGCCATGATAGTCTCTCTAGACAACGTCTTCTGTCTGCTAGTAATTTATATTTTTGACTTCGGCCCTCCTGTCCTTACCTAATTTCCGAACCCAACCCTGATCCTGAATCTGCCTTGCCCTCAGTATATCTCGACCCGACCCCACTCTTGTTTCTGCTCCACAAACCTGTCTTGCTTCTTTTTTTAACCCAAACCTGTTCCATTACAATAAGCTGGTAACACAACTACTATATATATTTTGTTATTATGAGCGTGAATAGTAGGCTGTAAAGCGCTTCGGAATTGATACAAAAAATACTGATTAAACTATATATATAGCTGAGATCAAAGATCACAAATAGAGGGGTTGAGTCAGAACGTAATTTTGATTCTATTTAATTCCAACATTTGGGAGAACTGGACTTTCAGCATTTATCCATAAGAATATAACACTTTAAACTGGGGAAATGTATGCTTGAGTTTCAAGAACCTGTTTTGGGTTATGGTTTTTATACTTTCTTTAGTATCTGAAATTTCTTTTTGCATTTGTTTCGATGTGACGTTACTTCCTGATTTTCAGTGTTTGGTCTAAACTGACAGGGGTTATATTATGTATGTCATTCAAGTAAACAGGTATGAAAATGAAGAAATCGAACTGAATTTCATATATTATAGTAACACATTAATCATGAATACTGATTTGTTCCCAGCGAATTTCTTCTCAATCCTTCAATGTGGAAATATTATATTATTTTTTTTCAGCAAAATTTTATTCTTTTTCGATACAATTAGTGACCTGCTAATATATAACAACTTGATTTGGTAATTGCATCCGGGTTATGCTCAATTCTTTTAGTTTGAATGAGATAGTCCCAATTAGTAAACATGTTAAAAATATAGAGAATTAAGGAAATGAATATTACTACCGTGATAGGGAAGACCCCATATTTTTACTAGAGAAAGGTGGTACAAAGAAAATATAATTGAATACAAAGCAACTAGCAGTGGCCAGCTCACGACCGCCATTTGATCCAATAATATATCATATTATTACCACTCTTTCAATTCAGGGAACAGCAGTAGTGTATAGGTAACAGCGACTGTATCGGGAGCAGTAGTATATTATAGGGAACAGTAACAGTTTAGGGAACAACGATAGACTGAGTATAGGAAACAACAACAGTATAGAAAACAACTACAGGTTACGGGAACTGTGACAGGTAAATCTATAAAAGACATAGGTTGAGGGAACAGAGGGGTGCTTCAATCCATCCCAGTTTCATAGATGTGGGCGGCCTTTAGCCTTCTCGCGCTCTAGAGACTCACCTCCCTAGTAGTTTTACTTCAATGGTTTTTCTGTCGGTTTTTTGGGGTCCATCTTTCACCTACCCCAGCTGCTCCGATTTGATATATGGTGCTAGTCAACTACACTGTCATTAATCCCCCAACTGACCAACCAAACCACCTCCAAATGTGTTTCTTTTTTTGATGGGACATGTTTGCTGGGTGTACTACTGTCGCCTCCAGCCAATCAGAGCGAAAAAACTTCAGAAAACCCAATAACAATACATATTAGATATGATATTACTAACAGGGAAGTGTGACGGAGTAACTCGACGCAAAGAAGAAGATGACAATGATGATGCAGAAGGACCCGAGGAGCACAGTCTACGCGACGAGGGGACTGACGAAGACAGAGGCGACACCGGCCAGGCACAAGCACAGGCACAGGCGAAGGCAGGGGCAAGAGCAAGGGCACAAGAGCGCAGAGCAGGGAAGGTGAGGACCAGATGGACCTCAACGAGAACGATGATAGGTACTATGAGTTTCCTCTCGTGAGAGGACCGAGTCTTTGGTACGAGAGGCTATGGCTTAGAAGTAGGAGTAGATTCCTATGTACCGAGATAACAGGAAGACGAGACAGAGAGAAAAGAAAGAAAGAACTAAGGAAAACATCTATCCCCGCTATTTAACACACCTCCTCCACTAATCCGCTATGACTCACACTTTCGCTCATAGAACCCCATAGAAACCCGTCGCTACCACACCTCGTAATCCTCCCAACCATCTCCGCTATTTTACATTACCAATCCATCACGCCATCGAACCTCCTAGAACCTAATGACGACAACCTCCAACTCGCATTCCCGCTCTCGCTTAACATTACCACAACAATCATAACCATTCATCACCCACCGGACTGTCGGGACAGATGCCAAGACGCCGGGACAGGAAATAAATGATTTTCCATAGCCTATACACTATTGCTCAAGTACGATATCTGAATTCTTGGTAATGTATCCACTCCTTCAGTAGCCACAGCATTATTCTGATTGATAGGCGTATGCTAAGTGAATACGACGGAGTAACCTACGTAAGGTAGAAGATGACAATGATAATGCAGAAGAACCCAAAGAGTACAGGTAGAACGACAAGGACACCGGCGAAGACAAAGGTTATTCGAGACGGGCACAAGCAAGGTCACCGACAAGGGCAAAGACAAGGGCAGAGGCAAAAGAGCACAGGGCAGAGGGAAGTGAGGATCGGATGGACCTCAACGAGAACGATAAGAGGTACTATGGATTTCCTCCAAAGAGGACAGAATTTTGAATGCGAGGAACTATAGTTAAAGATAGAAGTATATTCCTATGTACTCAGATAACAGGAAGAGGAGACAGAGAGAAAAGAAAGAAGGAACTAATGGAAAAACCTTCCTGTACTTTTTAACACTCTCCTCCACCAGTCCGCTTTGACTCATACCGTCACCCCATAAAGTCCCATGGAAACCACTTGTCACCACACCTCGTATTCCTCTCCACCTTCTCTTCTATTTACATTACAAATCCATCACACCATCGAACCTCTTGGAACCTAATAACGATATCCTCTACCCAGCATACCCCTTCCTCGCTTAGCATTACCTTAATAATCCCAATAGCGCTTCGACTACTGAACCCTCAGGTCTGATGCCAAAACGCCGGGACAGCAAAGGTGGAATGAGATGAGTTGAGATTGTCATCATTTATTTCTATAGGATTTGGTTGCAGAGAGAATTGGTAATAGGTTTTAGGGGTATAGTGGGGAGCAATACGATGTGTAGTTACAATGGATTTTCCTAGACTTCTATGATTTAATATATGAGTCATAATGGACTGTGGAGGGAGACTGTGAAATAGGAGGTGTAGACTTTTCCTTTAGTTCTTTCTTTCTCCCCCCCCTTATTTCATCCCCCTGTCGTCGTCATGCATAGGGATGAAATCACACTTACAGTCATATACCATTGCACAAGCCTCCTGCATCCCACCCCCTGCCAAGGCGTCCCCAGAACATAGCTATCAGGCGGTATTGGCCGGTGTTGAGGTTTTGATGGCGGGATAAAAAGGAGCTCGAGTAATGGGAGTTTCGACGCTAGGGAGGTTTGGATAGTAATGAGATAGAAGTAGTGGGATTGGAACTAGTATAGGTGATATGAGAGTTTGTTGAGTTCTATGGAACTCTATGGGTCAGGTCATCGATGACAGAAATAACTGTATCTATAGAGCTTTCTCTATTTTATTTCTTCCGCTCTTTAGGCAATATTTTCATTGTGTGAGCAATATATATCTCTAGCTTCACTCTACCAGCGCAAAAAATGCATCACTTGATACATTTCCCATATTAGAATAGTGCACAAATGCATTGGCTGATGCATAAACCTGTTGATGCCTCTGTAATAGCGTCTATTGATGACTTTATTTATTACTTTATTGATTACTTTACTAGAACTTCAGTTTATTGATCTAGTTCTTAGTTCTAGTATATCAACTAGTAGCTTAGGCAGTAGGGTGTGGGCTTGAAAAACATAATAGCACAGGTTTAAACCCGGGACTTTTTTATTTTTTTTATTGATACATTACATTAAACTCTTGGCGAAATGAGACTGTGATGCATTATGGATGCAATAGCCACCCGTTTACAGCATGATACATTACCGATACATTATGCGATGCATTTCTTGGGATGGTGGAGTCAGCGCTTCTACTCTTGCCTTCTCTCTTAACCTGAACTTGAACCTGCCTCGACTTCGGTGTATTCCAAGGTGACCCCTTCCTTCTTCTCGTTCCCTCGATCTGTCCCCGCCTTGTCCTTGGAACGAGCCCTGTACGTACATTGCATAAAAGTATTTCGCCTCCGATCTTACCTTAACAGAGGGTTGATTTCATAATTTTGCCTTATCCTCATCCTGTGCCTTATCTAGTCCTCGCTTTCCCTGCTCTATCCCATGCCATATTAGCAATACTCCATTTGTCTCCTAATGTCTCCTGAGTTTTAGGAGACTCAAAAATTATCCTAGAATGTCAGAGGACTCCCAGGAGACCCGGGAGACTGTTGGAAGACTCCAGTCACCAGTTGAGTTTGCTGATGCTCCTTTGTCTCTACTCTTGCCTTTCTCCTAGCTGGTGCCTGTGCTTGTGACTGCCCAGTATCTCTATTGTCCTTGGCTGTGCCCCTCGAGCCCTTCTGCATCATCATTGTAATCTGTCATGTTGTGCTGTGTTACTCTGTTTCAGATTCCACTGAGAAATTACACATCTCTCCAGCTATACCATTGATTGATATAATATCAATATGTTAATAGCTTTAGTCGAGCGAATGTATAGCTATTTTATGACTTTACCGATAAATTTCCTGATGCCTTTCCCAAAGTCATTATAAAAAATACATCATGTATACCGATAAGGATACCCCTTGACAGGGAATGCATCAAGGGATGCATTACAATCCTAGGTTTTGTATGAGTAATATGTTGATAACATATCAAATGTTGCATTTTCTGGCGTAGTTGAGAGTAAAGCCTCGCGTTATGCCCCTTATGGAATTCCGCACCATCACTAATCCCCCAGATGCCCCAGACGTAGATTCTCGAAGACTTCTTCATAGGTCTGCCTGAGAACAAAGGAAAGAATATCATCCTGGTAGTGGTTCACGACCTATCAAAGATGAAATATTATATTTCCCACTACACTATTACCGGTTCTGAAGCTTTGGCCCAACTCTTTATTGACTATATTTGAGAACTCGATGGTCTGCTTACTAGCATTGTTTCTAACTGCAGTATTCTGATAACATCTATATTATGTAAAACACTATGGAGGTGTGACGGAGTAATCGGGAGGCAGGGTAGCAGAAGACAATAATAACGCAGAAGGACGCGAGCAGCCCAAAGAGCACAATGTGAACACTGACGAGGGTGTCAGGCAGGCACAAGCACAGGCACCAGCAACGGCAAGGGCAAGGGCAAAGGCAAGACGGCTCAGAGTAAGGGGAGTGATGACCAGATAGACTCCAACGAGAATGATGAAAGATACTGTGAATTTTCCCCTTACCGAGGAGAGGTTCTGGGGTTGAGGGAGCTATGGGCTGGGAATAGTAGTATATTCCTATGTAACGAGATAACACGAAGAGGAGACAGAGACAACGGCAAGAAAAAACTAAGGAAAAGTCTTCCACCGTTATTGAACACCTTCCTACATAGAATTCCACAGGAAACCGGTTACTAACACACCCCATATTCCTCTCCAACATCCTCTCTGTTTATATTACAGATCCATCACCCCACGAATTCCATAGAATTTAATGACAACAACCTTGCCTTATCCTCTCCCCTTCTCACTTAACATCATTTCATCGGTTACAATATCGCTTGGACTACCGAACTCTCGGAACTGATGCCAAGACGCCGGGAGAGCAGTGCATTGGCGTTCAATATCGGTATGTCCTCCACTTTATTAAGGGACGGATGGCTAGACTGAATGGTGAATGGAGTCATGGAACAATACCGCCGGAGTTACATCTGCTGATGTATCCACTGTAGCTCCAGCTTAGTGAGTCAATATATATCCCGGCCCAATTGAGCAAAGGGCTTCCTCCTACCGGCATGACTTAGGCTAGTATTGGTCTTGACTGCTAGGTCCTAACCTCCAGACCAGTAACCACTAATTCAGTAGTTCCGTCCCTCTTCTTTGCGCTAATTTGTCCATCAATCCAAATATATTTGGCCTTAACTTCATGTCTCAACCTTTTTCCGGCTCTTGATCCAATTGATTGATTCTCAACACGCCCTCGTATATGGCCTGTAGCTCTTCTGGCTTTGGAGGGGAACGGTTCGCACTCTCTGAGCTCGAGAGACGGAGGTACCGTGCTTTCTTTGTCCCTTCTGGAAAAGGTAGAGTTTGGTTAAGAATAGACATTGTAGTCATTGAGGGGAAGTGATAGTGAATTGAAGCTTGAAATATAGAAAAGGCGGAAACCACTCCTTTTATATAAATATGGGGGTAAACAAGTGAGTTATTCAACTTGCATACTTACCAAATGTCCGTATGCTTTTCTCTAGCTTGAGTCACATCTCAAACGTACCAAACATATCTTGTATGACGCATCCTGGCACATACCAGCCTGTTTTATACCACCCAATTCTCATATTTTCCATGACCTGCTGCTTCTTCTCACGCACAGACGCACACAACCTATGCGAATTCTGACTCTACAGTGGCCGGGCTATTAGGTATGTATAGTCATAATAAAGCCTGTACACACGGAGAGCATAGCGCTGAATATGTTGCGTGATTCGGACTGCTGCCAATGATTTAATTGGGAGGGTGTATTCTTGAATTGGTTGAGTTATCCGGACTGCGGTCCATCCAATTGGGGTGTCTGTATAATAATAGTGATGGTTGCAACCCAATGGTTGATAGGATAGGAGATATAAAGATGACTTTTACCCGGGTGGACTTCGCGTTTGGGACAGAACAAGTCTACTAGTGTAAGGAAGTAAGCTGGTATACGGACGAAACCAACACTTAGGTGATTTAGTTTGATGATGTGTAGTTGGAAACATGTTCTGACGTACTCAGTAGAAAATATTTTATTAATTCATCCAATGAGGGAGTTTAGGAAGCTAGGGGTGTTTGAGCGAACAGTCTACGTCTAATTGGAGGCAGACGCGTGAAAGACTGGAATTTCTGTTTATTTTTTCGGGTTGGTAGAAGATTCCAGTTATCTCTACTCCCCTAGCCGAGAAATTAATTATATTTATACCTAGCCAAGAGGTTCTACGGCCAGCTCCTTTCTCCTTAACCCTACAATACCAAGTCTACCCTACCGCTCTTAATAGCCGTCACAATTAATTTTGACGCACAAGCAAGGACCTATCCCACACCTCAGGACCCTTCCCTAGTTTTTTTCACATTTCCAACCAACACCCCCCACCTCCTTGGAATCAACAAATCGGTGAACATCCATCAACCCCCAACCCCACCAATAAAATTCCTTCACCTACCGACTCCATAGTTGTATCTTAGACCTTCTCCCTTTCTCCCACCAATTGTTGTTTCGATCTCCATAATCTTACATTGTCACACAGTACCCTCAAGGTCCCACCTACCAAGCTACGCCCACCCCCCAAAGCATTTAGACCCATTTCCAGTACCTCAATCACACGAGGATAGAGAAAAATAGTAAAAATAATAACCTTCTCGCTTCCTTCAGTCACCTCTCCCTTATCATGATAATAAGAATCAGTTAGTAATACTTAGTTTTGCCTCCCCTAGGTTTTAGTGTCCTATGCCTCGGTAGTCCGCCGGGACCAGCGAGAATATCACTCATTCTCCTTTTCGACTAAGCTGCGACCTTGACCCTGCTGGTCCGGTTGATTGGGGTACTGATCCCATCTCTCAACATATCACTAAGACAAAAGACACTAATTTCGTGCCTGCAGCGACTCGATATGTCATGTCCACACCCGCTCTGTTGGTACCTCCAACCTGCCAATAACCAAGATGCACGGAGGTGAGGAGGGCATGTTGGGTTATGCACTATACGATCCGAATGATCTCATCATGACGGCGAATAACCATAACCCAGTCTGCTCTGCTAGGTTCCTCGTGTTGTAACGTTGGTCCTGTAATTTGGTTTTAAGACCTAGGTACCGTCCACCCCGTCGCCCCCCTCGCCTTTGAATGTCCAAGCTGACTTCTATATCGGCCATGCTGTGAACAGACGTAAGCTAAAAGTAGGGAGGCCGCACCTCGTCATTCCCATCGCATCCTAGCAGAGGACCACGATGGTGGGTGACAAGATCCGCTCTGCCTGACTGATGGTGATACGATAGGGGGGGAGACTGTGGTTGGTTGTGGGACTACATGGGGTGTCTCTTGCATATAGGCATTAGCCGTAGCATATTGGCAAGTTAGTGCTACCTGCTTAGTGGGATTTATGGAACCCCGACGCCATATCTGTTGGCGGGCTATGGGTCTTCTTCTATATAACTGTGGGACGGGGGAATGGGACGGGGGAACGGAACGCGGGCATGAGACGGGGGCATGGCGAGAGATTGTTTGTACCTTGAGAACCTATGTCGCGCAAATGCAGCATGTAGGCTGGGGAGAAAGTTTATGATCCGCCCCCTGGCTATGTGCGAGTCAGATGGGGAGGGGATGTCTGGTACCAGGTTTTGCTAGCCTTGCCAATAAGCACTACGGATTCTTTCTCCTCAAATCACACAGGTGGATGGGTTGGCGCTACACCGTTAATGTTCTTATGTTGGGTGTTTGTGGTTTATATAAGAGTGGGTCGCGCAGTATGCCCAGGATGCATGGTTGGGTTTGGTGAAGGCAGAGAGTCGGCGGGAGGTACTCAACTATCTCCTAGGAAGACTGCCCGTGGAGGTTCACCGGATTCCCTTCTGCTTTACTGATGATAAGCTGGATGGGAGCGGGAATTGGGAGTGCGTGTCCTCTTTTCTCTTGGTTCTGGTAGTTAAGAGACGACCAGCTCAGGCCGGAGAATGATATTTATTGCCCGTATTTTTGAGTGGCAAAGGGAAAGGAAAGGGCAATTGGAGAGAAAGTGGGGACGGCCGTGCTATCTTAGAGTTACCTCCAGCTCCACGTACAAGCTGCCGGAGCCCGGGGAGGGAGGGAGGTTTAGGTTAATCGTCATGTTGTTTCTGGGGTGTCGCATGTAGATCTAGTCCTACAGGTTGTCTCTTTCCTTGTCAGAATTTGGGATGCGTGGGGATGGCTAGTCCTCTCCACTGAGAAAATATAACTGTTATTATATTTTCTCTTGTGACAAGACCAGCCCTGCTTGACGAACCAATACTGTGGGGAGTCTAGGTGTCCAAATATGGGCTCTTGACATTAAGGTGTACGCCGCCGGCGGAGTACTGAGTTTCGTGGACCAAGGGCCGAACCTGCCCTATTGGACAAAGCTAATAAATGCGAAGTAGGCGCCACTGCTGGTAAGCTAGATAAGATTGATTTCGTCTAATGGCCTGGGAATCACCGTAGGCATAACGGAGACTAATAGTAGGCTGGTGAGAGGAGACATAAATTCACAATAGTCCCGCAGATATCAGAATCCGTATTCCCGTGGTAGGTTGTCGGCCAGGAGGGTGGTGGGTGCGCCGCCGGCACGAAACAAATAGTAGCCCAGGTACCACTATACTGAAACTACTGAGGCTCGTCCCCGCTGATCATAACAGTTCTGGATCTATCGTGCCTGAACTCCATGATATCAACTTGTACCTGTTTCTTACGAGTAAAAGTCTAGCTATCCGGCCAGTGACCACCGGCGCAGTGTTAATTGCACTAGTTATCACTCGCATCACATCCGCAACCTATTGTGCTTTTTTCTCTTGTTTACTTCATTTATTGCATGCAACCTATTGTACTTAAACCAATAAAAATATATACCTCTTGTTATCACATACAGCTATTCTCTTTTCTCTTCTCAGGTGTCTGAAATAATGCTGCCGCCTATGGAAACTTCACCTTCCCTTCCGTTTAATTGTGATCCTCGGAAGCTTTGGAATATATATTTGTTCCACACTTTGTTGAATTGACCTTCTATACGTCCACCGAGCTACAATATGGTTCCGACCGTGCTAGGTGCCAGGTAAAACTAGATTGGACCAAGGTTCTTTAGGGGACATGGCTATCACATCCGCTGGGCTCACCACTAGGCACCAGGGGTGTAATTACTCAAAAGGGGGTAGAATACAGGACCCAGTATGTTCAACCTTGCCCGTCCGCGCCCTTCCTATCTCCAACGTTTCTAATGGTGGAAACCGGTTGTAATATAAGATCAAACCGCACTGACCATGAAATCAAGGAGCTCAAACTGTACCGACTGTACCAACTGTCTATCTTGACAGTTTGGACCGGTTTAACTATTTAAACCACGGTTTTATATCTTACATCCTCACATGATAACAGTCCGAAAAATAGCTACCCATGTTCTCGAACAGAGGTGCTCAAGCTCGGAAACTAGAGTGTTCGAGCCATAAACATAAGCTGTATAAACCGGTTTTGCGGATTTCTAAACCGTTCAAACCATGGATTGATGGCGGCAAGTATTGCATTAATTGTTCAGTTAAACGGTTCAGTTAAACCGGTTTGAACCATATTCCCGGCAAACCACTGGAAACCTTGCTTATCTCTCCATAGGATGACAAGTTGAAAGATCTTAAGCTATCTCCATCGATCGGACCCGACCCCCGGTGGTGACATTCCAACATAACTCAGCTAAAATGTCTTTAACATCACGATATGGCCATGTGGTAGTCTTGGTGTTACACGTGCCATTTTTGTACTGCGTATTCTTCATGCTGTCAGCCACACGTGGTCTGAGCTACGTAGTCAACCCCGTAGCTTATCACGTAGTTGTTGTTGTTGTTGTGAGGCACCGCGTGGCCGGTCAAGGGGCCTGCTTCGTAGTCAACTACGCAGGTTACTGGGAAGCTTCGTAGCTCTCTTTGGATCTGCGTAGGCGGGTCCAGCCCTACGTAGTCCTCCTTGGTACTACGTACATCAATTTAGTACTACGTAGCTCCTAAACAAATTCTCCTGTACTTCGGTGGTAACTCAAACTTTCCCGGGCGTTAAATCAGTCCCGTTCTGTGGAGTACCACGAAGTTCAGAAGTTAGTAATTGAAACCCATTTAGGATTTTACAGAGGGTTTACCGGGTTAAATGAAAGCCTTTCAAGGAGGTATCAAGGGCTCAACGTGCTTCTCAAGTGTATTTAGGCTGTTTCTTCAAGTGTTACCCCTTCATTGCACCTTGAAGAGCTCTTTTCCTTCCCAGAGTGAGATATAATATCGCGTTCCTGTTCTAATCGGCCATACACTTGACGCGGGATTCTATGCGCTCTATTAGCTAGCTTTTATGGCAGAGCAAGGGTATGTTTCTTAGTATCATCTGGTTGAAATAAACCTCTACATGCGTAGCCCCGGCCCACCCTTAATCCTGCCTAAATCAGATCTGTTGCAGTAATGGTTGAGCTTTGTGGACTTCACTCAGGCAACACAGCACATGGGTAGTAAGAAATCGCGGGGCAAAGAGAACCACGTATATCTAAAGTCCCCCAGGTTAGTCAAGATTGGACAAAGGATTGAAGAGGGACACGAGTTACCAACTTGATACCATCCCGGTCCTCCGCTTCGTTTCAACCCCGTGTGGCTGATAGCCGGTCTTTGTCCATCATGGAGGTTGAATGCTGAACCTTGCTACTTATTAGTGTAGCTTAGTAGTGGGAGTGTCCTGGCCTGTAGAATCTTTCTGCTATCAAATGAGTATCGTACTCGCGCACGCTACCCTATGGATGCTGGATTCTCACTCAGACTACCAGGAAGGACCAGGGTTCTCAGTGGTAGTGCGGTCTTGTAATACATATCGATAAAACCCGCTGGTAGTACAGTGGGTAGGGTCCGATATGATGGTCTTTATGTACTAATAGGTAGGATATGGATTTTATCCGAATCGGCAATAGCATGAATATCATGGTAGGGACCTGGCGCCCAAATAAATCTTCATGAATTAGGAAGAAAAGGAAAACCTGGATTTTGCCCCGGAACACGTCCAGGAACATAAGACATCACTCGTTTACAGTATGGTATATTATGGTTTTTTTTTGTTTACACTATTAAGTGTATCGATATATTATAGTTGATATGATACCGAGTCTGCAAAGTACCATGCAGTTCGATAACCACATACCATCGAGAGCCTTGGGGGGGGGGGGGGGGGCAGGGCCAGGCTAGGGAAGGGAACGCAAAATAGGGACCATGAACGCAGGCGATGCTCCGACATTGATATCCCCGGATCAGCCAACCAAGTAAATAGAGAGAATTTGAATTCTAAAAGGAATGGGATTGAAGAAACAAAATGCTTGAACAGCACCTAATCTGCAACTAGATGGGGGAGATGGGAAGAGAAGAACACGCCAACACAATGGGTAAAGTTAACACAGAGGCACCCCCTTGGCCCACCTGTCTTCATCCTCCTCTACTTAATCGCTAGCCCAGCTACCCTCAGTGTCATCCACCCCGTAGAAGTAGTAGTCCTCCTCATATGGTTCATCGTAATCATTGGTGGGAATATCTATATGGAGTTTTCCCCAGGTCTCCCAAGTTTCTGCGGCCAAATTCGGTGGGATATCATCCACCACCTCCCTCCCGGCCATCTCCATGCTTCCTAAACACAATGAACCCAACCCCCTCCCCTTGCCGTATAGGATCGTCCCCTCGCTCGCAAGCTCCAGACGCTGATCCCTCTTTAATCGGAGATTCTGAATATGGAGGTGTCTTTTTTCGTGCTCGGCCTTCGAAATTTCTTTATGCGCCTCGACTTGTCTTAACCATTCCTGGGGACGTATTCTCCACCACATACGGCTGATCTTCAGTTCAAGGCCCACCTCGTATCCTAGCATGAAGTCCCGTGAAACCTGCTCGGCTGCCGGGGCGTCCTCGTTAACGTCCAAGCCAGTGGCCGTCATCAGGCGGCGGATACAGGCCATCAGAGTGCAGTGTTCTTCCCCGACAGGTATAATATCGCCGCAGGTACACCTTTGGAAGACGGGGTGTTCCTTGTGTTCTTCTGCAACCCCCTGGAGTTGTGTAGGGAGATAGCGCATACCGAGTGAGGGGAAGCATTGGGTTACAGAGTAGCGCATCGGCAATCTGCTACGGTTCCGTCCCACATCCTCGTTGGGGGCGCGTAAGTCCGTGATAGAAGTGTTTCCTCCCTGGAGTTTAACAAACTCGCGATGATACTTGCGGGGGAAAAGGTTTTTTTTCTGGGGGCCGCCAGCCCCAACTGGGTGTTTATATTTTACCTCGCTCCGCTCGCCAGCCCCAACCAGTGCGTGTGGTGCATCGACATCAATCCAGAGTTGAGGATTATGGGTCGGGATAATGGGAGGCTCCAAATGACTCCGGGGGTGTGCTGCGTCAAACATAGCATTAAAAAATGTACCGATAGTGACGAATGAGTAGGTTGACACTCACCTGCGCTTATATCTCCCTCGCACTGGTCCTTTCTATCGCCCTCACTGGAATAAGACGTATCATCTGGCATCGGACTGTCTGGCCGAACGTAATCGTGTTCGGGAAGGACAGGTTCGCCGGGAGCAGGGTCATACACGTCGTCCCCCAATTGCGCAGGATGGGATGAAGTGTTAGGACCAGTCCTAATAGAATCCGTCCGTGTTGGTGGGTTATCTTTTGGGTTTTTGTGCCGCACGGCGCAACCAAGACCGCCGTCTTCTTGCGGCTGGGTATGGGGGGCTGGTTCGGTTGGGGGATCCCTTGCGGGCCCACTTGGGGGGTTGCTGGAAAGGGTCGAGGCCATGATGCTTGATGGTGGTCAAAGGGTATGGGAAATAGTCTTGGAGATGGTGCGATGAGGTTGTCTTGGGTAGGCGTGTCGAGAGAGGAAATCCTCGCGACGATGGAAGTCGAGGTGGGAAATATGCAGCTCGGTTTATACATAAATGGAGCGGGAAATCTTCCTCAAACCAAATTAGGCGCAGCTCTATTTCTACGATATTCTGCAACGGTCCTTGTATGTATTATTAATGTACGTTATGAGAAATCATTTTGTTGTGTCAGAACTATCTCAAGCACGTAGAATCACACCATATCACTCGATGGGGCAAAAGTAGAGGAGTTACGTTTGCCCACGATTCTTTCATCCTGGCAATCTAGTCCTACTCTGATAAATGGATAATAGGCTCCACCCTTTTCCTCCAAGGGCAATGGGAGCTCTCAATCAATCAGTTGTAAATAATAGATATACGTCACCAAGGTAGACGAATCACCATTTACCTTTCAGCTGTAGCATTTGTCACGTGGCTTGACGAGCAGCTGGTGGACATCAAAGTGCCTGACTGAAGCTTTACCCCGCTACTAGCACCTCTCAATCCCCTCCTCCTCCTCCACTCTATATTCATCTGCGTATTTGATGGTATTGGGATATTGTCACCTTTAACCCTTTCCATCATCATCATCATCGTCATTTCCGGCATCCCCGCCCGAGTTCCATCAGATCGACATCCAGACCGCATATATCAATTACTTTCAATCACAAAGATTGTTGAAATAGTCCTACTGCCGGTCCGCAACCTCCCTCAGATACCCCCACCCTCATCCAATCATCTTCATCAAAGACTCTAAACAGTCTCAACCTCGTCATCCTAACTATGCCGCGCCGCATCTCATTCTCACGCAATAAAAACTCTACCCCCAAGAGTTCAGTCAAAGGTACCTTTGCACGTGAAGAACCCTCTGCACCAAAGCCCGTGAGGAGTACATTTTTCAGGACCACCGAGGTCGGGAACCTGCTGGTCCCTGCTGGCTCCTACGAGATATCATTTCTCGATTCGATCAAAACACCACTTGTCTGGTCTCCCTGGGAAGCTGATAGCCTCCTTTTAAACATCCAGAAGTGTCAATTCGAAATCCAATCGGATCCAAACTTCTCAAAATTCGTCAATGCGAGCTCGGCTAGGTGGCAGGCTGCCATGTCCAAGCACAATCAGGTGTACCTGCGCCTCAGGGAGTGCATGATCACCCTAAAATGCCTCTACAAGCGTCGTGTCAACCGTGACAGACATTATCATCAAGAGTATATCCTCTGCGGCACCATTAATCTGGCTTGGGCCAAATTGAGTGACACCTTTGATCCTTACGTTCTTCGCTATTACTATGAGACCGAACAAGGGAGACAAGACCCTACCAAACCGGCTAGGCTTGCCGAGCTCGAGAAGAGGGTCAGCACCTGGGCCAAGTTGAAGAAAGGGCTCATAGAAATTGGTTTGCCTCAAACTTACAAACTCTTTATCACATGGGGCTAACCAATCGCAGGCATTACCAAGGGTCGTGATCCTCGTATGAATCATGAAGGTTGGTAGGATATACGAGTGAAATAGCAGGATGGGTTCGCCCTACTGATCACCCGCAATGCCCACCCCCCATTTTTCGTCACACATCTCTACATTCTTTTTCACCTCCTGCGGGGGAGCCTGGGCTTCTAGGTCCTTTTTCTGCGGATCCCAGCATCCCACCCTTGGGTGACTAAAAGCATTCTTGTTATGGACATTTTCTCGACATTTGTTTCGTTGCTAGTTGAAAGCAAGTATATGTTGGCTGTTTTTAGACGGAACCGTCATCTTTTCATGTCTTCGTGGGATTTTTTACCCCTTCCTTTTTACCACTCGTTACGATATTTTACATTTCTTGGCAGATGGGACTGTTCAATCGTTTGCTTTGCTTGCACTGAGATGTTTTTCTCCTTTGCGCTACATTATCAAAAAGGTCATGCTGGTGGAACTGGGGTGGTGTTTGACCTCGAAACAATGGATATGCTGGCTTAGGGACTACGTTCTTAAGGATTTCAATGTTTTTCCTATAATCCGTGAAGAATAAATGATACCTATCCAGAAATCCTGGAGTTCAGTGTTTGTCAACAAAAGCCCGTTTACATCTTGTTCTGAATATCATGCAATTCCAGGGCATTCAAGTGCCCTAGTAACGGTTCGTTTCTATCTCTGAAATCGATCTGAGAACTTAATGACCGGCCATCAACGCTCCGACAAAGATACCCTCGCGATATGAGAGTTGAGAGATGACGATTTCGGCCTGTGAAGGATCAAAAGTCATAGAAACAAGCGTGAAAGTTTGGAGCGCATCTAAAGTATTGGGGCCGAAGCGGGGGGAAGTGGAAGACGGAGAGGAGGGGCGAGAAATACAATATGGGTGAGGAGAGCTGGGGAGGGGACTTTGAAGCAAGTTAATGACTGTTGGAATTTGTGATGTTCCGCCCTGTTCATTTTGGTTTACTTTAGTTTAGTTTGTTATTTGACTTGTCTAAAATACTTCTTGTTTCATGAGGAAGATTCTACCCGCCTCCGGAGAGCGTAGACTGCGGGCTGTGTGCGTGTGTGAAGTATCATTCAATCAACCAGCCTGTAAAGGCTTCATGCTTACACCTTTTTTTGCGTTTCCGGTGGTACTGAAATGTGTAGCAATACCTCGGCCCGCTAGTCATACTCTCTTGGTAACGAAATAAAAGAGACATGCATGTACATAATTATATAAATTATGTATTGGAGTCATCGGGATAGAAATACATTTTAAGAAATGTAAAAATAAATCCCTACTACCGCTATATATCTATATTCTCTTCCCTCACCAATCTAACCGCGCAGCAGTGTTTTATGTTGGGGTTGTATCTAGGGAACCACACAAGAATTTCAAATCCCCGACCTTCCAGGTTATTCGATCGAGCACGAAAGTTGGTAAGAAAACCAGTACCAACATGTAGTTCTTTACCCCCAAGGCGTAGGGTAACCGAACGAAACCAAAGATAACCCAAGTAAAACTGCCCCACATTAAACCTTCCTACAATCATCCACCCTAATTAGGATTCCGGTAATATTCCACTCCTAAACTCGATTCATCTTCTTAACATTTACTAACACCTTTGAAGCTACCACAATGCCGAACGACGGTCCCCAAAACCCTGCCAGAGACCCCCCCACTGATAAAGACGACCTGACAACAATCGCCGACGGATACCCTGCATTCCCGAAGCCCGAAGGAAGAACGACGCCCAGCATCGATGCCATCTTGGTGGAGGTAACACGGCTCGAGGATGTGATCAACGACAATAACCACCAACGCAATGTGTCCACCGAGCAACTCGCCTACATAGAAAAAATGAGAGACGTCGAAGACGACCGTTTCTGCTACATTAAGGTCTTTAAAAACCGTCCTGAGCTACTATACCTCAATCTCCCCCGACACGAGATCAGAAAGTCATTGGAGCTGGCTGAGATTGCCATTAAGCGAAACCGAGACATCTTTGCGATGAGTATGCTTAGGGCAAGGCTTCAAATTCAGTCCCTGGAGGAAAGGTTAGCAGACGAAGCAATAAGGAGTATCAACCCGGAGGTTCCGGGAATAGACGGGAGCCATACGGTGGTGGGTTCTGCCCAGTTGAACGGGGGGAACGCATAGATATCAGGCTAGCCTACCATGTAGGTCACAGAAGTAATCTCTCTGTCTATACCTATTCCCACCTCTATAGTTTCTGGAAAATTTAGAATCAAATCTTAACTGTATTTCGCATGCATTTATCTGTTCCGTTGCAGTTTTTTGCGGTAAAGGTGGTAGGGGGGGGTTAGAGTTGTACTAAGAGGTGCAGAGGAGTGCAGTAGAGTCTTTGCGGGCACATTCCGCAATAAATGTTCGGTGTGAGCTCGGTGAGGCCGCGGGATAGCGATGAGAAGACCCTTGGAAGTAGTTGAAGAAGGATCTCGCAAAGTATCTAAGGGGATCGAGAATCGGTGTGGTGGGTGATGCTTAGGTTCATGCATGGGCGCAATGCCGATTAACATCGCCATGATTTGTGTTAAATGTTCTCTCTCTATTTCATAACCTTCATTGCATTTTCTTCCCTTTATCTTTCGATATGTTGTAAAACACGACCGGTACCCTGCGCAGGCGACCCCACCACCCCAAGTATTCGAACCGTACCACTTTATGAGATATCCAAATTAACGACTTGCATGTATTCTATGTGGTATATTGAATGTTAACTTCCTCGCCCTAGTGTCAGTAGCACTCTAACGTCCCATCTCTATTTCCCCTTACACAGAATATTCATTATAAATCCTCTTACGCGGGAGCATCCTAGATTGGGCATGTAGAGGTAGAGTAGGGATGTATGTATTGTTCACCTACATGCCCTAACTCAGCTTCCCGTGCGCATATTGTACTTACATGTACTATCATCCTGTGTAAAGATTCTCCGGCCCCAGCTATCAGATCACCTGCACCCAGACTTGGCAACATTGAACTTCTCGCTCGGGCTTCTGATTAAATCCCTTAAGAGCTACCAACATTCTTTCAACAACATTATCCATCACAACAACATCGTGTATCTCCACGTACCCACGTTCCTTTTCGAAGGCCCCATCACTGGTTGACGCTTCATCGCCAACTCCCTCACCGCTCACTCACCTAGACTCTATTCAACCCCCCACGCTCGTTAAACCAGGTCACACCTATACAATGTGCGGATTCATTACCCCCCAGCTTCTTGAGCGCGTAAGATATCTACGCGAGAAGCTCCAGAATTATAGCCAACGGTACAAGGAACACACCGAAAACCGTGCCGAGGACCTCAAGATAGTCGGTAAATTGAGTCCCAAGATGAAGAAGGCCTTCCAGCAACATCAGGACTTCGAGGAATTCTTCTTGAAGGAACGCCTCGACAAGACAAGTGAGGAGTTGGCTGCCCTTCAGTCGGAGATTGCTTCAAAGATGGAGGAAATGAGAGAGAAGTGGATTCTTTGAGTAGTGACAGCTGCTCGGAGCTGGAATATCGGAACATTTAAAGGTATGGAATTGCAGAAAGCTCTTGACTGTCAGATGCGGAGGCTAATGCACTTGCTAGATGCACTCAGGGACTAATGCGGAGGAGCAATGTCAGTTGGGTATGGAAGGAGCTTCGTGTATTCCCTATCTGTCTCGAGTTCAATACCTGTTAAACCAGCTGTCTCTTTCGAATGAAACGTTGCAACTTTCTTTAGAACACATGTCTTCCGATTAGCAATTCGGTATTACGAACCCTTCATATGAAGATATCGTCACAATGAACCAGTGATAGCAATATAGGTAACACATTACATATCCCTACTAGTCCATGGGACATCAGTGCTTTATCATTGCAATTGGGTTGTAGCATAGCCTCTAGACATGAGCTGTCACCCCTATATACGAAATTCTCCGCCGTCAATTGAGTGCATCGCAAGCCATCACTCGTATTTAACTAAGCTTCATTTCACTATGATGTTGACTAGAATAGCTAAATCAGGTCCTACCACAGATATTGTCCTTGGAACGTTTATAATCATAATTATCTTGGTAAAGACTAATGATTACAAAATGCAGCACATACATAGATATGTGTAGATATATCAAAGATCGTAGAAGGTACCTCTTATATAAGTAGACAAGGCCCAGACTTGGTGTCCTTGCGGGTCTCTGGCGAGCTCCTATGGACCCCCGGGAGGCGGAAACGGGCCAAGCTGCCCCTTCAAGGATATCGATCACGGGCAATCATGCACATTCCCCAATCCCTATCTTAGTGATATCCAATACGCTCTTATGTTTCGTAAATTATAATTATTATAATTTCACTACTTTGTACTCATCCATTATAATTTCTACACCCGGTGATGCACGGGCTATATATCGCCGAGATCACCAAGATTATACAAACAATTTGGTCCGTTACTTTGGGAGTGGGATAGATTATAGCACATTTCAATCGCCGACTATCATGGTGCGGAACCCAATTGGTGTAACAAGGTTCTGGCGGAATATGCAGGCTTTCTCCAATTAGCTCATGAAAGATCACTCGAATGTCGTACGTCACATTAATACCAGTTCCCTACCAGTGAACATCAACGCCCAACAGGCTCCTCCATTGTGGATTTCTTTACACCCTACATACTCTACGACTTCACGCCCCCCCCCCCCCTCCCAAAATATTCCTGCAAGAGGCCATATCTATTCATTTCCATAAACTCTGTTTCTAAAGAAATCCCCTCAGAACAACATTTCTTTATCTCTCAATGTCGAATCGCGCCCAGTTTAGATCCTTGATTCACCCCACATCCGATACCTTCCCGCCCACTATCATACTGTTCACAGGCATGACGCGAGATGATAATAATATCATGCATATTTATGGCCACGGATCTTTACGGAACCCTACTGGTGTTTTCTGGGACCTCATGCAGACTACTATCCACTTTCCACCTCAGGTTACGATAGTTGGTGTTGTCGTTACAATTTTACCCCCGGGCCGCATTCCAGAACCTTCATTGTGGGACATCACCAAGGCGAAGGCAAAGCGAGGGTATGGGATTTTCAAGACCTTGAAACCAAAAGTGCATATTCCCCGTTGTAAGTCCATGACCTCCACACCTTTATCTCCTCATAAGTTATCCTTCTTTGGCTGATCAAGCATAGGGCATGGGGTTTGGTGGGACTAGGTTGGCCGCCGCGCGAAACCACATCACAAGAGACAAGACCCCCCTCAACGAACAGCGGGAAACGACATTTATGGAGTAACGGTTATACGGGATCATTTGGTATCATTGGGAGGGTTTTTGTTCCTCTTGTTCTTAATTTTGCTGTTTCGTCGTAGGGGGTATATTTCTGTTTGCGGATGGGGCGTTCTATGCTGGGTTTTCGGTGGCGTAGGCCTGATGGTAGGACGGATCATATGCATTGCATGGTGTTGCTTGAATAGTTATTTATCTGAGTGAAATACCTGGACTTCTGGCTTGTGAAGACAATTAAAATCATTTGGTTGTCATATTTCCTCCTTGCAATTAATGTGTTTGTCGTGACAACAAAAGAAAAAGATAACACATAATATATAGTCGAATTACATTCCTTCAGCGTATACAGTCATAAAGGGGGAGGGGGGTGCTCGGTGATTCCGGGAACAGTGTAGAACTTGCTAGCATATTTTCCCAATCTGTCAAAATCGCTCTATCCTACTACGAACAACGATATCGAGAGTTATGATGGTACTGGCTAAATCAATACTTCAATCCCCCAGGGAACCAATTGTACGTTTCAGGGTCTTGACTTCTGACCCTTGTTCATAGACCTCTTACAACCGGAATACATTTAGTACTCTTGGTGGCCAGTCATGGAGCCGCGTCTACTGACGAGCCTCCTCGCCCTGCACAGATTGTCTAGTGGCTTATGTATCTATTATGTACTGGATTACATCCGTTTTGAATTAAGGTTTCTGTAATATGATTGGTCGGGCACTACTAGGGTACATATTTGACTACATGTAAGCACGACACATGAGAATACCGGAACTCTACCCAAAAGGTATAAATGAGGGGACAGAGAAAGAATGCATACAGACTCCCGAGGGGGTGGGGGGGGCGTAGCCTCCAATAACAGCTGTATTGGAAGCCCAGGAGAACTTGGGATCCATATTTCAATGTAGAGAAGCACCCCTAGTCTCTGGCACACCATCCGCCGAACCATACAGAGCACTCGGGCTAAAAAAATTATTAAATGATAAAAAAGCCGGTAACAAAAGACTTACGTGAGTGAGTACTCATCCCTCAAGAGCGTCGCTACCATATTGGGCATTCTCATCACTGCTCCCACCAGGATTTGAACCTGTCGTGGTCATATGACGAAGCCCAGTGTATTACCACTAGGCCACGCCACGATAGTTTTGTTTGTGTCGTTCTAGTTTATGTGCCCCCCATTTGTAGAAAGATCTTTCCCTTGGTAACGCATCAACAACTGTGAACTGAAT
Organism: Morchella sp. 2018-W30; assembly: GCA_024713625.1. Classification (NCBI taxonomy): domain Eukaryota; kingdom Fungi; phylum Ascomycota; class Pezizomycetes; order Pezizales; family Morchellaceae; genus Morchella; species Morchella sp. 2018-W30. Next base: position 1,594,126 of record JAMJEW010000008.1, on the reverse strand, counting down.
TGCACCACAGGCAATGAGAGGCCAAACTGGTGGGAATTGGGGGGGGGGGACTGAAGGCCCCCATAACTAGAGTACATGTTTACATGTATGTACCTACCATAGAGAGAACTAGAGGATCAAGACTTACACAACCCGCGGTCGCAAGGTGGTAACCCCTAGTCCTATATATATGTACGTTATCATAACGAACCGTCCTATATAAGTACATGTATATAGCTGCGAAACAAAATCCTTCTTCCATATCAGCGCTACCCTTCCCCCCCACTGCCCGCCCCTCGTGATAATATACACATTTCCTCCCACTGTTTTATAACAGGTACTCTACACGACCCTCGGATGGCGACTGCACGTCCACTATGCGCGCCTTTTATTTTGCTTAAATTTCACTGTGCCTTTAATTTGCTTTATCCTACCAATATGCAATCTTCCCGACACTGTAGGACGTTGAGGTGTGTGGAAAGAGATTTTTATTAGTCTATGATTCTTGATACTAGAAAAGGTTTGATGCCCTAAACCTAATGATGTGAATGAGATTGTGAAGAGAGTGCTATGCTAAAAGACGTTATTCGCAATTGTCTATACATGAATCTGGCAACTAAATCCATCTATAGTACCGGAAATGGGCAGAAATTGACTACCGTACCCCAGCCACCACGCCAGTGATTCTGTAAGAATACGGTATTGATGCGGTATCGATAGGGTATTCTACTTACGGTGCTGGTTTAAATTGGTATCCTTGACTGAATACCGTAGCCCCACGATTACATTTTTACCCCCATTCCCGAGACTGTATGTATGAACATTTTAACAAAGACTTTTTAAGTAATGGAGGATTTTATTGTCTAGGTGCCGGGCTTTTCTCACTTGGCACGCCACATCTTAAAACTGTGCCCGTCTACTAAACTATTCCTAGCAGGTTCTGATTAACTGAAGGTCTAACATGTACAGAGGATGCATTGAAAGAAACTGGGCCTACATGGCACCTCGAGCTAAGGATAGTAAGAACGCCTAAGGTACCGCCTCGTTGACCTCTTCGAGGCCCTCGGGTTATTGCAGAGGAAAACGAGCGAGGGCTACTTGGTTTTACATAAATCTTAGTACCTCTAAGTTAGCCTTTGGTAGTTACGGATGCTTGCATCTAACCTACAACCGCAGCCGTCGATAGCTCTGGTCGGGCAATCTCTTAAGTCTGTACATGTTAGTAATCTACTACAGAAAGGACAATACGGAGGTTTGACTTCTGACCTTCTCACCAGCTGGATGCCCTCTCGATATATCAGGCCATGATGGCAGAAAGGAGCACCCCAGATGCTAGTTAAACTTCAAAACACATTCTTGCTACATGGAGGTAATGATAGTAGGACAGACCATACCCTGATATCCGTGGGAGTGGTATCATACAGTGCTGTCTACCGGACTACAACAAAGTAATAGAGGCTCCTAGTATGTCAGTACTTGGTATCACAAATGATATGGAGCTTGATTGAAATTTGGCCACTTACTATTTGTCTACGTAAGTTTAGGAGGGAAGCAACAGGGACGGTGATACCGGACTAAACTTCAGCGTTAGAACCTCTTGAAGCATTTAATATATACATGATGTTATACAAATGCGAGTGAGATAGGGAGAACCAGGAATTATGGGGCAGAAACAGAAGCACTGAAGGTCTGCCAGGGATGGGCTCTACTTCAAGTGGTTCGCTGTAGAGTATAATTAGACATACCACTGTAGACCAACCCGGAACAGATGAAACAATCTTGCATGTCTTTACTACCTGTACAATTAATGAGTATTGGAGTAACATGTTTGAGTTTGGGATCAGCTTACAACATGACCTTTCCAGAGCCATGATATTCCCCCAGCACCCCCGGCGGATTCAACGTAGAGGGTTAAAGAAACCCCCATCCCTCCGGTAGCTAATATACCAGCAAGAGCGGACATGGGGTAAATCCCCTCCACCGGCACCTAGAAAAACTGTAAGCTTCTAAAAAAGTATTTAACTCAGCAGCCGGTGAGAATTACACGGGATGCTGGAGGGCCAACACCCTCGGATCTGTGAAGGTGTACGCGGACCGGAGAATCTTCTTTTAATGTGAGCGATGGAGGTATGCTTGCGCTTAGCGGGAACCCGGTTAGTTAGTTAATTGCTCTCATGTTCATCAGCAGGTTTGCTGCCAGAATAAGGGATCGTCAGCTAGCTACCTTCTCAGCTCTGAGTATTAGCGTTGAAATAAAATCGCTATTTGCCACTGGCGTTTTATAAATTCGGTGACGGTCACTGGTGCACTTTAGAGATGAGTGCTAACAGCCGGGTGGATATTCGACTTGAGAAGCCCGCCTGCTAAAGATAAATATTAGGAACGCACCTTTGTACAGAGGGTAAAGAGAATCTAACCTTAGTGAGCCGGAGACAACCCCGTCTCTCTTACTTGCAAGCAGCCAAGGCAATGAGCTGTAGGACGCCGGCAGATGACCGGTGAAATTGAATAGATGGAAGAGGGCTTGCTCTCATTTCAGCCTTAGACATAGCAGAAAAGGGAGCTGCCGAGATCAACAATTATATCTTACATCGATCAATTGATGGAAAGCTTCCTGGGAACAACTCGATAAATTGAGGTCAGAGGATGAAGAATAAGAGAGAAGTAGGTTCTTAAGGGGGGTTGTGTTAAATACGGTGTACGTAAACTCCTCAGCTCAAGCAAAGTCACCGAACACAACGTATTTAAAGCTCTGGCTGGTGCTTTGTCACTGATTCATGTGAGTGGGTGTACGTGTGTATGTGTTTGTAACCGCCAGTCCACAGCCTCTGCAACCAACCTTCTTGCCCTGGCCCAGGGCTCTAGTTCTTCGATATCATAGCTAATATAGGACCTCACTCGTTGTAACCTGCCCCCCACCCTGGGCCTATTACTTACATAGTAGTTTAACCAGATCCGCCGCGCCCAAGCAGGAAAGCTTGCAATGTTGACTTCAAAAGCGCTTTCTGCCCGAGTATATATATATCTGCCATACCTACATACATAGCTATAGGGATAAAACTCAATGTGTTGTATATGTATGCCTATATATGTTCTCGCGGAATGAGAGTAAGAATACACATTGCGTGCCGTTGATTATACTAGATATAAAGTCCTCAAGGTATGCAGAATGTAACAAAATCTGTGTGCTTGTAAACCCCGCCACCCGCCGCGGCACCCCCGGGCCAAAGTGCGGCCAAGTATGATTGTATGGACAGTGAATAGGCGAGCGGGGGTGAGCTGGCTCTATCCGCCACATTGATTGACGGTGGTGTTTCTAGCCTAAATCGCTACCAGGGGCTGACACTAAGCCCTTCTTTTTTTTATATTTAATTTAAGTTGATCCAAGGCACGTATACGTATTTAAACCATTTTAAGTGATACCTGAAATTCATGAAGGATATAGACTGTCTGACGGTATTTCAAAATACCCCCCGTATTTTGTGGTTGGGTACCATCTCACCGCGATCAAGATCCTGATTTGATAAGACGGTGGTGTCCGCCATAGAACATACGTAGCCTTGATATAGAGATGAATCTGATAAGCGGGTTCCTTCGTTTAAGGGGAAACATTTGGAACACACTGTTTACAAATTATATTTTGGGCGTTGAATTTAACTTCTAATACTACATGTAGGGTCAGGGTGCATCACACAGGCCTTTATTCTAACTATAAAGTCTAGTCAGATCTCGCTCTGAGTAACATCTTCCAGGATACCAGACGGCCAGTGCTTAGGCTTGGGCTTGGGCTTGTGCCCTCGCGCATGTCTCGTGCTGGTTTACAGATTGCAGAGCAGCTCTTACAGACTGTAGAGCAGCTCTCGCGCCTTGGTTAGATTTGGTGCTCTCGAAGCAACCAACCCTGAGGGGTACCAGTTGCATTATCAGCTAACGGGTGCCTCCATGATGGATTCTGGACTGCTACTTACAGATCAAATAGCGGGAGTAGGCTTCTCCCCAGGTCCAGCGACCACTTGTTTCCTAAACTGGAGAGCCCCCGATTTCTTGTGACAGTCTTGGTTATTGGACAGATTGGTACTCTAGGTCTTGGGAAACCACAGGAGTGGACAAGCTGATCACTCCAACCAATCGGGTAGGCCTCTCGTCTCCTTCCCACCCTAGAGGTGGTGAATCGAGGATCGATTGGTACTCAGGGCTTTGCATTACAGCGCCACCATAGAGCTATAAACTAAGGGTAAGGCTCTTGGCCATACAGTTAGTTCAATACACCATAGCAATGACTATCATCACTCATTTATAGTACCTAGGTCTCATACCTCAATCGCATCGGGTGGGAAGCCGGCAGCACACCCACATGGGAAAGTGCTTATAGCGAGACTGTGCAGGAGGTAGAGAAATGCTTTCTGAGGTTGTAGCAGATTATGCGGGAAAGGACGCAGGTAGCAACCACAGATAGCAGACACCTATGTTCTCCACCGGGCTGCCCCTAGTTTAAGAAGGCTGTGGGGTCAATATTAATTAGCACTCTATTGCTTGTTAGGCGATTTCAGATGTAGCCTCTAAGAGGTAGGGTGTTATATCGTACTCTGCAGGGCAGCCCACCACCCTATGGAGCATCTGGGTCGTACCCCCTCACCCCTGTGGCGCGCCATCCGGTTGGAACCGCCAAGGAGTGAATGGCTTCCCTCGTTTTCCTTAGGTAGAGGGCTCATCATATCTATAAAGCATGATACCTTAGTTCAATTATTAAAATATAGACTATGCTTCCCCACTTACAGCTCTTCTTGACTGGAGCATTGTCATGACGTATTTGAGCCGAATGGGCTCGCCCCATATGCAACCTGTGGGCCCTTGATAAAGCGTAGAATACCTACTGTCATACTCGTTAAGTGTTTTGAAATTTGCATTTCTGCGAACTACTGGAGTGTTAACAAACCTACATCTTTTAACAGCACCCCAACTCAGGATCACAGCCAGGAGCGGCCTGGGCTATTGGCGGTGAAGTGGGGAAGAGAGACCGGAGAACGGTCTCTCATTCCCTATACCCAACACGATCGTCCATCTCTTCCAATGGACTTGAGAGATAGACCCGTATTTCCTGGCCCCGTCTTCCACAAGCCCTCCAAGGGCACCAGCTCTGAGCGTATGCTGCGAGAGCTCCCTCCAGGAGTGGGTAGAGAGCTCATGGAATTTTTCTTTTCATGTACTTGAAACTTGTTAGTTAGGCCCCCTCTTGCGGAGAGAGTGTTAGAAGGGGTTGTTGCATAGAGAAAGCGAGCACTCACTAGAGAAGACAGAAGGTCAGGAGGCAGATGTTGATCAGGGGTTGTTGAAACAACACTCAGGGACAAATCGGTTCCTTTGATAATTGAAATGGAGCCTGTTCGGGGGCCCGTGATGGCAAGCCAGCCTGATCTTTGAGATCTGCAGTGAGCGGGGGAGAGTTGATGCCCGTCCAACATGAAACAATTGACCCCTCGAAGGGAAAGAAAATCAGACCCCCTTCTTGGCGGTGAAGAAGATGGATGGTAATGGGATTATATCATGCAGCGAAGGGAGGAATAGAAAAAGAATATCTTTAAGGGTCGGAATAGGGGGATCAGAGATGATTGAATGCCTAACCATACTTCGGAGTAGGCTTAGATATGGGGGCAGTGCGTCTAGGGTGAATGCTAGTTAGGAAGGGGAATGAGCCTCGTGGGGATGCGTGGCGAGGATTGAGGGAAAAGTTGGCATTATATGAGTATCGAGATTATACTAGTAGAGGAAGAATGTATCCCTGAGAAGAGGCTTCAACAATCGATATATAGGCTATAGTTGTACTATCTAAAGCTCAGGTGCTTGTTGCCCTGTGCGACAACAAAGAGGCAACGACCCAATGTGCAGCCGAGTGATAAACCATGACGGTAAAAGTAATTCTCGGGCACTGTCGCTGTGCTTGTTTTGTTTTATTTGCCAGTCATTGCAACGTAGTGTATCCAGCCAATTCCTGATCTTAATATAGTAGAAATACGTAGGTGATCGTAAAGGAGTGATAATTCCATGTGATCATTTATGCTCAATTACAACGAAACACAACTCCGGCGCAATGGTTACTTGGTCACGTGTCGGCTTATATAGAAGAGACAACTCGGACTGAACGTATCGCAAATTTCTTAAGTAGCCGCTCAGCATCAATCTCCATCCCACCCATCCCCCGGGGCGGCAGAGGCGACCGAGTGAGTACTTATGATTCAACTTGCCATTCATCAATCACCGGGTGGAATGAATTCTACTACACCTTTGACCTGCCCATGGCCAGCAAGAGGATACTCCTATGTAAGCCGAGGTCTGGGTTGGACGAATTTGAGAAACGGTGTTGTGTATATATAAACGAAATAACACTAAACAGGAAAGAGAGCATGCGCAAATGATATGCAGTAAATGATTCAAGGGAGTTTAAAGGAAGGCCCATAATTAAGGGTTCTATTAATGAGGAATATAATAAAGACCATAAATCAATTAAGTGAGATATATAAATGCAGAATGGAATGTTTTTAAACTTGATGGAGAAGGGTACCGTGTACCCCGGCTGCGGGATCTCTCGATAACAACGGTAAGGCAAATTGAGAGGATTTTGTCACTTTTAATTACAAAGACAACTCCTGTCTCCCCCATAGAAATGGAGATTGACAGAAGACAACAGCCGTAGCTCTAAATTGAAATTCCTGGGTGTGGTAGGAGCCGGAAATCCTTTCTTTGCGGCTCCCGGCTCGCTCCAATACCTCTTTCACCCCGCTAGACCCCGATTGCGGGTCTTCAAAGAAAGTTCGCGGGATAGGTTTATTTAGGGGGCTCCTGCTTGTCTCGATTTTGAGCTATATAGGTATTAGCGATAGTTAGGTGCTGAGAGAGGCGGAAAGGTACGTACATTAAACGGCCTGGCCAGGTTTTGTAGCGTTAGGCCAGGCACGGTCCATTCGCATGCGTTCACAACCTACTAGACCAGATTAGATGCGAGGATACAAAAGCAGAAGCCACCACAGGATAGAACCTTCTCATCTCTATCAGAGAAAAAGAGCCCAACTTACATTGTAGCCAATACAGCGGCCCAGGCGCCCGCCCTTTCATGTAGGTAGCTACGTAGGCAACACCACCGAAATGAAACGGTTGAAATGGCCGACCTAAATACCAATTCTCTTAGGGTATGGAATATGCTAAGAGGATTATTAAATATTTACCCAAAGGTTGACCACTTCGGCCCCTCCTGATGGTTGGAGCTCCAAGGTGTGGACTTTGCCACAAATACTTCAGACCTTTTGATTGTTAGAGTAGCTAGAAGGAAGGGTACTGAAACTAGATAACTTTAACCCACTTCAGAAGATCCGGCAAGGAGCACCCCAACAGATTCTCGGGCGTCGACTCGCTGAGTTAAGTGGCGGAGGAGGCGGGAACCTGGATGCTTTCAGGCCGTGGGAATGCGTCGGCCTATCAGTTGCTGCATTTGTTACCTCAAAAGAACTAATCTACATTTAGTAGGCAAGAAGACTTTTTTTAACTTACATCCTGGCTGGTGTCTCTACGGCTAGGCCCTAATAAGTAGTGATGCACTTATAATCTTTATCAATATCACTGTCAGCAAAGGCACTCAAGGGGGTTGTGTTTTACTTGTAATTGGACTTACGCAGGACCCACAACCCACCCCCACAATCACTATAGCGTATATCACGTGGCGGAGCTAAAGCACCACCCACAAGATTGGCTTTAGAGACCTTTGAAATAGAGGCATATTAGTAACCTATCATCAACTGGAGAGTATGTGTAGAGATATACCACTTATGTAGGAAATTAGTTCAGTATGGCACTGTGGTGTGCACAAGAGAATTCCCCACCTTCGCTTCACTTCGTAATGGCCAGATGAAGAACCAAAACAGGTGGAGGATGGGAAACAACCTTGCAGAGTAAACAGATCAGCTTGTTTCAGGCAGAGCTGAGCATTCAGTGATTGAAGTTGGGTTGTTACATAGAGATACCGGAGACAACTTCTGCCTCTCTTACAGAGGTTGGGATAAGTGATGTGTGATAAAAATATGTAAATGCAAGAGGAAGAGGAAGGTAAAGGAGAGTAAGGACGAGGGAGGAGAGGAGGGATGGATCGATGTAGACAGTTTGCAAGCCTAGAAAAGAAAAACTCTTCCCCAAAGTCACAATATATTAGTAATAGGCGGCTACGCGGCATATAAAGTATATACTTGCGGGGCGGTTTGTAACAGTACATAAGGCCCGGTGGGATTGCCTTACAAAGAGGTTTACATGCCTTCCCGAATATTCTTCGGAGGTCTGAATAAAATAGGTAGACTGATGGCGATATGATTGCGTAGGTAGCTGCCTATAGCTAGCTCTACCTGAGAAAGCTTTGCGAAAGGAGCTTTATATTTACTGCCCTCGCCGACCCGCTTATTCGATCCAGAGCGTGGAGCAGATAGTGCAACATTTTGTGCGTAGTATACAAGAAAGCCACTCCCCCCCCACCCCCCTTCAGTTGATAAAAGGCTACTAGGCGAGGCTATTTAATACCCCACTCTTCATATGATCATGCTAGGCATCTCGTCCTCTGGTGGTGTTACCCTTATTCTTGATACCTTCTCCACACGTTCCGCTTGCCAGCGCGATCAAGATCCGCTCGACCCAGGGGCGGGTTCTTGCACTGGTGTCGCATGCGCAACTACTTCTAACAACACCTTAAATCACCGGCGGGATGCCCTACTCCTATCCCGGCTACCTAGCCCGGCTTCCTCCCTCCCCTCCCGCCCCCCCCGGACCGGAGAAATGAACTACAGGGAATGCCGGAGGTGGCGGGAATTGGGAGGGGGGGGGGGATATGTGGAGATAAAGGAAATAAAATGGCGAGGAGAACAAAGAAACGAAAAAATAAAGAAAGATTAGTCCGGCGCACACCTCAAGTCTGGGATGCACGCATGTATACTATATATATAGGCCACCAGTCAATCAATAAACACACCTCAAGTCTGAGCAAGGGTTTCACAACCAACCCATAATCCGGCCCTCGAAGCGAACGGGACCAGAATATCCTCCCACTATTCTGTACTAATATATGTACAGTACGTTGTAGCCCCCAGAGTAGTTTAATGCCCTTCAATTTCTACTTTCGGACTACGCATGATATATATGCCAGCTTATTATGTTATCGTACTAGATGTAGTTGTCACACCTCTGGGAGCGGATGAGTAACGAAACACGTGTATCGTTGAATTATCCAAGCTCAGGGATGTTGCTATATTACATTACATGTATTTACTCACGAGGAAGATGTTAGAAATCAGCATCTTGCATGTCAGGACTGAATAATGCGTGGTTGCTGTAGATTATGCGGAGTATACCCCAGCACCATTATCTCGCAGAATATCCATCTTCGGTTAGCACGCCAAGTATTAATTACGCACGAACCCCGATTCGGACACAACTAGCGGAGGCTTTCAACTTTATAGGGCTATCAATTTAACCATATATAGCTAATATTATATTGGGCAGAACTGTAGCGAGTACACCCTTTCTGGTAATCGTCATCCATTTAACCCAATGAATTATACATGTAATATTACAGACTACCACGCGAACCAAAGACACCATCTGGATGTTGTCAGTGTTAGATAAAATTTGCCATGGCAGGCCGCCAGATATTTGAAAAGTAATTCCTTTCTTCCAAGGTAGTCTCCCACTCTGGTATTAGCCACCAGCGTGGGTCCCTTAGGAGGGCCAAGGATCTTCCTTGGGTGACCTCAGACTTAGTGGGGCGTGGAAGAGCATAATATGTCCTTTTTGGACTCTCCAGCTTTGTCACCCGCACATGGGTATATCCTGCATAGGATAGGGCTAGGGTGACTGCTTTGCTTGTCCCAAGCACCATAAGGAGGGGCCGGACAAGGCCTAATTTTGATGGGGCGCTGTTAGTATAATCTGGATAGAGTGAGCGGCGGTAACGAGAATATACCGATCGGGTAGGCGGGGAGCTAGGTATTATTGTATGTAGCAGTGGTTTTGGTGGGGCTGAGGTGTAAATTAAACCCCTCGTTGAAGTAAGCACACCGGCAGGTGAAACCTGTCTGCAGGAAGCCCTGGCGCTGTAATATATAATTAATAAATTTCATTAACCCAATGGGCTATGACAGGCATGAAGAAAAGAACATACAGGTGTGTTCAGGACATCGCAGGTGCGGTAGCAGACAAGCCAAATGAGGTCACCGGTTGTGAGGAGCCGAGGGGTAGCTACAGCCTCAATTCCCAGTAACCCTATGATAGTTTCGACGATCAACGTTCGATGCTAGGGATACACGAGTCAGAATCTTCCGTTTTGAAAGCTAGCTACTTAGGTACTGACCTAAACTGAAGGAAAGCTAGAACCTTTCAATTACGTTGAAATGGGTGCTGTTGGGGGCCCGCTGTTTCCAGGGCCTTGCGTCGCGGTTCGCAATACAACTTCTAGTATAGAACTATGGAAGATAAATTTCGTCAGCGCGTAAATTTGAACGCAAGGTCTATAAAGTACTCACAGGTGTAGTCCTTTAGCTAAACGTGGGCTGCGGGTCTTCGGGTTAACACCGCCAATGTTATTCTCCCCGATATACAGCGGAGGGGCGGAGACGAGGCACAGGGTTTCAGTGTCTATGGGTGTCTGAGGGCAGTTTCAACGCACGAATAGAAGATCCCCCTTTGCTACCTCCTCAAAGCCTTGAGGGCAGTTTCAACGCACGGAATCAATGCTCTGTAAGTGGGTAATTTGCCTCATTACATTTCGGTAGTTGAGGTCAGGGAATGGTGAAGGATTATCTCTATCCAAGGCAGGATTATCTCCATTCGAGGACAGGGGAACCTTTTACTTGTCTCTCCCATTCAACCAAGGCCATAAAGGGCGGTTTCAACGGTCAGATGGCTTGGTGGTAGCGGCTGCTCATCGCACACGAGCGCCAGGGTGGTCAACCTTCCCAGCAGGAGGCCCCAATGACCAGGTCTTCATGACAGCCCTAAAGACCTTGAGGGGGAGAAAGGGGTTGTCAACGACGTATTGGAGGGAGGGACTATGAAGGTCAATATCTGGTTAGTATTAACCCCGAACACCTTTAGCCTACGGTATCCAAGAAAGAAGGGAAAAACACATTCTTAGAGGTACGTTTCTTGGGAGAGGGTGGGTGCACAGAAGATACATACAGAAAGTATTTCAAGTCAGGAAATGCTCGCAATAATCACTGCTGCCTTTCAAAATGAGGGCACCTCTCCCGAATATCTGGGGCGGTTCCAACGCGCAGACACAATGCTGTAGCGGCAAACCTTTTTGTCTTATCCAGGCAATTGCGGCGTGCAAAATGGTTGTGAGTGCTCCATCCGTGCGTGATCAGGGCACCGGTGAGTCCTTTGCTAAGCGTGAGACCAGGTGGGATCCCGTAGGGGTAGCACCCCATAGGCCTAGAAACCATGTTAATGATTACTAGCGCGGGCCGCGGCCCAAGACGAGCTTACTGAGAGTGTAGAGGAAGAATATAATATATACCCACCTGGCTGCAGCTGCGTAGGGCAGGCTCAGGTATAGCTATTTATAAGGCCCGGCCTCTTAAGTTCTATTGTGATCCAAGTCCCGTCAAGAACAGACGGTACACCTATTGCCGGTGACCTTAGAAGTATATCGGACCAGGGCGTACTAATCCTTATCAGTTCCTGCCTCATAGAAAGGATAAAGGATCAGCTACCTGTGGTTGGTAACACGTACGGGGCCCACCTGGCAGTAGATTATGCCGTGGTGGAGGTAATGAGGATCATCAAGTCCAACCTGGAGACATTAGACGATGTTAGAACTGCCCTTTCCCTCCCTTGACGTATTGGGGGTTTGTCTTTACCAGATATTAATACATCGAACACAAACCGCAGATCGACCTGCGCGTTGACCTTGGGCCTCTGGCCATGCAAGGTGGTCTGATCTGGGTACCTCCATTGTGTGAGTCTTTGAGATAGTGTTCGATATGATCAGGAGTGTTAACTAACTTCAATGGTGAGAGTACGTATGGAGTCATGATCGTACATATAAGGGCCTGTCGATTCTACTTATATGTTGTATCAGCGTATATATATATAAATAAGGGTTTAACAGTTGAGAAGGAATGGTGGTGATCTACCTGGGGTTTTGATGTGCGGAATGAGTTGGGAGCTAATGTTGGAAGAAAGACTATGTAGTAGATGGGTAAAGGATGAAAAGTAGATCCCAACCGGGAATGGTAGTTCTGGGCGGAGAGAGAGGCAAGAATATGATTTGAAATAAATGTAGTTATAGAAAGAGGTGGTAAGAGAGTAAGATCTAGAGGTATGCAGAAACGAGAGACAGATGTGATATCGTAGGAGGGGAGCATGAAGAAGATATGGTCGGTAGTCGGCCAGACGATGGACGTACAGTCTGTACACAGCGCATATTAGGGTAGTAGTTCACGGTTCACATCTTTGTAAATCCCATAGGTGTATACTTTTATCCAAAGATTACATAACATTTTTTGTATAGATGTTTACGTCAAGTCAGGTGTACCAAAGAGACTGGCCCGGCCAAATGAAAGCTGACCGTCGATTGATTAATCATGATGGGGATTTGAGATCGTTGTTTACAACACGGTGGATGTAATATAGGCAACACATTTGCCCGTCTCCGCACCGCTATCTAATTCATTATAGGAATCTACAAATGGCTTATATCGACCCTGATCGTTTTGCTAATTTCTGCTTTAGCGCTGATATCGCCTCTTTATTATGTTCATCCTTCCGGGGTATAAGTAATGTAGTGTACCACATACTCATTTGTCATCCTACCGTATCCCACCCACCCCGGCCCTTTTACCTGTATCGACTTGTAACTACGACATCATTTCCCACACAAAGCTCTTGATTCTGCCGGGCTCTTCCCAAGCGCCAGCTCTCTCATATCCGGACCTTTAACCTCCCGGACTACCTTGCTGGCCTGTGCCTAGTTTGGTCAAACCTACGAAAAGGCTTTCCGGCCTCGTCACCGGGTCTGGTGTCGACCAAACATACTCTTATTACGTTGTACGGTGTTCTAAGCCTCTGATGGGGAAAGGGCACTCAGATTCTTGGTGCATGCGTTAGGCAATAGATGCCTAGTTCTGAGGTAAATGGCTACCCATATCGCTGTCCCATTCATACACCCTCCTCCGGTACTGGGTTTGTATCCTGTTTAATTTCACGGCTAACATATTTGAGCGTCTACTAGTTCCCCCTGCGCGACGTCTGCTCGTTCTGCATTGCCTAAAGGAACTGGGCAGGAATAATTTATAGGATTTTCACATCTCAGTAAATTTGTCGGGTGGAAAGAGAAAACAAAAAAATTGAACGAGCGCCGTGGACTAGCCCCCCATATTAACATTGGCCGCATGCATCGAGAGTTGAACTCCTTTAAGTAGCATCGTCAATCTAATATGGGAGATTAGACCACTAGGCCATTGCCCGTTATGATAGGAAGTGTTTTTTCACGACTTTGGCCTGAATCGGGAAGGTGGGGCTTGGCCAATTGGGGAATCTGATAGGGTTACCTGCGGAACACACGTGAACCGCACTTGATCAGGTTTTTTTTCTGTGAGTACGAGACCCCGCACTCTGGGCGTGAATCTCGGGGTCCACCTGTTCAAGATGTATCATTAGGTCGAGTGAGACACCACCACAGGGATTGTTTATGACGGCGGAACCACGGGAAACTGAGAGGGCGTTTGAGAGGGTATTTGCGAAAGTGGGACACGGCGCCAGTCGACACTCTACGACCCCTGGCAGGAACTACGCCCGTTCCGGTCCTCCGGCCAGATTCATTAGGTTGGAATTCCTCGTAATACCTTGATGATATATCTAGTGCAGTTGGGAATGGTAATAAGTCTGTAGAGGTGTTTCTGGCAGGAAAATCCACCCTAACTAGATGAAGTATCACTCGGTCTTGCTTTCTGGTACCAATGAGTTACCTTGAGACACGCACCCCGCGAAGGCGGAGAGCAAGGTTCCCGTAGTAGCATGGGCACTTGAATGGCGGCGGGAGCCCCCACATTAGTAAAATGATCCAAGTCTCATTACATGTCAAGTGCCAACCTGGCCGAAATGACGCTACCAACGTTCAAGAACCTCTTTCTTGAATGTCCTCAGGATGGACATGTTCGAAATATATTGCGATATATAGGTGAATAGGGGGACTCTGTGCACTTGAAAGGCAGGGTATATATAGAACGAGGCGGCTGCTCTACAGATATTCCACATCGTATCTTCGCTCAAAAGCTTTGCAGCTAAACATCTTTCTTGGACAATACAAAGAGCTCCGTGGATTACAATACTCTAAAGACCTCACGATTATCTCCGGAGCATATCCGTTTCTTCCGACTAAGCACTATAGAACCTTACCCACATTGATAACAGCAATGGAATCTCAATCCGCGGAAGCCTTTATCTGCAGGAGCATCGCTAAGCTTCTGCGAGCCAACGGCCCTTACCTGGACGCTATCTACACCAAGCTTACCCAACGCTACCGCACCGAATACTGCCACACCACCACCCCTAACTGGGACCAATTCCAATTAGCCTTAGGTACACCGCCTGACGTGCGGTCCCCCGAAGACTCCGAGATTATAGCTGCATGGGAGGGCCGCACCGGAGAAAAATATATCCTCCAGAGGATTGACGAATGCAGGAGAGGCCCCGCAGATGCACAGAGACAAATTGAAATCCTTGAGGGGCTAAACTTCCAGACGGAACAAGTGGAAACTAAGGAGTATCTAGGTATATTCCAGAGTTCAATTACCTTTCTGCTACGCGCAAGACTGCTTGCACTATGGACTCTTCGCCGGCGGCAGCAGGAGATTGATGAGATTGAGCTGTTGATGAATAGAGTACTAAATCCTAGAATGCGGAGGGGTGTGGTGAGCATAGTGGATAGTGTGTTGGGCTACACGGAGTGTCTGCTTTATCTCTACAGGAAGTCTTTGGACAAACTTGAACGGCGTGAGATTGAACTTACTGCGGAACGTGAGAGCTTGTGGGCTGACGTGGATATGCAGCCCCAGTACGCCCTGTCTATGTCAAACAACATTCTAGACCCACGCAAACCAAAGGACCCTAGAATTGTCAAGCTAGAGTCCACATGGGAGGAGATGAATGGCATTGGGGGGCGTATTACGAGCGTAAGAAGCTCCATCAAGCATATAGAGCAGATTCGTGAGACCTTTTTGCAAAGGTCCTTGTGGTGATTGTTACACTGGAGGGTTGTGTGTGAGACAAAACTGGATAGCATTAGAAATGTTTGTAGGCCTCCATGAACGATAGACATTGGGTTGAATGGAGGGATTACAAGACATGTAGGAAATTAAACAGAAATTATGATACCACGTGCCAACGTAAGAATGAAGCATATGGAGCAAAGGACATTTTAAAGTGGGCTTACCAACGGTATCAAGTTATTTTCCTACCGGCGGTGAAGAATAACACCTGCTTTTATACCTTAAAATGCATAATGTGTTTTAGTGAAAAGGACTATTTCCTTACTATTAGCCATATATATTTTAGCACCGGTGGGAAACCTTCATAACCTTTGATACCAATAGTTAATAGGGCAGGATATGTATGGATTACAATTTAGTGTTTATACTAGAACACTGAAATTGGGTGCAAGCTTTGAGAGTGAGGAAATAACCGTTTTCACCTACCTGAACCTACACCTGCAGCTGTTCACCCGCGCTCCCTGCTGAGGACGATATCGGTGTAAATGACCACCTATTACACGGAAGGGGTCTATGACAAGGCCGCAGAATACAGAATAAACAACATGACTTAAAGTATCTCATTGTACGGCTGAATTGCGCAGTCATTTTCCATATGCAGAGGGGTATCTAAACTTTGCCGCCCGCGCTCGACATCCTCATCTGATTAATGAACCGCTTGATCCCGCACTCGCCCATGCGCCTGAGGTAGGCGGAGGGGTGGGTGATAACAAGTTATCTTGACTAGAAAACTGGAGATATCAAGCTGGGAACTTGAAAGTAAAATTCAAACGGAGACTCATGATGTGTTGTTACCTTATTTACACCTCATGAAAACAGAAATCCTACCCTGTTGTCTTGAGAAGCAAAATCCGCCTGTATATATATCGCTCCAACACCTGTCAAACGAACCAATACAACAGTCAGTAAAGCACCCCGCAAAGACAAAACAACCACAACACATCAAAACAAACCAAGAAACCATAACCTTAAAATGGCACCCACACAAACACTTTCACAAGAAATTCAGCATCATCTACTTTATGTTTCGAACATGATGCTACAAGCCGAAAGGAGTGAGGTTATCCGGAGATTGTCTAAGCTCAGGAGGGATCTGCGAAGGCTCGAACAAACATACAAGGACTCAGTTGCGAATGAAGGAACCCATCCTAGCCCTGGCGATGTGGTCCTGCTTACGGGGCCTATTGAGCTAGAGATTGACGTGTTGACGAGGAGTGAGGCTGCCCAAGGAGGAGCTATCGAGGCGGGGAAGGAGCTTATGGGCCTGTTGGAAAAGTGTAGTGGGTCGGATGTGGAGATGGCAAGTGAGTAATCATATTTTAAAAATGGATATGATCGCTGGCTTTCTATTAAGCCGACGAAAGAGAGCCGGACCATATCAGAGAGTTAAGCGAGGCCGGGCGCGGAAGAGACGACCTAGCAAATGTGGTGGAAGGTGGAATATCGCAGAAGGTTGGTTGTCATTCTTTGTAGTAGTAGAGGGCTAGGAATGAATTGGGATTAGAGGATATAAGAATAGAAGCCGAAAAGCAATTCTCCTTGGAACTCAAGCTGCAACCGCGTGTAGGGGGTGTTTGTGATATCCAGGGGCATACGAGGGAGGGCTCTATAGATGGATATGTGGTGTGAAAGGCCGTTCAACGACATACATCTTTAGACTACCCTTTATGAATCGACACCTGATGGGTCGTACCAAAGTGATTGTTTTGCGTCCTAGCGAGCCCTAGCTCTGGCAGCAATTAGTCTGGAAATATTAGATTTCATCCTTCGGGCGACATAGTATTTCCCGACTCAATTAATTGTTGTCTTCTCTCCGGAACGCTTTGTGCTTGTGATCTATGAACCTATGCCTTCAAGGGTAGTGTGCCCGTAATAAAAGCCTCCGTGACGATGGGTAAGTGACTCTTCTATCGGGATTGAGGGAAAGCATTTTTATGGGGGTTGTCATTGAGTGTTTAATTGCGAGCTTGCAGGCCCAGGCGCAGCGGGCACAGGTTGCCAATATCACTTAATCAGTATAATAATTATGTATGACTATATATTTGGGGGTATATGGGTTATAAATTGAGCGTTCAGTCCGATTTGAATACTTTACACCAATACGTATTTCCACTGAAGGAAGAGAGGAATATCAAAGGAGAAACCGATCTACCACTATTTACGGCTCAGAAATATCCTTGATCCGAATGTGTTCTTGACTACATATTTTGAAATTTCGGACATAACGTTCCCCCTTACATCGCGTAATCACCCGTAAATGTTTACCCCTCCATTTTAGTCTTCATGATTGCCTTGTTCTCCTCGAACATGCTTTTGGCACTATCCCACATGGCTGATCCCTTTGTAGAGCCCCAAAGAACCTTCATCAAAACTCTGTCGTTTCCATCAGGAGCAATCACCTGGAACCTCTCTTGCAAAGCGGTGTCGACATGAACCAGGAGCCTCTCCTTCTTCTCAACGACGGAGTCGTAGTGGGCCAGCATTAAGACATAGTTTTCACTGTCGACAGACTCAAGATGCGGGAGCAACTTTTCAATTTCGTAGAGCCTATTGATGAGCTTCATGAGAAAGGCTCTTTCGTATAGGAGGTCGTCGGGAGCAAAGCTCGAAAGGGCCCTGATTGCTCCGGCAGCACTGGTGAGGTTGTCGTGTGCCTTCTGGATTTCGTCCTCGGAAATGGGGTCCGAGAGGACAAAGTGGATGGTTGGTAGTAGGGTGGGATAGGACCCGGTATTGGAACGGTGAGCTGGTCTCATCCTATAGATCTGGTGGGAGATTAGAGTTAGGTGAATGCCAGCTTGTCATGATGGAGGTGTGCTTACGGCGTATCTGCTGGACCATGCCTGAATTGTAGTCATGATGAGATGCCTTTTTGAGATCTCTGCCAGATATATCCTTAGAAAATACGATGTCGATCTTGGTGGGTAGGGGGGGAAATTGATTCAGCGTGCTATAGGCTACGTGTGAAGGAGGGAGACGTATCGAGGGGGTCAATGAGTGGAGTGTTTGGTGAGAGCTAGGGTATGTTCGGGGGTGGAGGGGTGAGGGCAGGGGATCGATTGCCAATGTTGTGTGAAGGAATGGTCACTCAACGTGAGCTCTGTGATGCCCGATAGCACTAAACAGCACCAGCATCTCCTATAGGTGGAATTCCACTACATTATATAAGCACAAAGAGATTTAATTATAAACTCTTCCTTTCCCAAGGGTCCTTGAGCTGTTACGGTAACTGTCTAGGAATATTACAAGACAAAAATACAGCATGAAGAAACAACTTTATTTACTCACTTTGGATGGCGTGCGGTAGAGAGATAAAGCCGTCTAGCAAGACAACTATAGAGTTCTACGGGAAGAAGGCTAGTGGCAGGGCAAAGGAATATGGGAAGGACATATATTGCTAGGGCTACCATAGCATGACGGGTCATGGCCGGGCCTGCACACGTGTGCCTGCAAAATAAGGCACCTCCTTTGAACTTGCTGCTTCTAGTTATTTCTTTTGTTTTTCATTTTTCGTGCATCTCGCGGGCTATGGGAATAGGCCTTCTGGCTATAGACTATCGAAGAATCAACCATCAAAGTTATTATTCTTACATTATGGTATTGAACCTGCTTTGAAGATATCTGGTCACCCGATTTGGGGTGTAAGGTAAGGTGTAGAGTGTATAAGGAACTGAACACAAGGGAGAAATCTGAATACTATTAGGAAACCTTTTTTTTTCTCGATAGCCCTGTTTTCTATCTCTCGGCTCAATTCTCAATCTTACGCCTCTTGGTGCGATCCCTCAATCCTTCCCTCCTAGCAGCCTCTTTCTCAGCTTTCCTACTCTGACGCAATCCAAGCTGCTTAGCCCAATGGGCCGTATGCTTCTTCCACAGCTCCTCCACCTTCTCCTCACCCTGGGTTACACCCACGACGGCATAGTTGCTACGGTTTGGGGGGCCCATGAACGCCTTGAAGATGAGGAGGGAATTGAGATACTCCGCACAATCCTGCGAAAGCTTGAGGATGGCGACAATCTTCTCCTTGTAGTGCTCGGCGATGGCTTGATCAATGACATACTCCTTCGCCGTACGAAACTCCCTCGCCCAGTACCATGCGTCGCAATAGCTGTAGTAGTCTCTGAAGATTCCACCGGCCAGGTAGCGGAACGTCTTCACCATCTCGTCGTTGGGGAACGGGTCGTCCCTGGCAAGGTTGAGGAAGGAATTGAGTTTCGCCTTGTGCTCCTCAATCACCTTGAGTGCGAGGGCCATGTCATCGTAGTCCCAGTGCTCATATGACCCTGGAGTGATAATGTCTGTTGGTGACGAAAGGGCGCCCGACGGTGTGCCTACATTCGGGTTGTATTCTTTGGGAGGGGAATTGTCTAGCTCAATCTCTTCTCTGTCTCGCTGGAGGATATCGGTCATCCTGCCAGATGAGTTAATGGAAATTCTTCAGTGTGAATGCGTGGGGAGGATTTACGTGAGTTCCTGAACAAGTATGAGTGTTCGGTAGTGGGCTTTTGTTTGGTTGATCGGTTGGTGGTCGGGGAAGGAGGGTGGAGGGGGGGTGGGTGTTTTGGTGGATGAGGGTTGTCAGCCTCCTTGGCTCTACACTTCGAAAAGTGGTGGCCTCAAGCTGGACGTGCTTTGTTGATTTTTACCGTCGCCTGCTACCCCAACACTCTACCAGTACTCTTTCAAGAGGGGGGTATTTATCCGGGAAAAAGGTTCCGTACAACGCGAAATAGTATACCAGGAGCTTTCATGGGCAGGAGCAGTAGATGTATCTAATAAGAGACTACATCCTCATTTCCAACGGTTGAATTCATTACCCTACATCACAACCCAGACCTCAGGAAAAACTTTCGAGTAAGCGGCACTTCTCTACACCTACATATCCTCTGCCACAATTCTTAATCCTAGGCTTATACCCTTTTGATAAGCAATGGTATCAACCAATAACCCCGAACCCCGCACTTACACTGGGCTGAACATGAGAACTTTGAGCATCCACACCCCTCCCACCACCCCCCCAGCTACTAAGGCGATAAATGACTTGTCTTGACGCCCCAGAGCTCCAAGCCGAGTGCCCCTGGCTTGCATTGTAAACCTTTTCCTCGGACAAATAAGATACGTATAGCAAAAAGCGACACTGACAGAGCGAGTGATGACCCATGATTTACGATATACCGACGGTGGGGGGGGGGGGGGGAGGACGGAAGGAAGGCCAGGTGGATTACACGCTTTTCCCTCATTTCTCCTACGATATAACGCTAGCGGACGATGAATGGCAATGCCAAGTAACCACTATGGTGTCTCGAACAAGCTCATGAATTAATGCGGGGGTCTTTGGGCTCTTGAAAATCGACGAAAGCATGATGAAGAACAGCTGAAGGATTAACATGATATGTCTATGTATACTTGAAATAGTCAAGCGATATATAAGACAGTTAAACATGCTCATAGCTCCCCATCACTCAGCACGCCCTTCCCTCTCCACAGGAAGACAAAAGCACAAATAGTAAAGAGGACACATTACCCCAACGAAGAAAAAACAAAGATTCTCTAATTCCAACTATGTCACAAGCGGCAGAGGGTCCCATCTACTCCCAGTTTGGCCACAGACCGTGGAGTGACGGCATATACACCACCCTCCTCCACCTCCATGCCACCGCTGTCGCAGTCAAATCCAGCGACCCCGAAGATCTCACGCACTATGCCGTCTTCGAGAAGCTGATGGGAAATCTCTCCCTACTGCGTTACGGGCGGCCCATACCATTTATGCCCGCCGACGAAGAAGTCGAGTCACTGGCCGATGTCCATAGGCGCGAGGCCGGAGAGGCAGAGCGGTACCAGTACCTCGTAGGTACTCTTCGAGGGGCTAGAGATTGGAGGGTTGACCAACCACATCCGTTTGACCTTGAGCGCTGCCATCTAGCGCTGATACGGCCATGGCCGAGCTCGGAGTCGACACTTGAGAGTGACTTTCACTGGCGGATGGAAGTGCTGGGGTGGTATGAGGATTGGCCGGTGATGTCGGTGTCGCCGAAGCTAGATGCGGCGGTGGGTAAGGCTACTACCGTGTTGTTGCGGGCACTGTTGGATGCGGAGGGGGCAAATCCGAGCAGGAGGGAGCGGATTAGGCTGTTGTGGAGAGTGGGGAGGGCAAGTTGGAAAGATTATCGCGAGAAGAGGAAGGCGTTGAGGGATGCCAGGAAGAATGAGATATCATGAGTTGCTAGATGCTGGGATTATTCTCGGATCAGTTTGAGAGTGATTGGGCATGGATTTATAGATTGAAGGACGCTATTAGACCATTAGATGAGGCAAAATTGATTATCAGTGAAATTAGAAGAAAAGTCATCTCCAAGTGACCCCCCTTGACCGTCAAGACAAAAGGATATACTCGAGGCCTGTGACAAAAGCCCCTACTCCCATCGTTTGAATAACCAAACGTTGAGATAGCAGAAACGAACCGAAGGATAGCCTGCGGTTAGCCACCGGGAATAATTATATTTACTCACCTCGAAAAGAGCCAACGAGAACTTGAGAATTACCGGAAACGATGGACATATCTACTCGTTGAGGGTTGCTCACTATCTTCATCATCGCGTAAACTCAATATATTGTCTCTGTTTATGGTAATGCTAAAGCGGCGGTGTCCCGATGAGGAACCGTTCGTTCTGTGAATGTTGTAGGTGGGTGGGGGGGGGGGTGCGCGAGGTTTCTGGAGTGGGGGCGAAGAAGGAAGACTTGAGCTGGTGTGCAGAAACCTCTCGGAAGGACAGTGCGAGGTGGATAACAACAGAGAAGGACAGCGAACCTATGCTCTGTGCGCATTGCAAAGTCCTGTACTGCTCGCAGTCATGTCGGGGGTGATTATTGACGATGAAAAAGAGAGAAACAGCGAAAGAAAACGGAAGAAAAGAATTTTGTGCAAAAAGTCAAAAAGGACTTATGTGGTCTGTCGAGTACTGCCCGTGAGACAACCCAAGGACCCACTTGGACCGCACCAAGAGCGGTGATGCTTTTCAAACCGGTAGATACGCCCGCCACCAGAGCCGGGGTTGAACCCAGATAGTAACCTCGTGAAACCCGGCACAATACCCATTCGACCACTGCCATATGATTTCCTTTGTGCCCGGGGTCGTGTTGTGCCGTGCAGGACGCCAAGCTAGCGCTTGCGGGAGACACCTTTCTATGTCGCCACCCAACCCTAACCCTTTATCCCAGAGCACAACCCCCCCGCCCCCTTCCTTCAATCGTGGGCGGGGTGGCCCTTGTCGGCCTCAGTTGGTGCTGGCGGTGGATTACCTGAATACATGGAGTATTATGGCCACTCTGTAGGATCACCATTGCGCTAGACACAGATGGTCTAAAACGTTATCTCATCTCCGGAGAGTAGATTAATCAAACTTCCTAGTACTATCGTAGGGAAAACAATCACCAGTCCCCACACTCCCTTTTTCCAGACCCACTCCTTGCCAGTTCGGTTTTGTGCCGGAGAGAGACTGCATGTGGGGGCTGAGACTCATGTGGTAAGTTTTGGGTAAGTATGTTTATCACGGCAGGTGCTATATGAAGTTTCCGGGCAACAGCTCGCAACTGCATCCCCGCATCTGCAAGTTTAAATTGGTTTTCTGTTCAGGCAGTAAAACAGGTGTTCAATGCACGGAAAGAATGAAGCTCAGACAAAGTAAGCAAAACAGAGACAAGGCAAACCAGAGAATCGGGAACAGGTATGAACAAAGATAATAAACTGAGCCATTTAGTAATATGTGGATCAGTCACAAAACGCGCGGGAACAAACATGCTCCAATGTTCTGCCTTCTATACCATGTCCCCTAAACACTCCCCCTGGGCCATCGTCACAATTACTTTACAGTACCAGAAGGGATAAAGAAGCTCTCTCAAGGGTCTCATGCTAATACATTCTAATCCTTCTTATTTACTGTGAGAGTTGATTGAGGTGAATCGAATCTCCTTCTCTAGAGAAAGGTGCGTCACTGACCCACCTTGGGCTAAGTAAAGGAGGGTTGGGCTCTTGTGGTTGACAGACTCATGTTCCCTCATCCTTCCTTTCACATTTTCCACGTTCCTTCACCTCCCACCTTCCTCACCACACAAACACAAACGAAATTCAAGTCTGAGTAACTTCATCACCTCCCCCTCCTCCCCCATCCGACAAGCAGAAAGTAAAACAGGATGCCTCACGGTGACCTCCCCCGAAGCTCGGCACTTAAGCGAAGTACCATCACCCCTTCTCCCCCTCAATTATGACAACCCCCACCTCTAAACTTCCCATAGTTACAGCCAAAGACCAAATTGCCGGCCTTCCCAACTCCGAAGCCATCGACCTTCTCCAGCGCCTCATCGCAGAGTCCCGCGCCGATATGGAAACCGGCGAGATCTACAAGCCCGCCTACAAGCACCCCAGCGCTCGGGTCAGGTTCGACGACAAAGTCTCATACGACACTGACAACCCCGTAGAGCCTATGTCATCCACCACCGGGCAACACAACTCCCCTTACCCCGCCCCCGACCCCCAGAAACGAAAGCTCAAGATCAAGCTTCGTGTAAATGGTTCGCCACCGTCACGCCCGCGTTTGCTGAGCGTGGTGGGAAAGGTTCCAGATGGTTGCGAGAGGATCGTACAAGGCTTACGACGGAATCCGGCAGATCAGGAATTGCTCGCGGAGCTCAGGGCCAGGGGGTATACGGCTGTTATTGATCCGCCGAGAGTGAGGGATAGGTGCTGGTGTGCCACTTGCGGTGGGGGATTCAATAAGGGTGTGGGGTGCTGCGCAGTGACTGTTCGTGCGAGATTCGGTGACGGCGGGGATAATAGCCATATTTGGGCGAGTGTTAAGTCTTGAACATCGGGCACTGCAGGAAGGATCTAACTGCATCTGAGTTCGCAGCTGTATAAGTACAGGAATGGATGGAAAAGTTTGAGCCTATCCTAGTTGTATGCTAAGTTGTTTGAGTACCATTAGTTTTCTTTGTATTGAGCTCTTAGCTCTCCGCGTGCATTCATGACAAATGCAAACAAGCTCAGACACGCTCCAATACACCCCCGGGATATGTTGTTAGGTTTAATCCATAAGACGTGGTTTGTTTAAATTCTTTTTTCATGTAAGGAAATGAAAGATGAACCCGCCATCGCACATGCAGATTCGAAGGTGTAGCACACTACCAGCCATCCCGCCAGTAATAAAATCCCCTACCATTTTGGTCCGCGGGCGTAGAGATGACTTCAGCTATATATATTCTTTCCACCCCAGAGATAAATACGGGAACGCATCTACAAACTAGAGTGATGGATCTCTCTGGAAAGAAATTTATAAATTTTCTGTCCTGTGTGCCCATAACAGAGACAGCGATGAATGCTTTCGGGCCTATTGTCATATCCAGGCAGCTGCTGGAAGCAACTGGACCTGGAACTTGCTTTGATTTCACCCGGTACAGGATATACAAAGACGCATTTGTTGCAAAATATCCAAGTAAACACCCCAGGCTTGGCCGAGTGACGTCTCATGATTGCAATACATACGCCTCTAAGGTCTTCGGCGATCTGCGGCGATCTGAACAGAAAGGAAAAACAGTATCCATCTAGCGGTGTATTTTATGGTACACCTCAGGATACTAGACTCTAGGTGTGGCCTGGTGTAGAAACAGTTACTGTATATATACTATAGCAGACACTTACTTCCGCAGGCTCACAGCATTCCAGGAGTACGTACCTCAGTTAGGGCGGAGGATTGTGAAAAAAGTCATTTTCCTAGCTATGCACCTGATATCCCTTTGTATTGAGAACAACGGGAGAAGAAGAACACTCAAGAGACGTCAACCATGCTTCCCACTAAAACCGCGGATATAGCAACCAACAACTCTACCAATCCTATACCTCTAACAGCTCCTTCACCCACCTACCAATCCTTTCAACCCTCCAATACCACTCATCTACCTGTCCTCTCCTTGCCAGCTCCCCCCCTCCCTCCACCTTCTGGCCTACCACAACCTGCCTCCATCTATCGGTCTCCTCCGTCCACACCCTCCTCAATCTCTCAACGACCTTGGGGTGCCTCTGCTTGATATCCTTTAACGCCGCATTCTTCTCGGTAATGTAGATATCATTTTCGACGGAGAGACTCCACAACAACTCGTTTGTCACCACCTGGCCCGGGTGAGTTGCCTGAAACTGGTAGAGACGCCCATGCGGTTGGGCGCGCGAGTTGGACAGGGTGAGTTCTATGGAATGGATCTCCTGCGGGAGGGTTTGGGCTTGATAAATTAGGTCAACGAGGGTGGCTGTTGGGTGGAAGGCAAAGGGTGAGGTCAGGTCGATGTCCCTGATGTATCGTACGCGCTTGCGGGCGCGACCCTGGTAAGGTTTAGCGGTGGAATATGGTAACCGGGTGATAATTCATGATTCGTGCGGGGGATGGGTGCGGGGAGACTCACGCGGTTCCGGGGGTTGGCAAAGGGATACACCACCCCGACCACTCCGACCATTCCGCCGGACCCTGGGCCGGAGAAGTCTAGATCGGACGTATAGCGGGAAGATTCAAGTGGGAAGAAACCCTCGATTTCATGTATTGTCGGCATTTGTGGTGGTTGGTGGCGAGGGGTAGGTTTCAGGGGGTTGAGTGGTCGACTAAGGGAGCAGTAAGGGCAACTTTCAGCAGTTGTTTCTTAACAGACTTTGGACAGAAGGGAGGGGGTGCTGGTACTGCTCTGGGAAGAGGTGCTTTGCAGCTTATTATTGGAGGGCGTCCAGGTACGTGGAAGGTTCGAGAACCTTTTAGCCCATTAACCTCATGCGTCAACAGTGTGTTGTTCTGAAAGGTCATTGTTGCCCGGTGCTGCGGCCGCTATACTGCCTTTGGGTCCCGCCTCTTGTAAGTACTGCCGGAAGTGACTAGGAATTAGGTGACATATGATGAGGAGGTAGAAATCAGAGAAATCGCTAGTTAAGAGTGGACTGCGTAGGAAATACCTTGTTGGGCTTCCTATACTTTGGAGTGTGAAAATCAAGATGATCCTACGGAGTTTATCACCCCTTCACCATGCATTTCTGAGTCGGGGGATATGATTGGATTTCTTTGAGACTTTAGAAATTAATAGAATCTAATATAATCAGCTTTCGATATGGCCCTTTGATTAACTACTAATGAGGAGCAGCCTCCGGCTGCATATGTAATCGTCAGCTCCAGAAACCGCCGACACTGAAGGATCTAGAAAACTCATAGCCCTATTCAATGCAATGATGCGGGGTCAACATCCTCGCACACAGCCGGTGGCACCTGCCGCTGCGCGGCATGCTGGGCCCTCCTTGCTCCCGTGAGGTTGTAGTTTTGGAAGGGAAGAAACATTCATCTTGGTCAAAGGGTTTTCATATAGTGATTGAGGTCTGCCAATGTATGTGTATGCCGTCCCCCTTAGCACACCCGATTCTTTGTTTACTGGCAGCCGTAGCCCGCCAGACCTCAGAAATCCGGGGCAGCTACCCATCCAATTGGGACCTTTCGTGATGACGGAGATACCTGACTATTCTATTTATAGACTTACGATTGTATGAACCACATATTATAAATCCCCACTCAGCACTCCCATTTTACAACATACTATATCCTTCAAAATAGAGCTCTTAGTTTATGAGTGCCCGATCTTTTTGTGACCTTTTCAGGAGAAATAGTAGCACACAATACACTTTATAATGTCGTTTATAACAGATTCCTATGCTGAAAGGTATCTTTCTCTTACCTTCCGCGGACAATGAAGGCCGGTATTATAAGCTCTGTATAATTGCGTCATCAAATTAGATTCCCTCTCCATTCTGCTTGCGCCGTATTTCTCAACTCGTTTCCTTTACAATAGATCACAGAAACGCCCTGGTTCCAAGTTCAACAGGTCATGTGTATGCTTACTGGCGCAGTTGGCTGGCAAGACTAACTCCTAATTGTAGTTATAGATACAAAGGTTTCCAACAAATCAATCCTGTAAAATCGCTTTCATAGTGACTCCCAGAAATGGATGGGTGAAAGTAAAAAACAGAGGTTAATTAAAATCTCGCTGTTTCTTTTGCTTTCATCCTTCTGCCTCTCGGATCTCCTATGAATCGAATTTTGCATCTCATGGTACGTTTTCGGTAGATATATGACTCTCGTTGGTGATGCTCGCGCCGGGCGGGTAGGGCGGTGGGCGTTACTACCCAGGGCTCAACAACAACCCTCCACGCAGAAGGACCTCACACAACGCGGCGAAGAAACACCACTTCGGGGGGAGTCTTGTGCCATGGGGCTTTCAGGTCGGAACCAGCAAAAAACAGGGGTACAAGCTGGCAGCCGATTCCTCGCCATAGGCCTAAGCCTTTGACCAGACCCGGTTCCCTAGTCCACAGGTCCGAGATTGGGCCTCCAGGCCCACAGCATGCTGGGAGTTGGATACTGACCAGATATAGCAGCGGTACTCTGCTTGTATTGCGGCTACAGGCCGGCAGATACTGCGACGTCCGATATCCAGTTCGCCGGGTAATAATATCACATTCCCGGCTATCAAGCATGGAGCTAGTCCTAGAGGGCAAATCAGACAACTGGACATATCTCAACACATAAATCGACAGAGATAGTTATACCAGTCTCATCGAAATTCCCTCATGGCATGGTTATCCCTCAAGCCATCATTATTTATCGCCTCTATGGTTGTGTGAGGTTCATGGGTATAGAACAGATGTGGCGCTGTCTCTCTCGATTTGCGCCACATATGGCGATCATTGTCCTCGGACATCCGGGGTGCGACAAGCTAGTGAAACGACTAAAGGAGTTCTTGTAAACGATACAGCCCTTTGGAGAGCGGCCGCGCAACGAGGCTGGAGTTGCATACGCGCTGTAAAAAGCCGCTGAGGTATCCACTTGTAATTAGGCTTGCAGCCAGCAAGTAATATTATACCTGGTGTTGTTGTTGCTTCTGACGGACGTGCAGTACGTCGGAACATGTCAAGATAAACAAACCCGCCATTGACTCACAGCCATAGGATCCTTCAATGTCGTTGATGGATATATCAATACTATTTGAATAATGATCCTTCTTCCAGTTTCGGCATCGCTTCTCCCCTTCGGGAGATGGCTTTATATAATGGAAAGAGCGTAGGAATGTGTTAGACGTTGGGCGAAAAAAAGGACACTGACCTTATATGGCTAAGGATATACCCATACGGCGTTGTTTAGGTGGGGCTTCTGGGCATTATATCTGTCTCTATCTAATCATAGTATGGGTACTGGAGTTCTCATTGTATCAGTAACTATTCAGCTTCCTCACCCCCCAATATCACCGGAGGTAAGGCTGAAAGAAAGCGGGACACGAACCTTCAACTCCTGACCCCCCAGCAGATACCAGGACCCCCGCAAGGGTAATGAGAGGCAAAGTTCCCAAGCGTGTACCACTAGAGAGAGGCCAACTGTCTAGTGTGTGCGGCAATCGACAATGAATTATCGCTACACATGGCCCCAACCTGCACAATGAGAGTGCTAAGTAACTGAGGAAATCTGGGATAGGATGAGATAAGAGTTAGGTAATTGACAGCCAAAAACACCTTCTAGGTCTCAGGAGGTCGTATGGGCTTCCTTACCATCACCTAGCAGGTTTCGCCCCGGATTCACCGCAAAAATGTTTCTGTAGGTCCGTTAAAATTGCAGTCTTTAAAGCCCAGCCTAGAGATAGAGTGCACCCCGGAACAATTCGTCTTTCCCGGATTTAATTGTTCGAGTAGATAGGGTATGTTGGGAAGATAGGAAAGGAATGTGATATGTGATAAACAGTTGGACACACTGTAGGTGTGGGTGAGTTGTTTGGTGTAGGTGGGGTTGTTTTAACGGAGGGTTTACTGGGGAAGTGCATAGAATGGCCCACCCCTGTAGAGCCGCATGGGCCAGGGCGGGTCTATGCCGTCTCTCGCTTTTGCGATGGCACACGTTCCAGATACGTACCAAAAGGGAACAATATTCACTCAGTTGGGTCAGAAAAAAAGACTACCCGTAGGTAAGGCACCCAATAGTAAGAGAGAAGACGTCAAGAAACATTTACACAGTGGTGTCGAACCCTAACCCTACATGAAAGCCTTTGCTCCTATCACCAAGTTTGTGTGTGCCCCACGCCGCGGGCAGCCTAGCCATGGATCCTCTAGTCCTCATGGTGGGCTTCATCGGCCAATCACGAGGTCAATATGGCCTAATAGGTTATTCAACTTGTATCTTTGCATGTAGACTGGACAGCTTAAGCTACCAACACCTAACCCATAACCCATGTCACATGACACCCAAAGAACTAAGTAGATCTATTTCCTGTCCAATCCCTCCCCGACAACCCTCCTTCAACCACCCATACTGGACTTTTCAGAATTAAAACCTCCGGAGCATTAAACCCCACATTTACATCCTATTCATTCAACTCAATACGATGTGCTACTTCACTCCAACACAGTGGGGATGTGGTAATACGCATTTCATCCTGCCGATATGCTGGCTTTTTGGTGCTTGCTTGCTTACAGTTAGCTATAGGACATGTTACATATTTAGAGGTTCAATGCCGCCATGTCAACACGTTCAAATCCAGGGGCAAAACCTGCCCTTTCAACACTACTCTTGGTACCTTGAATAGGAATAACAACTGCGGCCGTGCGCTCCGAGCTACCTAATCTCCATCATATAATTCGCTAACAGCGGATAGAGGACGTAAACTGTCCCAGGTCAAGGGCCGAGAATCCGCGAGGAAGCAAGTACAAGCTTTTCACAATCACCGAGCGCCGTGATTCCCAGGAGACCTTGTGCGATCCGGTGGCTCACACACCGAATTGACTCTATTATCCTGGCTTAAACGACCTGGTATCCGCCGTGACTACCAGATGGTAGTGTTTGAGGGGGGCGACCAAGAGATTTAGTTCCAGGACATCTGTACGCTTGGGGCAATTATTTCAAGTCATTTTCTTTCAGTTTTCTTCCCCCTTATGATGTTTTCTTTTGCTATTCGTTTCTCAAAGAGTGGCTCAGGGCTCCTCTTTTCTCGTTATGTTGCACGGGCCTCTACCCCCTGCCATCTTCTGGTTATGCATCTTGCTTCCATTTAATGGTCTTTCTTTCATTTATTTATCTTCACTTTCATTTCCTTGCTTGTACCGATGTGCAGCTCGGCATTATTGGTGGGTGCATACAGCATCAGGGTTTTTCGTTTCTTATGCTCACCTCTAGAACTTTTCACGCCGTCAAGGTACTTGTCAAGCCTAGGGGCAACTACATAGACATCCATGCGATGCGCAATCATGACCCCATTCGCCTGTATTTATCCACCACTCCCGCGGTCTATTGGATTGATAATACTTGGTTGGACCGTTCTTTTCCTTTATTTTGTTCCTGTTTCTGGTTAGGTAGGTGGAGTCATGTGCTTTGGTGTCGGGGTGTTCCAATATACATGTATTTATTCTCCGTGTCCTAGCTCTGCGGTTGATTGTTTGTGCCTATGATACGCATAATATATATCACCCGTCTGGTGGTACATGAGTTTCTGTTTCTGATAGGGTATGCTGAAGGCGGCGTTGGTGGGTGGATGAGTGGGGCGGGTGGAGCAAGAAACAGACAATGTGGGTTACACGGCTTATAAAAGGAGGGAAACAGGACGGACAAATTTAGGTCCACTTATTATATTATGGCGGGAGATTAGTCTACGGTGTCTATAGGAAACGAAAGACATAATGGAGTATTTCTACGCCGGCGGGGCCCGGCAACGAACAGTTTAGATCCCCTCCTTTCGTAAGGTGAATACAAGCACCTCCCACCCTAGATCCCCACGGGCAGATTACCGTATATGTATGAACATACTTGATATTTACTATATATATATACATTAGAACCCCCGCAGACATGTGGTAGCGGTTCGGTTGGTAGCCCAGCTGGGCTACCAACTAAAGTTCCGTATTTCAGGGTTAGTCGCTGAGCCAATACTAACCCTAGCCATTCAACACGGGGAGGGCACCAGGAGGCGGCTACCGGGGTGGTGTGCCTCGAGACGTCGAAGAATGACCAGTTTGAACCGTCCTCAATATCCCACCTGTGAATACACGTTAGTTTTGTTCCGCACTGCTACGAAAGTAGTGCTAAACCTACTTTCTTTGAATCCACACCCAATTGTGAATATTTATACCTCTCCAAGTCGCAATAACTCCAGCGTTCGTCCAACCAGCCGCCAGCAATTTAAACATGTCTCCCCCTGCTCTGACCGTCATGCCGACAGTTAAGCGGTTGGATATCATTCTTTGCTTGTCAGCCTTCATCTCGAGCTGGAGTAGGTTAGGTGCACATACAAGGATTCCCCTCCACATGCGTGGGAATACCTCCTTCCGGACATTTGCTACCATTCACGTGGGGTAGAGGTCGGCACCCTTGGTATCAGAAGAGCCTAGCTGGTACACAACCGGCCCCCCAGGTCGGTAGCCTTGGTATCAGAGGAGCCTAGCTGGTACACAACCGGCCCCCGAATGCATGGTCAACAAGGCCTAAACCGGTATCAGCAGGGGCACATGACAAACCCGAATAATTGAAATACATTACCTTTAATCTTCCTTGCGGGCCCCGCGTTTCCAAGAACGGTAGTGCGAGAAGCCGATTCCTTTATCCAGTCATATATATGGGAGTATATCATGGACTGCTAACACCAGCACTAAATCGTGCATGGCCTCCTGAATTATTGGCAGTGCAGGAGATTGTTCTTGGAAATATCACTCGTTAGCATCCCCATCGAAGCGGGTAGTTCAGTTTGGGTGAGGGTAAGTACGATATTTTTCCATCCACCTAGAGAGGAGTATGGCATCGGAAATATACCCGGCAATAATATACCTGGACTCCAACTCCTATATACGATCCGGTGATTAGAATTTTTCCATTGGAAAATCAAGTGGAATAGATATTACATGCCTCTAAATATTTCCCTGGAGTCCATCGTTGGCCCCATCCCGTCACCACAGATATTCTATGGTAGTTATGGAGGCTCTTCTGTAGCAATCAGTATTGTTTCGGGGGCAAAAGGGAGCAGTAGGCCTATCCATACCACTGACCGGATGACCCGCGATGAGGCCATCCGTTATTATCTATTGCCGTGATGGAGTTTGCTTTAGACAATCCTGTCTCTCTTATAGGAGGGTTCGGAGACTGGTACAGCTGGAGGAGGGGGGAAGGGTTATAGAGGTAGTGGTAGGTGGGGTGGATGAACATGGCTGCTAAGTGGAATGGGTGTACGGGTGAGTGCCGTCCCTGATACCTAAGAACTCTCCACGCTATAAATAGTGAGTAATAATAGGTAATAAGTACCTCCTATGTAGCTTAGAGAGGGGCAGATGTACCACGATTGGATGTCATATATACATATTGATAAGAACTCTTTATATATCGTGATCTGTAAGAACCTATAAGTGTGTGATCGAATGAAGAATTTACATGACCTTAGTACCGACCTATATTGCAATCCCCCTTATTGACATACCAAAGTCATCCGCCCAGACCTACCTCAGTTTCCGCCAAGGGGCTGGCACCCCAATGCAAAGCAAACTACGGGTATCCCATGAAATAGGTATAGCCCTATCCGCACAAAATCGGGGCAGTCCAGTCCTGGGGTTTACCAGCCTGACAAGTGTGGTGGTACAATGTGCCTTGCAATCCGAACTGGATAAGTCCGCCTTCTACATATATCCTTCGTCAAACCTTCTCGAAGTTCTCCAATACGACCCAACCAAACCTCCATAGAACAGTCCGGAATAATTATCATTCAGGAAAAGGTTCGCGTATATTCTTCCCCTGTTTGTTTGCCTGCTCGTCGTAGTTGTGCTTGCGGTACTAATTTATATCAATAGACTGAGACTAGCTGATTCAAAATGAGTTATTGGTCCACTCCTCAGCAAGTGAGCTCTCACAACCAGGTTAGTCATAATCTACCTCAGTTATACAGAAAATTCGTACTAAACCTATTATTCAGACCCTCGAGGAGCTTTACGAACGTATCACCGAAATGATTCAAGAGAGTGAGACAATCGACGTCAACCTTCGCGTTGCCATGCACCATACAGAACATAAAATGCTCCAGTGTGATGAGAGCACTACTATCGGGAATCCCAACGAGCAAAATCTGCACGATGAAATGAGGGCTATCTACGTCCGCATCTATTACATACTCCACAACATTCATGGGATACTCCGTAACCATAGAATGCAACTCTTGGCTTTGGACCGGGTCTTACAAGCTGTAATTAGGGACGGCGAAGTTTCTGATGACACAGTTGAACTTGGTGGCTTTTACGATGACCTCGACGAAGCTCGTGAATGAGACGGAAGATGACAAGGGACTGGGTGGAAGAATATGTGACAGGTTGAATAGGAGTTCTCATGTACTGAGAGAATATTTGTGGAAGCTCTTTTAACGGATAGGAGATTCTTAATCTTGTGATAAATGTTTAGGTTGTTAAAAATACAACAGAACTAACCCTATGTTTTCTAAAAGACCCTCCAAACCTTCCCATATCTACCTGAAGCTATCGAGAAAGAGTCTTTTTATTCGGCGGGCTTTCTTGTCACATGCATGAAAAGCTGCAATTGGAGTACATTTTACGAAATTTATCCTATCCCCCGGAAAGCCGAGCGGTATAGCCCCCGCACTTAGCATATTCTGACATTACTGTCCATAACCTAGTCAACTCCATTTTACCGGTTGTGTTTTATCTTGCTCACCTGGGTACCCACGAAGAAGGCACTGAATAAATAAATGACCTTATCGTCCCTAGAAAACATCACCACTTTGCCAGCGGGTCCTTAACTCTCCTGGGCTAATTGTTTCAATGTCAGAGACGACGAAAAGTACCTGATTTAGAGGACGGTTACCTATCAGGGCCTAAGCAGTATAGTTATCCTCCTTGAAACAGCTAATTCAGCTTGTTTGGCGGTGTGAGTTACTATACTGAAGGGTTGACAGCATGATGGTAGCGGACGTGGGCGGGTGGTCGGTTTAGAATGAGATATCTTTAATTGCCTTTGCTGAGCTATGGACCTATAGGCATCCAGGACGATAAATGCAAATTTAATCATTGCTCTTAAGCTCGAGGAGGTCCTGGCTGCATTAATTACTCTCAACCGAACATTAAGGGGGCTTGGTATTCTTTCGGTACTCCAATCTGTAATTCAATACCTTTACCTCCCGTCCGTAATATGTATTATCAAACTTGGATTCCCTGATCAGTGATGTCCCCACTGGCCCCCCAAAGAAGAAAAAAGTGTAGAAGAAAATGTAAAAGAAAAAGTAGAAGAAAGAGAGATAAAAAGAAAAGAAAAGGGAAAAGGAAAAGAAAAGGGGAAGGGAGCGGAGGGGGGGGGAGGGGGGGGAAAGGAGAAGAAAAAGAAAAAGAAAAAGAAAAAGAAAAAGAAAAAGAAAACGAAAAAGAAAACGAAAAAGAAAAAGAAAAAAGGAAAAGAAAAAAAAAAAAAAAAAAAAAAGAATGACAAAAACGAAAACAAAACAATGTATCTTCAGGGCAGATGGCCGGGGCCACCGCCTGCTCGCCAACGCACTTAACCCCTGTGAGAAATCAAACTCCTATCACAAAATATCCCTCTACTATTACTCCACATTTACTGCTTCCAATAGTCGGCCGTTGCTATTCGGGATGGCTGGGCCGGACCGGTAGCGTACAGCCGCGTCCGCAAGGTTTTGGCACCCCTAGTCTCGAAGCTCGTGAGTTCATATATAATCGTGGTATAAACAACCGGATAAGGACGGCTACAAAGAGAAATCGATAGTTACATATTTTTATACTACTGTCTATCACAATACTTTGTGATGTTACCTTTCGAGGAATGGGATCGAAATATTTTATTTGTTGTAATCGCGGATGTTCTTATAGGGTGCCAAAACTTTGCGGACGTGGCTGTACATGATTGAAGTGGGTTCGGTCACGACCAGTCACTCGGGCCTTGGTTTTAGCAATTCCCAAGTTGAGCGGATATTCGGAACGCTTATACTCCAAGACCTTGGTACCACCGTGGTCAGTTGGCAGCAAGTACGGGGACTCCTGCTACCTCGACTTAGCCCCACATTTCTCTCCCTCTCTTCCGCTCGTTCAGTAATCACAGGTGCCATTGGTACCACACGTTAATCGAAACATCAACGTACTCGTCTAATGAAAGCTTCCCCAATCAAGCTGACTACCTAATACCCAGGGCCCCAACAAATCAAGTCCATCCCCGTGCCCCCCCTTCCTCACCCTACCACATCTCCATCTATCCCAACTAACACCCCCCAGCCGCACAATGGACCCCACGCTCGCCCATCTCTACCGGCACCTAAACGACACCCGCATCCGCGAGGCACTATGCTACTTCCACCTCGCGCAAGAGCTACACGCACTCCTCGCCCTCGTCAAACCAAAGCCAAACGCAGCCTCCCCGCCTGCCAACCGGCGCGACCACGAAATGCGGATCCTGCATCTGCAGCGCATCCTGCTGGACTGCGAATTCAGGGTCAACGAGCTGGACTGGTGCATGAAGCTGCTGTTTGAGAAGCTGCTGGAGCAGCGCAGGAGGACGTTGGCGGAGATGGGGGGACGGCCGGTTGCCCTCGGCGGGGAGGGGGGTGAGGAGGAGGCAGCAAATGTGGGTGACTGTTGCGAGGATAGGTTGGATGTGAGTGATTGGATCAGGGGGTATGATGTTGTTGGGGAGGTGACACTTGTTATCACTTAGCGGTAATGGTAGGGGCCATATGAGCGATTTGTCCGAACGGTGATCACAATAATGCGAGCGAAAGATCGAAGGGATGTATACTGGCTAGGGAAATAATAGCCTACTGAGCCTTCGTGGTGGTTGGAGGGTAGGTAAAAGGTCTCATATAGGCATATGATGGATAACATACATAGCTGCTTGTCTTTGTTCCTTTTCCTCTTAATATTAGCTATCCGGGAATGATTATTACCTACGCTTATCTCTGCTGGATTATTTATGTCTGTCTTGAATTGTTGAGTTTACTCGTTGCCAGGAGACAAAATATGAAGGGTGGTCGTTGTAGCAGCCATTAGTCATCCAGTAAACAGCGAAATGCGCTGTAATCATGATCCGTCACTCGACCCCAACTCTGATCCCGTGTTGTAATGTGTGTTGCTTCCGAGCACAGCCAACCATTGTGCCGTGGACTTTGTACCAGAACGTATGTATATCCCTATATAAGACATCTCCTTGGTACTCAATGATAAAGTAGTAATGGGGTCTATTATATATTTCTTGACTACATATATTTCCGCTACTAGTTCGAAATACCCACAATACATGTGCGTCTGGGCGCTTACGGGATTTTCGGCCAACTTGATGGACATACTCCCATACGCGGCAACAAAGAAGAACCCGCTTCTCGAGCTGTAACTTTAGAATAGAGAAGGAAAGGTCTTCCAAACACAAATATCATTATGGGCGCAGAGCAACCAGGCAGCAAAATCGAGAACATATCTACCACACACACTAACAACTATCGGTATTGAAATTGTGATAGTTTTTGCTATTACACCGCCCTGTATGGGCATTTCAGCTGCTCACTGGCCTAGACAACCCTGTCTCTCTTACTATGGGATGTATGAGACTATAGGTTGTATATTGATACAAACCGTAAAAGGGTGCCGTCGGCGGTAAGAGCACCCGGGACTATGTGCAAGAACTCACGTTCCTTGCGCGTGCTTTCCCCAGTGACCGAGATGGCCATCCCTGGCTACCGCCTTAATACCAGGCCACCAATCTAGTTTGACCCCACCCGGTACGACAGCAAGTGGAGGCTATGCGTAAGACAACTCCTATCTCTCTTATAGGTAGAGGGTGTACACCAGGTCTGGTAGTACTCGCGCGGTGGGTAATTGCTATATATGCGATTGTTCGGTCAGTTTTGAGTTTTGATATCATCTATATTACGTTGGACAACTAGCTTACCGGGCAGACACACCGGCAGATTCCCTTAGTTGGAGGCTACCGCCCCTATTATTTCGATGGGTTCTCGGTGTTGCGCGACCACATCACCCTATATCGACTCCTTGACATCAGTGAGTCATGGTGCTTAACAGAGTTTGTCAGAATGGTTACACCAGGGGAACTTACTCAAGAACCCGTACGGACTACCGGCACCCACACAAAGGTGTTGGATGTAGTCCTGATAACTTATGTGGGGCCACTACGTTGGCACTCAAACGAGCACCTTGGGTACAGGTTACGCCTCCTAAATAATATCAATTTGTCATTATGGATAGATACAGGAAGAGGTCTGGGAAAGTCAGAGGTTGGAGTCTTACTTGCGGAAATAGATCCCGAAATCCCTGCCCAGAGGAGCGAGGAACACTCGGGCCGGGAAGAGAGAACAGAAAATATTTTCGTGGAGGACCACGATTGGCCCACCCAGGGCCTACATCCTCTATCGGTGTTGCTGTGGCACCAGGTCGTTAGCAAGAGAAGATGAGACGAGTGTGTACACAGCATAGACTTCGAAGCGGGGTTGAGAAACATGAAAATTCACTTACTGTGCTGGGGCTTTCTCCCTATAAAAGTTCGGGCACTAATTGCCTTTACTCGCCTGGTAGCTTCCCGCAGAGCCCGGAATGAGTTCTTTGTTAGTGCCATTCGCCCCACTCAATGCCCCACTCAGTGCGGGAAGGTGGGGTGGAATGAGGATCTATGAGTTTTAATTTTGTCAATCCCCGGATTCGTAAATAGTACATGGTTGTCTATCTTACCTTGGGCCCTGAACAATCGGTATAGGTTGTTGGGTATGAGTTTTGGCAGATCCTCAGGGGGTGGGGCCTCCGCATGATTGGGGGTTAAATCTCGGCGGATGAGGTCTTTACTTGCGTAGCATCATGGGATGCTTGGGGGTGGGAGGATGGTATAAAAATTGGAGAGATAAAGAGGGGCATATGAATATTGGGGAATGAGATGTGGGGTATGAAGGAATGGGGAGAAGAGTAGAAAACTACCACAAGCCCTGGCGGAAAGGAGGGATAGACGAATATTATATAATAAAGTGCTACTTGTCCAGAGCCAGCAATCAAGGGTAGGGACACAGATGCAGTGAGTTAGAGCTTCAGAGTGAAAGCCTGTGTCTTGGAACGAGCATTGCATCCTTACTGGCATAGGTCAAGAGACGTAATCATCTTTCTTTGTGATAGTGGAAGTAGAGTAAATCTTTCATTCCTGCCACGAGAAAGAACACAAACACGCATAGATAGCCGTAGAGATAACACTACCTTGGTGATTCTCTATTGCCACCTTTTGAGAATCCAATACACATATATTTAATATCAAACCTCACACCGCAAAAGCCCAGTTGGGACGCGGTTGAAGGGATATCTGTAACAGGAGGTTTAAAGCTAGGACGCAGACACATATCACAAACTTGTTTCAAGCGGCTGAGATCTATTTGAATGTAGTTAGACTTGAAATCTACTCGGTGCCGATCACCCGACTTCTCCACGGAACCAACACCTGCCTGCCTGCCGCACTCTACTCTAATTGAGCCGCACCAAAGGTTAACGGCAGGTACCCATACAAACTTCGAGCATTCCCCTTTGTCTTACTCCTGAACCGCCAGAGGCACAAACGCCCACTCTTCCCCCTCCACAAACCTTCCGAAAAACACCATCTCACTCTCGCCCTCCAACTCCTCAACCCTACGCTGCTCGTCGATGCTCAGTCCCTGTTCTTCGGCTTCGCTCTCCCCCGCGCCTGTCGCCAGCATAAGAGTAACCCCGCGTTTATCGTCATGTATATTCCCGGCGCCCGTAGAACGGTCCAAAAAAACAGGAATGATCCCCGTAGATTCATTCCCCTCCTGCATGATACCGCTGACCACCTCATGCTCAGCAGCACCCGGTTCCCCATTATCGATACACCTGGGCAATTCAGGCTCTTTCCCTCCGTCAAGATCAATGCCGCACTCCTTGCACCCAGAAATACTGACCACTTCCTCCAACGTGGTGAAACTCTGCGCCGCTACGGCGTTGGACATCACGCCTGTCCCCTTGATCTTTTCACTACGAGCGTTAATTCTAGTACGCAGACGGCCGCCCCAATTACGCTTGTGGGAGGGTGTGGTATGGCCGTCATCATCCCAGTGGCCGATGTCGACCGGGCTCTCTTGGGCTACTGCAGATGCGGGTGCATCCTGGGCAGAGTACTTATGCTCGCGACGGACTATGCGGCAGTGGGAGCAGAAGGTGCTGTAGTTCTCAAACCGGGGCGCCGCCGGTACGGAGACGGAGGAGGCAGCGCTAGTAGGGGCTAGAAGGACGGATGTAGTGGAAGAGGCGGGGGAGGTGCCTGGTGAGGGGGTACTCATTGGGGATTTGCAGGCTTCGGTACCGGTGGAGACGGGGTAGGCTGTGGTCGGGACACAGAGTGGGTGAATCTTATTGGTTGGTGAGGGGGTGGTGAGAATTACGATGGGCACTGGGGGGGCCATTTTTAACTGCTTGTAGGGACTGTTGGGTGTTTTGAAAAGGGTGTGTGGGAGAGAAGGTGAGTGTCCAATGGATGTGTGGACCTTTAGTTCCACTTTTGGGGGGCGGGTTAATGGAGCGCGCGTTTTAGGAGTGAGGGACAGGCAGGGACAGAGCTTCGTGGATATGACCGCGGAAAGTCGGCGCCAAAATTGACCCAAAGTCCCTCACCCAACATGGAGCGGTTAGCGTTGAGACGGAGGGACGGGAGCTCGATGATCACGATCATGAGAGATCACTCGGTATCATGTACCGCGCTCGCGAGTCCTCCTTCGATGTATAATAATGTATAGCCGGTTCCGGAGTACTATTAGATGAATTTAGGATAGAACTGGGGTTTCAAGACTTTGTATCCAGCTTCGTGTGCCTCTGCTCCTCTACACCGCTGACAGCCACCTGTGACCCTCTGGCGAACAGGGAGATTAAAATGCACCATAGATGGCAAAAGTGTACGCAGGAATAGCACCAGATAGAGTGCGATAAGGGCTGGATATCACACCGGTGTTGACTCGACAGCACCCGTCCAGAATGCTTCTCCCATATACTACCTCCGGCTCCCGGGGGGGGGGGGGTGGCTGCGACTATGAACGAACTGAGTTCTCATTATATTAGCAGGTCCCCGCGGCTACTATAGAAGCAACCCCCAAAGATGGTGTGCACTCCGTTGCACAATCCCCCTCTATGGGGAGTATATAGTGTGCCGCCATATCTCAATTTGTGTTTTTAGCTTTACTCTCTTAAATTTCATTGCTCCTTCCGGCACAATGGTGTAATTAAATTACATTATTAAGGTCAATTTGGGGGCAACGAAAAACCTGGGGCAACGACGAGAACATGGGCTTCGGGATTAGATACCAGCCTGACTGTGCTTTTCCCGCCAAAAATCCCTGCCCGTCGTTCAACCTGTTTCGCCGTTGTCCCCAAAGTGACCTTGGTTATTTCTGCTCTTATTGAGGGATTTCGGTAGCTTCAGTGCCAGTGCTTCCGCAGTCCTCCTGCACTGCTCGTTCAATGAACTGTACCCCTCCCCCCGCAAGCCGAAATGCGGTGCTCCACGCCCCCGTGCCTAGGTTTTCCTGCTTCAAAGTCCTTTACATTGCCATAAGAGCGGTGAGACGGGAGCCTATCGGTTTCAGATAGCAGACTCATTCTTTAAAGGTGTGCTGGGGCCAGCAATAAAGATTCAGTGCGTGCTCTCTGACCGAGCTATCCCTCCCGCTTCCCGTTCTTTGGCCTGGGCCTCCGGTAGTGTGAGTTGACCTTTTTCCAGATGCTTAGCATAAGTGGGTGGGTTCCTTACACCCGAGACCGCTGCTGGGAACACGTTTTGATGGCCGCTGGGGCTATAAGTCTAAAAATATGCCGTTTATGGGTAGTTGGCCAAGCTGGCTTGTAGCTCTCTCTTTCTAGCCAAGAGATAACGTCATGACCTCTTTTCAGCAGCGATGGTTTCTCTCGGGCCGAGACATGGTAGTGGCTCTTTGTGGCCATAGCAGGCACCTCCCTCTTCCCCTAGTTAGCCAATCAGCGGACCCCCCTTTTCTTCACTATCAAAAGCAAAAATGCCAAGAACCGAACGCCGAGTGATGCGTCATGACTCACGCCTGTCACTGCCAGAAACACTTCAAGCTCTTCACAAAGCCCGGGCCACAACTCCCGCAGTAAGCACATCGGGGATGGTGACCAGGTACAAGAGAGGTTTGCGAATAGGTATGAGCCTTATAAAATATACCTCCAACAGACACCGATTATATATACATAGCACTCTATCTTACTCGACGGTTTGCGCTCACGCGTTGGCCAAGGGCGTTATGAATTCTCTACATAAAAGGTAGTATATTGGCCGGCGCGGCGGTGTGGGGAGTATGAGTGCTGGGTGGGAAGGCAGTGGCCTATGTATAGAGGAAATATGTAAACTATCTATTGCTGGGAGGGGGGACCTGGAAAATGTGGGTGGAGATCGCGAACATATATGCATGGTTAAAAATACATCGATTCCCCTGCAGATCTGCACCAGGCACGCACCCCCTATGGAGGGGGGAACAAGCGCTTTTGTTCCACCCCCAGCAGCCTCTGTCACCCGAACACAATCTTTCTATACCCCGGATCGCCTTACCACTGGTATGTCGGCCAGCAGCACCACAGATGGATTCAATCTGAGCTGCTGATAGCGGGGAAACTATAGGCCCTCTAGCCTAGATGACGGTACTTGGGCGAACGTCTGATAGCGGGCGAGGGCAGTCCTAACGCGCGAACATATTGAGGCAGCTGGAAGCTGCAGGAGGCGGAGCCGTGACTGTAGCTGCCCATCAGGGCGGTGGCCTAGATTGATAGACCGCGGCTCCCGATAAGAGCGGGGTTTGTCTCCTTCTCTGTCCTAGCCTTACATTAGTGGTTGTCATTCAAGACCAGCAAACTATTTAACATACTGTTCTTTCCCCGCCCGGAGAAGGATAGACCCTTCGGAATGCGCGTTCACTCCATGTATTAATACAGGAAAGCTCGTCCAGGTCCTGGTTAAACCCCACGAAGACCGCCAACTTATCCCAGTGTATAACCTCTTCTGGTTTCAAAGAGATTAGTTACCTTCCTACGATAGATAGAGATATCTTGGTTTATACCTCTTTCTGTATCGCTCTACCTTCCCCTAAGCTCATCAGAGATATCCTACAGCCAATATCAGTTAGCTAGCATGCTCGCTTTC
Source organism: Morchella sp. 2018-W30 (assembly GCA_024713625.1). Lineage (NCBI taxonomy): Eukaryota > Fungi > Ascomycota > Pezizomycetes > Pezizales > Morchellaceae > Morchella > Morchella sp. 2018-W30. Next base: position 1,551,606 of record JAMJEW010000008.1, on the reverse strand, counting down.
CCTGCGGGGAGTTGGGAGATAGAACATACCCACGTCTGGTCCAGGAGGGAACACGATGATGTGGGGTGCTTGCCCTATCAAGAGTACTTAATGGGCGTGATACTGGTGTTTGAATTCGAAGGATTAGTAACGTTGGTTTTTCAAAGGTGTCCAGGCCTCTGTACATACCTCTTTCCTGCGGGAAGCCACCGGGCCACAGAATATCGGAACCGGTACCGACGGAACCCTACGTTTTCAGAATATATTAGTAACAGAATATCAAAATAAGGAGTTCAATGAGGGTTATTTCGGTCTAACGGACAAGCATAACAAACACGACAAACATAAATGGAACGGATGTTACAACTTACTCTAATGATGAAAAGGTCTATCGTGACGTCTTTCTCCACTTCCCTAACCATACATCTAATACGTTGCATATTTGCCTTAGCAATTAATACAAAACAGAAGTGGGGAACAGGCAGCATACCGGTTTCGATCATTTGCCCACCCTCTCACTTGGGAGAAGCCATTCCCCTCACCCCAGGAACTACGAACTGTCAGTCTATGCCGTTCCGCGAGCGAGTGGAGTGTTTAGGGCAAATGAGCACTTTTGGTGACTTGTTATAGATATAGAGAATATTTACCTGGCAGTTACTTTTTAAGTGTTTTGGGGCACTTGATCCGTTTATGGGGACCTTAAATGCAGCCCAACCTACCAAGGAGAGAGCTCTACCCACTCTGCTTTCCAGTCTGCAGCAGCGGGTTAACAGGGGCTGGTAGTGGATTGAACTCTAGACCACACCCCTCTTGAGGTAGTATTGGTGTGCAAGTCAAGAGCATTCGATACGACAGCCGTTGTGATCCTTATATGGTGTAAGATTAGTGGGAAGGGTAAAAAGGTGGGAGGCCCAGAAAGAATAGAGAAGCAAAATATTGAGTCCCTTTGGAGGAGAGGATAGAAGGCAGATAGTACCTTCCTCGATAGGTCCTTCGGGAGAGAATAGATGAGGGAGAGAAAGATGAGTTATTGCATGAAGAGACATGCTGCACAAAGGAGGAATATAAAAAAGGAGGATGTGATATAAGGGGGCATGCAAGGTGGGAGAGCAAAAGGTTCAGATCCCTGCGAGTTGTGCTCCTCGTTCGTGAAACAATTTGTGATGCTGCTCTTGTGGGAGTCTGGTCCGGAGACTATAAGACAGTGCACCGGTGCGTGCGGAGACTGCGTAAATTCTGGGGATGCGAAGATTCAATGTTATGATAAATATCAAAGGTGCGAGTACAACGACTGTAAGTCTTATGGAGTGGCTTTGGTTTGCAGACGAAGGTGAACTTTAGGGATTTAAGTACAAGTAAAGGAAAAGGCCACCATTTCAGAAGAATTGAGCTTCTGGGCCGGGGAATTAGAGGTGATTAGGCTGTATCCTGAAGGACACGCAATGTAAATTACCTCTCTTTAACCTCCCTTGTACTCGATAGTCGCAGGGTAAGTACCTCCCCCCTCCGGAGCCTCATTTATCGAAATATATAAATACATGTATATATAGCTGCTTCAGGTCTGTGGGTGCATGGTAATGTGTATAAACATTAGGGTGGTTCACCTGCACTTGGTAGAGAGGTAATTGATATTCATAGCTGCAGGGGGAACTTCATACAACCAACTATTCTATATGCGTAGAACAGACATGGCCCTGTGGCATAACCTAAATAATCATTCACAGACTCGATTAATTGTTGCTGATCAGGCGCATAACTTGAACCCCTTTGGTCCACCAGACCCCCGAAATACTAGAGAGATGAGGGACTAGGTGAGGAGTGACCAATTTTATTGCTCAGGGTTGGGAGCCCCTCCCTTATCTTACAACTCCGGCCTTTCCCCTGGCAGCTGTAAAGTAATACGCCCTCGTAGATATGTTCCTCAAATATCTACTTTCACAGCTGATCACTCGCCTATGAATATACCTGCCTCTTTCCCACCACCCACATTTAAATATTTCCCTATTACTAAAGGCCCCCAACATTATCAACTTCTCATTCCCCCCCTCTTTGCAAATAACAATCATGTTATATTAAGAAACGATACGGAATTGGCAGATAACTTTGTGGTTCCTACTCGGACCTATATATACTATGGAAGCGAGCGCTCTCCCCCAAACATGACCTTTACCGTAGCCGGTAAGGAGTTGCGCATATATCGGTCCACTGTTGTTAGTACTTTTTCTATGAAACCGCACAGGTGATTTTAATTAACCAGTATACCTAAAGCACACACCCGGTCGTGCTATACTCCCTCCCCATTGTGAATAACAATGTTGCGCCCCCACCGGCGAGCTCGCCCCCGGTACTAACATAGAATATCTACCAGGAGCCTCAGGGCTGTTTACTCTGTCTGATGATTTAAACCCTAACCCTGAGCGGTCGCCGTCGACGCTTTCTTTGTTTAGTTTGTTACTTAGTTGTATGCAGGATTACGGTCGATGTATTTCCTTGACACTAATAGCTGAGGTTGCAGACTTAGAAAATATTATCTCCCGTACCAGAGTTTATTATCATAGACCCCTCCTTTACGACAGGTTAGGAAATCCAAATGTAATGTGCTGGCCTTGGAACGCACGTATGTGCGTACAGAGGGCTAGAGGAGAATTAAAATTAACTTGATCTCCGCGTTTCAAGCTTAACCCCGGCCCGATTGGCAGGGCCTCCAATCTGTTCAATATCAGCGTGCCAGTTTGAGAAATTTAGTTTCCTGTCATGCGCGCTGCCTACATAGAATTAATACTGATGCTATTCATCGGTTGACTGATATTTCTTTAGAAACATGTAGGACAAAGAGAATATTCAAGCCATTCAATTAATTCAATTCTCCTAACCTCCTATTGGTGCAGTGCCTACCGGAACCAGCTAGCGACGCGCAAAACCAAAGTAATTATAATTAGATTCTTGAACGGGTTCTACACGTGACCACGCGGTCACTTGGGCTGGAGTCGCGATTTTGGAACCTTTTTTGCACCCCCGTGTGGACTTTGCGTAGTTCAATGTATCATCATATGCAAACCTCAGATCATGCCAGTGGTAATAGCAATGGCGTGACATTCGCTCTGGGATCTTTTGTTGGGAGAGGGAAGAATGCATGATTTCTGGGAAGGATATAGTCCCTTCTAGCAGAATCATTTTAACTATATCATGGGGCGCACGGTAGGTATAGCGTCATACGACAGATCCAAATCTCGCTCATATATGCTGGAATGTCTCCATATAAAGAAGCTGACAAATCAGCTATTTCTTTATCTCTTTGTATTCTCTTTATAATCATCGCTTTTCCTTATACAGATATTTTCCTTATACAGATATTTTCTTTATTTTTGATTACTATAAAAGGAAAGACGATATCCACTTTGCATAATCATCATAGAATTAATTAATTCACTCCTTTTGACGATACTACTGCCTACTCTGAGCAGTCCATATCCTATTATCCGTCGATATATACAGGTCATCCTGAGGCCGGGAATAATGTATCAGTCTTTCACCCCACGCAAAGGACGCCGCCCATGCGTCCCCCGAGTGATAATTCATGACGCTCTGGCAGCAGCTATATACCTACATACATTGTAGTTCTCCTAATTGTATGCAGGTCAGTCAGGCGGTGGTGCGGTTTGCTTCTGGAATGAATGAGGGGTCTTTACCCATACTATACCCACTATAGCTAAAACATTTCCCAACCTCTGATAAAGCTTCTTAACGGTCCGTCCCATTCTCATCACATTATCTCAAGATATCCCGTATTTAAAACCATTTCTCACAACCTGTTCCCACTCATAATCCATTTTCTCCAGAATGCCTACGAAGTCTACCCACCGATGGGAACAAATCAAGGAATTTGTTCCCGGATGCAGAGCTACTGGCACCAGCAGAGAGCTCAAATGCGTCAGCAGCGGATCCGGCAACACCAGCCTGCCTTCTTCTGGTCACGTCAATATATTGGGAGAGCGCGACCCTAACATCCAAAAACCCCCAAAACAGGTCAAGACCGACTACAAGCCCCCAGTTATTGTCACCAGCACACCAAGTATTCAGTTGCTTCCACCCCCAACTCCTGAGATTAAGCCAATATCACTCGCGGATGACAACCTCACAGAGATTTTGCTTCCGCCCCAATATCTGTCCACCTACACCGAGGTGGAGATTATCACCACCAGAAATGTTCAAATTTCTAAAGGGACGGGGCTTGTGTTTACCTCGATCGAAACCTCCTTTTCTATCTCTGTCCAGGAGGAGACATCAACCACCTCAAGCCATATCATCGGTAGCAAACCGTCTTCAGCTGTTACTACTGAGACCGGAAATAGCTCAAATACTCCAAGACTGGAACATCACTCAGATCCTCGTCAAGTTACCAAAAATGAAAACCAGACCTCCTTGACTACTACTCAGACCGGGGTAGAGGCCGCCAGTAGAGGATCCTTGATCATACCAGCTAATAATGTTGCCGATGCCCCACTTGAGTCGGACCATACCCCCTCCACCTCCGGCCCGGCCAAACCAAGATCCTGCCAGGGGGGTGATACTACAATCGGAGGGAGCGGCGGAATGAAGCAAGGCTCCAATACAATTGACAATAGAACCTCGGCCGTACAGGATATTCTTCCTACTCCTGGCTTCAACTGGGCTGACGATGCTCTCGACGAGGAGGAGGACCAGCCACGCCCAATGCCTCTCTTGCTCAAGGGAAAAGGTCGTCAGTTCAACCCAAACACCTTAGAGCAGAAATGCCGTACCAAAAGGGGTCCCCGTTGGGCCGAAATAATAACACCCGTTCACTTCGCTCATCGGGGTGGGCCAACTACTTTGGTTTTGACAACTGTGGGCGTGGGTGCGGATATCTTTACTAGGTGGGAAACCGTCACCAATACACTCACTAAAAAAATGCTCAGTGTTATATTGGAGGAACCAATTCACCATGGGCTGCATGGTATTGCAACGGGGGATGCTGCGAGTAACGGAGTGATTGCAGGAACCTCCACGCAAACGGTTGAAGTGGAAGTGGTAAAAGGAGTAAAAGCTAGCGGAGAGCAACAGGTATAAAATAGTTCCCCATCCTAATAAATGTTTCGTTGTGTGCACTACTAACCACGTTACCCTACTCCCGGCTACAGAATATGGAAGGAATTCCAGCTACGGCCAGCAAAGATAATGAGTGTATTTCGAGCCCATGTGTCTCCGATGGCTCGGGTCAGCAGCCCGCTGGGGGTAATGACGTGATGAAGGAGATTACCGACCCTCCCGACAACAACTGCTTACCCTTCAACTATCACGAGAACACTTCAGCGTTTCCGCTGGTTCTGCTTCTCCTCTGGGTTTCCCTCATCCTCTACCCTATTGCCCCTTGATCTTGAGCATCTAAAACACCATGTATGACTTCCTTCTAGCCGGAAGGAGAAGATATACGCTAGGCGGGAATTTGGCTGGTTATTTTGAATTTTGTAATTTATATGTTTTATGATACCAAATTCTTCTTTAACCTGTGCTGTGTCCTCCGGCCTAATGTCAAGCACAGTCTTGTATTTAAATGCCGGTGGTTGTTAAAGAGCAAGATAACAAGGGTCGCAACATACGTGATTTTGTAGTTAAAGTTCAGGTTCTTGGGCGGTACAAATATTCGGGTTACAAAATCTGCTTCAAGTGTTTAACATGGTGCAAAAAGGCTTCTGCCTTCCCCATTCCTGGGTCTCCAGTCGATACGTGACTATCCATCATCAAACTCAGCTGGCGCGCACCAAGAGGTACATAGTTGCTTTAGCTCATTCAAGTAGGCCTCCTGGTTAATTATGTCATCTTGACGTTCTGGTGTAGGGTGTAAGTGACCGTGAGCGTAGAGAGCGCCGCATACTCAATTAAACAGTGTATACGTATATACCTGCGCTCTGTTTCATCAGTTTCATCAGTTTCGATCAGCGTTTGTATATTATAGCATTGTAATAATTTCCTTTCCCCCTTTCATGTTTGGGTGGTACTTATTGGGGGGTACTCGTGGGTTTGGAGGGCAGAAGCTCCACACCGGAGTGGAGCCCCCTAGTCCGGGGTAATCTTACAGTTGCAAGACCCACAGATGGGTTTACTCCCAACTTCGGCCGCTGGGTACAACCGAGAGTCGGCTCTTTACCTGTTGCAAGGAGTATAAGTATACATGACTTTCTCCCTCTTCTTGGCCAGGGCCTGCATATAGAGCCCCTCCTGCATCGGTAGACACCCTCCTTCCTGGGTCAGTACATCATATCAAATCAACAACCAAACTGTTATGGCCTCAGAGCCAACCAATCTTCCCCTGAGGAAGGCTATGGCAACAACCATTCTTTCTGGTAATAGGAACAAGGTCCAAACCAACGGTGTCAAGTCCTGGGCCAGAGTCCTATCAGATGCTCCGCCACCAGATAATCCTCAATGCCCTGAAACACCTAAAATCTTGCCAACCCCCGAGATCAGCCTACCGGACCTCGAATCACTTCAGTTAACCGATGCCATCATCCCTATCGACCATGCTATAACCACTCTTGTGACCTGGCGCTTCTCGTGCAGTTCATTCTGCGCCTCTAATGTCACATTCTTCTGCTGGAACATGGGCGTTCCTGGGTACGATGCGGATGGGTACCCTCGCGATGGGTACCCCTGGGGATCAATTTATGAACGTGTTCGCACGCCGTTGCTTCTAGGAGGGCTGGACACCCACCACCCGGTTGTCGAAGAGCGCGTTGAAAGGGATGAAGCCCAAAACAGCAACACAGCTCCCAAGTCTAGTAACCCAAGCTTCGGTGATAAACCTGTTCAGTATGTAGACGCTCTTCCCAAACGGTCAATGTAGCTAACAGGGTATTTCACAGTGCCCGCGAGAGGTATCCTAGAAGAAGGAAGGAAACAAATAGGGAGAGAGCCGAGAGAAGAAAGCGGAATGGCGGCCGCAAGCGTAAAGGGAGGAAGGAGAGTGATGGGAAGGGTAGTGACTAGAGAATCTTCTGCATTCTTGGCCTTGTTGTTAGAACTGCTATGGGTGTAAGAGTCGTCGTAATCTGATGCTACTTTACAAACTTTAAACTTACATTCTCTCATCGTTCTAATAACGCGTGAAGTTTAAAGAAGAATCACTGTTAGTAATGCAAACGAGAGATCCTAGGGGAGAAAGCATCTGTGTGCAAAGACATATGAGACAGCAGGAAAATACGAAGTCTTGGTGGATTGAGTAAACAAGGTGGTTTGGCTACCGGGCGAACACTGAGTGTAAGACGTGAGAAGCTCTCGGGTAGAAATACGGGCTGCAACACTTCGACAACAAGAAGGCGAGAGGCCATCCTGACCATTCTGTCTGTTCAGTGTTGTTGTCGTTCTTGATGGGTTGATGTCAGACATGAAGTCCTCGTTCGTTATTGAGGAGATGATGATGCGCTTGGCGGGCCGCCGTGGCTGGGGAGAACAACGCGAGAACAACGCGGGCCACAAAAAGGGGAAGGCGTAGAAAACAACGACTTAGCGTAGGAAGACCATGAGGAAGGAAGCTGCGGATAACATTTTCGTTGCCTGCAAAATCCCTAGATCTATTGAATCCGCTTTCTCGCCCCGGATAAGACGGTCTCCACCAAAGGCGAGATTGCAATAGTTGCGATGTGATCCATATAATCTAATATTAAAGCTTATCACGTTGTTTTCGGGCTCTGTAGCGGCTTGAAGGGGGGGGGGGGTACCTGTTCGGCACTGGTTCTGAGGGTCGGATTGCCAGTACAGCTTCCCCAATCCCACCCACTATACACGCAGGAGTCGAACCCCCCACCAAAGATGGTTGCGAGTGACCCCACACCACATGAGGCGCTGGTAAAGGTCCTACCGCTGACGTACCACAACTACCACAACACAGGTGGGGCTCCGTACTACCCGATGGCGGCGAAGGGGCAACAAAGCTGTTCCAAGAACCTCACCCTAATTATTTGGGCGAACATCGGCCCGGGCCTCCACAATTCGTAAACCGTACTGAGATACTCGGAATTAGTCACCACGGAGCGACAAACCTGAAGACTTTGTAGAGCAGTATGATACGAAACAAAATCTCGCGCCGTAGGTTGTATATTTCGATCACGTGCACACATCCAGGGCTAGATAATGCCCATTTTTGTGTACGTTGAACAAGTGCCCTCACCAAAACAAAAGCTACAGGCGCTAGGCGTAGGTAGTAATAACTGTGCGTTCTAGGATAGACTATTGACTGAAGATGTAAACTTCAAACACTATGAAGGAAATACGGCGTTTAGATCCCCGTTGATCTGGTATTTTAGCGCCGGGTTTCGCACTGTCAGCAGCTGCGAGTGATAACTCATGGCTTATTTCGACGCCCCATATAGTTGCAGGAGAAGCAGCTAACCAGGGCTATCGGCGATAGCCAGGGTCCCGTTGCCATCGACAGGTTAAAAGGCCTCCTCGATCTATCGGTTATACTTTGATTTTATTCCAATCTCACCGAACCACCGAGCCGGGCCGGTGACGAAGAATACCGTTCCCAGCTTAGCGAGCGGACCCGCTTACAGTGTTTAGTTCCTCCTGCAAACAACCCGAGCATGGGAGAAGATGATCTACCCCCCCTAGGTTTAAAGCCGACGAGAAGAGAACAGTGGGCAGGCCTCACCGGCGCGGCGTTCCCACCACGGGCTCCGGGGAAACTTACATTCTGGAGTTTAGCTTCCGCATCCCGTGCAGCCCATTTCTCCCTCCCTCAGGGGTTTTTGGGGACTAGGTCTGTTTCGACGCTGCTTGGTTCGCTACTGCCTTAGCAATGCCAAGGCTGATATATAAGAATACTTTACACGGACAGCGGCCACAGCATGGACCTTACAGCAAAAGGTAGAGTAAAAATACTTACCACTCACAAGAAAGAATAAAATCGAGAAAGATCGAGGCGTGAGGGAAATCCTATTTTATTCTTCAAACACCAAAACGGATTGGATTATCGGAAAATTTCTAGAAATGAAGATAGGTATAGAAAAAACAACAGCCGATCAAAGGAAAGACAGAAGAAGATAAGAAAGCAAGTATAGGCTCTACACAGTACAGGGGCTAGGTACTCATAGTAAGGGTTTGATTTTAGAACTATCGCTCGCCAGACAGGGCCCCACCCTCCCGGAGAAGCAAGCTATATGAATTTAGTGTTCCTTGAGCTACTCATCTACAACGCATTACCCTCAAGTGTAAGACGCCTTGTCGGATGTGTGGCATTCCATTCCGGTATCATCTACAGATGAGTAAAGAGGGTTGGAGAAGTTGGAGGTTCCTACTACCCTCAGTCCATTTTTCCAATTTTGGACTTTATCACTTCTGGGCGCGGGGATCGCGCTTTGAGGGTGGATCTGGGTACATTAGGGTCAGTATATCTGAAGATAACCGACGCCACTCGTACGTACTATGCATATCCGTGTTGATCTTAGCATTGCACACTGGGTCTGTTGTGAGGCGGGCGGTGTCCACATGGACGCTTTTTCCATTGCCTTTACCAAAGTAGATACTACCCCTAACGTCATGACTGGCCCCAGCCTCCTCAGCCTCCAGAAACATACGCGCATCGTTCACTAAAATCATATATCCATGAGCATCATATCCTCAAACTGCGCAGTATCTCGCTGGGGTATCCTACATCTCTCTTTCTCAGTTTTATCTTCCACAACGAACCGAATGGCGTCAAAGCCGTGGTGAATCTTTGCGGCATCGCTCAGCATGTGAATCTCCTCCATCTCGGCCTGTGTGAGTGTATAGGAGCTCAAGGACTTTTTGACGGTGGAACCACCCCCCCCGGTGCCCTCTGAAGCGCTTTTTTCACGTTCCCCGTTAGACAGGTTCTTAGGAACTCTAGCTTGGTCGCCCATCGTAGGACACTTCGTAGAGATATGCAGGGCGGTGAATCTGAGTCAAGAATATGGAGCGGTAGTATGGGGGTTGCAGTAGGTGAATCTGACAAGGCGAAAGTGAGTAAGGGAATCAAGAGAAGCAATATCCGAGCCAGGTGCATTTGGTATCGTTTGTTCTTGTATTTATACTCACCCATCAGCTTGGCAGGATGTGTTTCGAAAATAGAAATATGTAGGGTTAGACAGACTCCACGAGATTCAATGGATACCACAACATATAGTAGGGCGTGGATATCCCTAATTAGCTTCCATCCTCTCTATATCCTGTACCAGAACTACTCCCAACAGTCTCGGGTTTCCCAGTCAACAGCAAAAATAGCGTAGGATGATGGGGTGGGGGGGGGGGAGGTTGCTGCTGCGGAAGTACGTATCTGTCCGCTGGAACATCCTAGGTCGGCGCGGAGTTCTAAACCTCCTTGGCCAAGAGAGCGCTCTTACAACCATCTGTCTCATTCCTGCCTAGGGTTGCCGTATGCGGTTAACCCCTAGAAGCATTCATAGTATAACTATCCATAAGCTTCAAATATCTAGATTAATCTAGCCGGACATAATATCTGGCGGCAACAGGCTCAATTGACCTGATAGCATTGATTTTTGAAGACATTTTCTTCTGTGCTCGTACCACAGCTCTAAGACTTCTAGGGCGACGTGGGCATCTCTAGCCATCACATGATATTCAACAACAGGGCACCTCCGGCGCGAGATCAGCGAAAAAGTGAGGACTTTTAACCTCTGATATGGTGGGCTGTGGTTGTAGCCAGGGCAGTAGAAATTTATATAATCATGCAGGAAGAATCGGTTGCGAATATACAGGCAGGAGACTCCGGGGGTTCCTTTGACATCGAGTGATATGTTGTGACGTGCTCCTTGCTGTTTTGAACCATTAATAGTTGCGGATGTGGAGCCCCCCAGAAGCAAGAAAATAGTAAATGACCTCGAGGGCAAAGGCATTCTATCATCCGCTTGTATATAATACATTTTGGTAACCATTGTTAGTAGTACCGTGGACCGTTCAATCAGGTTTCGGTGTTTGGTTGCAATTGACGAGCTTGGCAGCTTAGGCGTGGCTAACATGTTCCCTACCATCGTACAAGAGCAAGATCCCAGAAACCTTTAGAGGAGGTATAGATGATTTGTGATCAAAGAAATGCTGAAGGAAATTGATGGAGACCGGTATATTGCGTTGCTGCTTTAGCCATGACTCAATATACAACCAAAGTGTATGATTGGTAGAGGTAAGTACATGTAGATATACATTTCCTTACTCCCAACCTACATCCATATCCGGGTACCTTTACATCCGATGTATCACTTACAGGACAGGGATCCGGAGCGGGCGGGTAAGCTTAATAAGCTTACCCTGGGTTGTGTGGCTGCTTCCAGAAGTTAGCGAGGAAACATATAATAACATTTTGCCTTTAACTGCCCGCCCTCTTTGGACCAGAATTTGAAAGGATACCCCCAAAAAGAATTTGACACAGTAATACCGTCGATCAATATTCCCATGTCGCCGAGGAGGTACACTGGCCGTAAAGAGCCGATTGCCCTGATCATGGGCTCAGCGGCTCGAGAGAAGGAACTCAATCACCCCGCAAACACTCGGAAAGTACCCCGAAAGGCTGGTTTGTTGGGTCCTGCCTATATCATCTCACGCTACGATGACGGCCCGAGTGCGACGAAGAACCTCACCCTCAGAGATTTCTCCGCTGGACCTCCCTATAACCCTGATTCTTCCGGTTTTCCTGTAAGTTCACCGGCCCTCTATCTATCATGGCAGCAAGAAAACTAACAACTTTAAGGCGCGTACCAACCTCCTCGCCGAAATTGAGCGGAAGAAGAGACTCGAAGCCGAATTGAAGCAGAGGCTCATTTACACTCTTCAAGAGCGCATATGGCTATCTCAAGCTCTCGACAGAACCCATCAAGCAATCAAAGACATTGTTGTCGAGACCGGCGGTGTAAACTCACCTTTCTACGATGAGTACTTTGCGACACCAGAGCCACCGAGGCGCCCGATCTCTATCTACGATAGACCCCCGCGCCGGAATACGTTGAGAAGGACATCTGCTACAATCACAGACTGGCCGCCTACCAACAGGGACAGTACAAGTGGTTAGTCTGCTTTTGGATATGGGGTTGTTTGGCGTATTGGGTCTGGCATGGGCAGTTGACATATGGTTTCATATATCATCTCATGTGTCTTTGGCGTTGCCGAATTGGTACGGCTACGATGACGTATCAGCGTGTACTTAGTCGCAACAAAGAATATTGCAAAGCATTCTTTCATAATCTGAGGCAGTAAAACCCTCTCCATGGCGATGAAAGTATGGCACCATTCAAATTGGTGATTGTAGGCCGCACTCGCCACTACACCCGATGGCCGTGGGAAGGCTTGTTGCCAACCATCTCGGGTCCTGAACAAATACAAAGATGATCCCCAAGCCGTTAGAAAGAATACAATCCCACAGAAGCATAATATGTATTTCGGCATATCAGCGGCAATTATCCCTGTGCTTTCTTTAACAAAATTACACCATTCAATTAGTTCTGGGGGACAATGATTTGAATACACCCAACGGAATAGCCTCAAACTTAGGAGTAGCTTCTATTTGTTTTCCATTGTTCATGTGATTAAACGAGCAGGCGTATGGTATTACTTAGGGGCTAGCTCCATTTAATATCGGATGTAGCTTTTAGAGTTTATGATATATAGTACAAAGTTTAGCTATTTTATTTTTCCGAACGGTAAATAAGTGCTTCTTCTGTCGACCAGGTCCTACCACTATTATACTACGAAAGCCAATTAATTGCACCGGCATAACACAAGCCCAATCACCCCAAGCACAATGTCGAGCCCCAACGGTAACAATGTTCCTAACAAGAAAAACACCACTTCTCTAACGACTAAGAAGATGCTTGGCATTGATCCTATGACCCAATGGCTCAACAACTCAGTTCTGAATAGCTCCCACGTTCCGACTCCATGGCAACGCTGCGAGGAATCTGCCCCTAGCTCGCCTCATGAGGTTGCCATGCACATGCTGCGAGCTAAGGAGAGTTGTGATCCTGGGTCTCCTGAGCCTAGGAACGAGGTGTGGAAAGAGGAGGAGGACGACTCCGTGGGAATGGAAGAATGGGATGTTCGGGGCCAAGTGACTTGGCCAGGTGCTGAATTCGATTAGAGGTTCCGATTCTTTTATTTCTAGGGTTATGTTAACCGCTTTCTCGGGGTCTTTATTGGAGGTGGGGAATATGCTTTCGGGGGCAGTGGCGGGCTACAGGGATTAAATCCGATAGCTACTTGCGAGCTATGTTCTTTTATTCTTCAATGTTACCTTGGGGCGCGAGGAGGGTTTGGAGTAAAGGATGTTATAGTATATGCAGTAGTTAGGTCAACTCGTTGCTAATAAATAATTACTTATCTCTCCCTTGCTAGTATTCCTTAGATGATTGAAGGCGCCTGGGCTTACCACAAACTATCTGTCACACTGTCAATTAAGAGACGTTATTATTGCTTATATCACGGGACGGATGGTCATACACAGTTAATTGTCATCCACACCATCCACACATGGGCCGGGCCTGGAGCCAACATGCACAGACTGGTCTGCTATTGGTCGAAAGACATTAAATCACTCTCTATATCAGTCAGGAAAGGTGTGAGAGAGCGGAGAATTGTATTCTTAGTACAAAGTACAGCTAGCGGTATTTTATATCATAGCCCCCCACACAGCCTAAAATATCAGGCCTTTGTACACGCCACCCTCTACTCGCTCATATACCACCAACAGGCTAGGAGTACATAGCCTCATCAGAAACCCACAACGCCTCATTAATCACCCTCCCAATCTTCACATCCGGGTAGATCTTTTTAGCATTCACCCTCTTCAGGTAAATCTTATTTAGCCCTACCTCAACTCCCAACCACAACGCAACATACTCCTCTCTAGTGCCCAGAGGAGACCATTCGACGTCATTTCTCGAATACTGCATGCCCTTGGCGCTTCCACCTACAAGCTCGACGAACAGATCGAAGTTGTCGTACGGATCGAGAACGAACCCGCCGGTGCCGGCCCTGCCCATGCCCTCGAACATGACTCTGCGAGTGGGGTGCGGCTTGGGAGTGCCCAAAATAAGATTAGGCTGCACATAGGAACTCTTGGGGGCAGAGGTGGTTTGCACAGAAGGGACGGGAAGGGCTGGATCGGCTAGCATATTATCAGGCCCCCCCGACGCGGCACCGCCTCCTATAATAGCAAGTATGGTTAGCAATCCCATATCTCAAAACGACGAATTGTTCTATTGACATACCAGATGTAAAGATCGGCTTGTCCAAAAACCTGGTCCTCAAACTCCTCGCAGTAAGGACATTATTCAGCAGCTCCAAGGTCAAGCCGGGGTCAAAGCCATAAGCCATCTTGAAATATCGCTGAACTCTGCCGATATATGGCTTGATCATGGTTTCCTGGCGGGCTCTGAGTATGCCGAATGGAATATTCACCTGGATTCCCATTGCTGCGGAAACGTCAAGGAGTTCTCGACGGATATCGGAGGTGGCAGAGGGGTCGTTGAAGGTTCCCATGCGGCGTGCGAGCTCGTTGGAGGTGTTGACGACACTGCTGAGGGCCATGGTAACGTGCGGGGGAATGTTTGAGGGCAAAATACTTTCAAGGGCGCGCCTAGTGCTTTCCATTGTTACTGAACGGCTTCCGTTAGCATTAAAAAAGGACAAGGAATGGAAGCAGGGAGAGGAATATTGGTCAAATACCTCTAGTTTTGGTTAAGGTGTACCTTGTTTGCTTCTTATACTTGAGAATCTTGGGGTGGGGAAGTGGTTGCGGGGCAGTGGGGGAAGTGGGTGGAGAGGGTGGGTTGGATTTGGAGTCCATTCGGTTGGGCGCGGTTTCAATACTATGGTAGCCCAGTTTCGTAGTCTATACTTTCTCAACACAAACCAAGCACCCGAGCGCCGACAGGGGCGGGGAAGACCGTTTGTTTGGCGGGCAACTATTGTTGCACTTTACGAAACTAATATCAAGAATAAACAGGTCTTGGGGTATCAATTATTTTGACTGAACACCATAGCAATGTTGCGGGGCTATATGGTCAACCGGACAGCCACTTACCAGAGACCTATGAATATCACGGCAACCTAAATCAATACCATCGCATTCCTGGCCGACCAAGTGAGCTCTTACTTTATCCTTGCTGGAGGAGGGTCGAATCGCAGAAGTTTGCTTGGGCAAACCCACTCCCACTTCCACCTTCCGCACCGGCCCAGAAACCACTCCACGACAAGAGAAAGACTCTGGGCGAGATCAGCCTATGATATTGTTACAGACATTTTCCGTCGGTTTTTCCCTTCAGTTATAGGAGACCTAGATGTCCCGGGTAGCCCCACACAGATGGTTTTTAGCTCTTCTTCCTCATATCTCACAGCCTCTAAGAACGTTGGATCCTCCCAAGTAGGCAAACCTTCTCGTGCAAGACTATACTTTAATGCTACCAAGGGCCACGAGAAAAGGATGGTGATGCTTGCTCTGCGCTGCACCGATATTAAGCCAGACAATCAACGAAGCTTGAAGGCAATCAGGTCAAAGCTTAACTGATAATCGACAAGATGTTTCCCGGGGGTCCTCGAAGTGGTGCGGCGGCGGCAAAGAACCACAATTTCGCAGCCACTGGCCACCATGCCCAAAGTCGAGAAATATTTTATATACTAGGTCGATTTGCATCAGGCAGAGCTCTATAATAAATATATGTAGTACATGAAAAAAGAAATAGAAAGGTTGACTGGGTACAATAGCAAAAAAGCGGGTGTTCTCGCTACTGTTTTAGGACCAGACTTTACCAAAGGTGGTACTGTTACTGTATTTCTTTGAGTGCTGTAGTGTAAAAAGAATTTGGTTATAGTGACTTCGTATTCATCCTGATGCCATATTGTAACAATATTCTCTGTGTGTGTATTGTAGATGACTATATATGCGATTTAATATATCCATCACTAAAGATAATTTTAGCTTGAGGGCGGTGTTCGTTTTATTACCGTATTGTTGCCGCATTCACCTGAATGCTAAATCAAGACTGCATTGATAGCAGATTTGACCAACTGATGTCGCTTCCTGTATTCTGTTAATAACCCCTTTAAATTATGATTGTAGTTAATCAATCGCTCTGTTCTTTTACTGCGTGATTAATATAATACATCTTAATTCCACTATGGCGCTAAAAACAATCCTTCTTGCTTCAAATACCGTTGAGATGCCCTGTATATTTAACTCCCTATTAGATACAATATTGAATTTCAAAATTCCTTGTATTTGTAGGAGTGTAGTATTTTATAACTATAATATTCCCCGCGTTGCCATATTCGCATCTTTACTGTGTTCCCATTTTTGCAGTTTTTTTTTTTAACTGGTGGAAAATATAGGTAGTACTGAAAGACCCGAGATGCAGAGGGAGACTTGGGCGCTGTCTCTGCTTGGTGCTTCATGCGTATGAAAAGTGTGTATTTATCCTGTTTATACTCTCATCCGACTACAAGAAATCTACAACAAAGGGGCTGTGCCACCATGTGTTTTCCTCTTTAGTACCAAA
The DNA here is from genome assembly GCA_024713625.1 of Morchella sp. 2018-W30. Taxonomy (NCBI): domain Eukaryota; kingdom Fungi; phylum Ascomycota; class Pezizomycetes; order Pezizales; family Morchellaceae; genus Morchella; species Morchella sp. 2018-W30. The sequence goes on along the minus strand of JAMJEW010000008.1, from coordinate 1,535,089 downwards.
ATGTGTCTATACCGCAGATATCTCTCTTAATTACGCCCACAACTTCTTACTTATTGTGTAAGAATTCTTGTGTACTTTATATAGGGTGGCATATATTTCTTGATCCTGAGTATGGCGTAATTCTATTATACAAAAAAGGATTCTTCATGGATCGATGGACATCCCTACGCATTGACAAAAAAACCCCGATGTGTACTCGATATCGTTTCCCGAGGCATCCTTTTGTCCTTGTCCCAGAGAACGGGCCCCGATGTTTTGGTTTTGGGTACCTCATAGCCTCGCTGAGACCCATAAATGTTGCCAGATTTCCTCCCGGCGTTTGAAAGCAGGAACTCGCCTTACAGATAGAGTCTTGGCAGCGAGTGATGGTGGGTGATTCACCGGACTTCCTACTGCGGCGGGAATAGCTTCTGCCACAGGTTCTATGTCGCAACAGCGTTTTCTCACAAACCTGCGGGAGCCTATTGTAATATGGTACGGCACAAACAATAATGCCCGGTTTTTTATGAAGGGATAAGATGGAAACGGAGGAAGGAGGCAATAGAGGAATGGAAAGGGATGCATTGGATGAGCTTTATTGTAATTCCGCTCACTTCTGTTAGGAAATATTCACAAAGAAGTAGTGTCTATGAAAGAGATATAGTGTCCTACACGATCGGACTAAGGATGGATATTTGATGGGCATACCGTACTGTTTTTGGTCCTTGATATTTGAGTGGATTTATTTTTGCCGTTGTTTCTTGTGCACCAACCGTTGTCGCTCTAGAACCTTTCCTCCGTTTTATCTAATGAACATAGCAACAATATGATTTATTACCGCTGATCTAGCACAAGACTATGAGAACGCCCACGAGGATACATAGATATGGTATTTTTCCTGACATACGCTACTGATACAGTTCACGACGGCGCATTACAGGAGACTCGAAAATGGCCAAACCAATGTTACCTCATACCTTTGCCTCATGTCCTCCCGCAGGAAAAGAAAGCTAAACACCACGAACTTTTTTTTTTCACCACCGAGACACACCACTCCCACCTACACTCCTCTCACCACCCATAAGAATACATCCCCCCTTGCGTCACCAAGGCCCCTACCCCCTGGGTTGCCCCCAATAGATCAGCCAGCCGTAAATAAACAGCCAGATGTGGGCCAAGAACAGAATTGCAATAATCTTTCCATCCCTAAGTAGTTGCTCCTCCAACTCTGGGGTTGCACCAGGGAATACCGGCCTGCGCGGAAGCGGAGTCTTGATCTCGCCGGTGACTAGGGCCTCTAGGTTTGAATTAACGGTTGTGCTGCTCGGCAGCTCCTCGATAAACGCAGTGGTGGTGGTGGGACGGTTGAAGCGGAGTGAGGCCTGACAGAGGTGGAGACGGATTGAGGAGACTGCCGGCCCCCCAAGCGCAGTGGGGGAGCATGAGGAGGTGCTACGGAGGGTGTTGAAAGTGGAGGTAGAGGTGGTAGAGGTGGTTTCAGCGGCGTCTGGGGATACATCGTCGGTGACCGCTTGGAGGGAAATACCAGTTGGCTTCTGGACAACGAGGACGGGAGTCTCTGGGACATGGACGGTCGACTCAACCTGGGCAGGAACATCGGAGGATTTTTCCACTGCAACGACTGGAGCTTTATGAGCGACGATAGCAACGCTCAAAGATGCGGCAATGCCATATGTAAAGAGGAGGAAGATGTATTTGAGATGCATTTTTGTAGATGAACGAACTTAAATTGCTCAATGAAATTAATAGGAGCTAGGGACGGTGTTGATGATTCTCGTTTGTTATGTCTTAAGTGAGAAGGATAAGAGGGAAGTACGGGGCCGCTATTACTGTATTTTATTTCTTTTATTTTACCGACAATATGAATTTTAATTAGTCAGTATATTTCTTAGCTTTCCCAGCCGCGGGGCAGGTGATTTCTCGTGATACAGGGGTCTAGGATTGACTGCTGAATCTTTAGCTCTCTGAATCTGTACGGGGAACCTTGACGTATTATTTCCATTGGATTCCCTCTGACAATGGGAATCTCTTGCTTTCACAAACACTCGGACCTGACGTATTCTCCACATTATCTTATCAGATGTGATTGCGGTTCACACTGGGAACCACGACAAAGGACATCCAACCATTAACCTACCCTTGACCTTCAACTCCAACCTTGCAAGAGCAGCCTCTACAGCATTAAGAAATCCAACAACTATCATAATCCCAATGTCTCCTCCAAGGTCACTCACTTCCGTCACCTCCGACTCTACCAATACCCCGCCTACCGTAACCAGTCCCACTGCTGCCGAGCTCCAGGCCTTGGAATCATTCCTAGCCCTCTCGGTCACCTTCAACGAAGACCCCACAGGCCCCGAAGTTATCAACGGCGTCCCTGGCGGCGCCTCTACCGAAAGCAAACCCCCGCTATTTGCCCCTGGGGCCACTCTCCGCCGTCAACGCCATCGCCGTGTCATCACAGCTGACTGGCGCGACTTCATTGCGACGGTGGAGAAGAATAAGGATGGGACATTGATCATCCCGCCGGCGAAGGATGGGAAGCCAGTTCCGAGGATGTGTGAGGGGTGTGGAGCGAATCTGGAGGACGATGAGCCACATTGTAAGGCTTAGTTTTAGATTTGGACGAAGCTGAAGCCTGGCCTCAGCTTGATAAGGCGAAGGCGAGGGAGTGGGCAAAGGGGTTCCTTTTTCTTAGTGGGGATTATTACAAATCTCCTTCACTTGCTGTCTTGATCGGTTTTTTTGACGACTGCATTCTTCTAATCCCACCGTGATGTCCCAGCTATGATTAACCCGGTGTCTTTCCCTACCGCCTTCAATAAAGAATACTCAATTGGTGAACCTTACAAGATGGCTTAAATTACTGCTAGTGATGCTCCAGACAGCTGTTGGGAGAAGCTTTGCTCATTATCTGGTCTCCCTGGCAAGCACTCAACATGGGTGGCAGACTTCCTCGCTGGCACGCTGCTTCACATACGTTGGGTAGTAGAGAGAGTCAAGTCTAATACATTCTAAGCAGACCGGCTGTGTGCGCGAAGTGGCGGAATAGCCTCCATTTTCTGTGGAGATTTAAGATCGGCCGCTATTGAACGTTGTAAGATAGGGCCGTGTGATACACCAATACCCCAGACCTATCCAGGCCTACAAGGCGTTCTTTCAATACAGGCTTGCACCCAGAGTCCGCAATACATACGTTGGGGGGCCTAGGTATTGGCTCAATGGCAGTACACTAGCTCCCTCGCCGCTGAAACCAGTCTTATAAGCCCCCTATCGCTTCCAAATGATGATGAGGAAGATGTACCCTGCCTCCGGAGGATGGGAGGAAAGGTTTTGTCATAGCCTACGGGCTGCATACATGCATATATATATACGTATGAAGTATCCACACATTGAAAACAAAACTGACCGCAAAGCTGGCCGAGTGAGACCGTATGATTTCATTTTTCCTGGACAGCCGCTAGTAAGTATTAGCCAGTTCATATTACTAGGCAATGTAAAACCAAAGTGCTGTAAGAAAGATGGAGAAAGATATAGCCCCCCACTCCTGCCTCACCATGTGGAAAGATTGCAATAAATTCCCATTACAGGTACTTGCTTGAGCGAGTGATGACCTATGATTGTGGCACCGCGGCATCGTTCGGGGGCTTGATTGATTGATTCTCCCCGGGGACAGTCCTCCATTGTGCCTAGAGATTTCTATATTTATATGTCACTGTCTTATATAGATAGCCACACCCCCGCAACGCAACAGAGAGGGGAATGGGCAACTCTCATAACGCCTGAACATTGTGGGAAGGGGCATACACACATGCTGGAATACCGCAACATGAAAACAAGCAAAGAAAACTGTTGTGCGGCGATAGTTCAGGAGTGTACGTGGAGGGGACCTATTTACGCACTATAATGCATTGGCATTTCATTGTTTAGGTTTTTCATGTTTGGGAGAGAAGAGTTGAGTTTTCCTTCGTTTTCTTTTCTTTGCTGAATGGAAGAAGGCGGCGGGTTGGGAAGCGTTTTAGGGGAGAAACTGTGCGGTATTGCTAGACACGAGAGGGTGTACATACATCCTTGCAGTAGTTGAATTAAATAGAAGGATAATGCCATCCTGTAGTAGTGAAGCGTGCTGGGAGGAGGTAGTCGATCGTCGATGCCACCCATTTTCCGGTCTTCTTCTCTCACTGCTTACTATTATAAGTCCGCCCTTCGATTTCCTCTACCGGTTAACTACGGTTTAGTCACGACCAATCACTCGGTCCGTTGTCCCGAAAGAATAAGGAACTCCAAGTAATATGTTTATTTGGAGATTTCGCAAAAAAGGATGTGGTATTACAAAATCCACCTTTATACTGCTATCAATAAACCTCTCCTGACACTGCTGGTAGCTTCTTGGGTTTGCTCCGTTCTATTAAGCCTATGCAAAGCACAAGCTCCATATAATGACCACCCCGATCGAAATACTCTCTTTCTCGCTCCGTCAATCAATATAAGCACCTCTGCCGGGCTTCCCTTGCTGTACAGAAATTCATCAACATAACCAGATATACCCACAAAAACGAACCTCAACCAAAAAGCTACCGCCACCACCACCACCATGTTCGGTAGTTCCAAGAAAACCAATCAAAGCAACAAGCCTCTCGGCGTCTTCCAGGCTGCAAAGAGAGCCCTCAAAGCGGCCAAAGACGGTGGGTCCGCAGCAGATGCAGCGCTGGCGTCAATGGCATTTAGGAACGCTGCAGCAAACCTAGAGAAGGCTAGGAGGAAGAAGTAAGCACCGGGACGGGTGCTAGAGGAGCAGTGGTGATGGCTGTAATTGTTGATGCAGCAGTCGAGCCACGGACGGATTTAATGTAATGTATGCGGGGGTATTGGTACGCTTAGAGCATGTTGCTGGTTCTTGTCTCTTTGGAAGTTAGTGAAACAATAATAAATACCAGGCACACAAAGACTTTAAGACAAACCCGCTTCTTGACAATATGCATCGAGTGGTGAGCTGTGACTGCAGCGGCTTGAGTTGGGCACTAGGCGCTCCCTTAATTCGCTGTAGCAAGAGGAGCGACGCCGATTCTCTGGATTAGTCAGTCGTCATTTATTGGGCGCCAAAAGGTAGCGGCTTAGGAGTTATAATCTCATACCTTGATTACCACCATACCCTTATTTCCACTTCTCTCAACCTGCTTTAACCCTGGAACAAGACTAAACATCCTACGGCCGATGAAAGAACTTCGTCCCCAACCTGAAACGTTCTCTTTCACAAGAACCCCAGCCCCTCCCACCCACACGCATCTGGAAGATAGGCACGGAGAAATATTGAAGGTGTCTCCTGTGTGTTGTGTGAGTTCTACCCCTTCTCTGTTTTAGCATCGGTAACTAGAAGATCCAGACACAACAAGTCAGCAATAAACATCAAAGGCTTCTAACTTTACCCAAGAAACATAATATTTACCATGCGTAACCCAATCAAAACACCAACGAGGATCCTACTTCCTCCTCCTCAACCCCCTTGAGGCGCTTTACTCGAATGCAAAGGCTTACTAGCTGGATAACGTGGGAATCTGAGCAAGTCGAAGCAGGACTCAAAGGATTGTTGGAGAATATAACTAACGCTATCGCTGCGAAGTAGGCCGAAGAGGCGGCGAAGAAGTGACATACTTGTCATATAATTAGACCCGTAATATATTTGGCGATATACCTTTTTAGCGATATTGCTTTAATTAAGGACAGGTATGAGCTTTCGGGTTGATAGGTCCCGGTTCCGTTGGGTATTGAAACAGATGTAGAAGATAAAGCAGAAATAAATGCTGTTTGAAAAATGATGCAATGAGTTCAGGTGGCGGATGCAGTGAAGTCCCCCGATTATAAGAGTCCCATTTGCGGTTCTAACCTTTTCGGCTGTGCGTAGTGTTGTAGAAGGACGGGTTTGAATTATGCCGTCCCACAACCCGCTGAGCAGCTACAAACGCAGTATGAAGTACCGAACACGTTTCGTATTTGGAAACCCATCTTTTCTAACGAAAATTAGCAAACTCGAACCGACTACCAGCTCTTATTCTTCGTTTCAGCGTACCTGCAGTGCCTATCGTCTCTTGTTCATGGCCGCGCTCCCATCCACTCGCACCGCCTCCCAGTCCCGTAAGTGGTTAACAGTAAACATCTAGTGGTTCAGCACAAATCTGAATCATCCCAAACACCGTAACCATGCAAGCAAATCAAAAGAAGCTTGTTGTCTTTGAGCTTGTTACCCCGGGAGACAAAGCTGATGTTATCGAAGGGGGATACATCAGATAGATAACGCTTTGACAGGTGCGGGGATTTTCTTATTTGTAAATCACCCTTGGCGGGTCAAGGTCGCCCGGGGAGCCCATCACGGAAAGTGTGTTAGCACTGGAAGGTCGAAAAAGCCGGAACCCGTTAAGTGTCTCTGAGAATTATCACACCGGCGCTTCGCAACCGTCATGGTTCGGACCTAGTAGCTCCGTAACCCTTAGACAGCAGCTTTCGCCTGTCTAAGTACCCTGACAGTGACCACGATTGACGAATGCTTCGGCGACGATTTTCCCATCTCGCACATTTTTCCCAATTGCAGTGCCGCGTGGGCGTCGGTGTCCAATCTACACCACTGAAGTAAAGCAGCTCCCCGCTGGCCTCGGTTCCTGAGCCTTAGTTCCGTAGCTACTAGTATAGTTAACGTCTCTGTTGGCTATACAAGCCCTGCCGGGAGATGTTATGGATTCTGGTGGGGGGGATGGGGGGGAGGGGTACCATCAGGAAGTTAGGGAGTATTTCCGCCTATTGGTACTAGCACCACCACCATAGATGGAGCTCCTTTTGACCAATTCCCGTAGATGTAGGTTATAAAAACCCTCTTGCCAGAGAGCCTCAGAGACGAGACAAGTTGATAGTTATACAGTAGGTGCCCGGCGTGCCGCCACATCAAGAACCGAATAGCGAGAAACCAAGTCTGGTCGGCAGCTGGCCATGTGGGTTGCAGAGTCTGTCTGGTGGGAGGCATTGTGATTGGCGTGGCGGTTGCAGTGCGCGCGTAAGACGCGTAAAGTCCTATCGATGTTAACCTGGTCAGCGTGGGTGGACTAGGGGTACGGTGAATTGCGATGCGGCGGCATACCTTGATGGGAGTTCTCGCCAACTGTATTAGCATTGCGGCGTATAGTGTGTTTCTGGCGAGGGCAGAAGAGGGGGGAAGCAAAAGACACTGTTTGAGCCCCGAGTGATGGGAGATGATAGGTAGCAAAGCTAGTGAGGGGCACACATTTCTTTGTTGCTCGTTCACCTCTACGCCAAGAAATTCCAGCAAATCAACATCCACTGCAAGCAACCACAACTAAAGCAACTACCCCTCCAACAGTTTTTTTTTTTACTGTCGACCGCCACATTTCACCTTTGCTGCCCTAAATAATAACTATCCCTGGCGACACTCACGCGCCTCTGGCGCCATATTCCTATGCTTGCTTCAGCTTCGGGTGCTGCTTTCGGTTGCCTGAGCATTCAACTCTATTTATCACATAAATGAAGCAACACTCGAAGCTGAAGTAGGCATAGGAATATGGCGCTAGAGGCGCGTGAGTATCGCCAGGAATATCTATTATCTAGAGCTGCAAAGATGAAATATGTCTGTGGAAAATAAAGAAAATAATGGTTGGAGGGGTAGTTGACGCAGAATCAGCAGTGTCTAAGCACCTACGACAATATCTCATCGAGTCGCCTAGTCGCTGCGTCCTGTACATCGCCTCGCCCTCGGCTGCGCTGAAGCCTTGTCAGATAAGAACATTGGATTACATCGCTCCCATGAATAGAACCACAACGCTAACATAATTTGCGCGGCAGGCTCGGCGAGTCGAAGATGGGAACCACCGCCCACAACAGACTACAGAGAACATGCTTCTTTAACCCGATATTGGCCGAAGACACATACCAACCATCACGGCATACTTCGAAGTCTGTACACAGCAAACACGCCAAGGACCATAGAGGACAGGTATTGGCGGTGGGCCCTCATGTGCGTTTCTTACCTGGGGGATATCACACAACTTGAGAAGCATAGTGCCCTGGCTGGTGTGTTATCCTCACTATTACCGAGCAATCCCCTGCGAGTTGCACAATACCTTGAGGGATAGGGTTTCGGTACTAGAAACGTACCTACGGTTTAGAACGATTAAAGATTCGAAGCGAGAGGTGAGTTATTCCATCAATTGAATCGCGGAAAGGGACGACGCTATCTTCAAATCCATAGCTAATCTAAATGCCAGAACGAGGTCTTGGAAAGGAAGCAAGACCGACGGTGGAAGACAGCGCGAATACCGGTCATAACAACCCATTAACCTCACGCGTCTCAACCAACAAATAAGTGCAAGCCCTTCCTCTGTTTTAGTTTTACTTAGTTGATGCACAATAAATCTAGAATGACATTCGTGTGGAGGTGCAAGTTATTAAGCAGGTGTATCATATAGTGCCACGGAGGCAGCACGCTGGAGTTCATAGGCTCATCGCACTGTATGATCTATCCCCCGTGGTAGCAAATTACCATTCGAAAATGAATAAATCAATCTGAAGCTACAGCCACGTATTTTCGTAATATCGCCGACCAGGCGGTTGCTTACCGAGGAGCGGCGCAAGTGCTATCCCACGATAGGATATGGGGTTATGTGAAATTGCCTTTGGGATATAATATGACTTATGGCCTCTACTTCCTGTTCTCAATTAGTTAGTGGATTTTGTAACCGCAATTCCTCTCACAGGGCCAAGAACAGGTCGACCACCAGCAGCGGCGGAAGTCATACTTCCAACCCAGGGGTTTGTTCTTAAGGTGTATGGATGCCTGGTTGTCGTTATGTCTTGATACCTTTGGCGGTGACCACACGTTGAGGCACCCTTATCCAGATAGAGTAAACACCGAGCCTAAACGGAGTTAAACTAGGCAGGAAAGGCTTGATCACCATGTTAAATGCCCCGGAGCCCTCGCGGTCCAAATTGTGCGGGATGAAAAGAACGGAACATCAGACCGCGGAATACATGAACGAGTCATGATTCTGCTCGTGCCATACCCCCGTACACTTCATATTAGCTTGATACATGCAGCAAATCCAACCTACCCTCTACCCTATCGCACCTCAGTCCAGAGATTCATCCTACCTGAACCCGCTTTGAAACTGTTCCAGGCTTCAACTAAGCCGCTAGGTCCCAGTACCTCTATCCCCCACCGCTTCCAACTTGCGTTCTCTACCTACCCCATTTTCTGTCCGCCCGAAAACGGGGACGAGATCGATCATCCCGCGCTGTCGTGGTGGAGAGAATAAGGGTACGCCGCTGCACCCTTCTTGCCCTTATATATATCCCTCAGGCCATATAAGGTCAACTCATGCCTCATGTTTCAATATCCTCCAACAACTCCACACACAGCCGGCCTGGTGCAGGTGGCTGATACCCGAGGACATGAGAGAGTCACCGTTGAGCAAGAAATGGATACGCTTCTTATACAAGGGAGGAATCCACCAGCAATAAAATGTTGAGCTCATAACACATACGTAAACCATTGTTGCTAATACTAAGGTCGTCAATTTACATCCTGCGGGTGCCCTACAATATTAGACAGTACATCCTCATACGGCTCCTCGGCCACAGAACGGATAAATAAAAATCCAGAACATTTCCACCGAAAATCTTTGTTCAGGACTGCTGGGACACTCCAACCGGACACCGAGTGATATCCTATGACACAACCTTCATTGTGTTTTTTTCCGTAGCGTCTCTCAGCACTTCTTATCTTTTACCCGGATCAGATCGTACAGCGCGTGGGCTCCCCAACAATTCACAGCTCTGCAAAGTAGCCCCTTGTCTGTCTGACGCTCAGTACGTTCCCAAAAGATACGCCTTTTCCGTAATAGGAAGATTCTATAGATCTAGTGACACCGTAAGTGTTTTCCATTGAGGTTTAGTAGCACCCCCGCACCCCCCGGCATTGTACCAAGCCTGCATATATCTACCAGGGCTTTGAGGAGATAGTATGGAGAACCACCCAGTATCTCACGAAAGCTCGGGGCAGGCCGTACATCTACCATTACCAGAGAGTGTAAATGGTCTAAGCCAGGCTACAAGACGGATGCCAGAAGCATCTTCCGCCCACATGCTGAATAACAAGCCCCTATTGTATTTAGCAGGTAAGCCCCCGCAGCTTGCGTGCTGGGCATCGCCGTAACACCCGATCCTGAGATGGGATACTAGCATGACAGTGCCACACCTACAAGGTTCCCCTCTACAGTTACAAACCCACAGATTTTCCCTTATCCTTTGAGCCTACTACATAAATTGTCTTCTTTATCCACGGGACCCCACAAGGCCCGCGGCGGATACAAGGGACAGACCATGCGCACGCCGGCTTGCTGCATGTACCGAAAGAGATACAGGCCTCCAAGCAACACTCACCCAAAACCAGCGTGCTACCTATAATGACCTAACCTCATAAACCCCTATCATAGAAACAGGGATTCACGGATCTGGTACACTATAGGAGCACTCCTACAATCCAACCGATAATGTCCCGGGACAAATGTAATCCAAAGGAAAGATCAGAGGGCTTCTGCCTGCTGTATACCCTGTTACAGCCTGCTCAGCGACAGGTGTCGCTGTGGAGAGACCGCAACAGGATACCAGCACGCCACCCCAAACTGATCATCTCCATAGCCAATGCCAAATCCAAATCCAATGGAAATGCATCTGTATTCCACAGGATGCTGTTTCCATCGGCGCCACCAAGAACCAAGGAGCTTGGTAAGCATGCCCCCCTCTACCATCCGGGGGTAGATACTCAAGCAATAGGACGTCCGGCTTTGCCCACCCCTTGTTAAAGGTAAGTGGATCAGCCCCGACCGAATATGATCACGCCGCGTCACCCCCCACCCCGCTGAGTCCCGTGGGTCCAATCAAATAATGCACCAGTTCTAATCCCAAAATGTAAGGACCTATAGCCGCGCCACCCACTGAGGCACAATAAGCAACTGGGGATATCCTCGGCACACTGCCCTACATGTGTTCTTATACTTTCTTAAAGTGCTACCTGCTAAACCATGTCTTGTCTGCCTACCAAACAAACTGTTTTGGACTGCTAGCTGGTGTTGTTCAACCAGCACCGCAGGATCCAAGACAGTTTGTGGGCACGCCACATTTCTGCAACTTCCCAGGTATAGTATAGGGCGGTGCAACATGACAGAGCTAACTGTAAATGGAGTTGCTTTCCAAAGCACCCATGGCGGAACAAAGACCCCTCCTAATCCAACAATCCCACAGTGTATAGAACCCTCGCATGAAACGGAGCACTTAACGAGCAGCGGACAACCCCCTGATATACTCCTAATCAAGGCTTCTTCTTGTTTTAGTCTGGTTGCCTCCCCAGTATAAACATGTGCATGCATGTTTTATTTTCCACATCCCTATGTATTCTTGCACTTCCCAAGATATTATAAGAAAGCACTATGCTCCTTACTCTGCCCGACGCGGTGCCCTTCTCTCTCGAGCCAAAATTGGAATCAGCCTAGGCAGAGCGTTTAAGCTCCACCATAGTTTTTATACCCTCAGTCCCACATATGCCCTAAGCCCACATTACCGCCTGCTACACAAGAGGTGCAACAGAATTGAAGATTTTGCCTACTGCATACCCCTCGTCTCACTCCTTGTAACAGCATACACACACGATGTGATGCGGAGCGTGCGCCCACAATATTCCAAACCCCATAGTGGCAACAGATTCCCCAACTGTACGACGGCCTATGCCATTCCCCGTTCAATTTTCGACCCACCCCTACGATAGAGGAGGTCTTAAATGAAATTTGGTATGGGCACGCTTTCCTCTGGTTAGCCAGCGACCTTCCAACGGTTGATGATAAGGGTTGTTACCTACCAAGATAGTCTCTAATTTAAGATAAGACACCGGAGACTATGCGGTTATTACTGTTTTCTGTGTTGACAATATCACCATATTGCTATGCCTGTCCCCAAGGACGGAGGTGGAAGGGGCATACATTGATTGATAGATACTTACGCACATCCATTAATGTTTAGATCTCTAGCACTAGACATTATAGCTACCTCGGGGTAGGAACATTTACATACCTTAATGTAGAGAACTAGGGTTCAGAGCGCCCCTCCCAACCGTTTCTGTAGAGGAAGATTTAGCTGAGCCGGCTAGAGCAAAGCTATTTTATTCAACAGAACTAAAGTTAGTACATTAGACAACGGTATTCAGAAGGGGGATGTACAAACCTGAACCTCACAAGTAGGGAGGTGGGTGTCACTACCAGATGATCATAATTACTGCCTATTAGCCCTCCGTTAGCAACCAGGGTTTTCATCATAAAGCGGATAGGAAAACCACTCACTTGAAGCTTTCTCTAGACCCAAACAGTAGCGGGGCCACCTATGAGAGCTGCGTTAACCTACTACATATTTTGTCCGGAGGTTTCGCCGGTCCACCCGTGGAGGCGGTAGGGAGATCCCTATTAGAAAAAACTATGGGTACGTTGGTAAAGATGAGGAAACATGGACAGGTGGGTTTGGAATGTATATTCGGGGGTGCCCCGCCTTGCCTTGGCGCGCACAATGACTCTGTGACTGGTATTCGCCAGTGAAGAGGTGTGGTGTAAGGGTTCCGACGGCATTACGTAAAAAGAACCCAACCGCGGTAACTCGAACCAACACAGCGTGGAACGAAATTTTACATTAGTATACATCCATTCAGCGAGTAGTCCGACCCGCAGCAGAACTCGAATACACAGGTACCTGTAATAACTAAGGTAAAAAGCGAAGCAGAAATTCCACAAGGGCGGGTGGTCAACGCAAATGACACATGGTATTTCATTAGCTCGCCTTTTATTATCGGCCTATATTATATGAGCCCCTGGTTTATCTACTATTATATGTACTATCAGTATTACTATCATCATTGCTATTACTGGAGATGCATAGAAAAGAAAGTGCGGCCTCTTGGGGTGCCGCTTGTCGTTTTAGAACTGTATCATGTACATACATGTATCTATGCGGTAGATGAAAGAAAATAAAAAACCCCTTACTCCGCCCCCCCCCCCCCCCCCCCCCCACACACACATTGCACAGGTCAAACACAATGATCTGTGATTGCTCAGTGTGTGTAGACGAATTGAAACGACCCCCAGCCATTGGAACCCATGGCCACCAACACCAGAGCCTCCTTTGCTGACCGTTAGAAGCAAATTCTTTTCCGGCAAATGGTTTTTGAACAGTGGAGAAATAGCCCATTAATACTCCCAGGAACTCCCAGTCCCCTATCGTGGAAATGGTACATGTGAGGCGCTCCATACTCCCCACCTAGCACTCCAAAGCTACCTCACTCCCCGGGGTAGGCATTGTTGAGGCGCGGTCAGTGTTGAGTAGGCTATGGTGCATACCCCGCGACGGTTAAATGAGTTCACTTTCTCTAGTTCGCTAGGCTTACCCTACGAGGTAGCGGTGGGGGGATATTCGGTTGGAAGTAGATACACTTGTTGCTTAAGGGCAATACAAGTGAAGATTAAAATAACTCTCATGAGTTGATACGTTTCGTTTTCTGATTTTCACTCTCTAGTCAAACACTACATGCCCCGATTTCTGCCAACTTGTCCAGAGGCCCAATTGAACCACGTATTGTCGGACAACCGGGATCGTTGATCTTCGAATACATCTATTGAACTACTCCCACAAGGACTACCTGTTGGCCGCACCTCCGGGTGGGCTTGGGCGCAATCGCAGCCCAGATTGTATTGTGTTCATGTGCCTTGAACTCTATTAATTAGGTAGATTGACTCCGTGGAAGGTCATTTGGGTTCCAAGCTGCTAGCAGAAAAATGCATAACAAAATTTCTATATGAAGTCGTAGCTCAGGCATCGAAACAAACATTGGGTTTTTTCAACCAGGTTTTTACTCAAACTACCTCCACTCCCACCTTTCCTCGCCCCGCGCCGGTCCAGATCTATTGTGCTTCGTTGTCATGCATGGGATGTACTCTGGCACATACGGGATTTTCATCCACCATGAGCATAATAACCTTCCAGCTAACCAGTAAAATGATAAGGAGTTCAAAGAACATGATGGTGGCTTGTTGGGGCTGTAGTGTACGTGAGGCTCGTTAACGTTGTTCAGACCAGAGCCCCCAAGAGAATTACCGGACGGAAAGGGTACCCACCTACGATTCGTTCAGCGCCAAAGGTCTCGTTGATGAGGCTTTGTTTCGTATGAACTCTATAGCAAAATGTGTTTGGGGATCTGCCGATGCTAACCGAAAGCTTTCTAGGTCCTCAATTGTGGGGCTGTAGGCGGGGTGTGGAGGCTCTGGTGGATATCCGATGATGCAACCAGATCGGGAATCGATTACCCTCCGATTGGTACACGTGGGACTGTGTACCCAAATTCTTTCTTTGCGCCAGCGGAGCCATGCTGCTGAAACGCTTTAACACGAACCTGAAGGTAGAGAGATCAGCTACTGCGGGGCATCATATAGGTGCTACTTACTACTTCGATAGGTTTCAAGAGGTCATATAGTTGCCTTCGGATACATGTATACGGTGTACCATACTCGACCACGTTTCGGTTTACCCAGCTCTGTAAGTACTTATGATGGATAGGTCCTGTAATGTACTGCGCTGATTATCGTAGGCTTCGGCTAGACCTGAATGCTAGACTGAACCCCACATGTTCCCGGAAATAGATATAACAGCAGCGTTTTGCGTCTAAGGCCCTGAATTGGATCTCATCGACAATAAGGAGGAGCATGGAGAGATACTGAGCTCTGGGGTATCTGGGACGCTCTTACTCAAGAGGGGCTACATGTATTTGTAATGTCGGGAAGGCATTGTTAGCACTTTGGATAATCACGGCGGGATTCTTGGATTTACTTCCGGAGCCCAGATGAATAGTACCGTGTACGGAAGCGCCAAACATATTCCCATACGGCATGGCCTACGCAAGATCTTGTTTCGAGCAGCAGGGTACAGAATGCAGGATTGAAATAACTAGACATATTTGAAAGGTGTATCTTGGCCTCTTGCCTTTCCCTCGACTCGGGAGCATCCAACCCTGAAACACTCTGGGTGTTATGGATATCGCATGTGTTTGTTACAACAACCACAATTATCTTAGCAAGCTAGTAACTTAACACCACATATAAATCACAGATCTAGGCAACGGAGATTACGAAAATATGAGCGATAGATACTAGATATTAATATTTATATTAATATTATCTAGCTATTTAATCCCGGGGCATCTCTCAATGAGACCCCGCCCCCCACATGGGCCAACAGCAATGCCAATCCGGATTGGCACGATTGCTGTCAAACCTGTGCCCGCAGTAGTCGCACATCCAGGCCTCTCCGACCTCACCGAGGTGGGACCTCCTCCTGGGCCTATTTGGGCGACGCTCGTCGCTCATGTGGACCGCCGGAATACGGAAGCCAGGGTCGACTTCGGAGGTCCCGGCGATTGACGTGTTCCCTAATAGAATTGTCAGCAGGCTTTCCAGCGATTCTATTAGTGATACAATACATACCTTGGTTGTTCCATAACCCGTCGTTCTCGCTGAGAATCCCACACGGACCACCTTGCCTTGAAGGTTGGAGAACGCCGTTCTCGTCCCCGGCGGTGAACGGCAGTCTTGGAACCGTATATACCTGTGGGTCGTGGTTGGCTAGATGGAACTTCAATGTTAATACGCTTCACATAGACTGGGCTGCAAGCGGTGCGAACTTACCTGGAGATCCGGGAACATCTCCGTTTTCCCCCACGACACAGGAGCGAGTAGGGTCCTGATGCTCCTCCGCATAGTGTTCATGGTCGCCCTGCGCGTGGGTACCACGTCGTCCCCTGTTGTTCACGCTACGAGTGTGTACCGGGATCCTTTGGGGTTTGGTTTGTTTGGTTTCTGCACAGGGGGAAGGTCGATGTTAGTGTGATGGGTGCATGGGGTAAAGCAACGGAAGACTCACGCTGGGGAATGTTAACAGCCCTAGATCGCCATTTCTTCAGGAATCTTTTTGCTGCAGATAGGTCCTCACGATAGGGAATGCCAGTACGAACTATAACTTTGTCAATAAAGGTGTAATGTTTACATTTTGGACCTCCTGAACAGACCAGCTAGATGGTGCAAGTCACGGATCTTGGCATCGATGAATGACAGAGTATGACGCTCTGCAGAGGACATTGGCACATCCTCAACAGTTTTCAAGGCGGTGGAGCTTGAGGCAGGCGGATTATTATTGTTCATTTTTAAAAGAGAGATGGGTTTGAAAGTTCGTGACGATAGAGCTGTTAACGCTTGGAATTCTTGTTCTATTACGAAGCGTGGATAGTGCTGCAAGGTAGGTTGTTGAATGTCCCCGGCGAAATTAAACTTGCTTGCGCTACACGGCGGGAAAACCTGCCGCAAATTCCCCAGCCGCGTGGGTGGTCCGAGCTGCAGTGTCCCGGCCTGCCGTGACGTGCCCCCCTGTTTGAAACGGTTTCAATCTTTTGTTTCAACTTATTACGTTCAAGGAGACATTACACCTATATACCCGGTCGTCCGTAAATTCATTAAGCTAAATAAGTAGTTCCAAAGCTCAAACAGTCCTCTATATAACCGGATAACTACAACTTATCTTCATATCTTCGCTTTCTCCTGAAGAAATATGAACAATATGTCATTGACATGTACCATACTTCTCATGTATTCTTCCCATGGCCACCCTTCCTCCCCGGGGAGGCTAGATAGGGGTCTCTCTCCTCTAAGCGATGTAGTTCCAGGGTAAACTCTCTTGATCCAAGTCCACAATTCGAGTTCAAACCCTTCAGATTTTGGATTGTACCTCGACATTTTTGTAATGATACTATGTATCTCCACGCTTGAACATGTGCTGGCCTACGAGCTGATATCAGAAGGTTCAGCATCTCTGCCACCCCCCTATAATGGGCTCCTTTTTCGGGTATCCTGCAACATGGTCAATTGAGTTTCCGGCGCTGCATTCCTAGCTCTCGCGTCTCAAAGTCTCAGCCCGACGGGCTTGACGGTTATGTATGGGTTTGGAGCCTTCACCACTCAGAGC
Organism: Morchella sp. 2018-W30; assembly: GCA_024713625.1. Taxonomy (NCBI): domain Eukaryota; kingdom Fungi; phylum Ascomycota; class Pezizomycetes; order Pezizales; family Morchellaceae; genus Morchella; species Morchella sp. 2018-W30. Next base: position 1,517,989 of record JAMJEW010000008.1, on the reverse strand, counting down.
CGCGTTGAACCCCCCCGCCCGGAGCTCCTCACGGACTCCCGGTGCTCGTTTGTTTCCGATTCTTGGCTATCTTTGTTATTTAGATTGCGGTGGACGGGGTGGGACTTTAGGTAAATATTGTACGATATTGCCATACCCCCGAGGCTTCATGTATAATAAATTAAACAAAAAAGCTTATTCTTCAGTGAATGTATTTGTGTGCTATAAAATTGATTGCTTATTTTCCTGGTGCTTCCCGTACGTTTACATGGTAAGGACAGGCTGTATATGTGCCGAGTGAGCAAAGATGAATTCAAGCTTCGCTAGGGCCTCATTTGCGTACTAAAAAAACAACTATTAGCCTAGTCATGGGGTATCACTCGGCTATGGACATAGCCCCACTGTTTGAGATATTGACTCTGGCGGCGAATATAATTCTTGTCCTGTCTTCCCTGTAGTACAGGAGGGAATTTAATAGCCCTTTTATAACAATAATAGCCTTGGCAAACAGCAGTAATGACATAATATAAGAGTGGTCTAGACCTTGCCACAATTATTACATAGGAGGATATATTTTCCCCGGCTCGCAATGATAATCTCAACACCCACATGAACTGTAACGGTGAATGTTGCATGAGCGGAATGACGGCAACTTCTTCGGATCGTCCTTCGCCTTCTACTACATAGACAAAGCTGTTGCCACGATACGAGGACATCTCACTAGACGTCCAGCTTCGTTTTTCCTTTTTATATCTCAATATCCGTAGGCAGACATCCCGCAGGAACTTTTAAACTTTGATATTGACTACATACAGGGTATTAAACCCGCGATATATACAGTTGGAGAGTAGGAGATCTGTAAGACGACACTCCTAGAAATTAATAGAGGTATGATTGAACTTGTGTTATTAGTGATAGGGAACAGGAAACATGAGGTTAAAACGCATTTAAACACAGTCTTATCCGTGTACGTTCTGTAAGTCAGATAGAAGCGAAGGCTAGACAAAATGTCGGGCTGTTAACTTCACAGAGGAAGGGGACGGGGGTGGCTATATCTGCCGCTAAAATAATTGAGGGAATAAAATAGGAGAGGGAAGCAGGGTTAGACACCTGGGGCTCGAGAAGAAACCTACTTCTAGCTCACTTCCCAAACTGGCACCAGGGGGCGTAAAACCAGCTTGATACAGTCTCTATAGCCCTTCTCGAAGTGTCGCGTCCATGCAACAAATCTCCATCAGCCTTTACAATATAATATGATCCTCACACCGCCCCCATGGAGAACACCCGCCCCACACGGGCACCGACCACATATCTTGCTCGTCGTCTTCATGGCCAGCGTTCCTTATTGTCTCGGGAAGTGCATTCCTACCATATAGAGCTTCATGATGTTCCAGACCCTAATGTTAGAATGTTCATAACCACGGACCTCATCTGTTCCCCTAGAGAGTAGGCCTCGCGCCTAGCCCCGCCTGCACCAGTTCCATCGAGTTCTGCATCTCGTTTAGCGCCATTTAGAAGCCGGAAGTGTTCTTGGAGCCCTCGTCCTCACTAGGTATCTCAACATTTGGTCTATGATAGGTTCTACCTGTCGTTTAATTAGTGCTAGCATAACTCAACGTCATTTGTAACCATCTCAGGCCCTATGGTAATATCGCTGAAGTGCTTAGGAGCCTAATGGGACCATCCCATTGTGAATGCTTTGCTGCAAACTTTGTATGTAGGTACCTGCATCTTCACTCGCCCCCCGCAGTTCACAGGATACCTCGCTGTCTGCCGACGGTAACCCTGGCTATCGGCTCACGTAGTATTGCATATGCGGGAGCTTTTTCGACAGGTGGCCCTTTCTTTGTGGGAGTCTGTTGACAAGCACTGGACAGGCCATCAGCAAATATTGTGTCGGCACTACCACGCCCCTCCCCCCACACACACACCCACCAGGCATAAGTCCAGGAGCGGTAAGAGAGTCATTGTTTTGTTCTACAATGACAACATCACCTGCAATAAGCTCACGCATGAGTAGGCAACGTCGGTAGAAACGCAAGGTTTCTACATAAAATCCCGAACGTCAGCGAAACCCCTCTGTCTTTTGTCTGATGTCATCAAGGATGCAGCCGGAGAAATCAGTCCCGAGTGCCAGTGGATAGAGATGGTAGGTAGGAACACAGCCCGAGGCTTTCGTGTGAGTTCGACCCAGTGGGATATTATGGAAAGAAACACCGAAGGCCCCACATGGACGCCAGAGAACGGGTTCCGCGATGGTCCCCCCCTCCGCCAGAAGATGATGTCCTACTAAATCGTTAGCAGGGTTCAATATAAGAGGCTGTGCGTAGCAGACCAAAAACCTCCGGATTACTAGATTGATTGTTTTATATCTGTATCTACCCCAACCGTGGAGGCTTTACGCAAGGTAGGGACCGTGACTGAATTCCATGGTAGTCGCTCGCATGCAACTCCATGGGACCGAAGCGCCATTGATGGCGACGGCCATCGCAATTCCGACCGCACCTCAGCAATGTCGAAAAGGGAGACTATGATAAGGAGGGTCGCCGGCCAAAAGGTGTTGTTGCTGGCGCCAAAATTCGTGCGCTGTGGGGGGTGCGTGCGGTGGGGTATCGAGATTTCGAGCGGTGTAGAAAAATAATTCCCTTTAGACCACCTTAGCATGGAGCCGTACGTCTCTTCAGTAACATCACAGGATTACAGACCTTCACCAGGGTTTGGAGCAATACCCCCCCATCCCATCTCACAAGGTATTGCCATGGCACGTCCCACCGTTATGCCTGAAGCATATCGTACGGCACCCCTCATGGCGTGTACCTCCGTGCCATTGCCTGTAGAATGCTTGCCGAACAATACTACCACCCCCATCTGAAAAGACTTAGCATCAAATGTCGCCGGTGTGGCTACCCGATAGTGCTCACCCCAGGACCTAACATGGTGGGGACCGTTACGGCTGTGGAAAGAACGTTCCAGCCGTGTATGCCTGTGGGAAAAAAATCCTTCGACCCATTTGCCCCGAGAGCTACTTTGCTCCAATGGTGGAAAACTAAATGACAAAGAAAAGGTGCGATACAGGATGCGATGAGTGTGATGTCGTTTTAATTATAGCGGAGTTTCAAAAGGGCATTACCTGTCTCTAATGTACTGCCCACGGGGGGTGTCATGGTCATTGTAGTGGTGGTGGTGTTAATCGCAAACAAACATAGTCGATGTAGCCTCTGGGAAATTTCTGCAGCATGGCGCTAGGTATGATAGCGATAATGGCCTTGTGACAGTGAATCTACTCTACATCCGCGAGGCCAGTGTGCTCCTGCGGCTATCCACGGGTGGGCGGGCTAGCGTACCCACGACAGAAAAAATGTAAGTATTTCAGAAGAGGTTCGCCTAGACAAATTCAACAGAAATTTAGAAAGCATTGGGCGAGTAGCGCATCTAAGTCTTTTGTCCTCGCGAGATATCTTCACTCACGGTACTACAAGGTTTAGGGCGGGATCGAAGATTAAAAGGCGGATTAAAGCAAGGACCCTCCCAACCGGAGAGCATCTTTCCTACTCTAATATTATGCTTTTAAAGTCCGCGTTGCACTGCCTACACGGAGCCACCTAGAAAAGGCCTGGCTGCAAACCTCTCTTGTTTCCTGCGTAAACCATTGAATCTAGGGGGGTAGTAGGTAATAAATTTAACCACGGAATTGACTCGCCGTCTCCCGGTAAAGAAATCCTTCATGCGTTGGTATCTCTAGCGGGGTCGTTTCTGTCTTCCCAGTCGATGCGAAAACACTTGGAAAAAAGGCCCCCTCCTCTCCTACACAACTCCCTTTCTTCAATCCGGGCCTTCCTTACCAAAGTAATACCGGTCCCATTATCTTTATTCTTCCATCGAACCCTCATTGGGGGGCCGTGCTGGTGCACTTAATTGGACTCTCGTGTACTCTGTGTGGGTTCAGTCAGGCCTTATCCTCCTTCAGTGTCATGGGGTTAGTTATTGTTTTCGCCAAAGTTTGATGGTTCTGCTTTCGGTTGCTTGGAGCAGCGGAATTGGTAGAGGTAATATCGTCAAATCAAGAAATGGTAATTATCTGACATATATCCAATTCATTGTTCTAGTCGAAGACCTGTTCTACTCGGGTGATTTAGATGGTTAAAGAAAGAAAATTCGTAAGACAATGAAAGACCAAGTAAAAAAAATGTAAATTCCGTTTAACACTATCTGCTGCCTCAAAGTCCTCCAAACTATCACCGGTACTCTCCGTGCAGCCCTCTGCTGGAAAATTTCCACTAAGTTACTAAAGACGCCGCCCTTTATTCTACCCCACCCCCAATCCCCGCACCCCATACCTGCCATCCCTCCTTGCAGGGACTTGGATCGTTTGAGCGGGGGTGTATATTACTTAGAGATCTCTTCTTCGTAATTATAACTCTTCTTCTAATCACTCTCCACCTTTTCTAGTAGGTCACCGACCCGTACCAATTTCTCATCCTCTCTGCGGTTTCATCTGGATTGTAAACCTGCCTGAGGAGGGCCTCAAGACTGCCGCCAAGGTCAGTTATTTCTTCCTGCCCCATCAGTCTGTGATAGTGGGCAAACGGGACAGCGGTCAATCTGCCCTGATGCTTGATATACGCCAGGTGGTGTGTAAGATTCTCAGCACCTCTCAGGGGGCCTTCCTCTTGAGATGCCAGGTAAGCGTAGTACTGTCTTATAGGCTCAGTCTGAAGCCTGCGGAAGGAGAGTAGTGAATGGCGAAGGAAGTCACGTCGTTCGTAGATAATGTTGATTTTTTGGAGAATGACCTCGCGAGCCTTTGCATCAAGCAGAGCTTTGGCTTCATTAACCTTCTGGACAGAGGATCCATGGTGATTTTCTGCAAGGAGGGCCACTGCTGCTTTGACCTTCCGAGCCTTGGTTGTTGCGGTTTGATTGGGGGTTGATCTGGTTTTTGTGTCCTTCCGCTGAATACCGGTTTTCTTTGTAGTGTGAAGGGGGGCAGTTATTGTAGATCTTGTGGTATTCTTTCGGATTCTTGGTGCGGAGCCGTACCTCGCCTGACCGCTGTTAAGACGAGGGGAGAGAGAACGGAGTCTACGTCCCGATACTTGCTCTCTTGGCAGTGTTGTGGGTGGGGCTCGTGGTGTGTTGGTAGGTTTGCAAGTCGGGGAGGTGTCCTCCTCAGAGGGAGATGGAGAAAGCGGACCACCCGCACTTGATGCAAGGGTAGAGGTTGAGGTTTGGTTTTCTTCGCGTGTGGCGTTCATTCTTTCTAAGAACTCGATGCGGGGGCTGTTGCTCCGCTCTCTTTGGGGAGAAGGGCTGTCCATGCCAGCTTGGGAATGTGGTGGAGTCTCCATCGTTGATGGTTTGTTTCGAATGGGAAACGAAGATCTAGTTGTAGATGTACATTTTGTTAGTGCTAACTCATACACTACTAGGATTCTACAATCTACTTACTCGAATTAGGCAAGGTGTGGATAATTTCAAGTTGCTCGACTGATTGGAAGGGGTGGATAGTTGCCGGCTAAAACAAACAGGGTCCTTGCGTTAGAAAGCTTGTTGCTTGTATGGTGGAGAGAGGGTTTGCGGGATGCGGGGGGGGGGGGGTACCGGTTCGAGGGATAAGGAACTGAATGATGGTCGAGTTCTTACAATGATTATTTCACTGGGGATTGAGGGTGACGAATAGGATGAGAGAGTGGATGGTCGAATAAAAGTTGTTCTGGTGATTTGGAGTTCCTTGAAACTCGGGTGAACTACTCTCAAGAAAAAATTGAGGATCTGACTAAAAGGTGTGGGATGATTATTTTGTGGTTGGTTTGCGAAGAAGAAGAAGGAGAGCGGTGTGGGGACAAAGGTTTTGGAGAATATTTAGTTGGGATGGTTGATGGGAGTAGGGAGGAGAAGGAAGGGAAGGATGGGATTTGCTGTGGTTTTAGTCCGGACTTTGCCCAGAAATCCGTGAAAATAAAAATGTGGGACAAATTGTTTTGAATTTTTCTTTCTATCTGCCAAGCTACATAATAACTTATTTTCTCGCATATACGCTAACCCCAAAGAAACATACGATTAGTGGTGTAAACAAAAAAAAAAACCCAAAAAAACTCTCTTATCAATCCTTGACCTCATCTTCAAATCGAACAGTTCCTTTCTTGCAACACAACCCCAGCAACAAAGGGTCCATCTCCTCCTGCAACCTTCTTAGCTGTTCATCAATATCATCAATATTCTTCAACAGCTCCTCCTTCTTCCTAGTACATTTATCCCACTCCTCGGGATCAACAATGACATTCTTCTTAATAATGCCCTTGATTATCCCACGGATACTATCTGGAGTATATACCATACGCCCCCACATGGCCAGCTCCGTTGCGCAAATTTTCCTGGTTGAGCGCAGATCCTCCATCTTACTACGGAGACGCTGGATGCGTGGCATGTGGTTTTCGAAGGAAGGTTCGGAGCAGTTAGAGGATCGGGCAGACATATTTTGGCTCCGGTGTTTGCTTTTGGGTTAATGGTAGGTTCTAGCAGCTTCAGTATTTAGCTAGATAGCTTGCGGGTGGTCCTGACAATAGTTAACTGTTCTAGAATTAGGAAGTTTATATCAACAGCGGTTTCCTAAAACTGCTGTTGAAGAAGGTACTCCTTCATAGTAAATCCCACCAGTTTCATGATTCCATTTTCAGGCATGAACGCGATTGAATTTAATACAGTGCCATAGACAAACCTCCTGCCTTCTAAACAACCTCGGATGGTTTTATACTAATACTATTTTCCAATCCCATGTTATTGTATGGGCCAAAATGATCTCACTACGTATCTTTGGACATCGTCCCTTAGGCTCATGTGGATGTGTTCCTAGTAGTTAGTTCCGGTGGCCATCCTGCGCAAACGACCTTTGTCCCAAGAGAGCGCATATGGCACATGCAAGTCTCACAGCGCTCTCTCGATCTATATACACATTCATTTCTAGAGGTTGGTCTTAATTCTGGTTCTTGGGAATTTACATTCTGTGGTCTTTGCCAGTACAATGAGGCCTTTTACCGATTGGGCCGAGCATGCTGGAGGGACAAAGGGGATCGGGCTGTCCCATAGTCAGCGATGGTAAAGGAGCTCCCTCACCAGGCAGTGTAGGGCCGCAACACCCCCACCCAACTCTGTAACGCTAAGGGACCCTGGTAGTGGAGTATGTAAATATGGCCTGTTGAAAAGGACCTACTAAGCTATAGGCACGAGGAGAGCGCAATTCCCTATACGATAAGGAACTACACTGTACCTCCGAAGCAGAAGACCATCAGCCCTGATCGAACCAAAGAAAGAAAACCAAGTTTAAAAGAAAGTATAGTTTTTTTATTGATCCAGTGAGATAAACGAGTGAACTCCTGCAGGATCCATCTGGTAGCTTCCACCCCTTCTCCAAAGGCAATAATACTCCGACATCCTGCAATGACGCCACCGCAGCATATCGCATACTCATGAACATAGGTGAGCGCCTGCTCCGAGGTTTCAGTTAAGACGCAACCACCTATTGGCGCGAACTCCCTGGCAAACACTCCCAGGTACGACACTTCCCCCACACCTCTCGCAGGGCAACGGTTCTTCTTCTTCATGGGCGGAGATACGCTCCTTTAAAACGCCCACCAGACTATCAAACGAATACTTTCGGCTGCTGAGTCGGGGTGAGCGAACTTGGCTCTCAATATCGGTGGTGGCTGGGTGAACCATCGGGTGTGAAGCGCTGATACAGACTGGAGTAGCCGACGTCGAGACAACGGGAGAGCGCGTTGGGGAGGGTTGAGAAGGATTAGCCGTCAGGACGAGCCACTGGGGCCTATTTGTGAAGATCGGGGGCGTGATGGTGGGGCTCGAACGGAGATTATCCGCTGCTGCGAACTCTGTGCCAGAGCTCAGCTGGGCTGGCGAGAGCTTGACAGTGGTGATGGCGGTGGCGCGGCGGCGGGGCCACATGTAGGGGCTCACGGCAGCGAGGAATCCGACCATCTCTAGAACTTGCATTTATTAGTATGCTTTGGTCAGGAGTAGATTTATTTATGGATTAGCATACGGGTGGGAGAGTAGGCTCTGCCTTGACTACGGGTCATCTCGGACGATGGCATGATGATATAGGTGTCAGGACTGTTGGCGTTTGCGCGGTGGGTGGCGTGTGTAGTGCTTGTTGAGATGGGTGGGTGGGAGGTTGTTCTACAGAGAGCCTCTGATAGTGGATGCTATAGGTTTGGTTCTTGATTGTTGTACACCTCTGACAGTACCCATTCTTGAATTTTTTTGAATTGGTGGTTCCCCAGGGGCGCAAATACCCGTGAAACGCATGTCGGTGCTGTTCGGTCAAGCCCTTGTGCTCCAGCGTATTACACAATGCCATCCCCCACCCCCTCCCCTAGTCGAACAAGTTGGGACATGAGTAATTGTTACAGGATTGCTTGGCAGTGCGGTACTAGTAGTACAATGGTATTGTCCTGGTATGACGGCGCGATGGAAAGAGTGACGTACGCCCAGAAGCGGGGTTCGGTTATAACTCGGCAACCACTACCACACCTCATGAGTGGACCCTTGGTTACCCCACCTCGTAGGAAGTCGGAGCAGTAGCGGAGGCATTGTGAGAGATTTGCTATTGGAGGAGTTAACGGGTTTAAGGAGATTCTTTTGTATAAATAGCTAGTAGGATTCCCGTCGTCTTAGGGGAATCATCATCCTCTCAAGCGAACGGAATCCGGTCTACAATATTACAAGTTTAAAAGCTACAGAACTATCGCTTAGCAATAGCCATATCTTAGTGACTTCTGAGATATCCCTTTACACTATATTGTACCTTATCCGATCGCATGACTGTGGAGAAAGCCATCTATTGGTACCTCCGCCTCCACGTCGCAATCAGAGAAAACCTTTGGACTCTCTGTCCAACTCTGCTTCTACTATAAGCGAGCCTACTACATTTCTCGAGACAACACTTCGAGTACTGTGTGTGATTGCTAGGTACGGATAGTACACGGGCACTCAGTATAAGAAGTAGTGATCAAGAGGATTAGTACATGCTTCGCTTCCCCTGTGAAACCTCCTTTCTCGTTCCTCGAGGCAGCGCAGAACATCTCTACTGCGGCTACCTCCAACACCAAGGCTTCTTCACCGAAGCACGCACCATTGCCACCTTCAAGGAAAGTATCCTTGAACCCAACCACACCCCCTCCATCCTCATAACGCTTCGCCAAAACTCTCGCGGCTTAGCGCACTCGGTACCTTGGTTCACTCCTCTACCTTGGTGCATCAACACCCCCGACCTCCCTATCGAATTTTTCGGAAATGTCCCTCCCGCTAGCGTTGACCTCGCAGGAAGACCACAACATGGCGGAAGCCATCGTGGTCCGAGACAGAGACACCGCCAGGGCCCAGGCCCATCCCACCATAACCAGCAGAGCCAGGGACACCCCCGCCACAGAGCTATGGAACCCGGCCCCCCTCAAAGCCAAAGCCCCGAAGAAGGTCCGCAAACGAGACCCGAAGAGGATCACTCGCAGCTCCGCCAGCATGGAACTCAACCCCTTCGAGACTCCAACCAGGCAGGCCACTATTACAGTGAGGCGCTCTGGTTCGGATGGGGATATGAGCGACGCCAGCTACGCGAGCACCTCCTCCGTCGGCGAACAGTTCTACGAGCAGGAGACCCCACGACCCCTCAGGACCGAGGTACTCGTCCAGGGCATGAGAGGTCTCGCGGCTCAGACGGACTGGGCCCTCCAGGCAGAAGCCAGGGCCAGGGAGCACCAGCATGGGCAAGTGGTTCAAGGCGGACAACAACTGGTGGGAGAATTACAAGGGAAGTTCCGGGAAGTAGAAGGACACCAAGGGCAGATAACCGCCGCTCTTGGCACCTTAGCCAACCAGTTCCAAGTCTATGCGCAGAACCAGCAGACGGAAACGGAGCTAAGGTTCAGACAGATGGCCCTTGAGAATGAGCAACAACAGCAGCGGACCCAGGAGCTAGTGGCCTATATACAGGCCCAACAAGCAGAAAAGCACCTGAAGCTACCGGAAGGGGTGACAGCTACCATTAATGCGGCTCAAACAGCCCCACCCCCCAAGGCGCCTGCACCCGCCGCTGATACCATCGGACCAGAGTTGAGGAAAATGCTGAAGGTAACACTGAAGGCATTGAAAGGGAAGCAACCCCGGGTTGAGTCTGAGAATGACTCCCCAGGAGAAGGAAGGGCACCGCCACCCTCACCCCCAGCCAACAGGAGAAGCAGTAAATCCCCGTCTCCACCCCCCAGAAGATCCCACGGTAAACGTAGGAGGGAGGAGGAGCCTGTACTGGAGAAGGGAGCGGCAGGAAATGGTGGAGGAAATGGTGGCGGAAGAGGAAGAAGAAGGCACAGGAGGGATGATAGTCCAAGCTCATCGGACTCATCTAGCTCCTCCGATGATGATAGGAGACCAAGAAGAAAACGGGGCAGGCACCACCGACGAGCAGAAACGCAGTCACCGGTACCCCATAGCCATCGCAAGGGAGAGACCCCTAAGCAGGCCAAAATCCCCTTCTCTGGCAAACCCGATGAAGACGTGCGCCACTGGATCGATCGAATGGAGATCCTGATGAACCTTCAACCCCGAGTCATATGGGATGATAAGACTCGAATCCTTTGGGCCTCCCTAGAATTCACCGGGAGTGCAGCAAGTTTCTGGCGCAACTTTAAGGAAAGGCTTAGTGTAGAACCTAGGCTCGGTACTTGGGAACATTTCAAGCAGGAACTTCGCATCCAGTATGGTAATCGCACCAGCCAAGAACAGGCCAAACAGAAGATGGATAATCTTCGTCAAACTGGTCCTATCGACGATTACATCAATGAGATGCAGAACCTTGAGTGGGACGCTCGAGTAGGACCAATCGTCATGAAGTCCATGATTCTAACAGGAATAAACTCCACGTTGGAACAGAGACTATCCGCTGCGATTGAAGAACCATCTGAGTTTCCAGATTGGTTAACATGGGTCCGAAAAGTGGGAAGAAAAGATGCTGAAGTCAGAGCCCGCCAGAAGATTCTGCGAGGAAGAGAACCAGCAAGACCCCACGAAAACCGAGAACCTAAACACCAAGAACCCAAACGCCAACGACCCCGCCCCCGTAAAAAGGAGCGTGATGAATCCCGCCCCCGTAGAAAGGAGCGAGAGGATTCTCCACACAAGCCTCGCCCAGCTACCGGTAGCCTGGGAGCCACCCAAGCGGAGAAAGACCAATGGGCGAAGGAGAATAAATGCCTCCGGTGCGGAAGAGAAGGTCACTGGACGAAGGAATGTTACTCGGCCACTAAGGTCAGAATGACAGGTGGGACGGAACGATCAAGGGGGAAGAAAAGGAAACGGGAGGATAAAACTTCGAGGACGAAGGAACCGGAAGGGGAGAGTGAGAAAAGGCAGAAGCTGGGACCTCAAGGTGAGGCATTTAGGGCCAGGATTACGGCACTTGGGGAAGATTAAACTGTTATATTTCTTTTGGGTTATGAATAAACTAGTTATTAAGGTACGGAAATAAAATCTCTTTATAAAAACTATACTGCAAGAAAGCAATGGCCAATGCCAGAAACCAAGACTCGAGTCTAGAAGTTCGGAAATCAGAGGGGCCACACAGATAGCGGACAGTAGACGCACTGCGCACTGTTGACTTGCCATAACCCTGTGGAGAGACTGCCGATGCAAAGTAAGAACTCGTGACTAGGGCAAGGTATTCCTTGGGCATGACGTGTCAGAGCTACCCCGCACTTAGTTATATAAGGGACCTCATCCGCCTTGAGGAGAAGACATCAACTATCCTCCTTTACCATCATCACAACCTACCACAACTACAATGACTACCATTACCCGAGAAACCCGCCTCGAGATGGAAATCTCATGGCTTAACTCCAAAACCAACAAACACTTCACCCATACTGTTCAAGCCTTATTAGATAGCGGCACCGAGACATGGATTATGCCCTGGAACTGCGTCAAGCAGGCCGATATCCCAGTTCAGACCCGCATCACAACTCTCCTCATTAAACAAGCTGATGGCTCACGCATGCCTCACTCCGGTACTCATATTACCCAACCTCTCACACTCCGCATTGGTAGCCACCTCGACAGGCTAGTCACCTGTGAAATAGGTACCTTTGCTGGAGAAGATCTCGTCATACCACATCGATGGCTCGAAGAGCATCAACCTACGATACATTGGGGCCAGAATAAGGCTACCTTCAATAGTATCAAGTGCCAGATTAAGGGCTGCATGATGACAGAAGGAGATATGTACGAAGAAGGTTGGCAAGAGAAGGTCGTCAGACTTCTACGACACATGCCTGAGCCTGACATGCCTCTTGAGTCACACCCTTTCTGGGCACGAAACACGGGAAGCGGGACTCTCGCTAGTGCTATCCCGGAAGAGTTCCAAGACTACGCAGATGTGTTCTCTCCTGAAGGAGCAGGACGCCTGCCGGAACACAGTGAGTGGGATCATACGATTCCTCTCTTGGACGGAAGTCAACCTCCGTGGGGTCCTATTTATGCATTGTCACCCCCGGAACAGAAAGCGTTGAGGGAATACCTGGACGAAATGTTAGCGGCAGGTAAAATTGTCCCATCTTCCAGCCCAGCAGCGGCACCAATCCTCTTCGTCCCTAAACAAGATGGGTCTCTACGGTTATGCGTCGACTACCGCGGCTTAAACTCCGTCACCGTCAAGAACCGGTACCCACTGCCTCTCATGACAGAACTGGCAGACTCGACGAAGGGAGCTCTCTTCTTCACCAAGATCGATCTCAAGAACGGTTACAACCTAGTAAGGATCGCCGAGGGAGAAGAGTGGAAGACAGCTTTCCGGACCAAATACGGCCACTTCGAATATAGAGTAATGCCTTTCGGCTTGACCAACGCCCCGGCAACGTTCCAGGCAATGGTTAATACCATATTCAAGGACCTGCTAGATCAGGGCCTGGTGGTTTACTTGGATGATATCCTGATATATTCCAAGTCCAGAGAAGAGCATGTAGCTCTTGTGCGCAGGGTGCTGGAGCGGCTACGACAAAACCACCTATTCGGCAACCTGAAAAAGACTGCTTGGTTCCAAACGGAGATAGAATTCCTAGGATTCAAGCTATCAGGTAGCGGTACCCAGGTCTCACCCGAGAAGGTGAAGGCTATCACTGAGTGGTTAATACCCACAAAGGTGAAGGAGCTTCAATGCTTCCTGGGATTCGCCAACTTTCTAAGGCGGTTCATCTACGGGTATTCTGCGGTATGCAAGCCCATGACCGATCTCCTGAAAAAGAATGCCGTATGGAAGTGGGGTCGGGAGCAGCAGGATGCTTTTGAGGGGCTCAAGAAGCTATTTACCACCGCTCCTATCCTCCGACACTACGACGAACATCGCATGGCTGTCCTTGAAACAGATGCCAGCGACTGGGCAGAGGCTGCGGTCTTGTCACAGGTGTTCGAAGATGGCAAGTTACATCCGGTGGCTTACCACTCTCGGAAGTTCAATGAGGCCGAAGTCAACTATGAGATCTATGATAAAGAGATGCTCGCAATAGTTTCCGCCCTCCTGACTTGGAGACATTGGCTGGAAGGTACGGACATACCTATCCAGATCTATTCTGATCACCAAAACCTTCAGTACTTCACAACGACCAAGAAGCTGTCAAGGAGACAGGCCCGATGGGCTGAAAAGATAGCACCTTTTCACTTTAAGATCCACTTTCGACCAGGCGACAAGAACGGGAAACCTGATGCTCTAACCAGGCGCCCGGAGTACGCCATGGAAGGGGGAGTAGTTCGAGAGCAGCCAGTAAAAATGCTCCTCTCACCAGAACACTTTGCGGAAAGAAACCTCCTCCCCGGACATTTTGCAAGAAGGACACAAGCGGGAATAGAACCTCGTGAAGAAATCCTCTGCAATCGCTCATCAGAAGTGCGTCCAGTGGATCAGTGGGTACACATACCAGGAGTGGGAATGCCTGCGGCTCTGCAGAACTGGTATGAAGAAGAGGGTCGATGGACTCGTAGGATAGTTCCGGATGAACTCCCTGACAATGAAGATCCTGAGGACCTGTGGACCCGGCAGACTATCTTGCGGGAAGCTGCAACAGAGTGGGATCCCGATCGGAATACAGCGACTCATGAAGGACGCTGGGTAGTGCCTGGGCATGCAGTCAAGCAGGTCATAGAAGACCATCACGACCGACCCACGGCAGGGCATCTAGGCAGAGATAAAACCTTGGAATTGATTGACAGGAACTACTGGTGGCCAGGAATGACCACAGATGTAGCCAAATATGTCGACGCGTGCGATGTATGCCAAAGAGCTAAACAACGACGACGACATATGTCTCTTCCACAGCCCCTAGAGTTAGCCACGACCCCTTGGTGCGACATCTCCATGGATTTTGTAGTAGAAATGCCCAAGGAGCGGTCAAGTTTCCGGAATGTTATGGTTGTAGTGGACCGCTTCAGTAAAATGGCGCACTTCATCCCAATGACAGGAATCAACGCGGAGCAAACCGCACAAGCCTTCGTCAAAGACATCTGGCGCTTTCATGGACTCCCGCGATCAATAGTATCGGACCGAGGAACACAGTTTGTGTCAGCTTTCTGGACCGCGATTACAGAACGACTAGGGATTCGTAGAAGACTCTCGACCTCATTCCATCCGCAGACAGATGGTCAGACAGAAAGGACTAACCAGCATATGGAGTCCTACCTACGAGCGTTTACGGCAGGAACAGGTAAGAAGTGGAGAGACCTACTTCCTATCTGCGAATACGCCTACAACAACGCCAAACACTCCTCTACCGGGCAGTCACCATTCTATTGCAACTATGGGTTTCACCCTCGCTCAGACTGGCCTACGGATGTGGAGATTGAGCAGCTGGATACCGAGGGGAATAACCACCTGGATGAGATCCTCGCCGCCCACGAATTGGCTCGGGAGACCTTACAGCAGACGTACGATAAAATGGCGTCACGACCTGGTCCTGCAGCACAACAGTTCGAACCTGGGCAGAAGGTCCTGCTAGATACAAGGAACCTCGGCGGATACAACAAGTGGTCAGATAAGTTCACTGGACCCTTCGAAGTACTAGCCAAGATCGGTAATCGAGCGTACCGACTAGACCTACCAGCGGACTGGAAGGTTCACAACGTGTTCCATGAGATGCTCCTGAGGCCCTATCGGGAAGATGCGGACCCCAACAGGAAGCAGAACACGCGCAAACGGCTGGCAACCCCAGAGCCACAAGAGGCGCTGGCTGATGAGAATGCCAAACCAGTTATAAGCAACCGTCCTCGCACTCGGAGTCAAGTGACAGTAGCCCCGGAGTCCGGAGCACGGCAGACTAAGAGGCAGCGACGGTTGACAGAGCAATAATCCCGATACCTTCCCTCATCATGGCTTTTCCCACAGGGTTTTTTCCATGGAAGGGTTTAACGGTCGAGGACGACGGCTTGGAAGGGGGAGTAGTGTTACAGGATTGCTTGGCAGTGCGGTACTAGTAGTACAATGGTATTGTCCTGGTATGACGGCGCGATGGAAAGAGTGACGTACGCCCAGAAGCGGGGTTCGGTTATAACTCGGCAACCACTACCACACCTCATGAGTGGACCCTTGGTTACCCCACCTCGTAGAAAGTCGGAGCAGTAGCGGAGGCATTGCGGGAGATTTGCTATGGGAGGAGTTAGCGGGGTTAAGGGAGTCTTTTATGTATAAATAGCTAGTAGGATTCCCGTCGTCTTAGGGGAATCATCATCCTCTCAAGCGAACGGAATCCGGTCTACAATATTACAAGTTTAAAAGCTACAGAACTATCGCTTAGCAATAGCCATATCTTAGTGACTTCTGAGATATCCCTTTACAGTAATGGAATAGAAATCCCCAAACACCCAAAAGCATGGTGCCACCAGTAACAAATGTCAAAGCCCCACAATCCTCCCTCTCGCGGCAATTCTGTGAGTCCAGCCAAGTGCAAACGAGAGGTCACATGTCCCCACAGGACACCCAGGCGTGGCCTACAAACCGCATTACAAACACCTCTGGGGAGGGATGCAACCATTATTTCTCTTTCGTCAACCTAGGGTTGCCGACCTGAAGGAGCTATGTGAAAACGCCAACATTCAAGCAAAGTTATCATTGACATTGTATCTTGTGGCTGTGCCAAGACCTCCGAGCACACGGTCAGGCGGGTGTACAGTTTTAGGAGATGGAGAGGTTTGGGGCTGCAGATATGGTTT
Source organism: Morchella sp. 2018-W30 (assembly GCA_024713625.1). Lineage (NCBI taxonomy): Eukaryota > Fungi > Ascomycota > Pezizomycetes > Pezizales > Morchellaceae > Morchella > Morchella sp. 2018-W30. Next base: position 1,501,753 of record JAMJEW010000008.1, on the reverse strand, counting down.
TGGATGGGAGGTTAACTTGTGCTATTCTTTTTTCCCGTTCTATACTGTTTCCTTTCCAACTGCTATGTTGTATGGCAATGCACCCGCCCTTTCCTATAACATGTTCATTCATCACCGGAGGTCAACCAGGTTATAAGAAGCACATGACCGAGATGGCCTACTCCATCTATCCTCTCTATCTGGGATTCAAACATCCCAGGTTCCATTGTCCCCGCAACATGCAAAACATCACCCGCCGTTAATCCGGTAACAGATGAAACCACACCGCACCACAACAAGCCCAGCTGCAGAGCTCCGGAGAACGACAGAAACATTGGTCGATGAAGTCGGTCATGGGAGGTACCTTTATCCTTGTGCATTGCGTGTTACACCTTGGTCGTAACTAAATTGGGGTTTGACTGCCAGAGATCTACGAGTGAAGGTACCCAGCCATGGAGTGACGATACTTCTTATAGTAAACAAATAAACAATCAGCATGACTGTTGGTTTCCTTCCTCGGATTTCTTGATTTTCTTATGTGTATAAAACCTTCTTTATTTAAACAGTAGTTCCCTTATTCTTCATTTCTCCGTGTTTTTCTATCCATAGGAGAGAGAAAGCCTAGTGTTCACAGAAAATATACTCTTTTGTGATATATATTACCACCATAGGAAGGTTTATTCCCTTCTTGCCAAATTGATGGTTATACTAGCTGGGTACTAGATATAAGGGTATCGGAGCTACCTCTCAATACCCGCCCAGGTTCCCCTACTCTCGACATACTCTTCTCCCTCCGCCCGGCCCCTCATGGTATTCCGCAACCATATAGCCTCCAACCGCAGCCTCAGCGCCTCCATACCAACATTCTCCGCCGGCACCATGGCATCCATCCATGCCTTTTCCACCGGAGCCTTCTCCATCCGCTCCGCCTTCTCCTTTTCCTCCTCCCTCCCCCTCCTCTGGGCCTCTAAACCTTCCTCAACCAGCTTCCTTAGCCTCTGCCCCCTCTGTTCACGAAACGCCCATTCGTCCCTCAGCTCAGCGTGGCGCTTTGCCTGTTCCAGGTAGCTGTCCGCGGGCCTGGGCAGGCTACCCGCGCGGTGCACGTCACCAGGCTCGACCGTAGCACTGCTGGCCGTGTAATGTGCGGGATACTGTGAAACTACCTCGCTGAGGCGTGCGGCGAGGCAGGCGAGCTGGGCTTCGTCGAGCTGCGGAACTACGGCCCTGATCCTATCGACGGCTTCTTGAACAGCTTGCAGGCCGGAAGACATTGTGTACTATCTGGGGAGTTAGATGGAGGTAGGAGATCGATAAAGAGACGGAGGCCTGGGGTAAGTATACTCACTGTGTTGGTTGATAGGTTGATATTGGGCGGGCGGGCTGATGTTAGTAGCAGTGAGGTGGTTGCGAAACTTATATAGGAGCGGATGTAGAAAGGAGATTGGTGGTGAGGCCGCGAGAAAGAGGGGTGGTGGATGGGGTGGTGGAGGGGTGATTAGTGGCATCAACTACGGAGAATGAACACTGTTGCATCATAGCTGTTGCCCCCTCGAAAGGGGACTCGGAGAATGAAGTGGCGAACTGCTAATGGGAGCTGAATAATAAGAGAATGAGGCCAACAGATATAAAGCGCCATCACTGCTAGATGGCTTTCGCCAATTGTGTCCGCGGATGAGACTCGATGTTCAAATTCGTACACCTAATCGCCACATTTGTACAGGGAGGAAACAATATCCATCCAATGTTGTTGATAAAAGAAGTTACAGGCGTCCCTAGAGATTGTCGCAGGACTATACCCTCACAAATCATAATACATAGGCTCTAGGATCTCATTGACTACCCCCGAAGCAAACAAAACCCTCCGAATCTCCCTCTCCAGGAAGATCCATAACATCCTCTCCTCAATAAGACCATCTTCCTCCTCCTTAAATTGCTCCAGGCGAGTCAAGATCTCGGAATACTGCCTCCTGGCCTTATTCCTGAACCCGCCATGTATGCGGGTGCTGTACGGGAGCGTCGATTGAATGAGCTCTGGGTGGGTGGTGCACAGCAGGAACTGCATCTTTAGGAGGCAGCGAACTGAAATTTGAATGTGCTCAATCTCGTTCCCGAGATTTTTGATATGGTCAATGCAGTCACGGAGCTCGATGACGATTTGGTGGTAGATGGTGAACGACATTAGCTGAATTATACAGGTGATCGGACCCTTTGTGAGATCCCGGCGATAGAGTGTTATGCTTCTTTCTGAAACAATGTGAAAGGTCATTAATGGCTTGCCGCGGTCAGTATTGTAGCTGATTAAGGTACTTACATTCTCTCAACTACAGTGAGCTGAAGTTGGGGGGGGGGTGTTCCAAGGGTCTTTAGTTTGGGGCCGTTGGCGTAGAGAGAGGCAAGTGCTATGGGCATAGGGCGGGGTAAGAACAGGTTGAAAGTTCACATAGGATGAAGCTACGTATCCTAAAGCCTCCCCCAAAAGCAATCAAGCCTCCACCACCGGGTAGTATCACCAGTAGAACATCCGTTATAGTAGATATTGAGTTTAATACGAGGATTTATTTGTACTGTTTTGTATTTACAGCAGTCATAAATCCTCTAGCCCGGTGCACTCCTAGCGGCCGTCATATTTCTAATGACAAGCACCTGTCCAGATATACCCCGCGTTGACCCCCTCCTCGTAGTTGGCTGTAATATGCCTCCTCAGGTCCCTCTCGAAATTCATACAGACGAGTCTATTCTCGACGAGAATTTGCTCCTCATCTGTTAAGGTCTTCAGGAGCCTGCACATGCTGACATAGCGCTTCCCGGCCTTATAGAGAGCCCCGCCACGCTGGACGGACTTCAGGTCGAGTTGGGCCCTGTTCTTTGGGTGGAGCTCTGGGTGCTGGGCGAGAAGTTTACGCTTGGAGCGGAGGATGTAGTTTTTCTCGAAGCGGACACCGTCGAGGTAGTTAGTGATGTCTAGCGCGTGCTCGAGGGAGTCGTGTAGATCGTTGATGGTGCTTAGGTGCAGGTAGATGGACATTGAAGGTGAGATGGGGGGCTGGCTGTAGGGTGGGTTAGTATTAGGTGGGAAAGTGGTTGGGAGGTGGTGGTGTTAGGTACATGGAGACTTTAGCGTTGCTAGCTGTCTAGGAGCGGCTTGATAGTTGTCTGTATGCTACACAGGTGGGTGATTTTGTTCCTGTCAGGGTTATCTGTCAGTGGGCGTGACTGTGATAGCATGGGAGGTGTTTCTCTCACCTTTACCAGAGGAGTCAGTTGATGAAGACGGGTCTCGGTGGTTTTTATCTGGTGGGGAATTGGATATCACATGGACGGACCCGCCAGAGAGGGATGGTGAGTGGTATCTGGTGAATCGCCCACACCGCGTTTACGTGATCATAGCCGAAAAGAAAGCAGGTGTGTGATATAAGACCACCAACATGAGAGATGGGCCTTTAGAGAGGTTAATCCATTGATATCCGGCAGAGCATTTACTTTTCATTTTATCCCCCTTCCCCCCCTTGCCCACTTTTGTCCTTCTTATCCCAAACCCAACTTACTAAGTAATTCCCTTTCCCTAAAACCCCACCCTAGGTTTTCCCCCCACCGAAAAACATTTATTGCACTGCCTTCTGTCCGCTTTCACCATAGAAAACGCCGAGAGAGATCTGCACCTGTGCTCCCTAGAGCTCCCAGGGCACCAGGCGGGGGGGTGGGCGTAGGAGTTGAGAAAAAAAACCCTTGTCCCCGAGTGCAGGTGCGGCAGCTTATGAGATTTAATGGCTCCGGACCGCAATGCCAGACGTATGTTCTGCATCACAAGTCATCACCCGGCTTGGCATTGTTGGCGCAGGCACTACAGAACAATTACAAGCTTGACAGGCGAGTATGGGTATCTGTGTCAGCGCCTAACCGAAAGGGCGGAAGAGCATCTTAACCTTTGTATTCTTCCTTTTGTATCTGTAGCTCTCAAACTTCCGTATACTGACTACAGAATCTTAAAATATTGTACAGTTGTATTAAATGGGGGATGCCGCACCGTTGACCTTCTAGAGCTCTGCTGAACCGGAGCATCACGAATATTAACTGATCACATTAGGACCAAGTCCCAGGGCCGGGATAGGTGTATCTACATGTACCTACTATGAGAGCCTCTGTCCTTTAATAAGTCTTTCGTTTGGGCGAGAGGCCAACGCATACAATATCTTTCCGGAGGAGTGTCATTTCCGAGTTGTCCATGACCACATGTATTTATCCCTACTAGGAGCTAATTCGTCGCCTACACGTTATACATGGAATCTCATAACACCCCCGACTCGGGACAGATTGCTGCTCCCAAGCCAAGATCCCTCAAATCCCTTTTATGATATCTGGCGCTTTCATCCTATATAAGGGAGCTTACTGGTCCCCTTAAGCTCGTTTTCTTATCAGGAACTTCAGTACATTAAACCTCAAGATCTTCTCCCGGCCATCCCTCAAGTGCGTCGCTGCTTCCAGAACATATCCCTACCTTCCCTATCCCCGCTCATCCCTTACCTGCTCCGGTTTTTATGGGCCGTATCCTCATCATTCTCATCCCTATTGGTTCTTCTCCTGTTCCCACCTGTTGTTTATGTCCGGTAGCCCAAGGTACAAGGCATCAATGTCGTTCTTGTCAACAATTTGCTTCACCAAATAAGGTTGTTCCAGAACAACTCCCACCACTTCTAGCCCACTTGTTTGGGGTGTCCTAACCAACATCCACAATCCACTGAGAGGTAATGTAACATCAGTTCCTTGCACATGCCACCAATCACCCAACTAATTATAGACATCGCTTGACATTCTAACAGACTACCGATCCATCCGGGGCTGTTCGTGTCAGTACCCTAGTGCCTCCTGAACAAATTACAAAAATGCAGTAAATGCAACGAGTGCATGAGCAGTAACTGTGGGTTGGCTACCCTTGTATAAAAGAAGCACGTCCTATAGTGAGTACTACTATTCTATAAGATAGTTAAAGATCCCGCAGGCCCCAAGCATTTAATGCCTGTACTCGAAGCAGCTAACTCACATGTGATTTTGCAGTTTAAACCTGCTGTCGGCCAGACCCTTTGACCCAAACTGCTGTTTCTTGGTTCATGAGGCAATATTTCGGCGTGTTCCCTCTCCAAAGCTCAGGCCCTCAGATTTAACCGGCCGAAAGACGACCAGGAGATGTATGTTGAAAGAGCAAAGTACTCAGAGCTTATGATATTATCAATGCTGACCCGTAACTGCAGACATGCTTGGATATAGGGACGAGCATCCGTCGCCCTGTTTAATTGCCTGGAGGGTAGAAAATATGCTTTTGGGTGGCTTCTCCTATCTGGCAAGAAGTTACAATGATTCTGGAGTCACTCGAGGAATGCTTCCTCTGAGGCCGCCCTTATCACTGGCATATAGCTCTCCCTATAGGGTCGTTCTAGTCAACATATCATCCTCTAGCTGTTACTGGGCGGGGCGGCCTTCAACTTTAGTTCAAGTACTGGATCAGGAACCAGCCTCAGCTACGGATATAATGGCTCTAGGGTGGGGCTGGGTCACACTTCGCAACTCGAAGGTTCCTCCGCTCCTCGAACTCTTGAGTCGCCTTGGCTAGGCCCACCTGCGGGACTGACCCCCCGCAGTCTTTTAGACCCTTGGCTTCAAATGTTGCCACAACCCAGGTTACTTCAACTACCTTTCTGCTATGTATTCCACACGGCCCCCCTCGTCTCAGCAACTTCACCGATCCCTGCAGAGCAACAAAAGATTTACCACACATGTCGACCTTCTCCAGAATCACCCGTCGTATACGGACTAGGCACGTAGAAATGTTATCAACCACCAGCACTAGAACGGACCCCAGCGGGAACCAAGCGCCATCATTTACTCCAAAATCTGAGAACGATCAGCTGTGGCTGCGCTACTTTGGTATCCTGCTACCGAGAATATCTTCTGCCGGGGAATCAACCCTAGTGAGTTATTCCAGATCTGTTGACCTTGTGATAGAAGCTCATATAGGTCACTAACAGTGTAGCCATTCAAAATCTTGAAGAACACCTAGAGTCCAATAGAGTAGGAGACTAGACAATCCTGGGTCGACCGACACTAGGCTTCCGATGGGGTAGAAGAGATGCACCCCGTATTCATATGTGGCGGAGTGTGTTGGCTAATGGTCAAACATGTCGGAAACATGTATCGTAATCGATGAAATGGTGCGAGGCCCTAATGCGGGGGCGTAGGAATGACAATTTGTGGTTGGTGCCTTTTTTTGGTGCCCAAGTTCTCTGTACAAGTGAGGAGGGACCCGGGGTGCTGGGGGAGATACGAAAACCAGTCTCCATAATATAGGAGAGGTGCCAGCTCCTACAGGATAGGGCAAAACGCGAAGAGTACTCCCTTGACATGAGCTAACAGTAGTCACGGGCTATATATCTTACTTCTCTTTACTGGAGCTGCGGGGACTTGATCATTTTATATGTTTGCAAACGAGTCTGTATGTTAGCCTATACGTTATAGTCAATGTACCCCCCTTAAGGCGCCAGATATGATAGCTGTAGACTGGACAACACCTTTTGTAACCAAAGGATAATCATCTTCCATGACGGCCAATGACAGGGGCGTTGGTATGATCAAATTCATACACCCCATGACAGTTAGATTCAGGTTCCGGGTCCCCTTGCAATGCAGCTTAGAGGTAAGTAGGGTCCGTCATTAATAGAAGCCAATCCCCACTATTTTCAAGCTATACGGGCGTGAGTTACTAACTTGTATGGGCATGTTAACAGTTTGCGTATAGGTATTGATCTCAGGAGGCATCTGCAGGTTGGCGGTACAAGGTAAAGAGTATGCGGATGATATAACACTATGCCACCCAAAGTTAGCCATCATGAACTTCGCGGGAAGGGATACATGTACATTATTATTCCTCACCCAGAAGGCATGAGACGTTGTGATAAGCTACGACCCTGGGCGTGATCCCTGTGTTCGTTAGTCGAGCATGAGGCTCTGCTGCACGACGGCCTACAGTCATAATCCTGGCTTGCCAAGGGAAGTCAGGTAACGCCCAGCCCAGGAACCTTAAACATAGTTTAGGAACTTTAGGCCTGATTCCTAACAAGTGGAATCAGTAATCCCCAGCTATGGGAGATAGACGGTGGACTTTGTAACTTTTGAACGTCAACTATTGGGGAGGCTTAGGGCAACAATGTGGAACGAAGTTCTTCATTGAGGCGATCAAGGTCAAAGCTATATATAAAGCAACAAAGCTACATATATTTAGCATACGCTTAACGAACGCCTCAGTTTTTTCTCATTAAGAACCTATCGATCACAAACTCCGTTTATGCCACTGCCATTACTGGCCACTCAGGGCCTCAGGAGTTGGGAGAGAGCATTTGATAGGCCGCCGAGCTTATAGGGGTTGTAAACGGGGGGAGGGTGTGTCTAATTCGGAGCGGAGGGGGCTTCTTATAAGCAAGTCATGATGTTTCTCATCAAGGTGTTTGTTTCAGGTCCTTCCGGGAGGGTAGTGGACGCTATTCCTTTGTTTTGAGAGGTGTGTGTGTGATTTTGTGTTTTATAGAAGAAAATAGAGAATAGGGTAACAGTTCCGCTGGCTCTTGACACGCACTTTGTGATTCGTTGCAGGTATTGTAGGAACGGCAAGCACTTGAGAGGTGTATTGCTTTATAGTTAGGCATTAGACCTTATTCAAAAAAGCTATACTTCTTCGCCCCGGCAAGAAAAATAGGGGCAAACAGCAGAACTGAGCGTGCAGCGCCAACCATCGAACATCTCTCAAGAATCAGAGAACATTAGCATTCGTTATATAAGAGCGGTAAGAAGTTTAAGCATGACATTTTCACACCTGACGGGTGAGGTCGGATAGAATTAAGCACCTATGTAGCAACCGGCGCTTGCCTACTCTCTCGGCACCTGGTTAACTCGAAGAAATGCCGAGGTATCGAGCAGTTGGTTTTCCTACACGCCCTGGTTCGCACTATCGGGGGAACTTGGTGCCTTGTGTGGGGTGGGGCGGTTGAGGAGGAATCTCCTGTGCAGCTAGTGCTCGAGGTGGGGTTGCTCCATGACCGATATGTGGGTGAGTCTTGGAACTATAGTAGGAACGGATGGTAAACCTGGTAAAAATATAACACTCTTCTTTGCATTCGTCGATCTTCTCCTGGATGCAGGCTAGGATGCGGGCTTTATTTGCTTGCTCTGGCCCCTGTATTAGGGGTGCCGCTGATAGGATTTAGTCTCTTGTATTGTGCCGGATAATACATAGGTACATGTATTGGTGTGTTTGTGGAGGGCTTTGGTTTCGGTGTGGTGGGGTTGTTGAGGATCGCACTTTTACGCTGGCAAAAAAAAAAGGGGCGAAAAAAAAGAGAAAAAAAAAGAAAGGGAGAAAGATCATGCGAGTGATACGGGATGAAGGAATGCATACACGAGCCACGTGCACATGCAGGACTCAGGTCGACAATGTACGCAGCGCCAAAGCACAGCACCACATAACAACAAATGTCGTGTGTGAACTTTCAAACCGAGATCAGTTCATCAACCAATCCAAAACACCTTTATCACCCTAACCGAATCGATCTACCAGTAATTAAAACATGACCTCCACCGTTGATCGCGACCACCAGGTCCGCAGTGAGCCCCCACAAGACACCCCTCATTCCACGCTCCCGATACGCCAACCACGCCTACCACCCTCCTCCCAATCCACCCGCCCCCTCACACGGGCTGGAGCTGGAGGGAGCACCCCACTCCCGCTCATGGTAGAGCCCCCTCAGAGGCCTTACAATGAGGAATCTATGGAGCCGAAACTCTACATGTCGCCCATCTCCTTCGAGGAGGCACTTGCGTATCGTGCATATCGTGCTATGCAGCTTGTTGCTCGGCCCCCCACAACCAGCGGACAAATCACAAACCCCTCTGGACCTGGCGAAGGCGAGCTTCCGCAGGCCCCGATGCTGAGCAGTCAAGGACCATCTTCAAAACCTATTACAGGCGCCAATGGACCGGCGGAGCTCGGCGCACGTCGTCCCCCGCCGTTAGCGATGGATGGCAGAGTACCGTTTGGAGGGCCTGCCGGGCCGAGGGCCCCCATGAATGCAGCGGAGGGTACCCCTACCGCTAGACAGGCCGATGAGGTTGTTATGGGGTCTGGAAAGTGTCAACAGGTTGCAAGCACCGAGATTGGAATGGGGAAGGCCGAAAATCTATTGCAGGGACGACATGTCATGGGGCCGTTGAAGCCTACTCCTACAGCGGGCTCTGGGGGCAAAGGTGAAGGATTGACGATTCCTCCGATGTCCGTCATTCCTTATTGCCCGGTGGAGGGAACCAATAATGTCTCAAAAACGCAAAATACAGAGCAGAGGATTTCAAACGTCCAATATCATGTGAATACTCAGACCCCAACAACAAGGGGCTATCGCTATCTCATGTACATGCCCAACACCGCAAACCCGAACATCCCCCGTGCCAGCGCGGCCGCGACCCAGAATACACCGTTGCTGAACCCTGGTCCGCCGAAGATGGGTCATTTCAGTACCGCTCCAGCAAACACTTCTACAGGCGCCGCTCCTCCAACCCCCAAGGGCATGGGGTCGCCCATAGCCACTCGCATCAATAGTACTGCAGTCAATGGCTCCGGAGCAGCCACTTCTAACACAACTAAGAATTTCGCACCACTTTCTTCAACCTCCCCAACTCTGACTAGGCCTAGACTCCCGTCTGGGTCTACTGAAGCTAGTAACCCCATCAACACCACAGCCCTGATAGGCGCCCAGTTACCTGCACCTCCCCCTTCTACTCGTGGGCGCACTTCCACAAGATCTCGGGCAGCATCGGGCCGTCGAGGGGCAGCACGTCGCGGGCGGGGAGGCCGCCCACCGCAAGCATCCCCGCCTCCTCCAGCGATTCAGATGCGCGTACCACCCCCGCCAGCCGAGGTAGGACCGCCGCCGCCGCTTGCTCCGTCCCTGAATCCTTCTAGCACCCATACTCTTTTCATTCAGCAGATGCGCGGGAATCAGAGGGCCGCAGGGGGCGCATCCTCGCCCACCCAAGCTGATACCATCCGCGTTGCACACAATATGGAGTTTGAGTCGTGCTTGCCGGAGAGGAATATGGGAGCCCCTTTGGCAGCGGTGCGCTGTTTGCCGGCGGAAGGGCTGGCGCAGGAAAGAACTATGGACGAGGATGAACATGGGGATCATGCAGTGCTAAAAAAGGCGGAAGAGGCGGGAGGGAATGGGGAGGATGTGGAGATGGAGGACTAGCGATCTTTTACAATGTGTTAGGTGCGGTCAATAATGGATAGCCCAGGAGGGAAGAGTAGGGATGGATATAACAGTTGAAGATATTCTTTTTTGTTTCTTGGGATGTGGAGGTCAAGATGGGAATTTGGGTCTGGGCCAGGCGGGGGTCACTGTTGATAAACTGTGTTAGCAATGTGGTGCTTTACATTTCTCTTTTCTCTCCCCTTCTCCTCACAATATTTTTTTAAATGTGCTGCGCATTGGTGTTGGGGTAGTTAGTCTTTGACCTGGTAGTGGGATTTACTATACTGTATTAATACCAGAAAAATCGGACTCGTTGAGGTTTCATTACTATACCACAATAGACACCTTTTTGAGTCGGATCATGGCTTGGTTGACGCTTATTTTTAAACTTCATAGCTTAATGGACGCTCAAATTGGCATTTATCTACACTCAGTCAAGGTTGCTGGAGCGCTAGGGAAGATGCTTGGGTAGATGGTATATAAATAAATCGATATGGAATCATAAGGAGTGATAAAAGCGTTAGGTAGCCTTCTTTCCACGGGAGGGGGAACGCCGGGCTCCTGCTGGCGGGCGGCAGCTCATGGAGAGGGAGGAATGCAAAGTCTACGAAATGAATGTGCTTGTCATGTAGTGTCACTCGTACTACTTTCGCACGTATGGGGGTTGCGGTTTGAAGGTCGAGAAGGGCCAGAGATTGATTTTGTGGGCCTCGCGGTGGTGCGAGTAGGAGTGGCCTAATTTGGGCGGGCAAATATCAAAAGAGTGAATATTGCCTCTAAGGTTTTTTTTTGCTTGATTCATTTTCACATGTAGCCATGCCTCTAAGGTTCCTCCACGTATCATTCTTGCGATCTGAGAGCAGGGGGTCCACATGCAAAGAGAAAATATTGGGTAATTGATGTCACTGCTTTACATATTGCCCTGGCTGGTGCTGCTATTTGTTGGTGTTCTTTCACGAACGAGGAACGTTCCAAGTGTACGGTTTTTTATTTTTTCAAAAAGAAGATCGCAACGTACATACGCCACTCCACCCACCACGCTCATCACGCATCGCACCAAATCCACTCCCACCACCACCACCACCACCACTCCCACCGCACCTCACAACGCTCCTCACTCCAACCGCCGAAAGCATCAACAACTAACGCAGCAACCCCTTAATATACTTCCCCAAGCTCCTACTCCTCATCGCCTTCTCGCTGTCGATCCTCGTCTTCATCTCAGCAGCCTCACTCCGTGTTTTCGCCTCCTCGTCCATGATGTCCTTAATCTGCCCACGCACCTTCGCGCTCGGCGGCGGCTTGATCTCTTCGTCCTTGTTGTGCGGGTCCTTTCGTGTAGGGTGCAGCTCGTAGAGGCGGTGCACCAGGCTCTTGCTCTGCTCAAGCAGAGAGGCGTACTCGGACTCGAGTGCGGCCAGTTGCGTGTCGGTGAGTTTGCCGGGCGTCTTCATTGTTTTTGTTGTTCGTGTTTGGGTAGTTGGAGAACTGACGAGGAGGTAATAGTAGGTGGAATAGTATGAAGAGGGTATAGAGGTCAGGTAACGATCTGGGCCGTAGAAGAGGACTACAGTACGCGTACGATGGAAAATGATGGGGGGCTATGCACTTGGCTGTACGTACTCTGCCCCTGCTGGGGGAGGAAGAGGTAGGGGGACACATGGCGGGGGGCTTGTGGGTTGCGCCGAGACTCCCTGTGAACCGGGGGGTGTGCGCGATTGGCTATGAAGGTATTGCTTGGGTATGGGTGAGTAGGTGTTACTTGAGGTTTTCCTTTCGAGGTAGGGATAAATTCTACTGCACTAATTATCCTAGTGGCCTCACGAATTCGAAAATCGAAGGACAAAATGAAGGTTAGAAAAGCACCGAAAGGCGAATGCTATGATCGAAACCTACTAGCTGGGGTAGGCATCATCACTTCCTCACAGTTATTTAGCTGTAGCGAGGGGTTAGCATCGTCAGGAACAATTAGTGAAGAGAGTTAATATCGCCGAAAAACGCGGCAAGGAGTCGTGGGAAACAAGCGCAGTCTCGATGTCAACCCTGACTGGCCCAAAAGCCCAAACTGCACCAACAGCACACTGACGTTGAATCGACAGATCGAATAGGATTGGTGGCGGTGGGTAAGGATATTACTTCATATATTGGGGCTATATACTATGATAACTCCATTAATAGCACTTGAAAGAGCGATTAACACTGTCTGAACTCAGGCCGATGGAAACTGGAGGGAGGTTTTAGAGGCGGGATGATTCAATGTGAGTCGGCAATTGGAGCTTTGGCTGAAATGCTCAGGATGAACAATAATGATGATGAGATATACAGGGCGCTATAGCACTCTCGGAGGTTGCTTCATTTGGGCACTTTGTCCGTACCTTCACTTCCCGTTGTCTTCTCTTATCGAAATTCTCTTTCCTCGTTGATCATGCAGCACCTTGACAGGAAGAAAAACGACACCGATAAATTAGGGAATCAAACATATTAGGATTACTCTCAAAACCCCAGATCCCCAGGTCTTGCAGCTCCGGAGCTATTTGATCAAAGGTGGTAGAACCTAAAATATAGGTCCTTTTACAGCATATTTATAACTTCATGGCTTGGTTAAAGGATCGTCTCTGGCTGCTTTAGTCGCACTTGGCTCGGCAGCAGTGGTTCAGGTGCAGTAACTATGCCATGGAACCCATTAGATAACCTTGCGTGGGAGGGGAACAAGCGCCTTTTTTGTTGTGTCAATAGATGACTCGAACACCGGCTTGTCAATACTCTGGGACGGGAAAGGAGTGTACACTCTCTGGATGTCATTGAAGTTGCTGGAAATGCCACCGCAGATAGGGCGGGGGCCCGAGGGGGGGAACCCATAGAAGGGGGGGGGTCGCTGCCTCAGTGAGATGAATACCCAAGCGTGCCATATTTGAATGTCACTCGAGGTAGCCATGTGGGGTATCTAAAGATCTAGGGTTGGTATTTCGTGGGTGTCGAGTAGGATGAGAGTAATATATGCACATATAGTCCGATCATCTAATCAGGACTTTGGGTTTGGTATTTGCAGTAGCTTTGGAATAAACAAGGTGTATTACGTGCTCGCGCTATAATTAAAAATAAATAACGGCCAAGTAACAACAAACCTCACTTAATGTTTTTACTGGTGATATATGAGTGATAGCCTATGAGTACAAGAGAGGACGAGAGTTATGGTTCCTTGTAATTACATCCATATGTGTTTGTGGGTAAAACACAAGGGAGACATGTATAATGGACCTTGAAGTAGTGTTTTGAAGCATTCTACAATGCAATGACTGTGTTGGTACTTGACATCTAGGGCGTCGTTGTCGATATCTTTACGTTAAGAGCCTACATATAGTGGTAGTAACTAGCAGCATTATACTACTCTTACCGACGGGTATACAATACCTCGTCTGTGGTCAGAGAAGTTATGTAAATTATCTCCCATACCGTGTACGTGTTCATATAAAAGATAAGTCTCAAACACCTGAAGCCAGGAGAAAGGCCCGAGTGATAGGTCATGATTAACCTACTACTAGCCCTGCGCTCAGGCACGATCGTGGCTGCAGCACGGACGGAACAAGGCACGGCTACATAGAAGGTCCCGCAGGACATCGCATGCAAAAAACTGAATTATATGTCCAGGAATGAAATGCGTGGGGAATAGGAGGGTATGTGGGCCTGTTTGCATAGAACATGGCAACTAATGAGCTGGAGTCTGAAGTTGGCTCACAAAGACGAAATGTGTGAATGATACAGAGTAGAACCCCCCGAGAGAGAAGTTAGAAAGAAAGGAAAACAAAAAATCATGTTGCTCTCTTAATAAGTTATAATGATAAATCAACCAAAGGGGGAGCGCGTGGGTAGCTGTAGGGTGGTAGGCTTGGCCCTCTTTATTTGATCTCTGGTTAAGAGTACTCTATCGCAATGAAGAAAAACCTTTCTACTTCCTCTTACTGCGGGGGGAGGGGGGCCAGAACCAGACACAGTGCCTCCCCCCTGCCGCTCTGAACAGTGACATGATTATGGATGCACTACAAGCTATCATCAACCACGCTTGACCCCCATATCTCAGTCACCAGTGCCTCAATATGAGCAACCACCTCAGCTCCGCTATCGCTCCATTCCCTTAGGCTGCTCGTTATCTCAGCAATCTGTTGCTCACTAAGTTTGCTGTTCTCGAGGCGTTGTTCGACCCGTTCAGCATATATGCGCCCCTTCTGTAACAAGTCGTAGACTTTTTCAATTTGCTTTTCGAGGTGTTCAACCCTTTCGGCGCGTGAAGGCGTGGCCATTTTTGAGTATTGAATGTGGGTTTAGTAGGGAAGAAGGTTGAGCTTGTGGGTGGGGATCTTGTTGGTTATGAGGGTGCACGTGTCTTAAGGAGATGTGGGGTTTTGGTTAGTACTTGGTGTGGTTAGTGTGGCAACGTTGAGGGTCGAGCCTATGTCACCAACCCAGGGTAGGACATGAGTGGATAGAATTTGCACATGGTTGGCGTTGTACACGACACACCGGCTAGTGTGTCTTACTATTTATTCGGTCCTCGGCAGTTTTAGTGATATGGGTAGGAACATGTCAGTCACAATATGCGTCCTACGTATACCTTATGTTGAGACCATCTCAGAACTCATCTCCTTAACTTGATTGGTTTATGATATTAGTCAAAGGTGGAGGTTTGTGGTGCTTCTTATACATATATCACATTATATCACGTTCCATGTCACTATTCAAAACAGGAACCCAAGTTTAACTTTCTCATCATATATATTTCAGTATATCAACCCTATGAGTACATCTTGTCTGCCAGCTCAGCCTTATATTTCCCGCCCCTAATGCCGGGCCCGCCATCACTCCCTAAAAGCGCGGAATATGCTTAAGAAGTCTAGAAGGGCCTTTGGACTCTGTGTCTGAGAGCGGAGCCGAGTTACTCGCCCACCCTCCATCGAAGAAGTAACTTGAAATGTGGTTGGCCGCCTCATACTTCCGGAGTGGAGGCTCAACTACATTGATTCTTGCGAGGGCGCGCTTTAGGTTTTCGCGCGCCTCGCTGAGCCTCTCTGCATTTTGAGGGCTCTGAGCCTCAAGAGAGGCAATGGTCCTTTCGTGTGCCTCGTAGGTGCTGACTGCTTCTTTGTAGGCCCTGGAGAGCTCCTTGTAGGCGCCGGTGTTAGACATTTTGTAGTATTGTGGTAGTGGTGTTTTGTGTTTGGATCTTGTAGTATTGTCGAAGTTGTGATTTGGGTCTTGATGCTCGTATTGAATGTTTGTTGTTGCTGTGGTATGGAGTTTTGGGTTGTCGTACAGGGCGTTTATATAGATGTGGGGTAGACAGACTCGAGATAATACTATCCATCTCGACGAGATCTTACTGCCAGCCTCAGGAGACGGAAGGAATGCGGTTGTGGCTTTGGGTTAATACTATCAGACCAAATATATATGTACTCGGGGCCCGTCAGGTGTATTTGTGGCATAGAATCATCACCACCAATTACCTTAATGATATCGCCAATGTCATTCTGTATCACTCGCTAATGGCTTGTTGAAAAGGCGAGAGCTCATATTCATTGGTCTTTTAGCAATTCATCAAGTCCCCGCCGCTCCATGCGCATATATATGGACATAAGTAACTGCATGTAGCGGATTACCACGTGCCTGTTCGAATCAGGCGAATCCTTTTAGAGTTTTCAGGGGCTGATAACCGGAGAATAGATATCTAGCTTTGGAATTTCTTCCTCCTTCTTGCTACTTAGATCTTTGGCTTGTTACACTTGGATGGACACCTATCATGGGATATCACTCAAACTACACGCTCAGAACTGCCATGTTCTTTTCTTCTAATCTGAACTTATAACACCACATTTATAAGCCGATATCAAGATGATCGTATATATTGGGTTGTAATATGAAAGAAAATTAATACAATCATGATCAGCTTGCTCAGCACAGTGTTAGCCGAAGAACTGAATTGATGAACTAACACGGTCTATGTAATGTATGGTGGGTTTCCACAAGTAAGCGAACATTCACCTTGCAACAAAATCTGTATGGGAATGCAACTTCAAAGACGTATTTCTCCACAAGCACAAGGAGACAGAGCAAAAGAACCTCCAACACAGATCCCCCAGCTGCGACAGTACCTACGACTAAAACGTCAGCTCGAGAGGGCGACTTTGAAATTTTGATGTTGTTTGGTGGTTTGTATGGTTACTACCCTCATGTTCAACTACTTGTGGCACCGTGCAATACATAACAGCAAGTCCTACATCGCAGAAAAGAGCCCCTCAAACGCTCCCAAAGCGCTAGGCACTGGCTCCAACCTCACTGTCCTCCCCTTACTATCTATTTCCCCTCGCGCTCCGCCAAGCCCCAACACCGATCTGGGCATCTTCGAAATAACGCTAAGTTCTATGTCCAGTACTTCGCAGAAGTCCATTCTCCTTCTCATACTGAGCAATCAGACTCTCAACCTCTAGCATCCTGTTTGTAACACGCCTCTCTTCCTCAACAAGAGCCTTTACCTCGATTCGGCACTCCTCGTTGACTGCTGCGCGGCGGTCAATACAGTTACCAATTTTTGCGTCGTATTCATCCCGGAGGTTTAGGAGCTTTTTGTAGGTAGGGGTTACTTTGTTGCTCATTGTTTCGTTCCGCTTCACGCGAACACCTGACGTTTACAAGTTCCTGTTTCCTGCTACGGTGGGGTGTGGTATTGCAGTTGGGGGTATGGAAACATGAAATGTTTGTGGGGAGGAAAGGGTGAAGGGGAAATAGAATGTTTGAGGGTTGGGGGCGTGCACTATTGATGACGGAGCGTAGGACGCAGGGAACACCAACGCCCCACCACTGGGACGCCAAACTAAGGCGCCTCTATTCGCCTATCCTTGCGGGGATCCAGGGTAATTCCAACAAGGGGATGATATCTTGCCGGCAGGGTGGTTCCTAGCAGGGAGGATGATTCTTCATGAGCAACTAAAAGCCTCCCGTTATAATAGGTTTTCGTTATTCGCCCCCGCCCTACCGATCAGGACCGAAAGAGATGCAAAAATCTCAAACCGCAAAAAAAAAAATTTTGTCAATGGATGAATATGCTAACAAACCACAACGCCACTCCTAGAGGTACCAGTACGCCAACCAAACCAAACTCCTTTACGGACCACCGCAACCGCGAGACAGACCACCTACCATAACTTCCTAAATACTTTGTGCCCGCCACCCTGCTGACACATCCTGTGCACCTTCTCCAGCTTCAGGTTTACCTCGGGAACCTCTACGCTAGGTGATAAAAGAGCTTTATACTTCCGCATGACTCTCCCAAGGTCACTCATTGTCTTCATAGATTCCTTCTTCTGTCTCCCGATCTCCTTCATTTCTACCTCCGCCGTTTTTCAGGCGCATGCATAATGCACACCTCTCCCCTTCCAACACCACTATATGTTTAACGCACTGAGCGAACATTTCTTTGAGGTTTTGGTATTCCAGTACGGTGTTCCCGGTGGTCTCGGAGGCCACCGACCCCGTGGTCATGCGGTAGCTTGTTGGTGTTGATATAGTGCGGTCAGGAGGGTGGGTAATGGGTCTTTATATACGCCTGGAGGGCGGAGGGAGAGAATAATAATAGTATATCTAGGCTATCAGTTGAATGTACCGCTTGAAGGCATCACAATACAGCACCGGTTTGGCCTCGAATATCCACCGTCACCTAATTTTGGAAGGTCAGAGAAGCATAGTAACGGGCACCTCCCCGGGAAAAGACTAACCTAATTTTATCATATAGATCGGTCTATGAGGCCCTCATGTTTCCTTTCAACCACGTGCTATATCGGCTCCAAGAATAACTTAGTGGCTCGTTGGGACATGTTATGACGTATACCATGCTGCTTTCGTCCCCGATTTCATCCACGTTGAATACGCGATAATGGGAAGTGCATGGCCCAACGGCCTCGCCCCGCCTGACTAAAGAGCCAATGAGAAAGTCTTTAATCAGCTTCTTGGCGCGGGTGTGGTACAGTCAAGGCGTGTCGGGATGGACTCATGGCTGCCAATGGCCGCCTCATGATGACGGAGGGGCTCACCGGTAGATAGATATATGTGTTTAATGTGTCCGGATGGAAGGGGGTCGATTGGACATAGAGCTCTAGACTGGGATTCTTGCATGTAAAGAATGTTAGATAGCCTGTGCCGGGATGACTTCCTGACTAGCAGCGAATAGGGCCGCGTGGGTAATTGGTGCAATAGCGAAACACAGAAGGCGGAGAGAGAAACATGCATAGAGTAGGTGAGACGGTGGCGACCTCCTGGCGCTTATATATGTGCAATATCCCCCTTAAAAATACACATACAGTTACTCCCGTCAAGACCCCTTGTCGATTATCACACTGTCAACAAATGGTTGCAGATGCAACGACGTGTATATAATAGTGGATGAATTGATTGTGTCGTCTCTTCCAAAACAGCATCTCTAGAATACTAGCAGGAGATGAAGAATCCTCACTTGTATTCCTACTCTGAACAGCGAGATCTCGAAGACAAGCGCTACAGCCAATGTTACTGCTGGATGACTTCGCCTCCCCCCCCCATGCCGCCTTTGATATCATTAACGTTTGAACCATTATCTAGCAGACATGGTTATCCGGATGTCGGGCGCAGTGATAACTTGAGTCAAGTTCGTGATCAACCTTGATAAGAACATCTAAAGCGTTGCGGTGGACCATCGGTTTGCCACCCACGTGTCGTAGTGGAGGTGCGCTGCTTATACTGATCTATATGCCAGGCAATCATTTCAACCATCTGCACCCATCTAGATCTCTCCCACGACATCTTCGCTATCTGAGCCTCAATATACACTTGACGGTCCAGCCTTTCCTCGACATGACGCAGCTCAATGTCCATTGACACAAGTTGCTTATCGCATACGTCAGTTATCTCGGTGTAGCACTGGGCAACATAATCTAGGTGTTGAATCTTTCCATCGTCGAGCGCCTGCACGAACTTTTCTCCAGGGTCTGGATTAGTATATCCAATAATCCTTTCCTCGGACATTGTCTTATACTCCACTGGCGGTCTGACCCTGCTATCATCAATCTCCTTCTGTAGCATATCCCTCACCGATGCAAACATCCCCTGAACGCTGTTCACCCCCTGCGCGAGGCGTTCCAGTTGAGCCCTTCGCTCCCCGTTCTCGGTGTTGTTCATGATTTCCGTGAGCTCGCGGGCTCCAGCAGCACAGCCGTCTGCCATTGATTTGTGGTGCTTCCAGTTTATGTAACGACGTTTTGTTTCGGCATCCATTGAGACATCCATGGGGGACAAGGGCGTCTTTGTCAAGAGATAGGGCGGGATATTCAGGATGGTATCTTGGTGAGCGTTTGACTGTGCCGGACCTCTGAAAGTTAACGGGGTGGTAGAGTTGGTATATTATAAACTAGCCAAATGTCTATAATGTCAACTTAGATTATAAGGTCAGTGGGGCGTCACGAGTGGGGAGTGTATGGGCTACGCGCGGCGCGGCAGAAATGTAGTATGGGTGGAGGTAGAGAGGTGGAAAGTTCGGTTGGATGCTGGCCTCTGGGAAAGGGTTGAGACTTGGCTTCTAGAGAGGCTTAGCGGGTTTTGTAGGCGATTGATAGAGTGAGAGCCTGAATACTCTGTCCCTATATCGGCCTGGTAACGTCGATTGCACTATTTTAAGTCTTCGTATTTCCTCATATGTGGCATTGGTTTCTTTCCCGAATAGGTGGCCGCCCTTACCAAACCACTGCAGATCCCCCCCGAAGGAGTTGTTTGAACTTCGGCAAATGATGGACCCCAGAACTTGGTGTGTCTGGCCTCCTCGCGCCCCATATACAACGCCAGGAGGAATGGGAGATATGTAAAGCTGGGGGTCGTTGCCCGGTTACTCACGAAATAGTCTTCACATGATGCATCATAATGGAGGGACGGTTTGACATTTTTGTTCTACTTAACATCGTAACAAAGAAATGATACGACAAGCTTCATTGTGGGCACATGGTTATACTAGGGATGGACATGTTTATCCAACGTAGCCTCCTCCCTTTCTCTCTCAATCTCCTTCGTCACTCGCCCCTCCCTCCCTTGCCCTTCCTCTTCATCATCTCATCCCCGATCTCGATAAAGATCTTAAGCAAGGTCCTATTCGAATCGATCAACTCCATCTCGCTTCGGAGGATTCGGCGACTGGGAAGCCCGTGGCGAATTTCAAAGTAGACTTCTGGGTGGTCATCGCTTAGCTTGGCTGTGGAGGCGTCGCATTTTTCGCGAATGTCGCAGATTAGCTTCTCTAGCTCTTCGCTGGTGAAAAAACTATAGATTAAAACGGATGACATCGCGGATTAATGGTGCTGGTAAATTTTGGGAGGGGGAAATGTTAGTAGGTATTGGTTGGGTCTTTTAGTCGTGCGTTGGTATGCTAGCTTGAGGGCGGCAGAGTGTGTTATATGAATTAGACAGTGGGGATGCCCTGTAGATATATGAAATACGGTTGGACGGATAACTACCTTTTAAATGCTCTTGCTGGAGCGAATACCACCAATCTTTCTATTTCACAGTTCGTTGAAAGTCTTTAAAACTGTAAACGGGTACAAAAGGGGGTCAAATGCTCATTCAAGAGAGAATGCTGGGTTTCTCCGGCGGTGTTTTAGGTCAAGTCATGAGGCGTCACAAGTACACAGGATGTGGTAGAGAGCTCTGTCCTTGGGTCACAGCTTGTATCCTAGTGTTGGTTGTGGCGTTACATGTACTATACATTCCCTCCCATGAATGAAGTCAAGCCTAACGAATTATGGGAACTTTCAAACCTAGCTGTTAATGGGGGCGGGTCACGGGTGAGGCGGTCGGTTAGCATGTTGGTACATCTTGTACTGTAAAACAGCTGAGCAAGTTGAGTTCAACGCGTGGTGGAGCATCATCAGGTATCACTCGCTAGAACAACCTTAGTTGCGTCCTCAGTTTTTTTTTTGTTTAGATCATTAAGGTTGCGTTCTGAGTGGCCAAGTACTTCAACACCCGGCTATGGTAGGGAGTCGTTAGAGCGTCCACCCAAACCCTTGGTCTAGTTATACTCTTCTTTTATTTATAATTATAATAATAATTATGGGATCGGAGTCGTAGCGTCAACAACGCCTTAAATGTAGCAAAATGGTCTTGTCTGGACGGTGCCTAGGCACAATGCCTCGTACTTTGATCAAATCACAGCGGATCAAAAGGGGGTTTGTAAAGAATTGTTTCTATAGCTATGGATGTAAAGCACCAAACAAGGAGGTCAAAAGCTAGAGTACTGTTTGCAAAAAGAGAAATTACGAAGTGGCAAGATACAGCATGGGTAGTTGGCTCCCCGGCGGGGCGCTAAACGTCTGAAATCCGAGCCCAGACTACCCACTGTAACAAACCCCACCTCCCCGCGCGCAACAACTCATCGCGTAAATAAGTAGTTTAGCGACGGCCCCTCATATAGGCCGTCCTGCTTGCAATCTCATCCTGGACGTTCTTGATACCCGACTTGATTCCGTTCAACTCGCAAACCAGCCTGCTTTCGGCGGACCTGGGCGCGCACGTCGCGTTTCCGCCATTCTTGATTTGATTCCAGACGGAGGGGTAGTCAGTCCTTAGTTTGTTCTCGATATTTGCCTTGGCTTGCTTGTATGTTTCGAGTTGGGCCTGGAGTTGTTCCATGGACTTGCTGCTGAGAGATGCCATTTTGATAGCGTTGGAGAGTGAAGGTTGGCGGTGGAGGGTTAGCTTGTTTAGTGTTGATTGTGGGGATGTGTTGATGGGATCAGAAAAAGGGAGGGCACAGTTGACGGCCTTAATAGCCTAAGGGATGTCATACAGGCCTTGTGCACTTTTAACTAGTCATATCACGGCCATTCAAGTAGGTTCTGTTGGTCCATGGATGCGTCATATCGGCGACGCGTTTCAAGAGTCTGGGGTCCTTAGAACCACCGGTGACAACCCTTTCAAAATTGAACTGGGTGGAGGTGAGAGACTATTGTTCTGTATCTCGGCATGATGAAATTAGCGCCGTCTAAATCGTTTCACAAAACAGGGTTGAGATTTGACACGCCATGTAATCTCTCAGGCCATATCGCCCTGAGTCACATTATTCTCAAAGGTTAACCAGGTCATCCCACAGAGACCACGACCTGTGACATCTTCGTGGGTACACCAGTGGTCCTCCCGTCGGCTACCATGTACACTGGGTATAGTGCAATACATTCGACACGTGACATGGGGTCGTACTATATGGATGTTTCCTTGTTTTGAGGAAGAGTAGGGTAGGGTAACTCCTACGTAATAGTAGGTATGGTACAGCACGCTGTCTACACAATAATTTTATTCTAGCACCTTACAACGTTCGTATTCCTTCTGCCTTGTACCTACCGGTGAAGAGACCACCATAGTCTGCGCAGCACGTACATGGGATATCACTCGGCTTTCTGATCGTTCATGAAGTTTCGAAAAGGTGCAATCAACCTGTTGGCGTGGCTATCATAATGCAACACCCTGCAAGCTGCTCCATCGACGTACGAAGTACAGGCACCAAACCTTCGCTGACAACTGCCTCCAAGATCAATTTGCGATCGGGACGATGAAGCTACAGAGCTAAAGGGATAGTGAATGTCACTAGGCTACTTGACCTCACCGTTTTACAGTTTCCAACCCTGTTCTTTAGGCAAGTACCTCTAGCTACCAAGATTTTATCATCCTGGAGAGCCGCGGAACAAACTAGTAGGTGGGAATAGAACCCTCTCCTTTCTGACCTTCAAATCCACCTACAATCTCTAACACCTCCATACACTCTAGAAATTCGATAGCATCTTTACTCCAGAACTTTCATCGTTCAGAAACTCTTTCCCCCCGCAATAATACACCCCTCATCCACCTCCGTGTATAGAAGCCTCCTAGGCGGCGCTTTCGCTAGATGATCATAGTTTTGGGTAGCTGAAAGAGCTTGGGGATCATGCTTGGGGCTTTCAAAGCGTGGTGCTCGTCGCCCCTGTCATACGGTATTGTTTGTCGGATATCGATACGGTCAGACTGATGCTAACCTAACACGAGTAGGCATAGTGTGGTAGCAATCCCCCCCCCCCCCCATGGTAGGGGACTCTGGTGCATGAGGGGTGCGCAGTGACAGGGAGCCAAAATAAAGCCTTTTTGAAGCTTAGTGAGAGCTACACAGAGCACGAAGGTCCCAAAGCGATAAACAATGAACTTGAATGCTAACGCAACTATAAGTTGAATTACAGGCTCGCCTCCGCTAAAGCTCGCCGAATCAGACGGGAGGTTATTTCGTATACCGAGATTCTAGCACACTATTGGCCTCGCCTATCTTTCTAATGAAACGTACGATCCTCACGTCAACAGCTCCTACATTCGGCCCAATTGCAGAACCTCCCTCCGAGACCTCGCCGGCTTTGTCGCCGCTCCAACCTTAGCATTATTGAACTTGTTCAGTCGCTCATCACTCGCTTGGACCTGTGCTCGTGCTCTACTATGAGCTTGCGATACAAAGGCCTGGATGTCGCCTCCTGCAAGCTCCGTGACCATAGAGGGCACGCGTGCCAACGCTCTCTCGGAGGCTTCGGGATTAGCCTTGAAATGCCTGGGGTTTTCTTTGCCAGCTTGGAGGCTGGGGACGATGGGGCGGTCTATCGTGGTTGGCTGATGATATTGGGGGATGGTAAATCCCGGGAATGCAGTTGACTGGACGCCTTGAACACTTGTCCAGGTTTAGAATTTCGGTTGCACTTCAGGTCTTTTGAATGTAAGATTTTCTGGAATGGATCCAAGTTAAATATTTATCCTTAACCGCGCTTTCTATGATACCTCTACAGACAGCACACACACAACCGCCCCCAGACACCTCCCCGCCAACATCATCCTCCGGCTACAAGTACGTGCAATATATATACAATCTTACCGCACCCAATATCTGGGCAACAGGAGCCACGCAAACTCTAGCATCGATGGTGTATGATTAGTTGATGTGCGCTATTCAAAATTCTATCTCGCACAGTCTCTCTTGAATCGCACACTTGTTCTACATTTTCTCTTTCGTACTTTGTTGGGGTTAAGCGTTAACAGAGGAAAAGGCTATTACACCGCCGGTAAAGTTGTCTCAGGCGCTGGTATTGTCGGCTACCGGTCCCTTATAGTTGGAAAGTAATGCCGCCCACTGGCGAAAGCTAAAACTATCCTAGTGTGGTCGTTCACTTGAAGGTTGGACCCAAAGCGAGATGCCTATGAAGTCCGTGAAAAATTTATTACAGGCTGGCCTACCTTACGAACATCTGTGTAAGTTATCGTCTATACGTAAGCTAACCACATCTCCTCTAGATTAGACCCGCTTCTCTGAACCCTACATCGAACACTCCACACCACAAAGAAATACCCTACTTGCTCACAAGTTTCTTTCATTCCTCTATTCCATTACCCTCCCTGCCTACAGGACCTCTATCAATAGTACTAGAGCAAAATAAATATCCGCCAGCACTCTGATACCCCCTGCAATGCTATTTACCTGTGTAGTCAGGCAGCCATTTCACTCTCTACGGATGCCACTGATGGTAGTCTTTCTTTTCAGACCTCCATTATCTCACCCCTACAGCACGGCCTGCCGGCAGGTTCCTCGACCCAGCGTTTCATGAATTCGATTTCATTGTTTCCTATATCATTAATGACTCGGCACGATCCTCTGATAGGTCGTAGGTTGAGGGCTATTTGGGGAGGCTACTTGTGTTTGAACAGAAGAAAGGTCAAACAAAGACCCTTGTGGTGGATGTGGTTGAGAGAACCGATATTCAATTAAAGACACTTGGACACCATACAGAGGGATTTGAGGTCAGATATTATCTCCCACTTTGAGAAATAGCGGCTCAAGTAATAATATTTCTATCCACAGGGTAATTGTGTTGGGGTTAGAGAAGGCTTTATTATGGTGATGGGGGTAATATAACTAGCACACACTAGACGCTACAGGTGCCTGAATCACGGAGTTCAGCCCCTGGGCGCTCCAGCCACTCCTGCCTCTACATCTCGCTCTCATTTAGTGAGATCCCTAGCCCTCCTATACACCGCGAATGCCACCTTCCCGAATTCTCATTCCGTACCAGTTCCTTCCGCCTCTGACGGAGGTCATTAGGTCTCTGCTGCTTCTCGGCTTCCCGCTCAACGAGCTCGGATATACTTCTTAAAGCATTGATCTGTTGTTGTGGTAGGCAGAACGTTGTCTTTTCTACCGTTGTTCCCAGCCGCCTGATCAAGACTTCGAGTAAGTAGGGACTGGCTAACAAGACGCCTCTAGTCTCCCCTCTCCTCGTCTCTGCTCGCAGTTCCCTTTCACTCTGGACAGTATCGAGAAGGGCTTTAGCTGTATTGGGTCCATACAACTGGTTCATGCTTTTCTCTACTGATCGTTGCATGAGATGTGTTGGGTGCACGCTGCCCTCTGCTTGACCGCCACCCCCTGAGCCAATCGGAGCTGGATCCCTCGACGTGTCCAGCGCCCTAAGCTCGAGCCAAGCGAACCAATCGTCCACAATCTTCAGGTTCTTGAGGGGCCAGCCGCGCTGGCGACCGCTGGTTGGAGTGACCATCGTAGCAGTTATCCGGTTTATTGTGTGCCTGATCTCGGGTTCGGTGTCATGAGTCGAGTTGTTAATATTGTTGCGCGAGTCCGGCGTGCTGATGAGCACGACCGGTGGATAACTAGAATCGCTCGGAAATCGTGGTTCGTTGGTAACAAGAGCGAGGCCGCGTTAGAGCGTTCGACTTTTTCGATCCAATTGTCGAGGGCGTCAAGACGTTGGAGGGCGGAGGGCTTCTCGGTGGGGCGGGGGTTGCGGTTGGATGTCATGGCTGTTGTTGGCAGGCTATCTCTGATGTGGACCTATGGTATAAACACCTTCGAGTGACCAGAGAAGGTGTGTGCGGGGAAGTTGATTATTTCTTATGTAAGCACAAGCAAGAGCACAGCATGTGGGAAATCTACCTTAATGCGTGTGGGTGAAGATGTCTTTTCATTGGGAATACGTATCACCAACCCGCACTTATCCAACAGCCCTCTCTTGTGTGGTCATCAGACTTACACCACCGTCACGCCGTTAGGGTCGCCCTACCTGTGACCTCAAACCCGCTTCTATTCCGAAAGGCTAATTCTTTCTCATCCATGGACTTTCCAGGTTTCAAGAGCAGAGCGACTAAAGAAAGAACTAAAAGAAGGATTGATTACCTATTGAGTAGATGACCGCTTATTAGGCTGGGCGGAAAGTATTTTAGAAACGTTTGAGACAAGCTACGTCCGTCCTTAACAATCTTGCTAGCTCATTGCACCTGTAACTTGGATTGACTGGGCGTTATACCGTTGTTATTCGATATGTCGCCCTAGATCACCTATGGACGGGATAAGGGCATGTCATATTTATTACTGGCTGTACAGGGGGGGCTTCGGAGTTCGGTAATGCATGATGGGGGACAGGGGCTTCGAGAGCTTCCTCTGCAATCTAATCAACGGGTAAAAAATGCGGCGAAAACATACTTGGATATGGAGCTTCGAGTACCAACCTTAGTCCGGGACAATCCGGAAACCCATAAAGAACCTAGCTATGCCCTGCTATTCCACGGCCATAGATACAATTTGCGACTCTTTCTTTTACACTATAGAACATTATATAGTGCGCATCCACGTATCCCACAGGGACTCGGGGTATCGTCGATCTGAGTATACCAGCGGTACCATGATCCCTCCTACAACTCCTGTCCGTTTGAAGCCGATATCGCCGGCGGGGGATTATTTATTTAACGGTTAATTACTTGTAAATTCAACCCTTTCATCGGGGCACTAGGATGCTCATGTACTATGTAGAGCAAAAAGTCCATTGAAGACGAACTATTAAATGTATTAAGTCTGGTACAGGTGTGATCAAGTGTTAGTTTCGAAACCCCGCACCGCAAGACAACTATTCCAAGATTCTATCTAGTAGATCTTTCCACAGTAGAGTTAGAAGATAGAGTTAAAAAGCAACTCGTATGATATACCGTATGCTTTACCATAGATATGATAAATACCCACCCTTCACTTCCTTTCCTTCCTCCTTCACATCCGCAGGCGCTTCCTTCGCGGCATTTTGGACCTTCACACCTGCCTCCGGTATCTTTCCTGTAATCCTAAACTCTGTAAGAACCTCCTTCCCGTACACCAAGTTCATGTACTCCTCTAGGTCTTGCTGCTCCTTGCGTGCCCTTCCGAGTTCCTCCTGTCTCTGCTCAAGCTTAGTGGGTACTCTGGTCTTGGGTCTATCAGAGCTGGGCGCCTGCCCGGCCCCCCTACCATAAGCTCCAATCTGTGACCTCTGATCATCTCTGGGGGAATGTGGGCCTTTCCCGACGCCCTTTTGTGCGGTAATTACCCATCCATCCACCGCCCTGATTCTCAGTAGCAGGGCTGGTAGAGCCTTCCTTCTGTTGATTTCCCTTCTACGGTCCCACTCTTCCCGCACATATTTCGAGATTAAGCCTAGCGTGTGTTCTCCGTAGGCTGCTAGAATCTTCTCCTTTATCTTCGTACGATTCTTGCGGGCCCAATCCAGCCTGGTCTGTTCCAGCCTTATGAGCGACAGGTTTGGCATCCTGTTGCCAGCCTTGTCAACGACATAGAGCCTTGGGTTTTCGTAGAGGCATTTGATTGTGATCTTGACCTCCTGTACCCAGTCGTTGGCAATGTAGAGATCCCGCGCCATGGATTTCTCACTTTGAGGTGTGTTAGACATTTGGGCGGTGGTATGCTCCGTGTTGTGTTTGGTAGATTTTTGAGGGTAGTTTTATGGCTATGTCTGTAGTTGGGGTGAGTTTTTAGTGTTGTCTGGTATGTTGGGGCGCGGAGGTGAATAGATACATACCAGACACAAGCTTGGGGTAAATAGAATCACACCTAAGCTGCTCCCTGTTTCACTGGGTTTGTGGGGCTGAGGTATCGCAACACCTGCTGGGCTATGCGATGATACAAACACGTAATGAACTATCACTCAATCTCTCATCTTGTTCGTCTTCCTCATCCTGTACGGTGACAAAAACAATGTTGTGCAACGCTATGATATACGCCCCACACGCCCGGCGAAAGAGCAATTTATTGTGACTCCCCAGCACCGGCATATCGCCAAACTGCGAAGATGATATATCTCAAATAATCGTGGCAGAGGTGCTCAATCCCACCTCCATCAGTAACATTTAATATCATATATGCCGGGATGTGGACTAGGGTAGGGGATGGGGTGCTGCAGCCTGTTTGGAGTATCAATATTATTGCTAGCGAGTCGCTTGTTTTGTTGCTGGTTTCTCTACGGTACCTGTTACTTGTCTACTACCTGATTATTTCGGTCACGGGCTTTCGCGAGTGGAGTACATACTCCCATCAAGGTTTCTATGTCTCCAGAAGCACAGCTTCCCACTAGTACTACTCTCAAATAATTCCGAAGGAATCTGTTCCGCTCCATTATGCTGTTCGTCCACCTGCTTCTAGCTCGCCCAGAGGGTTCTTTATTACTTTTCCTCTCTATTCTTACTCCTTATGTCCTAATGATTCCAACTAATTGCCCCCTACTTTGTTCTCCCCCCTCGAGTTTCAATCTCCTCTTCAAGTCTAAAGAGGTTGGGGGGGGGGGGGGTGGTGTAGATGAAGGCGTAGAGGCGAAGCTGTCAAGATGGAGAGGATGCCGAAGCTGAGGCGTAGCGATGAAGCTGTAGAGGCGAGGATGTAGAGGTGTAGGGGCAGAGGGCGTGCGTGTCCGATACGTATTTACTCCCGTTTTCATTTCGCATCTAAAGCCCTCCTCGTTGTTTTTCTTTCACTTTTTGTCATGTCCAGGCGTTGATTCTTCACCTTTGTCACGCGGGGGGTACTTATCACCAAGTTGTTTAATTAGATTTCACATTGCGACTCCCCATGGGCGGTGCAGACCGTCCAGAGCGGACTTTAGAACATTGAACGTATTCTCATGGGATACGAAATAGGTTTGTCATAGCTATTTCTGGTAGGCAGCGATGTCGTCCACCGTGACCTGACATGAACTGTTAGTTGTAAAGAGAAAACGAAATCCGTTGCGCGCGGCCTTCGCGGACTGTATTGTTCGGTGTGCTAGGTACCAGGTGCTTTGTGTGGGCGTGGAAATTAATCGGGGTGGTTAGGGGTCACGTGCTAAGCGCGATCGTTTCCGCCAGTCGCTTATATAGCGCAAACCAATAGTTCCCGTCGTAAGTCCTCACAAAAATTGGCGCAACCGCTTGGATACAATCGGATCTCACTTGCGCTATTTCCGATTTGGCTCCCCCTGCATTGAACAGGTAATCACGCGGTTTTTTGCCGCCGCAGGTATGATGTTCGATCCGCAACAAATCTACCTTTTTTTTTTTATTGTCCCAGTGAAGTACTTATATCCCTCTTATAAGCCCAATCACATCTTCAAAGCAGGTTGGCAGTCGAATACCATTCAACATGGTCACACCTCACCTGCTAAACGCTCATAAAATTCAAATCCACTTTTGTTTTGCGGGGTACTTGTCACCAAGGTGTTGTTGGATGGGATTTTCCATTGCCAGTCACCATGGCGGTGCAGGTCGTGCAGAATAGACTTTAGAGCATTGAAAGTATTATCATAGGCTAGAAGGTACTTAGGTTTGTTATAGTTACTTCCGGTAGGCAGCGACGTCGCCCACCCATACCTTGCACGGACTGTTAGTAGTAGAGAGAGAAAGGGAATCCACCGCACCCAGCCTTAGCGAGTTGTAGTTGCTCTTGATACATACATTGTTTCGGTTGTAAAGCCGCTACCCAAAGGTGTTCGTGAAGGCCCGGAGGGGGGGGGGGGGCTTGAGTGGCGAAGCCCATACAAATCTACCTAGCAACGGGTTCTCTATTAAAATATCTTATTACACCTTAACCATTTCTCTTTACCAATTGACAGGTGTGCAAATGGCTTCTCCCAAGGGTCAAAATGTTTTACCCCTGTTCATCGTTATGATTAATTGTGTTGTGCTACACTTGGAACCTGGTTCCACATAGTTTGGTAACTGGCCCTTTCGCGGAGACCTTTGGGTAGGGACTTTACCACTTGGATGTGCGGCGCTTTAGGTGGGTGGGGGTGGGTCAGGGGTCACGTGCTAAGCGCCGATCGTTTCCGCCAGTCGCTTATATAGCGCAAACCACTAGATTCCGTCGTAAGTCCTCACAAAAATTGGCGCAACCGCTTGGATACAATCGGATCTCACTTGCGCTGTTTCCGATTTGGCTCCCCCTGCATTGAACAGGTAATCACGCGGTTTTTTGCCGCCGCGGGTATAGTGTTCGATTCGCAACAAATTCACATTTTTTTTCATTGTCCCAATGAAATACTTAAATTTCTTATACGTTCAGTTACACCGTCGCAAGTTGGCAGTCGAATACTATTTAACATGGTCACACCTGCTAATAGCCCACAAGATTCAAATCCGGTCCTGAACTTATTCCGAATATGCATCAAGTATCATGAAGACGTTCGCTTTGAGGCATCGATTAATTCTTGCTAATTTATAAAGTATGCATCCGCCCTCTCATTTCTTCCAAAAGCAAATAGCGTTCATAATCTTCTCTCCCGTTGTCTCTCCTCCGGCTACCTCCGCTCTCTTTTTCTGCCTCCTTTCTTTATCCTCTTTCCTCCATTTCCTGATGATACCCCTCCCATACTCACGCTCAATCATGGCCACTAGCTCGCGGCGATCAGTATGGAGCAGCTCCTGCTCGAGCCGCATATGCCTGACCTTGGACTTGTCATATTTTCTGTACTTATGAGCTCCCTGTGAACCTTTGGGCGGTGCAGGGTGGAGATCCAGAATGGCTCTTCTGAGCTCTCCAATGCGCTGATCATAATAAAGAAGGCGAGCCTTGAGCTCTCTTTTCCTCGAGGATAGTTCTAACATGGCTAGTTGATTGGTAGCAGGGGGTGATAGTGTGTGGTGGCTCCGTTAGCTGAACTTGAATTGGTTGGGAAAGGATTGTGAGCAGCATTGGGACGAGGAGAAGGTTATGCTGCAATACAGTGACAAATCGGTAATACTATCGAATAAAGACCCGCCCCTGTCTCGCAGCATTCAGACCCACCTGCACAATTCATGTGTCTGTTCTTCTTGCCCGTGATCATGACCGGTTTGCCAACTCTAAATACTATCTTGTATCACTTGCAAGAAAGACATATGGCGTAACGTAGAAAAACCTTTTCATTGCCGGTCCACTTCCTTAAACCCCTCTAGCAATACTCAAACATCTCCAAACTCCACCCCCCAGACTCCCAAGACAGGTTCCTTAATCACGTTCCATCACTCGACAAATAGCGAGTGATAGCCAGTGACCCGCGATTAACCCAACAGCCCAACCTAGTTGTAGTTCTCAAGCTACTCAACCCAAGCTCCCCCTTGTCTTCCACGCCGCCTAACCCCTCCTCTTCCGAGCCCTCTCACTCCTCACAGTCAATATGCGGCTCTCAACAATATTGACATCCTCGGCCACATCCACCATCCTATCCAACACTTCCTGGCGCGCTAGGTGCATCGCCTCCTTCTCTGGTGGTGTGGGCGCCTCGTTTTCGCTTAGCCGGTAGGTTTCGATGGTGCTGTCGAGCGCTTTGAGCTTCCTGGTGAGCCTTTGGTGCCGCTTTCTGAGGCGGCGAAGACGCAGTGAAAGTCGGATAATTGTGGGGGAGATGATCATGGTTTGCAGAGATGGTGAAGCGATGACAGCGGTGAAGCAGGGGGTGACGGGGGCGATGGGTGTAGTGCGTCTGCTGAAGGCACCGCTGGTGTGGGGGGTGTTAAGTGAGTGGGTGAACCTGGTGGTTGCGGGACCGTGGTGGGTATGGTAGGGGTCTTTTTTTGTTGGTGTTGGGTTTCTTGTGTGCGTAATTTTAAGTAGTGGTAGGATGGTAGGATTTGATTTGCTGCACCTGACAACCGTTACATATTGAAAGTCTGCACAGGGTCTTTTCGAGGAAATCTTTTGGTGATTGAAAGAGCAGTACTCCTCCCTCGTGCAGTTGAGAAAGCAACAATCAAGAACGCGACTTGAGCCGGGCATCTAAAGCTACATGTGGGAAACAAAATGGGGAACATGAGGTTCATCGTCCGTCGCATCCCCCACAAACTACCGCAACAACCTAAACAGAGAAACATTTACACAACGATGTTCCCACTTCAAACCTATTCAAACCCCCCCTACCACGCCTCTTCGTCCTCATAACCACGCAAGTCGCATGCGCCATGCTGGTCACCCTGCCCACAACCACCCCAGTCAACCCCACCCTCCTCCATGTCTTCATCCTCCTTCTCGTTCTCACGGTCGCGCCTCAGCTGGTCGCCATCATACCCTGTCCACAATAGCTGTAGGATAACCTGTGCCTCCTCCTCATCCTCAACTGACAGACCCATCGGCTCAAATATCCAGATCTCGCCGCATCTAACGATCCCGTACTGGGCCGCAACCTCTTCGATCAAGCCTTCCATAGCTTCAATTTCAGCTTCGAATTCTTCGAGGATCTGTTGCTGGCGCGCCCATTCGGCCAGGGCTTCAGCCGGAAAGCCGCCTCTCGGTTTGTTAGGGACATCGGCCAGCTGTGGGCACTGCTCATTGTCCTCTTGAGCCCTGATTCCAGGAGTTCTTGTGGTTGGTTGCTCTTTTGGTTCATCAAGGGAGAGAGTGGGCAGCGCGGACTCGACTGTTTCCATCGTGTATTTGAAGGATTGAGAGTAGTTGTGGGTAGATATATGCAAATATGGGATTAAATGATGCGAAGCTGGATCGGGGTGGGATGCAGTCAGGAAGTAGAACGTGAACGAAGAGGACGTAACTTATATGGTGGGTAAAGAAAGTGTCTGTCAACGGGACTACCTGTTCTGAGAGATATACAGGCAGGGGTATATTGTGCCACCTGGCGTGTGCCCCAAGAACGCGGAGTGAGATATATTGTAAGGCTCCTTGACATAATGGTCTTTGGACTTGGGCGAGCGCTCCCGCAGCAACAGTCACCACGAACCCATAATATTAACTCTTCACTAGAACACCTTTGCAGATTCAATTTTATTCATCTCTTAATTTCTGGATAGCGCATAGTGGGTCCTCTTACATCTCGCCTCTGCAGCCTTCCCATCTTTACCCATCTAACTCAACCCAGAATCCTCCTCGCAATCCCCTCCTGAATCGCAATAATCTTCAACTCATACTCTTTAATTATCACTCTCGCATCCTCCATCTTCTTTCTGAGAGAGGCTTTCTCAGCCTCAACAGCTGCCTGCGTTACACTCTGGTGTTGGGTAATATGGGCGGGTTGGAAGGTAGCATAGAGATACTCGCCTAGGCTGTCGACTCGCTCCTGAAGCGATCTGATTTTGGTTTCCAGGACGGCGATTTTGTTCCGGAGAGAGATTATTTTTGAAGCGGGGGACATGTTTGACGTAGGTGTGTTTTATCACTTTGGATTTCGGCTTGTGCTAATGATGTTTTACGTGTTGCTAGGCTCAGTAGGCTTATAAAGGTTCTCTATGGTATTGATTCACTAGAGCTTTGGTGGTTTCTTATATGCCCTGAGGATTATTCAAGTGTGCGTACGGTTATTTGAGGTATTCCAAGACGTACGTTCCAAGATCAACATAAGTGATGTCTTTCAAGGAGTAATAGCCATGAAAGGCTCTAAAGGCATGGCTCATCAGCGATTGAATTTCGTTAGAGCCCGAGTTCGGAACAAACCACTTGTATCTAGAACGATCCAAGCACTGCCCCGCTCTTTCCCCTTCTATCCGTTGTTGACAGAGGAAGGTCACACTACCCCCAGATAGGGGCTCCCCAGTCGCCATGTTCAACCAAGCAGTCGGTGGTGGCGTCACTAAGGGGCTTTGGGGCATCAGGTCAGGCAATCACCAGCGATATGTTGCGCTTTGGCCGGGAGATGTGACACCGCAGCCATTACATCAAGCATTATCTGCTGGTTCTCCCACATTGTTTCCAGTACGGAAAGGGTAGTGAGGGCTGACCTCTTGTGTTGATGTGGCGATTACGAATCGACGGAAAAGAGATACATGAAGTGGGGGCGTAACCCCGATTCTAGTTTATCAGTAGCCGAGCTCGCGGCCCCCCCTACGCATCATGGGGACCCTCAACGAGCGCCTATTTACCTGTCTCCGAGGTGCCGAGTGTAGTACCGTTAGTGGTATATCGGAGGAGATAGTGTGGCTCATCCTTTTATAGCCGCAGGTAGTTTGATGGGAGACAGGGCAGAGCTTGTCGTCATTTTTACCACTGCGGCGAACATTCATCAACCTTTCCCTTCCCTGCTTTCCTCCTTCTGCGCAATTGCCTCTACCACCCGACGGTGGGGTGTTTGTGGGCGCAGCCGCCTATCGGTGAAGGAACACCGACTTGAAAAGAGCGGAGAAAGTGAATTGTATGGTATTGTCCTGTGTCGGCGTGTGGTGCTGGCAGTGGTGTCTGTGCGGGCGGTGGGGGAGGGAGGGGGCGCTTGATGGTTGAACGGGGGTGGTATATATGAGTGCCAAACAGAATCCGAAGACAGTAGCTCTAGTGCTGCGCGTGGGCGGGAGGGTAGGATGTTGTCGGTGCCTCGTGTGTTATGTGTGGGCAGTATACCAGTGGAGGGGAAGGAATGGCGATGATAATAGGTTTTGCTCGTGGGGAAGAGTGTATATAAAAAAAATTAGTTCCTTTTCTAGTATACGCTTTCTTTGACGGTGAAGTTGCTCGGTTGTAGGAAGAAGGTGTTGGTTGTTACTAGAGTATGAGGTGTGGGCTGGCACGACGTTGTGCGTCATGGCGTGTCACCCGGTTGTAATATGACTACACTGTGTTCCTTGTTTCTTTTTTTTCTAGTTGTTGATGTAAGCAAGAAGGTTTAACACCCCGCGCTCCACCGCCCCACACGAGCAGAGGAACTGTATCCAGCAGTGACCTACGGTGCTAGCTTGAACTGGTCCTTTGCTTGAACCAGAAGTTCGCTCGGAAGCCTCGGATTTGTTTTTGTCTCATGGTCTTCTTTTCTACCCTGCTTTAGTTACGGCGTTACTGGTTGGACCGGGAGCGGATGGGTGGATACGCGGCGAGGAAAAAAGCTGCACGCTATTGCCATTCCAGTGGGACTGCATGCAATTGCTAGACCAAAAGAAACGAGAGGAAAAAAGGTCATGAACTCTCGAGCGTCTGGTGTTCACACGGCCACCAGAATAGCTGCTCAATCATGTCACCTTGCTCCTCCACCCTGATGCCCATCTGGACCAAAGGAGCGCTGTATACCGCCGCTTGATGGACATACAGCCGGAGCTGGTGCCACCGAGTCATCCATCTGTTCCACCATTGCTAGTTTAAACCACGCTCGTAATATTTCTATATCAAGTTGACACTGTAGATCTCTCGCAGAATGTACTATATTGAAGCTATAATACAGTATAGTTGCGGAGGAACGGCGGACGCGGGAAACTGGCTGTCTATGAGGTACTTAATTGTACATTTGAGCGAGTCCCTCAGTAGGGCCGCTATCAGGACTGCCTGAATCTATTCGAACAGGGAAGGAAAAAAGAGGGCGCAGTGCTAGAACTCAAGCAACAAGAAGGGAAAGGGGCGCAGCGCCAGAACTCCAACAGAAAGATCAAAGAGAGGTAGTATCGGGGTTTATGGTGGTAAATGGTGGTAGATCAGTGCGGAAGAATCAACAGAGGGTGTGCCGGTGGTGGTATTGGCGCGTGGCAAGATGCGGAAAGAAAGGTGATGTACGTATTGGTGGAGGTTGAACCGGTGGATGTCGTCAAAGCTCCGCTCCTGGAGATTAGTAGCCTGAAACCGCGTTCGCGGACATAGCCTACTCAAAACCTATTAGTACTCCACTCTCCCGCCGCCGAACCTCCCCCACAGCACTAAACCCACTCCAACACCCTCCCCCAGCACGCACTACACAGGTATCACTGTGCCACAGCACACGGTTCCGCCGACACCGGTCGCAAAGCACCTCCTACAAAAACCAACCAAATACCTCAAATGCGGCAACGCATTCATAGCCCTGACCATGTATGCCCCTGTTCTTACGCCACCAGCGGCCGCGCGGAACGTCTGGGCCATGAGCGTGAACAGCGCCACATGCTCCGGATAGATGAGGTAGAGCACGGCGAGATCGTCGAGCATCTCCTCCAGCGGCGCGGAGCCGTCCTGGCGCAGGCGGTACTGGAAGCGCGGGGCGGGCTCGTACTGGTGTGACCGGACGTCGATGTGGTGGTATGCGTGCGGGAGCGGGCCGCAGATTGCGCGGATGTACCGGAGGCGGGAGAGTTGCTGCGGGGTCAGGAAGGGGCCGGTGGAGGCCGTGGGTGTGAGCGGAGGGGTGGGGAGGTGGGAGGTTGTGGGGTTGCCGGGGAGGGGGTGGCGCGTTTGTTGGAGTGTGATGTTGGTCAGGAAGTCGAGTGGGATCTCGCGGTAGATGGAGGCTTCGTTGGAATCCTCATGGTGGGTTGCAGGAGTCGCACTGGCACCGTCGTCGCTGGAGTAGTCGTCGTCATCGTCATCCTCGTCATCCTCGTCATCGTCGTAGTCCTCGTCGCCGTAGTCGTAGGTGTCGACATCGGGATATCCAGCTGGCTGCGTTGTCTGCGGCAGGGGCGCAGGTGCAGTCTTTGGAGGTTCGCCCGGAAGCGGTGCGGCAGCGGTGGTGGGGGCGGTGTTGAAGGACATGTTGACGGTGGCCCAGGCGGGGCGAGGAAGGTTGATTGTGAGGATGTTGTGAAGTTCGGACGCTGCGGTGGTTGCGGGTGACTTGTGGCGGTGTTGATGGTCGTGACAGGTTGCGTTAGGGGGTTTGTGCAGCGGAGGTTCGGATGACGTTTTTTTTTGTGGTGGCGGTTGCGATTGTTGGTGGGGGGAGCTAAGGATTTGTTAAGCGAGTGGAGAAAAGTTGGAATTGAATACAAGTGATCAATCGACGGTCGTGGCAAAATAAGGTCTGGATGCCGTGGACGGCGTAGGGCGTGGATCTTAATTGCTTGACTTTATCTCCAGCGCTCTTCCTATAGCGGGGTATTAATCGCGGTTCTCAAAGGGCGCTTGTTGCGCGGGTGGGATAAAAAGACACACACACAACAGTGAAAAGGGCCGGCCAATGTTGTGTAGTTGTTGAGCCGCAGTAACTTTACAGCACGAGGGGAAGAAACATGCGTTTGATGGAACTCGATAGCGAAGAAGATATTTTACTACACTAAGCATGCCGGCCAGGATAGGCCTAAGGGTGCGAAGAAGCTACATTAAAGTATTCGCCAATGCACAAGCCATGGAATCATTCAAATCTTCAACAACAAGAACGTCGGCGGTGTGCTATGGTTTCCAATTCATAAACTATCGCTCGTTCGCCCTGCTAAATAACCTACATCCTGCATTCAGTAATTTAAACAATAGTTACCAAAGCTATTCCTCCCCTGGGATATTCCCGACTAATCCTTCCTCACATTTAAAGCCTCCCCAGATATTTCTTCACTCACTGCCAGGGCCCAACTCCCCTGATTGGCTTGACATTATCGCGAGAGCAAGCACCCAATGCATCTCTCAGGGCCCTCAATAAATATTCTCTCGTGCGGGTCGCGGCTACCCATCCCATAATCCGTTAAGGCTGCCTATGGATTCATTTAGGGCATTCTTAGCTGTGGCTTGCGTCTGGACCACGTGTCCCCCTGCCTCCCTAGATAGACAGCATTCAAGTACCGGAATAAATAATATACCTCCCGTGCACGTAGTACACCCGCCGAGGAGCGCCGATTTACACAGCATAGACCCATTACTATCGCACAAAGTCCCCGCTGTACTACGGCGTGGTCCTTCAATGGCCTGTTGCTCTCCACCGAGCTGCTCCCGTGGGCTTGGGATATGAATACCGCCGCGCCGAAATAATAAAGGATTCAACCTAGCGTTTCTGCGGGAGTAGAGAAGACTTCTATCATCCAACACTGATTCCAAACAGCAAAGCACGTAGGCTGTAATTAGATTCTGCTCGGTCCACACCGACAAACTACAAAAGCAGAAAACCCGACCAAAAGCTCCACATCTCCCAGAAGGTTCATGTGTCTCCGGGTAAAGCTGGTAAAATCGAGAGCCCTACAGTCGCTTTGTTGCGTCTGCCCTTCTCCGTGATCTGACCGGTAATGTTAGATATGGAAACCCATAACCTCTTAAGTGGAACATCCTCACCTAGATTATTCCTTCTATGCATTCTCTGCCAGTGCTAGTATCCGAGCCCCCTCTGTATAAGGCCATCTGCGTCTCCTCCCACAAGGCCGGGTTTTTTTCTTCCACCGCCGCCGCCGCCATGGGGAGCCTAAGAGGCCGTCATCACCGACTGGCTGGTTTGCCCTGGGGGCATGGCAAATTCCGTGTTGCGTCCATGTAGTCGGGTAGCCGTTACGATCGTAGATATGGGTTTCCTCTCCGCACCTGGTCTTGTGCTGATATCTGTCCTTTGCAATGGCGGAATAGCTGCTTATAGGTAGATGCGTGGTTTGAGGGAGTCCTCGGTGCTGCAGAACATCTCGGCGAATTAGAAGCGCAGTAGCTGTTGAGGGTAGTGAGTTGGTTGCTGCAGTCGATCCTTGACACGCTAGCCAGCAACGTGGCAGAGCCGCACGCCAACCCCAAACCTTCCTGAATCTGTCACACACGCAGCCGCCACAGACAGCACAAAACAGGAAAATCAATACATCTCCCTCTTGCACTCCACGGCGGGCTCAGATTCTCAAAAACCTTTGCTCTATGTGAGTCCCCTCCGGCGCCGTGGTCCGGGGACTTATCGTGGCGCGGTGTATTGCCGTCGTGGGCGGGAGCAGGCAGGGTGTTGGTTCTCCTTTTGGGGGGGCGATGGATGACTAACTCAGGGTATGTAGGTATATATTGGCGCAGTATTGCGGTGGGTGCATGTGGGGATGTAGCAAAACATGTGGTGTATAATTTGATGATCGACGGGTCCTATGGCGGGTTTCCTTGCTCGCGAGGATGTGTCTGGGTCTTGGTCTGGATCCATATAGTAGGGCAGCCGGTGCTTGAGACGGCGTCGTTGATTACCGGTAAGTGTTGAAAAGGTACTTAATTAGAGTAGTGGGGACAGGATTCCTACAGGTGACCTCGGCGTAGAACGAAAGAGGTGAGATCGCGGGAGTTACAAGCGCCCGAGGGATTGTGGGTAGGTTGATATCTGTGTGAAAGAAAAGTAAAATAGGTGAAAGAAAGGAAAATAGTGCTGTACAGAACGAGAACTACCAGC
Organism: Morchella sp. 2018-W30; assembly: GCA_024713625.1. NCBI lineage: Eukaryota > Fungi > Ascomycota > Pezizomycetes > Pezizales > Morchellaceae > Morchella > Morchella sp. 2018-W30. The sequence continues at coordinate 1,462,149 of JAMJEW010000008.1, read as the reverse complement.
CCACTAAGACGTTAAAAGCTTGTTTTGTTATTTTATGCGCATTTTTCTCTCGCGCTTTACTGCTGGGTGTGCGTGTTGCGTTCTACATCGACTTGTGTCCCAAATCCTCCTATGGAGTCGATTGTTCTCTTGCAACTCTAGCGCTGGAAGCTGTACCATCGAACCACCAGGTCAGGGCGATGAAGAATGGGGGTATAGGGTACGGGCGGGGGTAAATATATTTATTTATTGTCTCAAGGTGGGGGATCTGCCCGGCGGTCCTGGGCTGAGCAGATTTGAGTTTTGTTTTCCCATTACTTGTTTCTTTCCGATTGTCGATGGGATGGGTGGTGAGTGATAATTGGTGATCCGGCCTGTGTGTCAACGCACTGATTTTTTTTTTGTGCTCCCTGTTTCTTTTTTCCGCGGCATACCGCTGTATAGACTTAAAAGCAGTACATCTCGAGAAATACCCTAGCTGGTTTAGACCTGAGAAAGTACAAATTTGGGTACTATTTTACGAACGAGATGATCAATTTTGATAACATCTATTATTACAGAAGAGAAGAGAAAATTAGAAAACCATACAAGCGGTGATAGAGTCACCGCAAACTCCCTACACTTTTTCCGCCACCATAGACAAAGCCAGCACAAAGCCCACAATGACCACCGCCATACCGCCCATCACCCCCGCCTTCTTCCACTGCCCTCGCCTATTCGCACCCGACCCTAACATCACAGCACTTCGTGCCCGGCTCCCTCCACCTCCCGCAGACAGAGCACTTGATCATCCCCTTCTGCCTAGCCATCATCGCCTTGCGCTGCTCCTCGACCTTCTTGACATCGCTGAAGATAGTGGGGTTATTGACGAATGTGTCGTGGCGGATGCGCTCGCGCTGGAGGTACTCGTACTGGCGTGCGCGCTGGTCTGGAGTGAGCTCTGCGCCTTCGGGGTATAGCGGGGCGGGGTGGAAGCAGTCTCCAGCGATACCACCAGTCGGCGCTGCATGGGCGAGGTTGACGTCGCCGGTGCCGCTGTCAATAGGCAGTAGGGGAAGAGAGGCGTGGCCGTTTCTAGAACCGGTGCTAGATGCGGTGGGCTTAGAAGCTGGCCTTGGAGGACTGAATGGGACGTTGTAGCTCATGCGGTTGCGGAAGGCGTAGTGCCCAAAGCGGGTGTCACTGCTTGTTTCGCCGTGGTCGGAATCGCTGTCCTCGGAGCTCTCCATGGTACCGTCGGCCTTCATGGCCCTCGCGCCTTGGATAGCCGGTTGACTGCCAAGGTTGGATGGTCGTTCGCCGCGGGTGATTCCCCTGACCGGCTGCGTCCCCATGATGGGGCATCTCTCGTCCATGGCCGATGGCTTTGGAGATATGAGGGTACGGTGACTAACTGTTGTAGCTTCGCCTTTGGGGGCGGGATCTTGCTGTCCGGAGGCCGCGTGAAGCGAAACACTGTTTGCTTTCGGTTCGGCTGCGAGTTTGTCCGAAGACATCGGGGCGGATCCTTTGCTATCGTGGTTCTTCTTCCTGCGACCGCCCTTTGCGGCTGCGGCAACCCTTCCGGCCTCGGCCTGGGCTGAAGCAATCAGTTTTTCCTTGTCTATCTGCTTCATGGCTGCGGCGGTACGGAGTTCGGCCTTAACTCTATCCTGTATGATCGAGAGCGCAGGCCGAGCGGCCCAGTCATAAGCGGCGGAGAGAGGGTCGGTATGTTGCGGCAAATCTGTGGCGTACCCACTTTGGTCACCTTCAGCTGAGGGTTCATGGGAGCTACGAGAAGAGCCGGATCTGTTGTGTAGGCGCTATAAAAGAGTCAGACAACTCCCAGAAGCCAATAACAAATGTACACACCTCCTTCCTGTACCCTGACAACATCTCCTCCTCGGTGTCATATACGCCAGTAGTGTGCGTCTCCTGTAAGCACGAATGTCAGTAATTGTGTGTGAATGACACTAGTAGTTTCAAACTCACACGCAGAGAGATTTCCCTGTACTGCGACATCCTACCCGGCGTGGGAGGAGACGGTGGTGACAGAGGTGTCTCGGGTTGGGGAGTGAGTTTGGATGTCTTCCTGATGACCAGGGGTGCTGGTATGTAGGATTGGGGAGCAGGATTGGATTTCTTTCTGATGACCAGGGGTGCTGGTATCTCGGATTGGGGATTGGGATTGGATGTCTTTCTGATAACGAGGGGTGCTGGTATTTTTGTTGGACTCTTGTTCTAAACAACACGTTAGCGTATATTCTTCGCAGCATACTTGGAGTGTGGTCTGGTGCGAGAGGGACTAACATCCATGAAATCCGATATACTCGTGATCTTATAACCCCGATTCCCGTTAGGACGAATTGATCGTTGCTGGAGAAAGATTAGTCAAGCGAGCGGGGACGAGTGACGGGCGAGGGAGTTCGTACAGGGGCAATGGTAAATTGAAGATACGGCCTGGATAGCCTATTCGATTGAGTCGGAGATCTTTGGGCCTGGTTCCCAGCGGAGGGATCGGGGCTGGGGGGGCGGGGATCCTGCGGGTCTGTGGGCATTTTTTTTCAGCTCCTGTTGGTGTTTGTCTGGGGTTGAGTTTTTTTGGGGGGGTACCAACCTGTTTTAGTTCTTTTATGGGTGTTTCGATTCTCTCGTCCGTTAGGTGTGAATGAACGCGGGGAGCAATCGAGAAAGAACGTAAAGAACGATAGTTTACACACCAATTGTGTATCTGATCTTTGTGGGGCTTGGCTAAGCGTTCATTTTTGTTTTCTTCCTGCTCTCCCCTTGCCCCAAATCTAACCTCTTGGCGCGTACTGCGGACCTACGCAAAAAATAAATCTGTCACCTTTTGCCCCGAATTGGAGGGGCGTTACTTTCTGGGCTGTATGGCGGAACTGATATGGCCTGGCTGTGCTCTGACATGGCGCCGGCTCGCGGAATAGGAGGTCTTGACCCGTCCGCATATTAACTACCATGCTTTAAACGATCGAGTGATACCTCATGTTTCAGGAACGGTTTTTTTTGTTTACTTCGTTAATCACATCCAGCCTTTAGGCTATGGTGATGACTCTCTCCCCTCTAGAGTGGGCCTGCTTTCCTCCCCTCCCCCCTCACCCTGCCAAAAATAAAAAACACAAAATAAAACTTTCAGGAACATTTCCGGAAGTTATAAAAAGGGTAAAGGTGGATTCATTTAGGCACTAAGGCACCAGAATAGAGGTCCTGATATTCTCGCTCTACTCGATGAATCAGGCTCTGTTTTGCTCCGCGGGGGAAAATCAGAAAACGAATCAAAGACTCATGAACAGATGCCTTCCCCATAACTATACATTACTACATATATATTACCCACCGAATCTCCTAGGTTGGATTTTGATTCATAACCAGCTCGTTTCCCTGCGCTGCTAGAGTCAATAAAGGTGAAGATTATATACCATCTAATAGTACCTAAGGGTCGTCATACGTACTTTACAAGATGACAGGCTAGAATACTGTTCGCGCGATTCGTACTTGACGTCAGACATGGGCAACGGATATCGTTCAAGACTACGATTATCATACCATGGAATGAGAGCGTTTTTCGTGGGATTCAAAAGGTTGTAATTACGTCCCCTGCATTAGTGCAGGTACTCAAGTCCCTACCAAGTGTCATCAACAAAATGTGGCAAGATGTGCCTACTAGCTCTCTACTGTCATCGACTGGATCTACAAGTAAGCAGGTAGGCTGACTGCCTCTGTGACGGTCTGACTGGTCACTCTGGATGTTTATTGGCTTCATCTTTTCACCGGTCACATTGTTCAAGAAACTAGATTGGGACTAAAAAGTTAAATTATTAGGTACATTTGGTAACCAAATGTACCTTGAAAGACGGGGGACAGTTACTATAGAACCATCCCCCTCTCCCGGGCCCAGAGCACTATCCAGTACTCTGAACCTGGGGTTGCCACGGCCCGCATTCCTTGTCCCGACCTGGTCTTCCCCGGGGGTCCTGTCCCCGCGAGAGACACCAAGGCCCTGCTGCTATGGGCGCTCGGAAACGTCTCCGGCCCCACTGAATTCGGGGAGGATAGCCTTTTGATCGTTAGTATGTATATTAACTAGTTCAGGAGCCCGGAGACATACGGTGCGGTTCGAGGTCTGAACAACCTCTGCCTGCTGGGAGAGATACCGCTATCACCGATGATTAGCTGATGCCTTTAGATATTTTCCGGAATACATACCTGGGTATTCTCGGAAACCCGAACAGCAGCGTTAGGGAGGACCCGCATGCTCTGCACCTCGGCGACACTCCCTGCTGGAACGTCCCGTTGGTGGACAACCTTCTGTTACAGTATTAGATGAGATCTCCAGTTCATAAAGGAAGTCCAAATACGTGCGTAGGCTATCCTGGCGTCGCCCAACCTGATGAAGGGTACTGAACTCCCTTCGTCGGTTTCTTTAGCAGTGCGTGTATTGCACTGCGAGGAAACATCTATGCGCGACGAAGGGGGCGGTCCAAGCTTCGGTTACGTTAGCTAATTGGTACAGTCAACTAAGATTAGTGGATACAAACCTGCGCGTCCGAACCCCTAAGTTCGAGCCCGGTCCAGCCGCCCGGCGAAAGGGGATCATCCCTGCTGCCCGGTATCGCGGTGATGATTTGCCCGTCCAGGCATTTTGCCTCACGATTGCTCATATATGGAGAGGTCTTATTGCGGGGGGCAGCTGCTGTACGAGGGCTGTTTGTGGTGTTGCCAGCGGACAGGTCGGAGCGGGTTCCATTCGGAGGTGAAGTAGGGATCCCTTTAGTTCTTTGTTGCTGGTTCATCGAGGTTGTGGAATCGGGTGACGGATCGTTATGGTTTTCTTGCTGACCGTGGGCTGGGGTGGAAAGATCCTTCCTTTCGTTCATATCCACGTCGTCCTGGTCCCTTTGGGAATTTCTGGACCCGGTATTGGTAGGCTATTCATACCCTATTAGCAGGAAATACTTTTATCCAATCACGAATAGACATACCACTCTCTCATGCATGGGCGGATTCACACCATACATTGCGCCAGGATACTTGTAAACAGCACTTCTGGAAGCCTCATAAGAAACCCTATTACCAAGTGGAATGTATCGTTGTGACACTGTCTTAAAATTGTACTAAACATACATTTATCAACATAGAAACACTAATTTGTGTTTTCCGACACACTCACTACTTGAGGCATATCTACAGAACCAACTTCATTCATATGGCCCTCTTGATCCCCACTCTTCCTATCCTGACCATCTCCGCGATTTTCTCCCTCACCTTCCTTAGACTCATTACAAACGTCAGGCGTCTAATAGCGTTTAGTATAGGCATATCTTACTCAAGGTACTGGAGATCTACTTACGCTTGGGGTGAGTAGTTCAGTTGACATTTCCTTACTCATTTCCTCAGGACCAACCTTTGACGTCAATTTTCCCGGACGGCGTTTATCTGCTGTGCGGGCGAGCGGATTCCATTTTCGATACATTTCGGGCTAACATGCTGGCGTTAGGTCATTCCTCCGATAAGAATAGGGTTAGGAAGCTTACATTTTCCATTGGCGAAGGACGATGTGGCTTTTTGGTGGGTGCTGACGCGGTCTGGATAACTGCACGTGGTTTAACTCTTTCTTCATCTGACTCCTCATCCTCATCCGTCGGGGTAGCGCTTCTCTCAGGCTTCAACTGCTTCAATGTTATAAGCAAATGATATCAGAAACGGAAAGCATATCAGCACATACTGTATCTTCATCAACAACTGGTGGGCGACTGCAATTGTTATTCGCCTCTGTCATGGGAAGGGATTCGCCTTGTAGCATCAAACAGCTGGTAGCTGGGTCTTGGGGAGCTTCGTCCGCCCTGGTGGATGGGTCGCTATTATCAACTGGTGTGGGCGGCTCCGCAACGTTTTCTCTCGACATAGCTGGATATGCGCCATTCGTAGACGGCGGACAAATAAACTCCAATTGCTTCCTATAATTACCGTTCCTGGACGCGTTCGATGATAGGACGGGAATAAAATCGTGCTGCGACATCTTTGGCGATACTCGATAGTGTTTCAGAAGAGTTTAAAAGGCGACAGGAGCACGAGGAAACGAGGCGAAAATCCGGACCCAAACAAGATATGCACAGCCCTGCTGGTACCAGCAGGTCCTCTCTTGATATACTATACTCTACTTGCGGTGGTTGATGATGCTTGTGATAGGAGTGTCCAGATGTGGGGATGGTGATGAAGTGGTTAGAGACTTTGGGGGGGAACATTATAGCAAGAATCTTACCTCTGGGGGGTGCAGACTCGAATGCGCCTGCTTGTGCTGCGCATTACAGGATGGGGTACTACTCGATGCGGTCAGGGGTCCTTCTCGCGGCGGTGACGCAAGATTGGTATGGCACAATACGATGGACTTATTTTGGAATAAGCAGAGAAACTCTGAACTAAAGGAATGTAGGGAATGTGATCAATACATCTTTCATGAAAGGTTCCTAGAATACACGTTGAATCCAAGTACTATGATAGGATTGAGTCGCGCGTCGACCCAACCCGGGGCTAATGATCGAATGAAACAAGAAAGAAAAAAAAGAAAAAGAAAAAAAAACCAACTCGGAGTGAGGCAAGCGAGTGATACCCCATGACGCCGCCCGCGGGAGCAGAAAAGATGAACCGGGGCTGCAGGTAGAAATGGCAGCAGAAAGCTGCAATCGCAGACTGGGGGGCCTATATACTTACCAATGCATGAGAGCCCCGGCTCCAATAGCTCTCGCAGACCCCCCGGGCGGGAGCACTTGCATCCGAGTTGATGGGGTATATTTTCCGAACCAATTTGTAATCCTAGAAGAATTAGAAACGTACTTGGGGCTAAAGGGTAAAGAAGTGAGGGAAAGTAGTGCTGTAACGTATTTCACCAAGAAAGCGATCGTCACCGGTAAAGCAACCGAAGCCCACAAGGGCATCAAAAGAAACCACGAAGTCAGAGGCGTGAGGGAGCTCAGTATTTTTTTTCTGGATGCTGGAGTTACATGTATATAATGAAATAAACAAAGTCAATAAAGCTTACACTCCAAAACCAAGTCAAAGCCCTCTCTAAAGCAACACCAGGCTCACTAGATAGAGGTAAAGCATGTCGAAAGTAGTTGGGGGACATCTAGGTAACACTTCTGGCTACCTTTTTCTGTAATTGTATACTAAGTCAATTTTCTTCAGCAACTTTAGATCTCGCTGTCACCTTGATTTCTTTCTCGGTGACGATCGATTTCCCGGTGTAATACGTTACCTCTGCGAAGGATGGTTATTTTTTCTTGCGCAAGTTACAAGTCCGTACCAGCTTTCTTTGTGAATGTTTTTGACGTGTAATATAGGTCGTCGATAGTTGTGTTGCTTCTCTTTCTCTTCCTTTTTGCCCGTTGCAGCACTGTCTCTGACGGATGCACCACACGCACTTCGTGTACCAAGAAGATCTGAAACCCAACCTCACTCGACCGTTGCTCAACAAAATGGAACTTGAAAGCTTATATCCACCTATGCAACCTTCAGAACTTGGGTAAAAGCTTGGCAACGCCCCCCGCCGCTAGGACACCTGTGAATCCTGGACCTCTACCACCACAAATCACATTACTACCCCAACAACCATCGAGCAGCGGTAGAACATTCCTTACCGCACATCTATGCCCCCCAACGGTAGCATTTGGTAGGGGTGTTACGCGAAGAATGTGTAGCTATGGGCCTTAGGGCTCGCTACAACACTTCCCACACGATCACACATAGAGTCCTTCCACAAAACACCACCCACAACCGTCCCTGGACAGTCTTGCACAGCCGCAGGAGCACCACCTCTCCGGAGTCCCGCCGCGCTCTCTCCCCATAACCTTTTTACTACCTTCCATCCGCGTCAACCCCAGCACACCGCAAAGCGTAGCTCTCGCTACAGCGACAGACACACACGTGCAGAGGAGACCATATATTACGAAACCGCACCCACCACGCTTCCTAAGATGAGGTCAGTCGTCCGAGGGTGGTGTCTATCTGTAGAGGGATGCTGGAGCATGCGAGGGGTTACCCCTGCAAGACCAGCAGAAATCTTACAGAGGGACTTTAGCCTCATGCATGATTGACCTCCTGACGAAGAGGAGTGCGGTGTAGTATGATATCTCTGGGACAGAGGCTCTACGGCAATATGTTTTAATGGTATGTCGGCTCGCAGAGGGAGGATTCCCTTTGCTAAACCTCCCATCCCATACCTAGAGCTACTCAGAAATACTAATATTCTCAATACTAAGCAGCAATCGCCCCGGCAGAGACATTGGGAAACCGAGACAGAGCGTACGCTCGTGCTCTCGTGGCCATAGCCCTCACTCATATTCACATCATCTTTCCCATTGGCTTTCTAAGCTCGGCGGTTCTTTCTCCAATACAAATCTACATGTCGGGAATTCCCGAGGAAAATATGCGCCTTCGACCCCCCTACCAGGCATCAGGATGTGCCTGGTAGCCAAAGGTACGTTCAACAGAAGCTGCGCTACGCGAGCTGTTCCGCAAGTACTAACAAGTTCATATAGTATCTCGTAACTTTCCTCGGCCCTCATTCTCTTTTATAATCCTCAACCTTTGCACATCACGGGTGCAGATGAAAGCCCGCTTCCTCTGCTTGCACCTCCGCGATCCGTTCCGAAGATTCCAGGAATTTGGAGCGATAACACCTTGCATAGCTTCTCGCCCTCGAAAGCAGATAATGTCGGTACCTACAAGAAGGTGGGGATACAGAGCTTAGAGCCAGTCTCTCGGGCTCCTCGGTGTGTGGACGAACTACTACGGCAGGCAGAAAGAGGGGGATGGGAGCCGCACAGCCCAATAATCCCCCCACAAAAACCTCGGGAAGTACATCTGAGAGCTTATTCATATGAGCTACTTAGCATTTAGCATCCGCAGTCACAACACCCCATCGACCCTGCGATCGTTTCTAAATAGTTCTATCCATTGAGTTGGGGAGGAAAGTCTGCTAATCTTTGAACAATTCTTGGGTCTAGGGCTTTATTTCGAGAAAACCTTACCCAACAAGATATCAAGGGATATAAAACACATGAACACCGGTCTGCACGTTTGTTGCCCGGCTCGGCGGTTGGCACGGATATCATCTTTCGGCGAGGATCCTTGGGACCCGGAGTACGAAGCTTGCTCTGGGGACTAGTTTCTTACCTACATCTAGGCTCATTTTCACATTGGTGGGGTACCTTATACGGTTGGCTGTTAGTGTAATGGATGCACGTATGACGCACTGGGAGGTGCCACAGGAGGGGGAGTCTATTCCCAGCGGTGGGTATCTCATTATCCATGTTTCGGCCGGCCAAGCAGTGACATCCACAGTGCAGAATGGGTTGGCATGAGTTATCCTCACCGTGGTTTCCTCTACCCAATACTACACACATAGCTAAGATATTCGCCCCAAAATACTACCCCACTATCATTCTCTCCAGGATTCTGACCTAATACGATTAATAAGATGCATGTGAAGGAGGGGACGTGAAAGCGGGGGCACAACCCGCAAAATCTAGTCCTCCACTCATCTGCATAGCCAGGGGGTATACACTGGGAAATCACTTTTTTAAAACCGACAAGTGAATAAAGAGCTAGCCCCCTTCATCGGGTTATGTGGGACTGTACGACGGAATAACCGGTCTAATATTTGGGACAAGGTTAATTCAACTACGCGAGATACCCGCGTTTCGCATTTGCGCACTCCTTTGGAAGGGTTTACCTCTGGAATGCTTTTCCTCGAAGCCTGGTCCATGAAGTAGTAATACACTTGTTTGTCAGGGACGGGCAATAGGCAAAGAGATTGAATTGGCGGTGTCGTCTGTTTTGCAAGGGATCTGGCAAAAAACCCACCACTCCCCCTTACCAGCGGCTCTAGCTAGCTTAGGCACACTTTTAGAGCAAGGTAGGGAGTTTGTGTTGAACCTAGTGGCATTTTACAAAGATTCTTCTAGGCTCGCACATTAGTTCGTGCGTTTGCAAATGAAAATAGATCAACCAGCAAGGAAAATAGTACCAAAAAGGGGATGTAATAGATACCACAGCAGTATCGTGAAAAACCTCTTAATTAAATTTGAATTTCGGTCATTATATCATAGCGATTCTGTAGCAATACTTGAGTGTCATGGTATTCAGGCAGATAAGGTACTAAATACTCTCGCTTTTTTGGTACTGTATCCAGTAGCTTGTTGTCCATGATATGTCCTCTAGGTATGTTTCTCCGCTTTTCTCTTTAGGTACTTTGTCCGGTTCGTGTGGTTTTACTATATGCCATGCAGAGCCGCAATTAGGGGAAGGGGACACGCGAGGTCAGGCGACAGCCCAAAAAACTTTTTTTCTCCAGCAAGAACCCCCACCTAATGTGTACTAAACCAACTCCTCACCAAACCACTGCATTTCAACCACCAATACCCTCTACTACCGGGGTAACACTTCGAAAACATTCCCGGAGTCTAGTCTAGCGTCCACCAGCAGAGCGTAACGGATCTACCCCAATCGACCCCGCCGCCCTCCCACTTACATTGCGTTGTTCGTGTCCCCCAACCGCTGGGGAGAGGGTGGCGGTTCTCTTCTAAAAACAAGAGCCAAAAAGGTACCAAGGGGAAGCGACCAACAAGAAGGCCACACCGCCACCTGTTCCTCATCTTGTATGAGCACACATGTCAGAGACGTGAGATATTGCCGCCAGGGGCTTGAAATGCATGACCCAGTTTCGAAACTACAACGGTGGGAAGAGGCTAGTCCAAAAGGTGAGTTAGGAAACGAGGTCCCGCTGTGTGTTTCTCAAAGCTATACTAACCAATCACTGAAGGCTAGCATCCTGTGACACTCGAAAGGTCTGCGTCATGTCTGGGGAGCGGCTGGATCCGTGCGTCGTGTAGAACTGTCTTGACACCTTATAGTGTGCTCTGTGGGGCGTGTAATAAGAGTCCAGGACTGGTCTACATGAGGCAGCGGATCCGGCCCATGGATGTCAAAACTATCCCAGTTGAGGGGGGTCAACCAAACTCACCCGCACCTTTTGACCCCACACGGTATGTTGTCCACACATTTGGTATACTACATCCAAGAACCCCACTACATAAGTCGATCCTGCCAACCTTCACCTTCACGTGGCATATATTCTCACAGCCTGCTGACACCAGCCCAGAAGACGGCAATGCATCCCTTTCTTTCAATCGGCCGTTGACAGAGCAAACCCCCCCCTGCATCGACGGAGGGTTGTGTCCTCCTTTTTTAGGGATTTAGTGTGTGCTGGGAAAGGAGGTTAATAGATGCATAGCATAGCCCGTGTAGCTAGCTAACGTAGTCACCGCCATGTGAGCGGCAGTAGCCTATAGGCTTAAAACGTATTATTTGTCAAAAACATAAACTGATTACTGTACTAACCTCATAGCATACATACCAATAGCACATATTACACCACCCACCGGTACACTCTCGATCTGCGACATCGTTCGGGTCTCATAGATGAAGTTCCCCAATACCTTTCGCATAGCACACGAAGGCAAACTACTTTGAAGGCCTCAATATCAATATGAACGCAAAACCTGTGTTTCAGCATCGCATCCAACAACCGAGTTATATCAGACAAGCTAACCCCCCCTCCCCCGCAGGCACCTAGACCGCATCGAGAGTTGGGTAAACGTGTATGGTATGTGACATATCATAACGTATGACTACGCGTTCCGCGGGGAATATTTAGACGATTATGGACCATATTAGGATTTACGTAGACATACGGATGTACCACGGGCAGAAATAGATGCCTTTTTATTCCATACTGTGCCTGCATATCTGATCATGTCGTGGTCGTTGGCCTTTTCATTTCTCAAATACCATTGAACCAGGTGAGAGAGTGATATCATATGATTTCAATATCTATTAACACATGCCAAGGTCTGTTGCGACCAAAAAGAGAAGAGGTATGGTACTAGGAAAAATACCACAATGATTAGTAAATATCCCACTCTCTACCTCTTGGGCTCTGGTCATCCGGTCACCGAAACGTTAGCTAGCTATATAGAAATAAATGCTTGCTAAGCTCCGGCCACTGTCGACCGACCATCGGGACTGAAAATTAATTGTACTTTTCCCTGTCTTGATTGCCTGCCCTTAAGGTTGATCACTATGGATGGAACAACCGAGAGTGGGGATTAGGTTATCATAAGGAATTGTGGGGGATAAGGTATAAACCATCACTATCCCATGCCTGGGACAAGCCAACTCACGAAACCTTGGTTTATTCAGCGGGGCGGATTGGAAAAAGAAAGAAATAAATTGTCGAAGAGCGACAACGAGGAGATGCCTGTCTAGCGAATGATGGGGCTCGATACAATGAGTGCGCCACACTGGCGGCCAGCGTCGAGGAAGTAGACCGTGTTGTTTTTAATTTTCCTTACTCATTTTCAATTTTACTTTCTTTTTTATCTACTAGGGAAGTGGCGCCACGCCCGGGGAAGAGGGGGGGGGGGGCGACCGCTATAGCCTATGGGTTTTATGCATGTACGTATGAAGTATAGGTAAACCAATAAATAATTCCATATATTCAAATCTTATAGGGCAGCACCGTCGAGTGATAGGGTGCCACTCGAATGCTTTAGACCCTCGGTGGAGTATCTGCCATACATGGTGAAATAAATTTTGTACTTGGAAGCTGGGCGACGATAGAATGGAGGAGTTTGAGAGAGAAGGTACCAGAAGATCTGTAAGCTGGTAAAAAAACCTTTCCCACCGATCCAAACTGATTGTACCGGACGAATAAGGACGTTCGACAATTAGAGATACCTAGTTCAGCAAGTCGAGCGTATTCCTTAAGGTGGGAAATTATCTTCCTATAGCAATCACCGCACCTCTCTTGTCTCGGTAAAATTCAATAATCGGTGATGAACGGCAGCCGAGTGGCGGATGATGCTTTACACACTCCTTTATTTTTTTAAGTCCGTAACTCGAAACACATTATGACTCTCGGTAGAGCATCTCAAGTGCTTATCTGAGTCTCCTTATCAGCTCCTTCCAAAGTCATAGTTGACTTCATGTGACCAGGTAGCAATAGAGTAGTCGACACAAACTAATACTCGTTCACCCAACGCCGGATGAGTGGCCACAAAGCTCAAAGGGGCACCTGTGGCCCAGAAACCCTTATAAGACAAAAGGGGGGCAGCTCTAAACGATGATTCTTGGTTTGGAATACCTAAATAGCTCATTAGTGTCTTCATTGTCAACATGTTGGCTTTGATCGTAGCATGGCGGGAGGCAGTGCAAGGGGGTTCTAACATAAGTGATGTTTATTTTGCTTAGCATTTGTTTGTTATTTAAGGCTTGAAGGAAAAAAGTCGTAATAAGGCCTGTTCTGGTATTTTGTCGTTATTTGTAGCTAGATATTTCCTGATCCTTGCCATCTGCACTGATGGCGGTCCCTATAGTGACGCTGATATTGTCTTTGCTTCTTCGAGTTATGGTACTCTTTCTTGTGAGGTTCCTTGCAGCTGGATGCTTCCTTTTTTGTTTCTCAAGTTGCGGCCGCAATTGGGCCGCTGACATCACTTTACCGGCACGCTGCCAGTTGATTGAGTTCGTCTAGCGCTACTTCCAACGGCTTTCTGTAATAAAAATAAATGCCAAATAATCTTGTTCTTGCTACCCCGTGTTGTCATATTGGATGCGTGCAGTAACCGTGGTTCGTGTACGTAGGGTCTGGAGGATGGGTGGTGAAGCCTTTTTATCGAATACTCCTGTTTCTTCCTTTTCTACCATAGGGCATGCTGGGAACTAGATGACAAGTAGCTCCGCAGGAAAAGACGAGGTGACGGCTGCACTTACAGGATCAGAGCAGCTCTCTAATTGTTTGCCAACCGCACTAGTGGATGCATCTACTGCGCATAGACAGAACGGGCCTCAGTGCATACTACGAGATATGGAAGTGCAGTGTTTTCCATTGCTCCATGGCCTGATCGTGGATTGATATATGAGAAACATTAGTGGAAGGGTCCAGCGTCCCCTGAGAAGAGGTAATAGAGAACTGACAGTGGGTGCTCCTATGGTCATACCCTGGAGAGATCCATTGCTTCCTCGAGTAACACACGCACCTGATAGGGGTACTATGTTGTGTCCACCGTTGCAGACCTCCCAAGACCGATCTGAATGGACCCCCAGATAGCGAGCAGCGAAGAGGTTACACATGTGGCAGCACCAAGGAAGGGTTAGAGACGAGCGGAGTACGCATTGAAACGTGTAAGTACCTTCAATACCGGCGGGCTCATGATGACTGGTCGCTGGGGTGAATTCCTCAGTGTAAAGGAGCTCTAACTTCCGAAACTGGTCTCTCGCTGCCCCCGAGAGACTGCTCATTAGGTGTGCTGACGGTAGTATCCTATTAGGTGCTCGAGGAATATTTTCATTCGTCGGCAGCTGTGGTTCTTTGTGTGGTGGGGGGGGGTAAATTTGAGGCTCCTTCAAGTGTCTGTGGTTGTGAGGTGTGATGATTCAAGCTTCATCTTGGCCCGCAACGCTCGTTACTACAATGCCCATGCATAGATGCCTGCCACAGCAGAGAATCACAACAAACTATACCCACCGTACCGTTAATCTCCCTTCATCACCAGGATTTTTTTTTCTCATGGCATAGGGGGGCCTTGCACCTGTGGCCATTGGCTCTATCACCACTTGTTTTTACCCCTTTGATATCAGTTATACGTACCTGATCAGAAGTGGTGAAAAGCGGTAGATAATAGGGGTATAAGTGATGTGTCTTTTGGCTCTTATTTTCGGTGGGGCTTCTGGGGGCTGAGAATGAGAGAGAGCCGAGAGCACCCAAAGGATTTAGCCTTTATTTATCACATTTCCGGTTTGAGGAGGCCGACATTTGGAAACGCCGAGTATTTACAGGCAACACGGAAAACAGCACAAAGTAAAAACGTTTGAGCTCCTGTAAATTAACATCAAACATAAAAGCACCCAACCGCACGTAGGCCCTCATCGAATACCTTTTTCAAGGCTTTGAAAGGTGCCTAATAGATTGTTGATGTTGCCATAACATGTGAATACTTGATTTGTTAGAAAGTAGCATAGACACTCACGAATCGTACCGGGATCCAGGGCAACAACGCCTAGGGTTGGCGGTGGTTCTATTACAAAGGCCTGTTAGTACACTCCATTTTAGGGTTTGTCTGACGGCTTAGAGGGTATCAGAGCGTTATATCGTATCTACATGTATGATTCCTATATGCTAGGTATTTCACATTGGCATACCAATTAAGTATCTTCTGCTTTTATTATACCAGCTGGTGACTAGGAAACGAAGGGACTTATGTCTCGGGCGCTGCAATAACCAGTGACATACATAGATAAACCGTCTCCTGGCATTCTAGTACAATTTAGGTCACCACACAATTCGGTATTGCTAAAAGAAAAACCCCTATTCCAAAAGGAATGATCTGAGACTACATGCACAGGATGCCAGTGAGGTACTCACTCTTTTGAAACCTGCGCCCCACGCCGAAGAAACACATAAGGGCCGGAGGAAAATCTAGTAATTATGCTGCCAATTACTACACTGCCTATCACAATACATCTCCTTCTAGATCTCGGCGGTGTAAGGCGAATTGCCTCTCTAGCAGGGTAGATGTTAGCATAATTCTCTTGTCCTAAGATGATTGCAAATTCGGAGGTTCATTGTACATTTGTGCATGTGTTTAAAGAAAACTCAACATTTCAATGTCGTGCATTACGCCATTCCTGGTCTGGTATAGCGGGATATAGTTAGCCCGAACACTGGCTACTGACGGCACAACCTCAAAGCCTAGCGACACTATGCCACATATTCCCACATATTCTCTGTCATTTTCAGTTCCTTTTTTTTCTTTGTCTAAGCGAGTGCAGAACGCCTGTCGAATCAGGGACCAGGCCGGTATAACAAGGCGACCGAATCTTTATCCAGCAAATAGGAAAATGCTAGGTCAGACTTAAACAAAGCTATCATAGTGAGACAAGCTTCAAGACACCTTGTCAGGAGATTAGCGAGAACTCCGGGTCGATTAGCGGAGCTCCCAGCTCACCTATGAGGGATAACATCTAGGAAGCTACGAGAGAGAGAGTTATAAGTGGCGCTTCCAGGAGACTATTGGCAACATCTTGAATACCGCTCTGTCGGTCCTCGGTAGCTATACCACATAACCCCCTACTAGATCTCGTAGTATGCGCGAGTTGAAGACCCCCAGGCCCACTCTCCAACCAGACCCAGAAGACAGATACCAAAACCATTTCTTTAACACAAAGGGTTTTGACACCATTATTTACTAAAAACGAAAGGAAAAAAGACGTTTTTATTGTACAAACTAGCGAAACCACCTTTCATTAGCGACCTCCTCCCACCGTGCACGCATCAGTCAATGGCAGCAGTCGAGGTTCAAGTAGAGAGCGCTTAGAAGGAGAAGATTTGGCTCCACCTTCCTCCCACTCTAACCTTTTTCCTTAGGTCGTGGTGACCACAGTCGCACAGCCAGCGGCTACCTTCGCAGGGAAGCTTAAGGTTGACACACTTCGTCGCTGTCCAGAACTGCGGGTATTCCCTAAAAAGCCTTTCACGCTCTGCACTTGATGTGTACATGAGACCACACAGGAGACGACTGACCAGGCCACCGGCCCCCATCCAGAAGATTGGGCTTTCGTCGAGCCAACCAGGAGGGATGGAGATCCTGTCGTTCGCGGTGACTACGGGCGGTCTATATACTGCCTGAGCGTAGAGAAGGCCGGTATCCTCGAGCATTCTGACGGTTCTTTGAGTGTAGGCTGGGGTAAATATCCACCTATGCCTAACGGCGCTGCCAGAAACGGGAGCGCCAGGGGGCGGGAAGCCGGCGACAATCATTCTGGAGATCCGATTCCACGCAAGCGCATGGACCCTGTTGGTAACCTCAACAGCCTTGGCCACGTTCGTTAGGTCATTGAAGACCTTCGGATTGAAGTAAAGGACAGGGTGGTATCCCATGAAAAGACCGTTCCCACCAGGGTGGTAGTAGAGATGCGAGCTCCGCAAAGTTCCTTCGGCGAGCATTGTGCCAAATTTTCGGTCTTCATCTTCCAAGATTGTGGGTTTCATTCTGGTCGAATCTTTCCTGACGACCTGAACGATCACGCTCAGTTGACGGAAGAGGGGATGGCCTGGCGGGGGGGAGCTTACAGCAAGGTAAAGGATAATTCCGTTCTTCTTCCTTGGAATGATATTCTTCGTTTGAATAACCTGCAAATGTTAGACACGACCGCGAAGCAAGGCAATAGGACCGCAACGGAAGCCGGACGCGGAGGTTCACCCGTTAGGGGAGCGCCTGAGGGAGCTGCACGAGGTAAGGAATGAGGGGGGGGGGGGTTGGTTGGAAAATACTTACGATTCCAAAACTCAAAATATCACAGAACGAGACGCAACCTTATGGTCTGGTGGAGGATCTGCGTCGTTGGTGTTAGAACCCTAACGAGAGATTGGAGGATGGACCCACGGCCTCTCTATCTAGGGCAAACGAACCAAAACAATATAGCGCTACAAATACACGTGAGGTGATTTGATCCCTCTTCCAACCCTGCACAGAGTAATGGTCAATTATATTCATAGCAAGATACGGCTGGGTGGGTGACTTACAGTTGTATCTGACTTTTTCGCGGTGGGGGGTTTTGGTTATCGGGGAAGGAAGGGTAGAAGGAAGAGGTGGAGTTCTGCAGCAAGAAGTGGGGATCAGAGTGGGGTACCGTGAGTCTCTCTCTCCTCTCTCAGGTCGAGCGCTAGTCATGAATTGGGAGGCCTTTCTAGACCTAGAAAGTGGGGTGGTCTTGCCGCGGCAACCAAACGTTTTGGCTGTGTGTTGACATACTAGGACCGGACGACATGGAACCGACCACAGGTGAGCCCCCTACCAGCTCTAGTCAGGTTATATTCCTAACCTGCCTCTACGGCACCTGATACCTGCTTGGATGAGATTGAAGAGTTTGGTTTCCAGTTCAGTTTGGTCGTTGCTTGTCATAGCCGATCACTTGAACGAGGCAAATGTTTTCATTGATAGTGCTCTCGATTTATATACTTCTTGACATGATGAGACCACTGGTGTTTATTTCTCAGTCCCAGAATGCGGTGCAGTCCTACAACTCATTTACCTTTCTCCGTGTAGAGGTTTGTTGTACAGAATGGCCGCAGCAGTTACAACACCAAGTGCAGACTGGGTCAGAGGACCTCGGGTAGAACGATTACCCCTTGCGAAAGATTATACTCGCCCACCGCGATACAGGACGGCATTCCGCCTTTCTCAATAGTTCCAAATGCCGCTGCTATATATCTATGTAGAACACGCAATGAAGGTAGAATCTGCTTTAGACCCTAAATTTCATTTTTCTAAGAGGTGTTGAGATCATCATTTCACTTCATATATTCCGGGGGATTATACGTTGATTAGAATTAGCGCTGGGGCTCTCGCCCGTGGCATATGGTGCGTGTCGAGTGCTGCCGCAGCTACTGCCACCAGAGGGAGTTGTCATAGAGCCAGTAGGACACTCTTGAGCCATCTGACAAACTGAGTTTGATACCAACCAACCGTAGTGAATGCCCAATGGGTATTTTACCCACCAGTGAAATTGTTTATTCATCAAAAGTTAATATATGATATATATTATTTCTTCAGAATTTTGAGTCAATTGTATTATTTTATCAATATACTATCAGATACAGATGTTGCCTTCCAAATTTATCTTAAATTCGGGGGGTTCCGAAACATATTAACATAAGTTAGGGTACCCACTGGCAAACACTAACCAACCGGAGTAGCATGCGCAATGGGAGTTTGTCGTAATGAATTGTAGGTGTTTGTTAGTTACAGCGGAGTCTACGAATGTTATATGTCAAAGGAAGTTATGAGCTGGAGCTACAGTGCAATTGACAATCTATACCTATATATGGTACCCAAAGCTAAACCCCAACCTCAACTCCAGCGCCCCCTCTGCCCGTACCATTCACCTACTGGACTATGAGCAATATACCTCTTTCGATGCTCGCTATATCCACCCAATGACCGCTGAGGAAAATCACCATGCTGAGATTGTTATTAACCAATCTAACCAAGGATCCAAGCATCGAGATCATATTTAATATTCTCCGTATTCAATACTAGAGGAGCATTCGGCCGTGAAACTACGTCTTGTAACTGTACGGGACATTCCTACGGACACCTTCAATTCATGATGAGGTTACGTTGATTACTATCCACCACCAGATAACCCACCATACGCACGAGGGCCTTCCTTGCCCCTATTTGTCTTGACTACTCGGCTTTCAATGGGGTGACATATTACCTGTAGTGTAGTCCCTGTTATGGAGGCTCCCCCCCCCCCCAATACCAGCATAGTCCTTGGACCTTTTATTATGTTAGATCGGGGCGATTATCGTTTTCTCGGAACCAGTGAAGAACCCCCTTCACTAATATGTTGCTCTGTCATTTCGTGGTACCAGCTAGTGAGCGGGGAACTCCTCCTCTGTTCGCAGATTGGCCTGTGGAGTTACCAAATGTACCTGCTAAAGAGGTCGCTTTTTCTATCTTATCATACAAAGCCGCAACATATAACCGGTAATTTTGAACAGGAGCAGACCAATTCACCATTAAAATATATATGAGGTCTAACCTGATACCAGCAGCCCGAATCACCAGCACCCGCCCTCCGGCGGCAGGAGTAAAGCGCCACTACGCCAATGACAGGCCCGGTCGAGAAGGCCCAACAACAGCCCAGGACGCCGAACATCGCAGACCATACTGAAAAGCCGAGCTAAAAGGTCTGGAGGTCTGCATTGAACATGCATTGCCTTCAGTCTCCTGCGGGTGGTTTCCGGCATACCATCACCGCGTATTCGGGGCGGGTGGGTGCACCTGGGTGGACTCGGGGCTTGGAGGAGTTAGTAGACGATACAACTGGTATGAGAAGACATGACAGACCGAGGGTGAGAGGAAACAGGTATATGGTAGCTAAAGAAACGTATAGCCGGTGCGGTGACAGGATCAGCCCAGGCCAAGGTGGAGGAGACAATTACGGAAGCATTTGAAGGAAACGGGGTAAGGTAAACGGTGAACAGATGGCTCAGATCTCTAAACAATGGGATCGACAATTTTGGTATCAACTGTATGCAATAGTCACAAACCAATATCACAAAAGTATACAAACATGGTTCAAAAAAAGGTTTTATTCCAAAGAAGAAGTTATAATGCCTAGGAGAGTAAGCCAGAGATAGTGAAAGCATACGCTGCGAGGGTAAGGGTATCAGAGCAGATCTATGCTGCTCACCCCACACAGGGCGGGGGGTTCTTTTTCTCATCTTCTCGGCGGCGTGGTTGGCCGCAAGGGCCAAGAGCGGCCAAAACCCGACCGACTTGGCGAAGCCTCCCTTCTACACAAAACTGATTGCTTCCTCCCTCTTCTTTCTCTCTCCCAAGCGATCTCTCCTCGTTAGAGCAGGGTAGCACTTTTCTTTACGGGGGCTATTTCTTTCCACTCTTCGGAGTAAGGAAAAAGAGAACTGCCCATCCTTTGGGCACTCCGAGATGCTTCTGCATCTTGGGTTTATCCTTTGTCGTTGCGAGGCGACACTGGAGTTCTCCACCTCTCTCCCGCACTTGTGCGGGGTTTTATCCTTTGGTCCTGCCTGGCAGAACCATCGGAGGTCTCCATGTCTCGATGTGGCCCCTTGGGAGGGGGCCTGAGACGGTTTTTTTTTTAAAAAACCAGAGGAAAATCCTCGCCATCTTCTTTTTTTTTTGGGAAGATTTTTTTTTTCTTTTGGGAAAAAAAAAAGAACTCGAGGCGAGGGGGCTAAGGTCCCCTCAGTGCCACCAAACCCCCGAGCTTGTCTTGCTCTCTGCTTCTGGCTGCCCTCTGCCGAGCGCCCCTTTGGGGCTGCTGGCAGAGCTCCAGATAGCAGGAGCTAACATTTAAAAGGTCTTGCCCTTTTAAATTTTTTCAAGCTGCGGGGGCGAAGCTACGGTTGCAGTGGAATTTTCAGGGTTAGGGTTCGGCTATTATAGCCACTTTTGTATATATAGTTTCCTTTTGTAGTTAGAAGAAATAAAATATTTTAAATCGTTTAATTCTTTTTCAGTCTTTTTTTTTTTTCTTTCTTTATTTTTTTTTCTTTTCTTTTTAGTCTGCTTTCTCTTTTTTATATATATCCTACTAACTACCCAATGCGCACCATGTGTAGAAATACCTATGCTACTCTTCAAAGAACACATATATCCCCATCATCTACCCCTATATAATTGGGAAAGCTACATGTTCTCAAATGTCTAACAATAATCCCCGCACCCGTAGGCCGAGCCAACCCTTCCTTCTTAACTCTTCGAATTAATTATAAGCGCAACGATTAGAACACTCCCTAGCCCCCGGACGTACCAGGCATGCTTTAATTATTACAGTAGCGAAGACTAGAACCCCACTCGAGGGGCATACCTGCCTGGGCGGCGGCGAAAAGCCGGGTATCTCCCACCTCCTATGCGTCGCCCATGAGCCACTTATGAAAATGGAGCAATTAAGCCCCAAATAGCCCTCCGACTAGCAAGGTACTCTCACAAAATCTATGACAGCCCAAGGTCCAGGTTATTTTAAAATGATGGGCTCGGCGTTACCTAGGGTATTAACGGAGATGGATTAGAACCCCTAAGCCGATGACCGGATATACCAGAGATCCTCCCTCCGGTTCTTAGCCTTGGCCGGTTTCCTGAAATACTTCGAACATTGCCTTGGAGTTACCAAGCGGTGAGGAAACGACAGGGCTCAATGTTACGGGTGGGGGGCTTTTATCATTCCTACTACTTGAGGGAGAAGCATTGTTGCTGGTCTTGGGCAATGGCTCAATATTTCAATTTCAGGTCCTGAACCGCTTTTTGCGGTTTTGGTCGGGGATTATGGCACTTTGCAATACTGGGGCGGGCGCAGGCGTGGTGCCTGGCACTTGCAGGCCGGGAGTGACAGGGAGATAGGCTGGGAATCACAGTCAGGAGGACTCAAAGAACGCATTAATTGTGCCACGAGATGTCGAACTATTTTAGAGAAAATTTGACGGATGTTCCAGCCCACGCTCGCATCGAATATAAGAATTGGATACGCCTTATTCCGCGGTTCCCCAGCCAGCGGCGCTTTCAGTACAGAAATATCTTGTTTATATATTAGATGTATAGTATGGGATTATGAGATTCATGAGTGCTTTTAGAGAGCGAAACATTAGCATTTAGTTTCCTGGGAACGCGAATTATATCGGAGAGCTATTTCTTTATAGTCGTCGGCGCTGCCTCCCCGGTGTCAGAATATTGTGCATACCCCTTGCTCTCTCATCCTCCAGCATGCGCAGCAACCACCTTCGGTGCCCCCGCAGACCGGCCGATAGAGAGACACGCATATGGACATTTCTTTCTTCTATTGGAAATCAATCGCTGTCCCCGCAAATATTGACCCACATGCTCCCTCTCTAAACCCTGGCAAGCAATGACACGCTCACTCGCATATTAACCTATATATTTTGATAACTCTAGATTGGCACTTTGCTACCCTAGTCTTGGATTTCGGTCCTACGCCTACGTAAGGTTCTGTTTTGCTTTTGCGTGGTCTCGCTCCTGTGTGCTTTGGCGGGCTGGTGCGCAGTTGTGCTGCTGGCCGCCACGCCAGAAGATCCAAATCGCACACAACCCAAACCCTCAAGAAACCTTTCTGTCGCGACACTACCCTCTCACTTCAGCAGAATAGATCGGCACCATCGCCAGAATCCCCCGCCCATTCCTCTCTTACTCAACAAGGTCACTTTGGGGTTTTGTAGGCCAGCTAAATCCGCCTCCGTTTAACTCTCATTTCAATACAACACCGCCACCACCGCCCCTAGCTCATCAATCCTCCTTCTCACCGAGGAAGCATCCTCATTACCACCACCTCCTCCCCCTCTCGTTATCTCCTCCTTTTCTTCCCCCCCCCCCCTAGCGCGGCCACACGCCAGTTCAACGAACCCCGCAATGCTATCTAGCTTGGAGAGTTAGCGCCCTATTTGTACCGATGTATATACATTATTCTATGGGACCTTGTCCAAACATAAGTCCCTCTCTCTCTCCGATAGCAATTACGCAACACGTTTGTTTCTTTTCTCTTCTTTTTTTCTTCTTTGGCCTTTTGATGGAAATGTGTATAGGATTTGCGAAAACAGCCCTTCATGAAGGCACTGTCCCAGGGAACTATCTCACATACCCTTCAGGCCCCTAAAACATGGTGTAGGCAAACCCTCCACTCACCCCCGGTGGGTAACCTCTGTCTGGAGCAAGGGCAATTGATAACCCGTCCCCACCAAACGCACATCTATTTCTTCCTTAAGATGTTACGCGGCTCTCCTCTCTCACCACGATTGACGGGCCTGATACCCGCTTGGTACAGCTTCCGCGCCCATCGCCACTGGAGAAAGGTGTGAGAGAGTGACGTGTTTGCTATGGCGACATTCTGACGCAGCTAGTCCGTTGTAGGGTTGCCGAAGCTAGTCGGTTACTAAATTCGTTAGCACGAGGAGACTTTCAGCTTACTGAGCACAAATCATGGCAAAGACCGAGTACGCACCGGTTTGTTGTGGTGGAAATAATGTGGGACTTGCTTCCGCACGGAAATATACTCCCTTCAATCAATCCCAGCTATTCCTTGTTAGAAAGGCAACACGACACCGTATGCCTGGTTGACGATGTGGACAGGTACCCAATGCTCCAATGCTTTGCAAGTCAGGTGATGACATTTATCGGGACCAACAGCTGGCTCTAACCTACACAAACATCTTGCAACTACCCCACGGCAGCTGCAACGGTAGTGCCGGTGTCTAAACTCATGTGGATATGCTACTCCAAGGACAAGGGCTATTTCCTTTTCCTCTGCCGGCGCGGTTTCCTTAAATCCCCTCCTCCGAGAAAGCTAGAAAGTCTTCAAGACGTATCGCTACTCTGCACACAGGTTGTTGGTGTTTTAACTTCCAAGAAATGAGAAGGTCATATTCATATCTGTTTTCTTTGAGGAGGCTACTGTTAGTGCCTAGGAGCATTTTCCAGCATACATGTCATACTTAGCCTTGGGGACACCGTAGCGGCCAGGTTACAGAACACGATAGCATTGATAGAACTTGTATATAAGGCATGTCAAAAGCCATACCTTCAGAAAATTCATGATATTTTGTCCCCCTCCATGAGGACCAAACTACAAAAGGCATCGAGATAGCGGAGCCGATTTTCGCTCTGTGATCATATATCGGTTGCTAACGATAGTAATACCGGCTTTCTTGGTACCTAGATGCCCATTTTTTCCACCCTACCTGCATCGCCCCGCAATGACTCCAGAAAAAACGCCTTTCATCGGAGTTGCCACATTGGGAGTGTTTTTTCTCTGTCGCAAAGACACGCATTAGTTAGCAAAGCACAAATGGGGCTTGTGGAGTACACTGGTTATCAAATTGACTTGGATATTCATCTCCTCCATTCATTAAAGCGCTCTCCCTCGGAAGATGTACAGCCGTCCCGCGTTAGTGGCGTAGCCGCCGCAGGCATCCACACTGACCGAGAGATACGGCAGTTACTGTGCCTCGAACTCTTTGTCAGTTCGGTCCTAATATCAGTATGCTCGCATGGCACACACACCTTCATGGAGGTTCTCCAGCGATAGCTAAAGGGTATAGCGCACTCAAGATAATGACAAAATCCTTAGTTACTCTGTGTTCATGGAGTATCCGATAGCGTCTCCTCTTTTCTCACCCGACCCGCCTATTTCCAGCGCTCAAATGTCTGCTCGAATTAGTAGATTAGGTGTTGTAATGTCCTCCCGTGTCAGCCTGCTAGAGGCTCGCATCGCAGCGCGGCTTCTAGCTTGCTTATTACAATTTGTCCCCCGCTGGTCATGTTTCTCGCAGGCTCTGCCTCAATATTGTGCCTATGGCATTGTATTACGATCTGGGGTAATCTACTAGATATTGTTAGTAGACACTTTGAGCCCGAGCTAGTGGTCCAGAACATATGGTTTGAAGAGATGATGACTCCCGGGAGGGCCTTGGAAAGGAGTATCCAGCTTATGGAAGAGGGTCCACTGACCATCTAAAACGCATCCAGCGGATTGAAAGTACGGCTGAAATAGCTGTTGTGGTTTGAGATACGGAAGGCAGCACCAACGAAACAAAGGGCCTGAGATTATCCATGGTTACTGGGTAATTATCCACTCGACAGAGGCCTCGTCGTGCAGATGGCCCCTAGACCCAGCATCATGAAGGATCACTCGACCACACACTCGATATATGATAATTATAATGCATTTCAGATGTTAAAGCATGAATTGATTCTGCTTGTGTATTAAGCAGAGAAGCCTGTCATCTGGTATACAGACATCCTCGGCTGGCAATACGATGGGGGAATAAAGGTATGTGGTGGTTTATATGGGGGTCTAACCCACACACAGATATGAGGCACAGTGGGAAGAGACGGGGGTAGGGGATTCTATGTGGTATCTCACAGTGCGTGTCTCCAAGATATCTGATATTCTGGGGGCAGTGTATACCCACGTCGGCCTAGGCTATTTTGTCATGTTTCCTTTTCTTTCACAGTCATCAGCGATTATTTTTGTTGCCTACTAAGCTTCAGGAGGTGTTGACACATAGGTCGGCGGTCGAGTAAACAGTGTATTGGGAAGTGACTCTAGAGCTTTGGCCAGCTAAGAGGTCCTGGGCTCCGCAGTTGAGCTATGCTCTAAGTGTAAAAAAGCAACAACAGCCACCCGCAACAGTTCCTAGTAACCCCCTATTTTTATTTTCTGAATCTAACTACTATATTCGCTCCGCAGTAGCACTACTAGAGCCTAAAGGTGTCCTAAATGGAGTACCTGCGTCCTCTAGCTCTAATTCCTCCACTGGCCGGGCCCTCGAGGAGGCGAGTTTCGCGAACACAAAGAACGCACACGAACCCTTCATAGTCCTCCAACGGAGCCCTGCACCTATCGCAAACCCAGTGACGGTACGCCAAGTCACCACGAACGGTCAAATGGTTGATAGCCCAGAGATACTCTTCAAGGAGGTGCTTCTCGCAGCTAGAAGAGCCTGGGACTCTGTACATGGGACACCCACTGCAAAAAGGATTACGGAGTGTGACGGAGTCTGGGTTTTCATCGACGAGAATGCAAACTCTGCGGACGTGGGTGAAGTCTCTATGGATGATGCGGTAGGCATAGAGGTCCATTGAACACATGTCGCAGTTCTTTGTGTCCTCGCAACAGATTGTGGGAGAGGGAGAGGCTGAGCCAAGCGACTGGTCAAGCTCGAACTGATCAGAGGAGGAACAGCCAGAAGAGAGCGAGCTAGAGTCCTGGTAATCGCAGACCTCGCCGTCAACAGCCTAAAATAACAATGAGCATTTTTCCTCTTGCCAGAGGGTTATCTCGAAGGAAAGCTTACCTGTTGATGAGTGTAGTACGGGATATGAGGGTGCTGCCCGGGAGCGACTGGGAAGGTCATGGCAACAGG
Organism: Morchella sp. 2018-W30; assembly: GCA_024713625.1. NCBI lineage: Eukaryota > Fungi > Ascomycota > Pezizomycetes > Pezizales > Morchellaceae > Morchella > Morchella sp. 2018-W30. Next base: position 1,435,625 of record JAMJEW010000008.1, on the reverse strand, counting down.
CGAAGGGGCCTCTCCTAAAATCAAATCCTCAATCGTTCGGATGATTGCTGATTTATCTGCTTCGTCGTCAGGGATGGCATCGATGAGATTGCCTGGGTTGTTGCTTCCTTCAGGCTGTGAGGTTGAGGCTGAGGACGCCATTTTCTGCGAGGCCGTCATGTTAGATGGATCTCCATGAGATAAAGTATTTAGCGAGCATACCTGGTATAGCTGATGGTGAAGCAGTTTTTTTTTTGGAGGATGGTTTTAATGGGTGGAGAGGGAGGAGAAGTAAGGTAGGAGCAAGAGGAATATCAAGAGTACTTGGCAATGCAATGGTTGTGACCCAGAACGGTTAGAAGCATTGAAACTACTCGCGGCAGGCATCAAGAACCTGAACATCGTTTTTCTGGTAGCCACCACTTTGGCCCCTGTTAGCGCGTTTTTATTTTCAGTTTCTTCATGCCTGTCGCGAGTACAAATTGCAGACAAGGGTTGTTACTGCAGGTTCGTCACTTACCAGCTGCACAGAACTTTAATAGAGACACAAGGAAATTTTTATTATTTCCTAACAGTTCCAAGAACAAACCCAAAACCAATCATATGATGCCGCACATAGTTCCTGACAGTGTGACGACTTCAGCAACAAGCATGCGATATTCCCTGATAGGTATCTATACTTTGGTTGATTCGGCTCTAGTATCTGTAGCATATGCTCATCATAGGCATAGCGGAGGAGTTAAGAAAATATTGTAGTGCGATGAAGTATTTATTAGATAGGAGGTTAGACATTTACGGAGATAGTACATTAAATACTATCAATTTATCTTTCCCCATGCGACCTTCCCACTGTCTTTCTCGCGATGTCATGCTGGAACGAAAGAAAGGCCTCGAATATTCCCGCACACTAGAACGAATGTTCGTGTGTTTTCAGGAAGACATGTAGAGGAAAGGGGCTACTAAGGGTAAAGGGCCTTTGTAGGGCTGGTATCCTAATATTTGTATAGGGTAGGCTGGGTGGCTTAATAAAGAGTTAGCATTTTGAATCCGTATATAGTAAGCGTGGTGTGATCTCACCTCTTGAATTATAGCACTCTATCCCCTGCCAACACCAAAATACAGAAGTTGCAAATATCTCTCCCCGCATTACATGGCTTCTCACAGAATCGGCAAGCAAGAATGGAGGCTCCATTAACCCTCTCATCCCACAGGATAGAGACAGCATGCCTTTGCTCTCCCGTAAGCCATTCAGGCAGAGGATCCGGCAATGCCGATTGACTGGCAGCCTGTGGTACTCTGTTACTGGGGAGAAATGGGTCACCCGTGGTCTTCCTGCCCACCCCCGCTTCGGCCTGACTGGTAATGAGATCGTAGCAAGCAGCAGAGCTTTCGAGAGCGTTGGGAGTAAGACTGAGCGGTTGGTAGAGAGGAACTGGACGAGGTCCAGTCAACGAGTCGAGAGGAGGGGGAACTGGAAGCGGCTCTTCTGCGGCGGGTGTCGTGGCAGTTGTTGTCAGCCTCGGGAATCGCGGCATCCTAAAGCTGGATTGAAAAACCATAGGCCTGATAGGATGATGAAATTGTGGTGTAGAGGGCGCAAGGGGAGGGTTGGGGGTGGAACGTCTGCCCCGAGTGGCATTGTCCTGGCCCCGGCCATGTAGGTGCATGCGATCCGAAAGAACTCTGTCCAGATCGATGTCGTCTCTTGCGCTAACGGAAGCTCTTCTGCGGTGAGGGGGTGGTGTCCCAGGTCTACGGTGTCCTCTTTGCCGGTGACGGCGCTCACTGTTGAGGCTGCCGTCCGGCGCAAAGACGTTGTTCACGTCTGTGATTTGGATAATGCAGGCATGGGTGAGATGGGAGAGGGCTGCAGCGAAGAACCAGCCATTGTTGGATGAATCCTGAGTCGTCATGGCAGGTGCGGGGGTACTGCTCGGTTTATATTTCTTTTTCGTTGCTACAGCGGGAGATAGCAGGATGTTAGAACCTGTCCATGAGAGGAGGGGGGGGGGAGTCTTACTAGTTTTCTATCGGGCTGAAAGGATTGTGCGACGGCCGGGGGGTATTTTTTGCAGAGTTTGAAGCGAGCAACTGAGTGATTGAGATTGATCCCACTATTTGAACGGTACTCAGTACCGATGTTGCATGATGGTGTTGGGTTGAGGGGCGATGATTGTGAAAGTAGGTGGCGCGGTACGCGGATGGGATAAAGTGCGCGCTAAAAATTAACTGTGACCCCAACTACATGTAGGTAAATTCCCTATCCAAGGCCGTTCTTCCGATTTCTTCTGTTTCTCCTTTCTTTGCCCGCTTTCTTCATTTGATTTACCACAGTACCTTTAATACCACTCTTGTATGACCTCCTTAATTTAGTGAATGAATTACCTCTCTAATACCTTGAAGATCAAAATAACGTGCCTCAATATCTACAATTTACGTTTGTACTTGGCCCCCATGGATAAGATGAGTGTAGAATTGGGATTGACACTTGTAAGTCTTACAAAAGAAATTTTTTAAAATCCAGCCCTAAGCATTTTATAGCCCCTCCAATATCTAACGTATTCTCCCCTTTTTCAAGGTGAATTGCCTCCAACATAAACACCTCCCTACTCCTTCCAGCTCATGCCGAGCTCACAGTGACACATTTGGCCGCCACCGTCTGACCTTTCATGCTTCCTCACAATCTACATTATGCCGGCCCTGAAGGGAGAAACCGCCGGGCACATTATTCGGACTCCTCTCGCGTGTGGCTATCCTTTGCATAGGTGCGGGGCTGGCTGCATTCTCGCATGGAAGCTTCTGGGAGAGCCAAGGTGGTAAGGATACCGTGGGGACATCTCCGCAACTCAACTATACGACCTGTTCTGTGGAGCCCGGCTCGCGGCCCAGGAGGCTGTACCTTTCTGACTCGCCCGTTTTGCCCAGAAGGGGTGTCGGTCCTAGGCAAGGTTCTTGAGTCGGAGCAAGAATGATAAGGGCTTTCCGAATAACCTCTATCGCCGATAAAGATATTTTCAAATTTCTGGTCCAGCGTCTCAGCAGGAGAACGACGCCCCGAAATTTCGGACCGATGTGGGCTAGCCGAGATTGCAAGCACCCTTTCCTTGCGCATCCCAGATTCCGTTGTGTTCTCCTCTTCTTCAGCCCTAAAACCGCGTTGTGGCCATCCTCTGGTTTGGTAGTTTTCGCCTCTTACAGGTCCGGCGTCAATAAATCTTGGAACATTCCGTTGACGGAGATGTCTAGCCCGAGTAACCCTTTCTCCGGAGCTGATTCGGTTTCTGTTCGCTATCATCGGGGATCCCTGGACCTGTCGTGCGACTGAGATTCTGGCCATTCTCCGGCTTAGACTCGACAGGTCGGAGTCAGGAGCACTCTTCATGACTGTAATAGTTATAGAGGAGGACTCTTGGGCGTGGCGGCTGGTGATGAGGTGGTTGGGGAGTCAGGATGCGGTTTCTCGGTTGTTGGGCTTGTGTATAAGTTGAACAAGATGGGCTCGGGGAGTTGGCGCAGGATATATTGTACATAAACGACCCAATAAACCAAGTGCATCCGGAATCTTAGTGAAAAAATGAAGAACACCCATCCCTGCGAAGTAAGGGCTCGTTGGAATGTACATTCCGAAGGGCGGCACGCGCGCAGCGGGAGAGAGACGACGCCCTGGCACCATCATCCATCACAAGTGCAGCTATAGCTAGTAAGGAAGGTTATCTGTTAGGTTGGTCCTGGTTTTATGAAGGGGGCGACGTTGGAAAAGAATTTAGAACTTGGAACCCTTTTTGATTTTGTCCGAAACGTAATTTGTTAGAGGAAGAATGAGGATCATAAACAATCACTCGTCCAAAGATCCCTCGCGCTGTTAAAAATTTTTTTTTTCTTTAGTTCATTACTCGTATGCAACCTTAAATGCACGACGAGATGCACCAGTGGATCCCCAGAACGCCCTTCCTTCACCGCCAACCCAAAGAAAATAAAGAAACAAAAATAAAAGAAAAGAAAATACATCCTGTCCCGTTCTCACCACTCACTGACCTGGCAAGCTCACAATACTTTACCGGGTAGGTAGCCCATTGAAAAGAGACTTCCCTACACCCAAATATCTCCCCCGTCCTCAAATCCAAGCAATCTCTCCCCCACGCCCCCTACCTGTTCCGGGAGTATCTTACGACTTCTAATGCCTCCTCCTTCCAATATGATGCGGCCTTTTCTTGTTCCGTAGTTTCAACGAATGATACCCGCATGTCTTCCCGGTATTGGCGCTATCAGTACTGCTTCCTCGGCGTTGTGTTTGAGTCACGACCATTTTCTCGTGTTGTTGAGAGTCAACCATGGTGCCAGGACCCCCTATACATTCATGCGTGGCAATCCTATCTAGGCATGTCGAATGTCACACTTGAATTATAGCTCGTTTTGTGAATTAAGCCTCGCCCCATTCGTGGTCGAAGTGTAAGGGTGATGTTTACTTTTGGAGGTAGAAATCAGGCGAAATGAAATTTGGTTGACTAAGTGGGCATTCTTTGCCGCGCCTTATGTCGGGATTTATTAGGTATGAGTGCCTTTGAACTTAATTGTTATTGAATGCTTGACTATCACATACAATCCGGACAACACCCCTGGACACCGCAGTTGTATGGACTTACTAGATAATAGTTAAAACAAATATGCTGGCAAATTGACTTATCCTCGGAAGACAAAGATGGACATATCTCTCTGGCCTTCCGTCTCTCTTTCATTCGGTCATTATGCGTAGCCATTCGGCTAACGTGTATCTAAATGTTCTGATACTCTGTTGGTTAAGGAGAAGTGAAAAAAAAAAAAGCAAATCGCCCTACTAGGATCCGGATATCACAACACAAACAGCACTTTCAAAAGGCTTTGAAAATTACACATCCCGCCCCCTCCACCCATCTGCCAATAGGTTCTCGAGTTCTTGGGTCCTTCCTTCACTTCATATTCGCCCTGCATCTTCTAGTGCCCTGCCGCTGACACATTTCAGGACCTTTGGGATACCCCCGTCAGCCCCCATGGTTTAAAGATTCCGATTTTTTGTAGAAAACGCTGAAAGCATCAGGTAGAGCATTTCAGACCAATACTTTGGGGGCCTTGGGGCTCTTTTGTGCGGGTGAAGCATTGAAAGCGGTCTTGTAACGTATCTCGATGAGTAATGTAAGTACTAAGGTGTCCACGTCATGCGGTGTGGTCAGTTATGGTAGAATAACATATGCAATATTGCTCGTGTCACCTCTCGTTGCTTGGAGTAGCAGACTACGGGTGTGTCGCTATTCAAAGAAAATATACAGGGAATCTATATATATTCGTGGTGTTCGTCAGCAGTGAAACCAGATATCCAAACCCTCGCAGTCTGTGTGGTCCCCAGAAGAACAATTCTGATAATTGAATGAACTAGCGAGCCTCACGGACACTGACTGGACCTTTTGAGATATATGGCCATCAGTTCTGAGTCCCCGGGAGTTTTATCTCGATTTTATTCAACGCGGTGGTCGGGGCGGGTAAAATAGGGGTTTCGTCATATATCAACGGAAGCGGTGGGCAAAATATATATCTCTAGTGTTGTATCGGTCTGCTAGCCAGCTATCTCGTAAACAGAAACCTTTAGTAACTCGCAGCCGGTATACATGTATGTAGATCGGCCTCTAGCTGCCTGATGGTAAGCAACCGACGGCAAACAAAGGGAACGGGCTGGGATAGTTGGATAGAGATTGTAAAGTAGGACCAGAGCAAAACTGTTCGTATTATGAGGGATATACGACAAAAAATGACCCGGTATCAGAACAAGAACCTACGCCGGGCCGAGCCTCCACGAGTTATCGACACCAGCAGTGGCTAGAGGCGAATCCTGAAGAGCTTCTATAACTATCACCGCAGCAATCCTAGTCGCCGTTAGCATGTCAAGAGATATCTCGTACACCGTCCTACATCGCTGTAACATTCACTTCTACTTTCCTAACACCCTCATTCTCCTAGGCTCTCGCATTTCCCCTCCGCGAGATTCGCGGGTCCCAAGGACCACCCCAGCTCACCCTTTCTTCGAAATCCAAGCAGCGTCCTCGAGTTCCCCAGATCTAGCCAGACGAGTTTAATTGACGACTCTCGTCAGAGCAGACTCCCACCTGTCAATGTCAACGCCTGTCGCGTATGATCTGGTTTAGCCGGCCGAATTATTAGGTTGTTTTGGGTATTTTGCTATTGCGCTTGGTCATCCATTCCATCGCGTGCATGGGTTCACAGTTGTGACAAGTACCCCAAATAGAGCGAACCGGTTCTCCCTCCCTTCCCTCATTCCAGTTTCTTTTTCCATGGGGTTGACCCCTCTCAGGTGGTAGTAACAATGATTTGATCATGCTGTGGCATTTTTCATCTAAGAAGCACACTGGCCGAGCGCCTCTCGGCACTTGCTCATGTCAGCATCAAGAACTCTTGATGGACCCGCTCAGCCGTAAGTAATTGCACAACAAGGGTGTGCACCAATGAGGTAAGCGGGTGGTGCACCGAGCGGGCTGCAGGGAAAATCGCGCTATGAGCAAATCGGGTAAGAGATTTCCTGTGCATCACGACTTCCGACTCCACCAGACGTCGGTCCTCGTCAAAATGCGTTCGGGTGATATTTGGAGGCCGATAAACTCGAGGCAGGCTCCTATGTAGCACAAAACCTCTTGATTGTGTGAGGCCAAGCAGCGGCTCCAGCACTTTATTCCTCGAATCTGTGACGTTATTTGGTCAATGTAAGTCCCCTCCTATAGCCTCTAGAGAATTATCTGTCTGTGGTTGAACAAGGTTAGTACTAAGAAGGCTTTGAGTAGAGGAAGTACTGTTATTATTTTTAGGATACAAATTGTAAGCTTTCTAAATCAGGTCCCTGGTCCTAGTCTGACGCGCTCCGGAGGTCTCTACAGAGAAGGGAAAGGGGATGAGCACTAGAGCGCAGGACCAACAGATCGAGAGGAATACGAAGCCTAATCCTTCGTCACTCCAGGGCTCGCAATCCAACTCGCTCCCTCTCGCTCAGGAGTGTTGAAAGAGTGTTATTGGCTGCCGAGAAGGAAAAGTGGAGACCGATGATCATGGAGGGGGCAAGAAGAGCACATATGCACACGCGTATCTGGGATCGGTGTAGACCTACTAGGTATGCAATGGGGCCAGAAAGTGAAAGACCGCGACGACAGGGCAGAGCTAGCAAGTATGTGGTCTCTGTGCAAAGGTGTGGGAGGCCTGGCATTTTCTGTTACTGGTGTGTACGTGCAGTACTGCACGCAACGCCACGACCCACGGTATAAATAGCAGGCCTTCCCCACCAAAATTCCAGAATCCATCCCAACAATCATCACTTTCCGATCCCGCTGATCGAGCGCTGGCGAGGCAGTTACTTACTGAAGCTGTTTATCCCTCGAAATCATCCCTCCTTCTTCCCTCCTCACTCTTTCTGCCGTCCTCATGCCTCCCCCCCGCCGGAACGGCTATGCCGCTCAATACGATTTGAAGACAAGAGCACCAGTAGTCATCTCAAAGCAGCCTCCTTTGAATACCCAGTATGTTTCCAAGGATGCAAGGGCTACTCTTTCTTCCGGACGTTATATCCGAGACCCCCAATACTCTGAGTCGGACGAAGACTTAGACTATAAGGGGTACGACCCAGATGCTCCTAAGAAGAAGAAGCACTATGTGTATGTGAATGATTATGATGAATACGAGCAGCTGTGTAGGCCTGATCAGCCTGGTCCATCTACTCATAACGAGCTTCCTCAACCTCAGCCTGCCCAGCCAGCTCAGCTTGATCCTACTACTGTAAGTACTCATCTGCCCCCCTCCAAAGGTTGACCTATACAACCGTTCCATACCTTCGTAACTCAATGATACCATCACCCTATAGGTTGCCCACTTAGGGGCGACCATCACAGTATCCAGTAGGGACTTCTATAGATATAGTTAGCTAATTTGGATTTCTCATTTAGGGTTATGATCCCAACAATCAAACCAACTTCTTCTTTGGTAGCAGTACCGAAGGATCCAATGCCAGTGTCACCAGCGGTTCTCAAACCAGCGTCACTTCCGAGCGGTCCCTCAGTTCCTCAGGCTCCCACCGCCGTACCCGCAGTATTTCATCAATGTCGACGCTTACCAACATCTCCGATCTCAGTACCAGTTATCAAGCAACGATAGCCTCGAAAGTGGCTCCTGGAGGCCCCTCCAACACCCCTCCAAGCACCCCCACCGCGCCCAAAGACAATGGCCGCACCGCAGCGCCATCATCTAAGGGTAGGAACCTCAACAGGTACGACGCAAGATCGGCTCGGATTCCCGCGTGGGCCAAAGGGAAATGGGTTGCCGATGCCGATAAACATTCTCGTGTTATTCGTAAGACCATCAGTGGTGCTTTGGTGAAGAATAGAGCCAGCAAGGACGATAAGGAACTGGCTAAAGGGCTCTTCCTTGCTAAAGCGCTCGCGGCGTTTGATAGGGGTGATGGTGAACTCCTCCTAGAGGGATACGAGAAGAGCCGAGCGGGGCGCCAACCTATGTCACCTACCTCCTTTGAACGTGGACTAGCACATCTATCCTCGAAAAACGGCCGCCCAGACACATCCTTGGACTACGCCCGCTTGGCAATTGAACGCCACATGCCTAATGGATTCCCCGGACCTCTTTCCAGTAGATCCGGCAATGAGCAGGGTGACATTGAGAGTTTGTACCCTGGTTCCAGTGCAGCGAACAGCTCCAACCAATATCATCGTCAAGGTCTTCAGTCGGGTTCGGGAGCTGGAGAAAACGGTTCCAGGTACAGAGAGCGCTCCAAGTCCCCGGGAGCAGCTTCGGATGCCACTCTTCGCCAAGATTCCTCAACCCTCCGCCGCTCGGCTTCCCCACCGGCGATGGATCCTCTATCTTATAGGTCAAGGTCTCGCCGGGTTTCCTCAAACATCCGTCGCTCGAATTCCCCACCGGCGATGGACCTTCTCCGTTACGGGACAAGGCCTCGTCGCTCGATCAAAGCACTCAGTATCCCCTCCGGCCCTCCAGTACCCCTTGAGGACTTTTCTCAGCGTCGCATCGCCACGCCATCTACAGCGTTGACCCTTTGGGATACTGATGGCGATGAAGATGCTGTTGATGCGATGTATGCAAGCCCTCCCCCCAAGAAGGCCCCTGCCGGTTCGGGAGCACACCAACCAGGAAGAGATCACGATGAGCAATTCCATAGATCGGTCTCCGACGATGATGTCAGTGATAACGACTGTGATGACGCTTACACAATTGATGAGGATGTTCATGGTGATCGCGACTCTGCTGCTGGGGATAACCGCCCTAAACCCCTCCCGAAGTTTGCAATTCGTCGCTCTCAATCTGAGGGAACCTCCCTAGCTGCGGCTTCACGCTTCCGTCGTGCATCCTAATTTCTTTGGGTCATGCACGATCAAGTCCTACGATGGCGATTGACAGGGAGGTAGGTATTTTAGGTTTAAGGTTTAAGGTTTCAGTCTAATAATTGGGTATAACGGAGAAAAGGGGGAATCGCTTAGATTGTATAGCAACAAGGTACTAATACTTACTTAACTGGACAGTATGGTGAGGGTGGAACTTGGGGAAGTTTTATCATTACCTTTCATATCCGTCTCGTATTTCTGTATCTTTGTTGTAGTACAATTTAATACGTCTCCTACATTTTCTCTTCTCCTTTAATTCCGCACGCTTCCCTCCTTCTTGGCGCGGGGCATAGACGAAACCTTTTAAACCATTAACCTTCTTCCTCTAGGCTTTGCATATCATTCACCCCTTAATCGAGCGGAAGCGGTAAAGGAGGTGAATCCCGCCCGATTGTAGCCTTATTTTGTTCTTCACCGGATCCACATGCTTACCGGATTTGGTTATATAAAATGAAGGTTATCTGTGGGCGAGCAACCTAAAACCAAGTAAGCCAACTGCCCCTATCATCGGCAATGGTAACTACATGTATTACCTATACATTTTCTTTACACAGATACACTGCCCGCCTCGACCATATTTACCTCCCTTCCTCAATCCGGCCCCAGAGGTTCAGCTGACTATATAGCACCTAATGTGTATGCGGAAACCACCCAGCACCCCCACCTCCAAGCAACTACACATAACACGATACATCACCTAATGATCTTCAATCATAGTGATATCGTGACGCCAACGGGGCGGTTTAGGATTACTAAAATACGATATTGAATTCCCCATCCTTCATCCTTTGAGACTCACCAGCAATACAGAACTAAGTCCCCCGCATGAATCTGGTAATAATCGTATCAGGCTGCTCGACATGGGTCCAGGTATTACCATACCACAGCAGAGAAGAATGTGTTCCCCTAGCGATCTTCGATCTGACTGTTATTATAGAAACATGGGCAAATCTATAACTACATCGTTGAGCTGATCATCACGGTGGCGTGTTAGCTTGTTGGTCGGATAGTATCTAACCCATACATTCACCCCCCTTGGAGCAGTGCAACAGGGGAGAAACCACAGCACGAAGGCGTGTTGAGTGCCCAGGTACCATGTCGCCCCCTGTTACTTTGCAGAGAATCAAGACTTAAGCGCGGCAAGTCCTTCTCATTATAAGCCCTTCTTCTACTCACTAAATAACATGATTTGCCGTTGACCACCTAAAGAAACCCGCTCCCATAATGTAAACGACGCATATCCTCCGGCACATTGCAACTCTCTTCAAATGAAGTGTCAACCCATTTAAATCCGTCTCCGACGAGTTCCAGATCGTCTTCATCTAGCTCTCCAACGAAACAGTACTTTAATATAATTTCCATCGAGTATATATCCTTTGAGATTCGGTTCTCTAAAGAACTAACAGTACCCAACCAATTTGCATATAGAGGCTCTTCTGCGGTCCCTCTCCAGTCACTAAATGCGTTCAATATATCGCAAATTGCCTTATGGTTGTTTCTCATATCGCGGTGGACCTTTACGCATCTCATCGCACATCGCCGGAAGCCTGGGTCATACCATAGCTCTGCCTCGGCGCGTACTAGCAGCGCAATCAATGCGGCAAGATCGGTTGTGATGCTATAAGCTGCCTGGAGGGTTGCATAGCCCTTCCCCGACGCCTTGCTGAGAGTTGGGTTACCATCATTGAGGAAGATATACAGACGTGTTCTGCGTTCCTCAAGGTCCTTCAGTCTTGTATTTAACCCTCCGACAAGACTCTTGAGGTAATCCGGGGTAGGAACTTTAAGGAATGATGGAGTCTTTTTCTCAGACATGAAGGTGTAATGTGTAATCAAATTATGTAGTTTTTATTGGGACACAAGAATTGGAAACTAAGTAGCGCGTCTAGTGGGTTTTTATACATATTGGAGTGTCAGTACAGACAATGAACTGGACGACAGTTGTATACAATGCTCCGTATGTTCTTTTCAGTCCCGAAACAAGTACAGATCTCCAGGATTCTTAGAATCGATACCACTGCGTGGATATAGTCCATCGCTTAAGACTCATTCAACGGATTATAAGCCCAGATTAGTGCACCTAATCCTTCACTCCGTTCACCGCCCCCCTATTCCATGGGAGTTCGCTAATTTAACTAACTTGAGCCCAATATTAGCCCTTATATACCAAGCAAGAGAGTCATCCCCGTGTACCGGTCAGTCCCTGGATATACTCCGACAATGGCAAGAAGGATGAGCGATACACATATACCCAGGAGTACCCCTCTGAGATAAGGGGGGTTCTTGGCCGGGGTACCAAAAGAGGTTTAAACTAGCGGCACCTCCTCTCAGCCCAGGACTGAACTCGGCGAGTGGGGTTCGGGGAGTCAATACAATGGGGAGTGCTTGGGGAACAGTCCTAGGCCCCCCTAACAGTGTAGGTCCTACGAGCATGAAGGTGATTTCGGGTTTTTGGCTACCACTCACAGAGGGTAAGCGATAAAAAATGATGATCAAGCATGGGTTATATATCAGCGGAAGCTCCCGATACAATAAATCATTGGCACCAGTTGCAGAGAGCGGTCAAGGTTTTGAATATCATCTGTACTAACCCCCTAAACATCAGCTCACCCATGCTAGACAAAGAACGACACAGATACCCTCCCCCCCCCCCTCTCAGATCAGATCTTCACTTTAATAAATTGATCACCTCATGTTCTCCTTTTCAATATCTCTAAGCACACAGGAATTTATTTGAAAGAGGTGACAGCTGTCCCCAGTATATATTGGGACACGTGGTTGTTCTGTCAGTCTTGTAAGTTGGTAACATACTGTATATATTTATACACCCTGCGTAAGTGCTTTAAAACGCAAACAGACAAGTAGATAGACAGGTGTTCTCTTAGGTAGTACTTAATATTGACTCGTAACCCCGAAATCTCCCTTTCTAGCTCTATTGAATCTTTTGGCGCCTCAATAGATCGATACTAGCACCAGAATTAAGTTTTGTTCATCTAGTAAAGGAGAAGGGTCTAGGTGGGGCCCAGCCTCGCTCTCAGAGCTTTGTCAATTGCAACTCATCCCTCATTCTGCAGATAACAGTCAATCAGGATGGGCATGGAATAAGGGCATGGCTGCCACAAATGCTGCCATGCTCTCTCAGAATTCCCTGGCGCAAATCCAGTCTTCGCCCCCCCCCCCCACGATCAAGCTGCAAGTATATACCACTTTTAAGTTATAAGTATATACCGCTGCAATCAATTGTTGAAATTACCTCCTTCGGATCCCAGAATCCTCTTCTGACCCCCGCATATTCCTACACCCCGTAGTTACCCTTCGTGATGAGAGTGCTTGTTATAGTCATGAATTATCTGCCTTTTAAGCAACCTGAACCCCCCGTAAGGTGAGCACCTATAAGCAGGAGGAGAGAGAAAATTGCCTCGAAAAGAAGCCCCACTCTCCTCAAACTGTATATATTTGCAGCAAGAAATGATATCAAACTTAGCGTTACATTATTTGATATAAGGCCCCTTTCTTTTTTTTATATATATCATTTGTATTTGTCCCAGTTACAAAACATTGCATAAGAATAAACTATGGCATAAAAAACCCCTTCTTATCAGGCCTCTCCTACCTACAAACATATATACAAGTCGCCCTAGACCTTAACTTCCAAAGAGAGAGAGATTTGAGCAAATCATGATCAGAGCCTTTACGAGCTGCCGCCAGTTTATCCATTGCTATCGAGAGATCCCCCCTATTTTATAGGCCTTAAACCTTCCTAATACGTGAACACAAATAAGAATTATGTGCCTTTATTTTTGGTTTTTCCAGGCGTTGTTAGTTCCTTAGCCAACAGAACAGATGTGGTGCGGTTTGCTGTTCGGTTTTTACTGAAGCGCCAGTCTGTCTTTTTCCCTCTAACTCTGGCTCAGTTACCATCTCATATTGCTTCTGAACTCACCACATTCCATCTGACCACGTTCGTAACAACAACCCAACAACAACGTCAGAATGCCACCTGTTCGTTCCTCCGCCGCGTCTGGCGAGACCCTGAAGCTTAGAAGAAACCTTTACTCTTCCCCTTACAAACGATTGATAGCCGAAGCATTTCGTGCACCTTTATACATTGGTGGCCGTTTCGTTCGTCTTTCTCGTCCTAGTTTTATGAGTATCAAGCGAGCCACCGCCAACAATCGCACTACACGCTTGAATGCCTCTCCTCCTGCGGTTCCCTCTTCTATCCAGGTGGATGAGTATAATGTTTCAAATCCGGTTACCCCTCACCTGTCTGCGGCTGTAACCTCCGGGACTTCAAAATCCTCTTTTTTCAATCACCCCTCCTCTGCTGCAAGTGCGTTCAGTGGTGTCCACCTAGTTGACTCGACTACTCCCTCGACCCCGGTGCGCCAGGTCGGCCGTCAAAACGTTGGGAATGCCATTCCCTTTCGACTACAACGGGCACTAGAGCCCTATCTTGAGCGGATCGAGGAAGGTAGCCGTGGGAGTCCAATGAGCATCTGCAATACGCCCGCTTCTGTTAGTACTCGGTATGAAGGAGTCTTTGGAGATGTATGGTCCAGATTAAACCTCGGACCACCTGCCCCAACCGTGGAGCCGGCGCCTCTAGACAGGTCAGACCAGAATGAGGCCAAGAACGTTCACGGTCCTTTCCACCTCCTTTCCTCCTCGCTACCTACTCCTTCCTTCCCTAGTACCATATCAGAATGGGACTCTCACGTCGGTCAGATGCCGTTCCAGGCTGATGACCCGACCTTTGTCATTGCTCGTCCTCCCAAGCTCCCAATATCGAACCAACAGTCTGAGCTCTTTCAGCTATACTACACTCACTACAGGAGGCGGGTTCTTTCCCGAATGCTCCAAGGCTTTGAACCTCCGCACCGTCAAGCCATAGAAGACTCTCCTGGGCCACCAACCGATGAACAGCTCTTAGGCGCATCCCCCGGCTCGGTGAGGGAAACCCCTACCCCAGAGGCTGCACTCCCCACCACACCAGACGAGGTTCGGCCTTCCGCGGCTATGGAAATTAGCTACAGCCCAGCAGTCAACCTTAAGGCCCGTGGCGAGGCTGAAAGGAGAATGGGCCCAATTCGTGCCATCAGCCCTGAGGGCTATAATTTGAGGCCTAGATCATACATCAAGGAAGAAAAGCAGGTCAGATACGGGTCTATGATGAGGAGGATATGATGGGGTGTAAATGTGGAAATACGGTTGGATGTCCAGCATTTTGCCGGTGGCATTCAACTTTGATGAGGAACCTTGTTCTCCTTTCGTGTTTTCTGTTTTTTTTCGGTGGGAGGCTCTTCCTTTCGTAGATCTCTCACTTTTGGGGTTTCTCTTTTCAGGTTTGCTGTTCTGGGTCTTCCTTTGTGGAGTCTTCTCTTTTGGGTTTCTCTTTGGGTTTTTCTCTTTGAGTTTTCTCTTCTTGAAAGGATTATGCGGTCATTTCCGTTTCAGGTCAGGCAAGGTGTACGGGGTTTTTTGTAGGGGTCACATACCCACTTGACGTGTAGTTTACAGAATTTGATACCCCAGTAGATTTAAAAGTTCTTTTTGCATGATGAGTGACTATATATGTTCACCGACTGTTATATTTTCTGTTACATCGAGAGTCACACTACCACCTTAATAGAATACAAATAGCCAAAAGCATACACCCCTTCTATCCGCCCCCCCTCATGATTAGCGCACAATTTATCTTCCTATCCCATCGCGAACCTCCTGACCCCTAGCTTCAACTACAGATAGCCTATTAATTTGAGAAATAGTTAATGGGATAGAATCAACCAGGCCCCTCTTGCCCTTGAGAACCATTCTTTCACTTCTCCCCCTTTGGATTCGCATATATCTTCTCTCTTGCCACTCGCGCATAATGTAATTATGATTAAGTTGTATTTATAGGCAGTGGATGCTATAGATAGAATTAATACAGGATTAGCCCTAATGCTTTGTGGTACCCGTCTAAGAGCTGTCAAACTTCCACTATTGTAAAGTGAAGAAGTATTTCACGCTCTTCCCGGCGCGGGGGTTTACGCCGGGTGATATCTGGTGATTAAATCTACAGGAGAAAGACCAAAACGTAGAACTATGACCCGTCGGAGCTCTATCCCAGTCATCGGTCATTTGCGATACATGTTGCTCTTTCCTGGCTATTTAGTTAACCACCATGTGTCTGCGCCGGATGGGTAGGGCGATTCATGACCTTTCAATATGCCGGTGCGTAGCGACGTCAGGCGGGGTTGGAGCAATAAACCTAACCAGCGGAGGAATCGACGGCGATGTGCACCCGCTAAAACCACTTCCCTGGCACCTTTTTTTTTTTTCTACAAGACTGAAACCACATCACTACCACTCAGAATATTTATGCCTACGAAGCCTAACATGTGCCCCTTGTCCTACTAACGGGGCTCGAAAAGAGATATCATTCTAGGTAGGTAATTATATAAGCGGTTGAGCACGAATATGGTTGGTTGTCCATACTAAACCCACCCTACAACCACCCATCTACTATACCCAAAACTTCACACTTGTGCCCCCATCGTTAGCGAACCACTACAAACCTTCAATGTCACCCTCCATCCTACCCGTCCCCAGCTTTGAAGTACCCTCGCGCATACCGTTCGTGTATGTTTTTTTTGCAGAGGTGCGTAGGTGCCGGATGGGCTATCCGCTTGCATCAGAAGATGCAAGACCATGAAAAATCCAGACTGAGAATTTATAGGCGTAGTAGAGTCACCTATTTATCACGTTATTCATCTACGACTCATTTTCCGCTCGCTCCTAATAGAGGTGGTTGCCTTGGTAAAGTTTAAATAATCATTTGACCTGTAATGCCAGAGTATGGACCGGCTTTGAGGTCGACGGTGATTCACAAGCAGATAATACCTACTATGGAATATATAATACAGTGCCACGTGCTGGCCATGTGCGCCAGCCCATGAGTCGTCTTTCAGGTATCTATAAAAGGGCTTTCCCGAACCTCCTAACAACTTCTTCCTAAGCTACCCTACCTGCACTTACACACCCTTTCTGATCTAGTTACAAAGGCAACTGTCTAAACCCTTGCTACAATGACTAACCCATCTTCTACGTTCTGGAGTATCTTAGATATATTTCAAAACAACCTCCTCCACGTAATGAAAGAAATATTTGCGATGGAGTTAAAACCAAATTTTGCTGCAATGAACCCTCAGGCCAGGGAGCCTAAGCCAAATCCTCGTCCAAAACCTAGCCCTGGTCCGCCACCTAACTCCCCAGCAAAGTTTGGGTATATGGTTTTGAAGCTCGAGGCTTTGAAACCCCCGCAAAACATTGGATTCCACTCACCAGTAGCTCCAAGTCCAGTCCAGGACACGCCGGACGCACCCAAAAACCCACTATCGCGGTATACGTCTCTAGACCCGGCGCCCCAACCAAAGCCGAAGCCTCGCCCTCGTCCGGCTCCTAGGCCACCACCGAATTCGCCTTCAACGTATACAGTTAGTACTCAAATTCCCGAGGACCTGCAGGTAACAAAGGCTCTTACAAACCCCGGTCCTCTCCTACCACCTGATGCGGCGCAAAGATGCCGGAGAGGGTATGGGTTAGACGAGCTATGCGAGCTGCGAGATCACCACCCTGTTCCGCGCAGCGTTCAGGCCGCCCCACCTAAGACACTCTTTCAGGGTGGGGTTGCTGTCATTAGGGAATCGGAAATCCCAATGGACAGCCGATTCAGATGCACGAGCTGCGTCAAAAGTCCACGGAGACCCCCGACCAACACCTCAAGATATATCTACAAGCCCTTGAGCTCAATGAAGTCCCAAGGTGCTTTTGATATACCGGGAATGGATATAGCTTGTCCAATCTTCTAGACAATACGCGGCCAACAAGTATGTTTGGTGTCAGGTTGCTGGATACGTCGGTTCGGTCAGGCTTCCGGGCACCATTTCTCAATAGTTGGGGCTCTACGACGTCTTTACTTTTAATTTGCAGGCATCTTTTTTGTTTTTTTGTTTTCAACCGCTCAGGGCCTTCTTTCGGGTTAGTGGTATATCATTTGGCGGTTCATGTAGGACATATATACACATCTATATATGAACCGGCTGCGGGGTTCGCTTTTTGCACATTTTTTTTTCATTATCAATATTACGAGAATCCTTGTACTGTTTTTTGCATGTCAGTTAGGCTCTTATAACAGTACGCAAGACTGAGAAATAACGATTGGACCCAATCGTACCATCCTTGATGTATGTTCCACTGCTCGTGCACTCAAGATGTTGACAAGATATTCGGTGATCTGGCAAATGCTCTTAGAACCCACCACCTACCAAGGGACCTAATCTCACAAGTTTTCTGAAACAGCAAGCCCCAGATGCGGTGGGCTTCCAATGCCAAAGCTCGTGAACATGAATCTGGTGGGGTATATATGGGATAAACCCCCGGGAATCGAGCGGCCAATCCCGTCGCCGCCTCAGATAAAGCACACATTCCACCCTGCTTCATGGCTATCACCGAGTATGAGATTAGTTACCTAGTCGAGCGTTATACCGGGAATTTACAGCTCTTCTATATAACTTGGGAGCTTGACTAGGCTGCACCGTATCACATAGATGTTCTCATGGCCTGGTGTAAAACGGAAAACAAGACCGGGTTATGTTAGTTCTTGTAAAGCGTTAGCTTTATCCAGTGAATTGTGGATTTATGGATACATTGAAAATACCTGCTAAATAAACCTCGAAGCTCTCGACCATACTATATTCCAAACAAAACATTCATTGACTCATTACACCCTGCAAATCTAGTATGACCTACCTATCTGCTTCAGTACAACGTATGCCCTCACTAATTCAAGTTGGATGTAAAATCTTCAACATTGTCCAACCTACCTCCTGTAGCCTCGCGCGCTCCCGCTCTCTGTAGATAACATGAAGCCTTTGCTTTGTGATTGCTATCTCCTGCTGCAAAAGGTACTGTCGTTGCCTTCTCCACGATACCAGACTTTCCGCAGCATCCTGCCGCACCTCCCATTCATAGTCATCACCTGCAAGGATATCAATGGTTCTCTCAAGCCGCGCCCTGCTCGGGCGCCGACGCTTTGTAGCCAGCCGACACTTGTGATAGTTTGATACCATATGTTTTAGGTGCTCATAATCACGCTCGGTCGTGGAGTCTCCCGCGCGCGGCTGGGCCACAGTCTTTTCTCTTTCCCTTTCGACTTCCCGTTTTATTGCATTCCATAGCTCCTTGTCTTCAGCGGTAGGTACAAATCGCTTTGGGTTAGCTCTTTGGACTGGTGCTGGATTCATCTTGTCAAGGCTTTGCTATTGCAGGATTCGTTGTTGTTGACTATCTACGCGGGAGGCTCGTTAGCTTTAGTAGGCCCTATCTAGGCTTTTGGCGCACTTAGGTCAAACTCGCGGGTAAACGGACATGGCCAGAAATATATCTTACGCGATTGAGGAGGGTGGCAGAGGCCTAGTAGAGGGCGGATGGGTCCATACTAGAACCAGAGAAGGAGGATATAGAATGCATGAGGTTAAGGATCACTGATAGTGTGGTAGCAGAAGGGTGTGTGTCGGTGTATGGGACGTACGCACTGTAGTTTGCACTTGGTGAAACGAAAAAAAAAAAATAGAAGATGTAAATACTTGTGCCAAGAAAGTATCTTTTTGACCATAGGACAAAACCTCTGTTCATTTCTATAATATACCCTACATACCAAATTCAACGATTTTGAACTTAGCTAGGAGTGATTACTCATGAGGATAGGCCTAGGGGTGGGGGTTTACAAGTAAATGTAGCCAAGGCTCGGACCAAAACAAGAAGTGGCAAATGGTTGCTGTTAACCACAAACTAACTCCAAGGCTAACAAAATTCACGACAAAACAAAGATAGAAGTAGTTCCTTTCACGCTTCGGTAATAAGGAGCAAGCATCGAGGAAAAACAACATCGGTAGTATAACCTGGACATATCTGTCTTACTACCTCTTCCCTTGCCCTTTCACATTTTTCACTACATGAACCTCTTGTCTCTCCTACTCATTCTCGCTTTCTTGGCTTTCACCCCCGGCGGCAGGAATCCCCCCCATTGCTTCCCACTCTCGCTCCTTTTCCAGCTGGCCGACGTGAGAATTCAGAGTGCAAATCTCCATGTTAAGGTCCGTCACCTGCTTTTCAATACCCCAGTCTGCTTCGGTGAAGTCGTCATATTCTTTGCTTGGTTCAATGAGAGAATTGAGCTTCTTGTAAGCAACCGCCAGTTCAGTTTTGAGCTGGTCAAGGTTATACCCGGCAGTAGGTGTGCCATCTAGGTAAGCTACGCTCCCAGTACGAACCTGAGTATATTTCGACATTTTCGTTCTGTGCTTGGGTTGTGGATGGTGATGTTCTGTTTTGTTTGTTTTGAAGTTTGTGGAAAGGAGGGCGAATGCTTGCGCCTTTTAGGGAGAAAGAATGGTGGATCCGACGAGATTGAATATTAGTGATGCATACACAAGGAACTGGAGACACAGGCCTACTCACGGATGTTGAGCGCCGTTTACATAAAAAGGAAAAAAAGAAAAAAAAGAAAGAAAAAGAAACACCTTTGATGCCGGTGGATACTATGAATTTTCCATTCCTAGTGAGCTCGATGAAAATTTAAAACCTCCTGCGCCGGAACTCGATATTACATATAAATGTTAATGACCTTGAGCTAAAGCAAGCGTTGATAAAGTGACTAAGTTCCTTTTAATTTTGTCCAGTTGTCCGAGTGAGTGGTTATAGGCACTTATTGGCATTGCTTACAGGAGAGACTTCAAGTGGGTAGGTATAGGTACCATCACACTCTATTTTCAATGTCTTTCCTCCCGTCTGGATCTTTTCTTTGGATCCTAGGGGAGTCTACGGTGCTTGGCTCACAGGGTATCACTCGGTGACGTGTCGGGTATGGTGCGGCGCGTTGATTGATTGATTGATACTTCATACATGCATGCAGCCCGAAGGCTATGGCAAAACCTTAACTTCCACTCCCCGAAGGCAGGGTTGATCTTCCTCCCCAAACAGCACAAAAACAAAACACAAGGAAAAACAACAAAAACCCACAACTCTCTCACCACTAACCAACCTGACGCGCTCGCTATCTCGAGCCTCATCATTCATCAGGCAAGTAACCTCCCCGCAAAAAGAAAAAACAAAAACACAACTCCGCTTCTTTCCCACCACATCCTAACATTCACCGACTACACTCTACTCCTCTTCCTTCTCTAACTCCCCCCATCCATACTGAAACTCCCTTTCCTCTTGCCTTTCCTCCGCACTCTCCCCCTCTCCTTCGTACTTTACTTTCAACCATTCTGCCCAAATCTTCGCCCCCTCTTCGCATCCTTTCTCGTCCCACATGGTGCGGCGCGTCTTAAGGGTGACATCCAGGTATTTTAGCTGGAACAACATCGCCACTCTCGCTGCTTGTGGACCAAATCAGGGCGTTTGATTCCAGCCAGTTTACAACCGAAAAATCAAGCTTTATGCTTGCCATGTAGGGGTATAAATGGTATAACAATGTTCCACTTCACGAAGACTTGACGCCTTTTACATAAAAAAGAATAGGTAAATGGCATCGCTAATACCCTTTCAGCTAGACAACACATCAAAAGTATATATAGGAGAACCATCTACATGGATCCACACATCAAGTATACTTTCTGTGCTACAAACTAACCTAATCAGTATAGTCCTTAAAAAAAGGCTCTCTGCTTCAAAACCACATCTCATTGCGAAACCTCCGCTTGTACTTGTCCTGAATACTATTAATTAAACAAAAAAGATTACTCTGCTTGCGACTGTCACGGATGAAGTCGCACCACATAAAATAGCACACCCGCTTACGATTATCCATGTCAAGGATGAAGATAGATCATATCAAGGTCGAAAGAGTCGCGAGAAACTTGTGCAATTGCGGTTTGGTGCGTACTATTCTCTGCTTTCAGATACTTCCTCCCGCCAGATCGAAGTCCACGCATTGGGTGAAACGCGGGCGATAGTTAAAGTATTGTCACACGATAGTCTGTTTTCCACGGTTGGGGCAGCACACAGGTTACACTAAACCCCTAAAAACATTTATCATACCAGCTTAGGCTACCCACCAGCGAGGCTACCTTATTACAGTTGCCTGGGATCTGTTGTTCCCCGAGCCAACACGGGCCAAAGCATCACCGACATACCTAAGAAACCACTATCTCTACACACCCAAATCTCTATCCTAGAGCCATGCTAAGATGAATTACCCAGCGAGGTAATATGGCACTCACGTTATCCAAGTGTTGATGAAACACGTGCCACACAGCTCTTGGACCACATGTTTGTTT
Organism: Morchella sp. 2018-W30; assembly: GCA_024713625.1. Taxonomy (NCBI): domain Eukaryota; kingdom Fungi; phylum Ascomycota; class Pezizomycetes; order Pezizales; family Morchellaceae; genus Morchella; species Morchella sp. 2018-W30. The sequence goes on along the minus strand of JAMJEW010000008.1, from coordinate 1,413,877 downwards.
GGGGTTCATGCGCTACAAGGAGAGAGGTCGCGTAGAATGTCGCAGTTCATGATGCCTTAATCCCATCCAATCTGTTACGCGCCTGGTAGATTTTATGGGAATAACTCAATAAGTAAATGCTGACCAACAAGTGCTGTGTTCTAGAGTATTTGATTTTATTGTCGCTCAATATCAGCTTCTCCCTGCACTACCTCTAAAACGAGAACAACCCAATCGATATCCCACCCCTCCACGGCGTCAGCTCAAGCATTATAATGCGCCTCCCTACCCCCCCGCCTCTCCCTATCGGGGCTTTCATCGTGAAATCCCTCACCATCAAGCTAAACTCCCTAACAGACAACCTAAACCACGACACCAGGATCATCGCCCAGCGTTTGCAGACCCCCAACTACACACTCCAAATACAGCAGGATATCGTCCCCCTCGGCCGTATCTTGCGCAACTCTGAGCTATCCCGCGGCCTACACGTCCTCGTCTCCGACACCCTACACAACATTATTGGCCACGCCAATCACCCCCCTGCGCAGATCGCCCGGCACAAGGGTATTAAAGTCGCGTATGAAGTCGCTCTGGACAATATGCAGCTGGCTCGCCATGCCCTGATAAGCTTGCTCGAGATGCAGCTTGGCATTGAATACCAGGAGGGCATGATTGGTGACCCAGCGGAGATCGGGATGGATTTATATCTCTTGAGGCAGGCTATGTTCGGCGAGGTGACTGAAGAGGAGCAGAAGCGTATAGTGGAAAGGTGGGTCGCAAAGGCGCAGAGGGAGTTCGCAGAGTTGGGTGGGAGGGAGCGGATGCTATATCAGGATGTGGATATGGACGCACTTATTGCTGGCCCGGCAAGGAGCTGAATGCTGGTTGGTCTTAGTTATTTGTTTGTGCGTCGTCCAACCTCGTCACTCATAGGGCTGTGGGTATCGCGGAGAAAGGTGGCTTCGTTTTTTTTTTTTCTGTTTTCAATCAGCTATATTTGTTGACATGTTGCGGCTCCAAGCTCGCCGGCTCATGTCTTTGTTTCACGATCTGTTTGCGGGGATCTGGCGGATGTGGCGTTCCCTCTCCTCTTGTCTCTCCTGACACATTGTTGCTTGCGTTGTTTCGCTTTTTCCTTGGTATCCTATGGTTATATGTCCTGCTAGACAGATCATCGATCTGTAATACCTGTGCAGGGTTCCGGGGTTAGCTAATGGCTTCTGTTTCTCTGATGCTGATAAATTGGTACATCAAATTTACCTGAAGGACGCTATACACACGCCTAATTCTTTGCTTATGATACGGAGGAGGGTGTTGTGATTGTATCCTCAATAGGGACATCCCAAATACGACAGGCCTTCACTTTGTTTGGATTGGGTGCATCCATGCATAGAATGGCCGCGGAGTATCCAGAAGTGGTAGAAATGAGGGCTATCAAGCCACTAAGCATATGGAGTGCTAAAGCCTATCGTTATATACATGGTGAGAAGGGGATACTGGGCAAGTCTGCTCTTTGTTGACGCCGCGCGAAACAGCTGTTGGAGGTGGTAGGCGTAGGAGAATGACCCTTGTTACTGCCAGGGGGGGTGGTAGAAAAAGTAGACGAGCGAAGTCGATGAATCTATTCATCTTAATCGGTTAGCTTGGTTGCACTGTGAGGTGGTTGTTAGTTTGAGAATTTGATGTTTTGGAAGAAATAGTAGGTATATCATCGGGCAATGTTGAAGAACTGACTTGATGGCCTTTGGAATATCTTGAATAGGAATTGATCATATAAATGTGTCCCCAAACCTGATCATTACCGTGCCCCCAGGCTTGACCTTTGTTCATATACTGAACAATGCACGTGCGTAATTTGAATACGCCTCCCGGAGATTAACACCTACAGGACAAAAAACGGCACCCGCGCACGTAAACGCCAGGTTCAGGATCCTTTGATATCAGCAGAGAGCAATAGACGATACGGACTTATATGGGAAAGAAGGAAGAGCGACGTTTGAAATTGAGACATGTTGTTAATGTTTGTTTTGTTTTTTTGTTTTTTTAGGGAGATACTTGCACGATGAATGATGAGGCTCGAGACAGCGAGCGCGTCGGGCTGGTTAGTGTTGAGGAGGACTGGACGAGGATTTTCTTTATTTCTTTATTTTTGTATTTTGATTTTTGACAGGTTGGGGAAGAGGGGAGGAAAACAGGACTGCCCCAGAGGGGGGTGGGCCATTGCCATATCCTTAGGGCTGAATGCAATTAATGATGTAAACAAAAAAAAAAAACGTAAACGCCAGGGGCGAGTGACCGCTCATGACTGTAACAATGTATAATTGCAACAACGCGAAAATACTATATCTCGGCTATGAAGGGTTATTCATCTCTGTAAAGAATAATCTTGCCTACTCCGCTTCGGTGTGGCTTTACCATGGGGGATTGAACTTGGTATGACGGGTGGGGTTTCAAGAATTCAAGAAAAGAACCAGAGTGTCCCTATGTGTGTTGGTTACAGGTCAAGAATTGTCCACGTCGAAAATAATCGACAAGCTTGCCAGCAAGAACGCAGCCTACCGATTCACCAACTTTCAGCCTCAAAGCCTTTTGAACTACAACCTTGTACAGTCTTCTCGGCCACCGACACGTCAACTCATTACCCTGAACGCCTACCTGTGCCCCCATGAATCAAAGAATCAGTCCATTCTTCTTCACCTATCATATGGATCCTCCCGCCCACGATCAGGTTGCTCTGTAGGTCACCCATTACCCCACCATTCTATAACGTAGGTATGAAAATTCAAAGCTAATTACGAAAGCCATTCAGGGGACCGTATTATGTATCGAATCTATTCCGTGGTACTCAGCATCTAGTTCCACAGTATATTATTGTTCAAGGCTCCTTTGAGCAACATGATTCCACCAACGAGACTGCGCCGCAGAAACTCCACCAGACACAGTGGTTACTGCTTCACGGGGGACCCGGGAATGACTGAGACACAAGGCACCGTTCCACAGGAATCTCGTTGTGCGAGAAATAAGACGGTGTAGAAATGGTTCTCAGCTCTGTTCGAGGAGGTATATAAACCGCTTAAAACCCCCTACATAGTCCTCCATCGCGCCTTCGAACGTTTCTAACCTCCCACTAGTTCTTCGCTACTCTAGCAGCATATCAGACTACAGCATCTTTCTAGGCCACACTACTAACGCCCAAATAAAAATGTTTGGGCCCCGCAGCTACCGGGAGCGCGACTGCCATGGGCAGTCTGACAGCAACAGTAGCCACCACCGCGAGCATTGCCCCCCCGCCGGCTCCCCAGCCTCCGAATCCAGGCGCTGCCACAGTCATCGCACTCCCGCCAATACCGATGGTAGGGTGGTCATCGACTTCACATCCCCCGATAGCGGGCATGGAGGCCACGCAACGCCACCACAGGCCCCTAGTCCCCGCTGCCGAGAGACGGGGACACCCGACATCGACCCCACCAACCCACCAGGACGGCTAGACCCCACACCGGGCGCCCAGGCGCACACACTACGCCATGGGGGGAATGAGGAAGAGGTAGGGATCCCTTTTTACCCATACCGCATATGTAGCCATGTTGACAGGATACAGAGCTCACCCTCTGTTGGCCCTGGCCCAGCATACCCTTACTACCCCAATGCCCGCTGCCCCGCCCCCGGCGTTGGGGAAGGCAATGCGTCCCGCTCACCGTCAGCCGGTCCAGGACCAGCATACCCGCACTACCTTGATGCCCGGTCCCCATCCCCGGCTCCTCGTCAAGTCCGTAACACTCGCTCCCCTTGCGAGGGCCCCGCCATCCCACCCCCTGCCCACCTCCGCCCCGGCAGCCACCTCGTTCGACGACAGTCACGCGAGGAAAACCCCATTACCCACCTCGATGGGCTTGTCCGTCAAGCGCGCGCACAGTACTATCAAGCACTGGCTAGCGTGAACTATCAAGAGCAGATGGATGCAGTGACCTTGCTGAGGGAGCGGAGAGAGAATAGGGAAGCCGAACAAAGAAGGGCGGAGAGGGTGAGAGAGAAGAGGGGGAGGATGGATGATGGAGAGCAGTTTTTGCCTGGAGGGATGGCTATTGATGGCTTGACTACCATGGCGAGCAAGGAGGATCCGCAGATCTACTGGCACAACGGGAGGACGCACCTAAGCTCTTTTCCTTAAGTAGTGAGAAGATGAATATGCAGCATGAGTTTGGCGAGAAGGAGGTAATCTTCCTTTCCTTTGGCGTACCCATTCTGTCGGTATCCGGTTTTTTTTTTCTTTTTCTTACTAACACACTCCTTTAAGATGATGTCTTTTCTCTTCGATTTAGTCTTTACAGATACCCCTACTTTGCTTTTATCTCCTGCTTCATCTTTATTTATTTCTATTTATCGCGCCGTTCCTATTACTATACCCCATCCCGCATTTCCCCTTTCCCTCAAGCTTCTCGCGCTGCCCTCCTCTGCTCCCAACCTTGCACCTCGTCTCCTTGATCATTCAGCTCCTTATGCGTCAACCTCCCTACTAAAGACTAATTATCAAGCTTCAATTATCCTTATTTACCTAGTTTCTTAAAACATCTATGGGGGTGTGAAATAATCAAATTTATTCTACAGAGATAAGTGGTATACTTGAAGCCCCAAAGTGCGGTCGCACAGCGGGGAGCACATAATCATCTGTGAACTCTGTAGAGAGAATCTATATTCGACCCAACTATTTTCCACCCCTCGCTTGGTTCCCTGGATGCTGTAGTCGAATTAGTAACCAAGCGAGTGATATCCTGTGATTTCTTTTTATGGGTTATGGCGTCATAAACCATCACTCGCAATATCAGGTTAGACATGTTTTCGAATTTCCCTCTAAATAACACGAGACATGACCCCTCCCCAGCTCCAGAGTGCGAGAGAGCTAGTCAAAAATAGAGGATACTATGCCCTTATGTTAATGACATCATATACACCGGAGAATACGCTAGGCACAAATATTCAACACGGGGGCACCGAAGCAACAGGTTCTACAGCTCTTTCGGGTGTTAGATTCAGAGTTGAGAATCATGGTATAATACATGTATACGTAACAGAAAGCTCATAAGGTGAAACATCACGATTAGAGGCTCTGAGCGTAGTCCTCTAAGGGCATCTTATTTCTCCCCATGGGAAAGGAGTCATCATCTCTTGTACTTTCGCGAAATCCATGCATGTTGCACCTCCCTAGATACAAGAAGTCCTACGTCCAAGCCTGATACTAATCCTCCATTCTGCAGAACCACAACGAGGGGGTGATGGTTGGGGTTCGGGAGAAAGCTGGATCATGAGGTATCACTCGCTAATATATATATATTAGTAGTAATATATTTGCATACCCAAACTTATGCGACTGTTGTTATATGGTTATATAGGCTTATATGACACTCCCCCGTACTCATGTCAAGTTAACCAAGTCCAATACTATAATCGCACTTACCAGAGGTCGAAACACCAATAGACCCATAAACGTACCCATTCTAGGTCAACCATCATACACTGCCAGTGGTGGTCCTTATCGAACCTTCCGATTTTGTTATTACAGTCTTTTCTATACATTTCAATACTCAGTAACGCGAGAATGTGTTTCTAGGTAATGAGCGCCGAGTATTTGGCCGTCTGTAGCATCACCGGCGACCTTCGTTCAGAGTTGACTATATGACTGTTTATAATAGGAAACACCCCAAAGAGTGGAACTCAGCCCTTACAAGTAGTGAGAAAGACAAAGGGTTGTATTTTGATCTCAGTAAGAATCAAGACACATGGTCCTCAGCCTTATGTCCTGTGTGTGTGAATGGAGAGCCGAGGAAGCGAGCAGGCGTCGTTGTTTGGATCCCACTATCGGAGGAATAAAGGTAAAAAATACAGAGGAATATAACAAACCTCCCCCCCTGTTAAACCACGAGTACGCTGACCGCTACTTGAAAAGACCGTGGCGAGGAATATATAAAAAAACCTTCAATACTATTTAAAGGTATCTGGTCGTGTTCAGCTGGACGGTAGAGCTCCATCACCACCGGTGTGTCACCCCCCGGAAAGAACCTCTCCGTTCTTCCATCGCTGAGCACTGCTACCAGCGCCGCCGACTAGCCTCACCATCTGTCCATGAAACATCCACGTATTACGGCCGGCGCTCGACAACCCATGCCTAGGGCAGCAGAGAATTCACGCCTGGCGAACAGATGGTAACGTCCGACCAGTCCCGAGGAAGCATTCCCGGCGAACCCGCTGTGTGGGCGTTGGCGCCACATTCTCGGGGGTTCGATTGTAATCGTCCTTCTGCCATCACTCAGGATGAATGGGATCTCTTATATACATGTATGCGTCCTTTGTCGGAGGTTTATAGCCCATGTTGGCGCGTTGCTAACAACTGTGTTTTCTGAGCAGCTCTTTCCGGATAATGTGCAACCGCCTACCATTCAGGACGGGCAAGCAGCACTTGACGCACTTAGAGCGCATGTGGCAACCACTAGAGAGCGGTATGACATAGTGGATATGACATTAGAAGAGGCTAGAGGTGGGGCTCAGATGATGGGGGAGCTTGTTGGGTGGCCGATCGGGGTGGTATCGTTTGTGGGGTTTCCGACGGCCAATTATGAGCTCGCTGTCCATAGCTTACTACCCCTTGCAACTATCAATAACCCAATACCGGGCATGTGGCTGAGATGCCCGTTGAGCAGGTCGGGAATGAGGTGAATAGGATTATAGAGTATTTGTGGCTGGGTCCGTATGCTGAGGCCGGCCGGAGGGGCAAGAGTGGGAGGGCAACGAGGAGGATGAGGGGAAAGAGGAGAGTGAGTAAGGGAACCTTTTTATTTTTTTTGTTTAATTTACTTCATTTATTGCATGCAGGTGAATAAGGGAACACGAGGTCGGATTGGGGGATAAAGGGTCTCTGCGAGCTAAAGGAAAGTACGACCTTACTATCTCATCCCATTTACTTCTCAAATATCAACTATAGGCACGTTTGAATTTTGGTGAGAATGTTTTGGTAGCTTTTTCTTTAAATGAATAATCTTTTTCATCCTGTAGAGGGCGATCCTATGCTCCTAGGATGTAGACTAGCATGTTCCCGTCAAAGAAAGGCGTAGGCTCACATGAACTATTATAACCCATCATCTCATATGGAACTAAAGCAATACCCGCCCAGTCTTCTTACTTTCGTTCCGCGGAATCTCAGTCATGGTCTATCACTCGATTTCCTCCACTTCCAACGCGCACCACTCTCACTCAATCGGTGCAACCGGCTTGAGCTTAAGCCTTGGGCGCATATTTGAGAAAGTACCGGAAATGGGCCTATTAATTCCTAATAGAATACGATAATATCGACACACCATGTGCTACCTGTAGAGTACCGGGAGGACCGGGTGTAAAGTAACAACTACATTACTAGCGAGTGGCACAGCGATGTTCAATGCGGCGGTAAACCTTATATATGTACCTAAGTATAGCAATCTCTAGTACTTGAGCGCTTGCTGAAAATAACATTGTTACTTACTCCGCCCAACTGAACTGAGGTAACCAAGACTTGATTATTTTCTGGCTCTAGCGCTCGGCTCACGCCACTGCTGCGCTATCGATCACGCCTTCTTTGTTTCTCGCTATTTGAGTTTACTGTTTATCCTGGCATAGAATTCAATCACGGATGTGCGAGGAGATACTAGTTCCACGGTTTTTGTATGCCATACTAGGAGCATTGACGGCGAGAGATTCTAAGTCTTTGGTGGTATAAAGTTTATAAGAGTTGGGTCGGCCTATATAGCTATATCTGCGCCCCACGATACCGAACAAGTACACCTCAAAATCTCAAAATCACCATCCGTCACAGCAAGGAACTAAACCACCCTACCAATCGAGCTCAAACAACCAAAATATTACAAACCATACCATGTTCTCTCCACGGAGATCGGCCGATGGTGACCCCCGCTCCCCCCAGAATATACGACGAATTACCTATGTTATTTCCCCCCTTGGTGAGCCTATGTCCTCCAATATTGAGAGACTTGCGTCAGGCCCGGTTCTTTCAGAGCAGCAGATTGATGACCTATATCATGGTATGCCACATCTTTTTTAGTATATGAGAGCAGCTGAGATACTAATTTCAAACACCCAGCCTGCTACCGGTTGTGCATTGCCGTCGATGGCGGAGATGAGGAATCGATAATCTCAGAGCGCCGTCAAGAGTTTATCCGGGCAAGAGATGCCCTCAGCACGGGGTCGAGTGCCGGGGGGGGTCGAGAGATCTCATGGTTAGACAGTGCATCTGAAGGATCCTTTCGTTCTTTTCCTGTTGTGTCCCGGGAAAGTCCCAGGGGCTCTTCTGGAAGCCATAGCGGCTCCGTCTCGTTCTACAGCATGGGCTCTGGAGGTGTGTACAATGCTAGTGTCGTTTACGAGTCTGACGCAGAGCGGGATGGTACTAGCCAAAGTCCCTCGGTCGAATCTACGGGCTATCTTACAGAGGACTATGAGAATGCTGCGCTGATCCCTATTCCAGTGAGCGATGAACAAATGGTTTATATGATGAGGCTAGATGCATATGATGATGAAATGGTTATGTCGGGTGTGCGGGGGTTTAGATTACATTTCAGGAGGGGGGTGGATCATGATTATTTGTTCGATAGAGCGTCAAATGCATCTCGTTACAGTCGATTCTTACTTAGGGAATCACAGTCTAGCCTAGGGTCATATCACAGCTCACAGCCCAGTCTACAGCCACATAACGGGTCACTGTCCAGTCTAGAGTCATATAACAGGCCAGTGCCCAGTCTAGAGTCATATGACGGTTCACTGGACGGTGGAGAGCCAAGTGACAGATCACAGTCGTAGGCGGCAGGAAGGATGGAAATTTGGGATGAAGGATACATGTACCTAATTTAATTCCATTGATCGTGGGGTTCCTCCTAAACTCACCCTCTACAATGAGAATAGATTTATTGATATCACAGATTCATTGAGTTCTCTATCATTCAATTCATTTATTACCTAAGATTCTTTTTCCTACCTTTCTCAGTTCATACAACTCGTTTGGGTTGCTACAATGATATAGATGATCGCGACCACTAGTACAGGTAGACTCACCCTGCATCTGCACCTGACCAATCACGCTACAGTAGCGGTGGTGCAGGTCAAGAGGCTGGTACATGCAAGAGGCATCGACCTTGTTGATTGGCAGTATGGTGAGCACGCAGCAACTAGAACTAAAAGGGGACAATAGGTGATGGCTTAGGATGCTGTTAGTACATTCGACCATTGAATGTCTAAGAGCATTTGTTGTATAATAGGTGATAGAAGTATATAAGTACATGTACTTAAAGTACTCGAAGTAACCGCTAGTTCCTGGTTCTAATACTTTTCTTCCTACTACCGCCGGCCTCATAGTTTAATTGACCACTACGTGTACCCTAGCCCCCACCTATATACCCAGCCTTTACCAGAACATACACCTATAGCACCCCTTCTCAATACGTTACGTTCCAAGGCTCAAATTATAGCAGAGAAGTACGATACTATCCTGATGCCTCGGACCGCACCTCTACCAAATGGCCTTACCGTCATTCCGGAGCACCTAGAAACCGCTGCAGCTCCAGCCGTGCCCGCCCAGCCCCCCGCCCAGTCAGTACCCCTCCGTCGTAGATTCCATCGCCGACATTACAGAACCTTGGATGAACTGTTTCGGGATGCAGCGAATGGCGCTGGCCACAATAGCCAACAAGGTCTATCGACCGAAGGAGAACTAGTATACCTTGCAGAAGAAGTTACCACAGCGGCCCGCAGAGCAGACCGGCTACCCTCGGCCAGGGCTCGCATTAGGGAAGCCTTCGGCCGATTTGGACTACTTCGCTATAGCCGTCCGCCACAGAATGAAGAGGTGCCAAGAGCAACACCCGAGCAGAACGACGTTATGGCAGAGTTCCCCGTGAACAATACAGGTTTGTTCTCAGACGATGTCGCTGGTTTGAGTGAACAAAGAAATACTTTTGATGAATATAGACGACGTAATCGCGACTTGGAGGAGTACCGCGGGGAGATTACTCATGTCATGGGCTTTCCGCTCGAGAACATCACGGGATATACTCTCATTTTGGCACAGGAAGATGAAGATGGGTCGATAAGTGAAGGCGTAATGCAAAGAGTATACAGGAGTACTACTGATCCTGGAAGGTTGGAAGGGTATAATACGCGCTGGAGCTCTGATGATCCTACCCTTTCTCCTTCTGGGCCTTGATGTGGGGAGGCCGTGGTGGGTGTGCCCGGGGTTCTTGCATTACCTCCGGCATTTCGACGGGTTGCTAATTTATCTTTCTGTTTTGTTATGGCTAGTATGCCTGCTGCATCGGCACCTCGATTTATACTGTTTCATTTTGTAACGACCTTTTCCCTTTGTTCTACTATTTTATAAAGCCATGTTCTCTTTTCAACTACTCACTATTACTGGTAACAACATTTTAAATATGTCCCTAGCATCAATAACCTGTGATGAATTCCTTTCGGACCTTTAGATTTTTTATTAATTAGTGCACTGCGAAGGTCTGGTGTCTAGGGGTGGCACATTCTGGCGGGCTATGAGTTTCACCTGTATTATTTCTATTATTTCAAACGATTGCCATAGAAGCCCATTCCCTACTTACCCGAAGTATGCATACTACCTACATAGCTGTGGTTAACAATATGTCAATTGTCAAGTCACATTACATTTAAGCATGCTTCTGGCCGCGATATGATATCTCTATACGTTATCCTAGATGTGACATGCATATACCTAACATAATATTTTTTAAGTTATCTCAAGCTTAAGTAACTATTCCCTCACGTCGGATATGTAACTTTGAGATTGTTATCCTCTGGTTCGTTCCCGGCCTTGAGCCGGCACCGGTCTGGGGTGGCTGCATGTCCCCCGGATACCTCCTGGTAAAGCTGACCCCCGTGTCATTTACATCGAAAAAGCTATGGGGTGGCGCGGCCGGTGCGGTGAGTGCCCGTTGGGATCCATGCGTAATCTAAGCTTGTAAAAAGGGACCCCTACTCTCATAAACCCATCGTCCCCTGCTATACCTGTTTGGAAAGAGGTAAATCCGGCGTTAATTGCCTTAAATAGGTTCCTAAGCTGCACTCGGAGCCTGAACTCAGAAGGTGATTAACTACCTAGAGGTAACGTGCGAGACCGATGCACTAGAGATATGAGCTGTGCGTGGTTGGGGGGCACGTTATTAAATCTTTGAGACAAACGATAGATTCTTTTTTTTTTCAGACAAAGCTTTTGAGGCCAAATTCACAAAGAGGAGTACATGTATATAAATTAACTGAACCCAAACCACGACGTTGGGTGTAGTTACCCGCTCCAGTAGCAAAGGTGATTCTCCGCCGCTTCAATAACCTGCATCCCCCCCGCCCCATTTCCTTCCCATTGTCATCCACGCAGGGAGCAACCAAGAATGGTGAACGGCAGAGGCCTTTACGGCAGAAGAAACTACGCCGATCCAAGCTCACCAGCTCAGCCTAACCCCCCCGACGAGAGAAGTGTCGATACCTCCTTGCATAGGCCTCCGGATATTCCGCTACAATTAAATCTCCCACGTCAACGTCAAGTGGGAGGTCGTAGGCCGAGAGCTAGACACCATCGTGAAGAGCTAGCCCTTATGGAACCAGATGTGGAGGAGGAAGAGGAGTGGGTGATTAGGGGAACTTCAACTATGTCTGTGAGGAGTCGACCAGATTGCGTGCCCCCCAGCAGCTTTGGAGATCCCGCGGGGCCTGGGCTCCCCGATTCTCCGAGGGCCCCTGGGGCATCATGGTACTCCACTACTTCCATGGCTGGAGCGAGGCGCAGCAGTGAGAACTCCATCCAGCTGACTTTGCCGAAGAGGGTAATACTAATACCCACTATAGGAAGCGAAAGCCCCGCCAGTCTAACCCCAACATATAAGAGACTCAAACGTAACCCCCCCCCCCCCCACCAACTCCTTTTCCCCTCTATCAGTCAGCTACTAACAGGAATAGCGGCTGGGTTAGATGGACGTGATGACCAAGGGGCTAGCGAGTACTATGTGCCAGGAAGTCAAGTAGTCGAGGTTGGCTCACAAGCGAAAGAGGATGACGATACACAGGAGAGTCAATACCAAGAAGGCCCAGGAATACAAGAATACTATAACCAATATCGCCAGCCAATACCTCCTCGGCCTGTAGCGGAGACTCATGCTCATGTCCGGCCGGGTGAGGCAAGAAATTGGGCTAACATGGCTTTTCGTCTTCTTCGCAACTATCCTGCCTGGATGAACCAAGCAGACATTGAGCACGAGTATGGACGCTTGGATAATATACTCGAGAGGGTGAGGAGGGAACAGCGGACACGTCAGCGTGCCAGGAACGATGAAAGCTCTGTTGGCGACCTTAGGTCGGCAGAATACGATGCTCTGTTGGAAGAATGGAAAGAAAGTGAGGACTCCCCATCTTTGTCCTGTAACGAATCTAACCTCAGGTGGTACCACACAGGAAACCCAGCCGTCAGTACTAAACAGCTCATGGACACAGTAATTGGGGGAGGGTCTGATAACGCTGTATTAGAGGAGGAAATGATCCGCCAACTTGGTAAGTGTATTATACATTTTGGATCCATCACATCACTAACTCCACACTGCATCTTAGAAGACAAACTTGCAAGCTTGAAGCAGCGCCACGGCGCGGCTCCTGTTAAACAGGAGTATCAACGCGCAGCTGAGCCGAGACTTGGTAGGATCCCACCTTGGGTTCTCTTCTCTTTTGATTTAATACTGACTCCTCAGTAGATGAACATGAAGAAGGGAGTGACAGATGGGACCTACCTACCTTTCGACAAGCGGCAGTTTCCAAGTTTCCTCGCCGCTCCAGGAAACATCAACCAGCAAACATACCTAACAGCCAAGAGATGGATGTAAGGACGGTGTTTAATGGTATGAACATAGCTAACTTTACCCTACCTTTTGCCTACAGAGAATAACATCTTTTACTAATTACCATCAAACGCAGCCAAGTACACCTGCTACGCGGATTCTGAGCCACCCAGGCCCCAAAGGCCTCCTCGTCCTTTGGATAAGATACTTATGTCTCTCCCCGACCCACAGCTACAAGGCAGAGCCCCTAGACCCGCAGAAAATGTTCTTGGCCAGCTCCCCAGTAACAGCTTCCGGCCATACCCCGCTTATGGCAATGACCCCTCAGGGGATTGGGTGCATCGTCAGGATCCTAAACGAAGGTACACTCAGGTGCATGGTGGATATATGCCTGCTCATGAACAGGGAGGGTTTCCTGCAGAACTGGTGGGCTCTCAGGAATACATAGATGGCGATTCTCCGCCTCACACTCCACCAACCCAATAGTCCATACTCATTCCCAGCTTAGCTAAGGCCGCATGCCAACCTGGATGAGCTCTGGGGGGGCGTACTGTGCTCACTGTGAGTTCCACATATGGAAGATTTGCTCAATGATGAGGGGCATGCAATACAAAATTACGATCAATCTCCTGTACACTTTTGCCTAGGATTAGTAGTCAAAGCGTTGGGAACAATAATAACGGAGATAAGACTCCCCTGATGAATGTGCTCTCAGCCTTTTTGGGTATTGTAATTTCCTATGACCGTCCTTAATGTTGCCACGGAGGTGAACTAAAAGCGTTCGAAGTGATATTATCTATATCTCCTCGTTATGATACTATTATAGCTAAGCGTTTACATCTCATGTAGATGAAGTTAAATCTCTAAGAAGCTTAAATCTATGAGTAATTAAAAGCTTCATTTATCCGTATGCTGATTACAAGCATTCACGACGCATGGGAGTCAGCTAGGGGAGCAGCGCTGAAGGAATTTTAGGCGCTAATGCATGAGGGGGGTTTCTCCCACTGCTTCGAACACCCAGGAAATAATAGTTTCTAGAACCCTAATACTAATAATTAAGTAAATTTGAAGCTGTTGAGGCCACTCCCCGTGTTATAGGGTCTTTATATCCTGGGATGATGAAGCTAAATGTGAGAGCTGGTAGCGGCCCTGGAAATACCATCACTACCTACGCGGCCCCAAGAGATCAAACAATAGCGCCTGGTGCTAGTAATATTGGTTATTTTTATAAAGTAGCTACAGTCACCAACATCCCGCTAACATTTCAGTTATAGGTCTGAGGGAACACGCACTATTGACAGTTTACTAAGAATCCGAACATTGGTAGCGTGGTACTTCTACTACACCCTGGGAGTAGTTCCTCCGGCGACGGCCGGAATTGTATGAATGTGTGGTAGCAGATGACACAATCTCAATATTGGTTGACGGCAAAGTAGGAGGGTGATTCTGAGTGGTCCCAGCTGTAAGCGATAGCATCGTTCTAATATAGATAAACATTAGTAGAGTATTTCTCGATGATTGACCATACAGTACTCATGCCGCGGGGGATGCTCGTCGAGGGCACATGTTACCTCCATACCTCCATACCAAATCTTCATTTGTCCGGCGCATATAAGGACACTCCTCTGTACTCTGCATTTTGAAGGAGGAGTCTGAGGCATCTATTAATCAGTAAAGAATTTTTTCCAACAGAAGAGCTCTCAGGTATTGACTTATCATTGTGACAACGGAGTGGTTATGCATTGAAAGAAGGAAAGGGTTCGGTAGAACTTACCTTGGCGCTCATCGCTATAGGCTACATGTAGCCACTATTATCCCTGGCCTTACACCTTGGTAACCTACGGTACATGCTAAGTTACACTACGGGGCACCACCTGGATTCACCCTCGTCACCTTGATGATACCCGCCTATCGGTCGCAGTCAGCCCCGCTCCCACCACAACCCCGACATATTCGTGTCAAAAAAAAACATCGAGATGCGCATCAAAGAGGAAGATAGTGATAGCACTCCCGCGCACATCAAAGAGGAAGATAGTGACAGCACTCCCACGCACAACCCTACACACGATGGCGGTGGTGCCAAAGCGCCCGATACCACCCTAATTCCTGTTAACACCGGCCAAACTTCCGCAGGAACCCATCATATGCGTCTTCGTCTCCGCACAAAGCCTCTAAGGGTTCCCAGTCCTGAAGTGGGTGAGCGGCTGGGTGAAGTAGATCACAGGAGTAGTTCAGAGTCAAGTGATAATTGGGATAGTCCACCGGAGACACAATGTCAGGGTGAATCAGGCTTCCGATCCCTCCTCCAACTAGGTTTATAAAGTAGCTAACAAATACAAGGTCGCAAGCGTCGCCTTAACGTCAAGAAAAGAAAAAGAGCAAGTGGGGGCGGTAGCTGTATGATCTTTCTCTTCACCTCCATCCTAAGTTGGTATAATACTAAATATTCTTAGCTCATGGCTCTGGTGAAAGTATTCCGGCACCCAGGCGCTCCGCTCGACATACAGTTATTGAGCCCAACCATACCCATGAAACCAGAGAGGATGGCCTTCTGAGCTACAGTACGTTTCCTCCCATTATACTGCTTACGTCCTGCAAAATGTCTCATATCTCTCTTCAAAGATACTGGCGTTGAAGCCCCACTCCAGCCGCTCAACACACCCTCCCTTGATAAAACCCCCCGGGCTCGTGTAAAGCGAAAGATTGCTCCAATGCCATCCCGCCGTCGGCTGCCAGCCGTCGGCGCCAGTCGTGTCATTGCCCCTGGGGATAACCAAGGAACCGCCGCT
Source organism: Morchella sp. 2018-W30 (assembly GCA_024713625.1). Classification (NCBI taxonomy): domain Eukaryota; kingdom Fungi; phylum Ascomycota; class Pezizomycetes; order Pezizales; family Morchellaceae; genus Morchella; species Morchella sp. 2018-W30. The sequence continues at coordinate 1,398,228 of JAMJEW010000008.1, read as the reverse complement.
TCTGGGGTTTCTCGGCGGGGTATCGCCCCCGGCCGTATCCGGAGGGTTCCGGTCTCCATCAATAACCTCAACCGCCCCGGAACCCAAAGAGCTACTGCTCAAAGCCCCACAGACCGTGCGCAGAATTCCGGTCTTCCACTTTCAGGTGCTCCCGCCAACTCGCCCCTAGCGGCGAAGGACAAGCCACACAGGCTCAGATATGAGAATACACCTAGCCTCGCTCTCTGTAAGCCCGGGGAATCTCTTAAGGCTGCGTTGGCCCGCCTCAACGTACCACCCAGCCGTAGGAGTCAGATCTGAGCTCTTTAAAGATAGGGAAGGCTACTGAGTGTATATCTTTGTGCCGCGTATTAGGTTAGGGGTTACTCGAATAAGAATGTTGTTATTTGAGTCTCTGTTGTCTTTCGCTCCTGCTTGTGCCTGTGCTTGGTTCATAATCTAGCTGGATTTAGCGACGCTGTGGCTGTACGAGTGAGTAGGCCTTACTGCCGGGATGCCGACATATTAATTAATGTAAATTTGTTAGTTGAAGGGTTTGATGCTATTTGTGGCTTGCTTTACGTGCGCTGTCAATGTAGACCGAGAGTACTAGCGCCGAAGGTGTACCTTCGCCGAGTACCTTATCTGATCTATATAATGAAATTGATCTACATAATAAAGACAGCACCTTAGCCAGGATTCGGAGTAGAGTTTCAGAGATTAGATACGATGCTCGGCACTGGTGCATTTGATCTATATATTGACGGTTACCATCTCGCTATGCCAAGATGAATCGTAGGAACAATAGACTGTATAGGTATAACTACCCAGTGTAATGAGCATAGGAGGCGTGAAAAGTATTACTCTAGTAGGCTGGATGGTATATGATATCTATATATCATAAATTCTTCTCGGATGGCCTCCCCAAGTGAATTGCCTAAATCTAGAGTCTTCGGCACCTACCCCGACCCTATCACTCTTAATCTGTCCTCGCAAAGCGCCATATAGCCCTCCACTAGTTCACACAAGCTTTCAAACGTTTCTCTTAGATCTGTACCTACTTTTACGAGCTCTCTCATCTTTGATACCCCCTCAGGACCGCCCCTTGGGCACGGGGAACGCCTTGTAGCTCTCCAGTAATCAAGACGATCCAGTAGCTCATCGATCACCTCCACATAGCCCTTGATAGTCACGCGTTGCTCTAACGTACCGTCCCTCCGATCCTGCTCCCACATACCATCGGATTGGATATTTGCACCGTCCTCCTCTAAGCCTCCTACCGCGGAGCAAGCCTCTGCTCCTTCAGTCATTAACTCGAAAGTCACTTGAAACGCTACCAAGGCGTCAGAGAGGTCGTCGATCTTATCTTGGAGATCAACAAGAACCCTTTGAGTGTGGGTTATTCTATGTTCGGAAAGGCTTGGAAACACGTCTATATCCTCTTGGGTAATATCCATCGAGAGTTGCGTACCATGATCTCGCAAGATGGGATCTAACTCTCTGCATAAACCTTGAACGTATCCTTGCAGGGTTATCACTTCGTACTTGCGGTCTCGCAGGTCCTCTCTCTGTACCGCAGACATGTGCGGAACAACACTGTCCTCGAGTGCCTGGAAATGGAAAAGGCGGCCATAGATAATTTCCTTGATGTCGAAGGCGTTTGCATCCAGGACAGCTCGGAGTCGCTCGAAGGACTCCAGGCTACCCTGCATGTCGGTAGCCGCGCCGGTGGGAGGGTGGGTGTAAACGTCGTAGATTCGTTTCAGGCGGTTGATGTTTTGCGTAAACTCTTGGGCTTTTTCGTAGAGGTCGTTCATGTCAGGGAGGAGGTAGTTGAGATGTACGCGGCCGAGGTTTTCCTTGGACATTGAGACGGTGGGGGCCCCAGAAGGAGGGAGTAGTTACTCAGGTTGCAGTAGGTGTACAATCTTGTATTATGTGGCGAAATATTCTAATGGGCCAATGAACCAGGAAATCAGCGGTTCCAAAGCGGTGGGTATGTATATCTGAGGTTGAGGTGCTGATTTTTTTTTGTTTTAAGGAACCTCCATCTGGCATAAAGCTCATACTATCCCTCTTTTGTTAAAGGACATGCTGTCAGGAGAGCCACATGACCACCAGGGAGGCCAGCGCATAACGCGTAACTCTCCTCCGTCATCTTCTCTTCCGTGTGAACGCGTATGCTGGCAACGCTAAGGAGTATAGGTAATGAATGTTTTTTTGACCACGCGCCATCGACCTTTGCTTCTTCCCATTATATCTTGACCATATTCCACTGTTGTTTTCTCATTGTTAAAATGTATTCATACCACGACGATAAATGCACACACATGCACTCTCAATCTCCTCCAACGATGACCAAATGGGGAGGTACGTGCATGCAGGTAAGGTCTATGTTCCTATCTACTACCACCATGCTAACGATCTTAGGTGGGTACGGCGCTTGACAATGGGGAAGGGGTGGAAGATAACCCTCCTAGTGAGAGCAGAGGGGCTAAGGGTGTCATTTGAACCATTAGCGCTAGACCACATTCTAGGGAGTCCTTTTTATTTTACCCCGCTATCAAGATGCTCACTCACTCGTCCTTGAGGATACTTGGACTGTTAAATGTACAGATGCGCCAGGTATCCTGACCTGGGTGTAATGTTAGACATGAAGGACGAAGAAGACATGTTGAAATTAAGGAACCACCAAGAAAAACCATTTTCCAACCAGCAACAGCAGCTATCCAAACAAATATTCATTTACCAAATATTCATTTATATTTATCCAATATCCCTTGACACTGGTTGGCAAAGGCACCACCTTCCTGCTCAGACTGCCTGATTTCATCCACGTAGCGCTCAACCATTGATCTTTTGTTCAAAGGGATTATATCGCGATAATCGTTGTAGAGCTTCAAGGCGAGGGCGTTCCGCTCAACCCCCTTTTGGTGTTGTCTGATAAATTGTCTGACCTCGTCTCTCAGAGGGCAGCTTCCGAAGGTTCTTTCAGACAGATCAGAATAGTCCTCCAGATTGGTCGTAACGGCGCGAGTGATGTTGCGACAGGCCTTAAGTAGGACATAATTGAAAGCTTTGTAATCGGAGTGACTCTGGACACGAAGCAACGCATTGTGGGTACCGCTTTGGGCTTGTTGTAGAACTGTGAGCGCGGTTGCGGCATCACAAGCACGCAGGTCAAGATCGGTATTGAAGGTCATGATACGATGTATTTGATGATTGGTGAAGGGAGTAGACAGGATACGAGGGCTGGTGGTTTAACAAAATCGTAGTGAAATGGGTGTTCTCCCTCGGTGCCTTCGTATAGTTACCCTCCGCGCCGAAGTTAAGGAAGTATGAATGTATTGAAAGCCGTCACGCGTATACACATGTATGCACCCACAACACAGCTTCTTGCTGTACGAGCCCTTACACCATCTGAAGTCCCGACACCGCATACCCTACTTAGGCCGGGGCTGATGGGAAATCCTTCCCACTGATAATAACCTCAATCATACTTGGTGCCTCCATCTACTCGACTACTTTGCTCATGCGACGGATATGTAGTCTCAATTCCATTTCAGCTTACCGCTTCGCATGAATGCTTTTATCAATAGCAACCCTTCAGAAACTATTAAGTCAAAAAGCCTAACCCCCGCAACAATCATCTATCAAAGAACATATAATCATATCATATGGTCCCTTGCTACACATGATGGTGTCAGAGAACTGCTATCTCACCCTTTTCTAGTAATCAACGATTAGAAGTGGCCGTTCCTAGGTCCAGGTACCCAAGAATTACTCCCGTTCCCACACGCGACTGGTATTTCGGATTCCGGCGCGCCCAAGGTTTGATGCTAGCCACAGGCAACAAGGCCTCTACCACTGGAGTCACATTGGTAAATCTGATAAGCATCATCGTTGTCTTGTCAGAGAATCATTCTACGCAGGGTTCTATTTGCGGCGTTAACTTTGAATGTTCCAACACAGATGGCTTCTTTATAGTCTCCCATCTTCAATGATTCACCAAGGTCAACCTTGCAAAATTTCCCTTTTCACTTCTTGTAGTGTTGGATATCTTTCTGATTCTATCTTTTCAATTTGGCTCGAGGTTCACAACACCCGCAATTCACAAAGAATTCTTATATCATAGCTTGAACAAAAAATTTTAATTGGTTTGTTGCAATATAAGTCCTTATATGAATTTTGAAGTTAACGAAATGAGATGTTAGGGCGCTGCAGTATAAAAACACAAAAAGAAAGATTTTTTTATGACAAGATAGTGTGTTGCGTCTGAAAAACGGATTCCTACGGGGCTATGGGCTTAATGGTAATGAGCCCCCCTATATTTCCTCCGTGTATGAATCAAGAATCTCCTGACACTCGTCAACAAATTCACTGTCCTTAATCTGATGTTCCTTAATGTCGTTGATATAACCACGGATTATACCAGCATGTGTACTCGAGATTCGGGACCTATAGCGGCCATAAAGTTCTAGAAGAAGGGTTGTTCTGTTGAGTGACTCAGAATATAGTCTAATAAACTTACGAACCTCCTCACGGAATGATTTCTCATAAAAGTTGCTTTCCGAGCATTTACTATAATCTTCGAGATTTTGGCTAAGAGCTATAGTGATCTTGTAACAGGCATCGATTATAGCATAGTTGTGTGCCTTCAGGTCGCTGTGACTTTGGACTTCCGACATGGACAGGCAGACTAAACGATTCGCCTGGGTGAGAGATGCTAATGCCCTGTCTGCATCGCACCGTTCCATGTTAAAGTCGTAGCAGTAGGACATGATTGTGGATTACTGTTCTTGGGAAGTCGGACTATTCGATAATGTGTAATCGGATCTTGAATATGAAGCTGCTTGAAAGATCGGTGCAGTTTCTACCTCCTTTATAGTGCGCAGACCTTCTATATATATCCTCAGCGACCTCAAATCCTATTCCTGTGCGTAGGTTAAAAGATTTCAATACGGTTACTCGATCGCAGCTACTATAGCTAGTATTTCCTGTTATCATATCACCGTGTATATATGACATTAGTAGAAACTTCTTGGGACCGGGAAGACAACATCTTAATAGAATAAATATATGGTTATAACCATATTTCCAGCCTTTATTCACTTTTATCTAAAGTTACTTTCTATCCGCAAGCCGCTCAGAGTGTAGTATTGAATAATTCCAGAACCCTGTTAGGGAGGATATATGTATTGGCAACCTATTTGCACATACCCCACCTAGAGTGTTTGCCTATTGACATTGGCCGCTCAGGCAGTGGACTCAAGCGTCGCTCAGCATTATACTCCACCCGCATATGATATCCCCGTTCTTTGCATGTCTCTTGGGTAGTAAATAAAGCTAGAGCGCGGCCAACCCTTATGACTATCTTCGAATCTCTCCGCTAACCTACCTGTCAACACGGGAGATAAATCTTAAATTCCATAGAAATATCCTCCAGCATGCGATAACATCGTATTTATATAGATAAGGGCGGACATATCAGGGATATTATAATAGAACCTCTCACCTCTTAAATAAGGTTATTAATCTAAGCACTGGGGGTAGATGGGGTTATTGGTTGCTGGGATTTACATAACGTATTTTTGGATGTGGAGACAACCTTTGTCTCGAACCAAACGTTGGGTTGGGTGGTCTTAATTGATTATTAAACTTGGCCGTTACTCCTTAGAAACCTACCTTTCTCATGATCATAAAACACTTTCCTTACATAAATTGCCAACCGCTCAATCAAATACTTAAATGGCGGTATGTTGTTAAGTCAGGCCTCTAACGCTTTCCAATAGCATTCTGATATTGTATAGGTTAAGTACCCGCTAATACGGGTAAGCTCTATCACAGTACTCGAGGTTTTGGGGTATTTGTTTATTGTTCACCAGGGTAAATCCCTGGCGTAATACTACCAACTTCCGAACAAAAAGAAAGAGATCCCAAAAAGCCAATTAATGGAATCCAAAGCAGAGACTGATATTAGAAGCTCTTGAGAAAGTAAAACATAGTGAGAAATGAAATAAAAAAGACGTAAACCCCCACCCCTGCTGTTCGTGCCATATCTCTTGTTCAAATATTCCTTAGGTATACCTTGTGATAGCAACTCCCAACTCGAGCGTCTTCTCCAAGAGGGGGTTAAGATCGTGCCCCTCGTCCGCGGGAAGCTTCCCCATAGTAACGACAAAGACGCCGGCTGCCGTCTGGCACCTTTTTGCAGCCTCCACCTCCTTTACCCCGTGCGGGAGCTTCAGCTTATTCACGGCCTCCTCATATTCGTCGATGACTTCCTTGAAGTCGGCATAAAACTTTTCGATATTGATGTTCATATTACTCATAACGTAAATGTGGATGGTGGGAGATATTGTTTGATGAGGTGGGGGTCGAACCGTTGATCGTTGTTTCGGGTGGCTGGTTAGATGGTGGGAGAGTTGGGAACCAATAGCTGTAGGGAAATAGCTATACTTATATACCGTCCTCTTAGGATTACCGCAACGTGCCACGAGATACCGAGTACAGCCGTCCACAGGTCTCCCAACCTACTCTTCATATAATACACTACCCTGCCTCCCCCTATAATTTGCTCAGCTATCCCTGCTATTAACTGCTGAACCAATCACATGAAAAACACCCAATCACGTGGTAATGCTGTATCATGATCAGTGACACTAGGTTTAACCTTATTATTCTATGCTCCGATGCACATTCCCTTCCCTTCTCTACTATGGGAGCCGATATTTTTCTAAATATTTACTTAAGGGCAGGTCATTGGCGCGCTTAGAGGGCCCCCACGGTGCTGTACCGTATCCAACAGTACCGAGTTCTCTCTATCATTTCAACAGATATCTTTCCTGCATATCGCCCAATAATTATTGGAGGGAGTATGTTTTGGATTTTATACCAACCCGTCGCCATACAGTGAAATGCAAAACCACTACTATTAAATCTCATAACGATATTCTTTTATAGCTGGTGTGACTTAACATCCTACGTTAATGCTACTACTATAGTTCCCCGTCTCGGAATTACGAGTGATGAACAATGCAGGCACGGTCGAGTGATATTCTATGTCGTTGCTCTAAACCATTCTTCCCACCACCAGTGAATATTAGAAGTTGCATTCTTACTGTCCTCCACTCCAACAAATTCCATAGCCTAACGTTGGCCGGGTTTTTGAGAAGGCAATCATATACAAAATATCAGAAGTATCAGGGTAGGAGGAAACTGATATTCACACGCGGATTAGGCCCAATTGAAAGCGGAGTTGCTGGTTGGATCTGTGTGGAAAGCGGGGAGATTTAGAAAAATCCTTACCCAAGAAATAATCCACCACGATGAACTCAGCATGGTGGCACCTCGTACTAAACCTTGTGGATCGTCTCACGATATCTTTTCGCCCAACAGGAAGAGTCTGATATAAGGTTTCTTATCAGCAATTGGTGTACAGACCCAATACCCACATGTAGCTGCTGTGGAGGTATGTTCAGTGACACCGGCTGTTGTCGGGTTCAAACACAGCTGATTCGTTTCCCTGACTTGTCACGTTTCCCTGGTCCCATGATAATGAATTTGATAGGTCGTGCCCTTCCCCGCTCAATAAATGCGAGTAATTCCCCCTCTCCAGAATTAAATCCTCATCACCCCTTGATAGTACTTGCTCTCAGCGCACGTATCAAAACTCGCCGCAACAAGCTCCCAGCAACCAAATACTTACATCGAACAGCTAAAGAAGCAAATCCGCAGCAAAAACAAAATGTCGAACAGATCGGGTTATATACGGTCTTCGCCCTTCTTGATCCCAAGAGTCACTGAACGCGGAAGGATCAACGAAGGCCTCATAGGCAGATGCTCAGGAATTATACGCTCGCTGGAAGAGAGAGGGGTGGTAACTCCCAACCGCCAGTTCCCAATCTTCCCAGGTGAACACGACAATGTGAAGCGCACCATGCGAGAAGCAAGGTTTTATCTTATTGATCTCATCACCCATTGGAATGCTGAGCAGTACCCGTTTTTTACGGAGAATGGGGCCACCTCCGGGAGTGACATGACCATGAAGGATCTGGAAGATTACTTTGAGGAGTGGTATTCCGGGTGCCGAGTTGGTGCTATCACGACTCATAACGACCCGAACTTCATCTAGCGCCTGGTATGCGGGGCATACAACTTTACATATCCTTCTGCGATTTACCTCTTGCCGTTCCTGGGCGTGGGATTTCTTGGTCATTGTTTTCTTGCGTGATATTATGGCGTATCGTAGTTTTCATTTGTCTCCTCCTTTCGGCGCGTTTAGGTTTATTCTTCTTGCCCCACCTCTTTCACGTTACTCGATTCCCAGACCGCATTTTCATTGTTTTCTCTCTGGTTCGGGGAAAATAGGCAGGGGTATATTTACATGTAGTTAGGTGTTTTTTGCCCCTACACCATTTAAACTATCTTCTTATCCCCGTGTCAATTGGGGTCTAGGTTGTGCTCTTCGCAATTTAAATCTATATACTTACGCCCGTTGAGATAGGGGAATAATTTTACAACTTATACAGTTTACTCTGTGGTTCCCATACTTGCATTGCCCAAATACTTCAAGCCAACTCCACACTGCCTCCAAGCCCCATCGAGAGCTTTTCGGGATGAAGTACGTATGTAAAAGGTCAAATCAAAATATAATCGAGAGAGCCATTCTCACATCAACGCTCTATACGCACTCCGTGACTGTGGGTCCTAGCTATATAGTCGGCATATAAAACATCTAGGCCATGGAATTGAATTCTATAGATGCTACGTAGCTACCGAGGCTCCCTGTACACCCTTTAGGCCAGCGAGTGAGACGGCTCCCGAGTTTGGCTACTATATATACGTTTCAAACAGGAAATAAATAGTGGACTTTGTTTAGATACTTTGCATGTGTGTCTTTATTATTCAGCTCATGATACGAACGACCGGTGTGAAGATAGAGGGGAAAGGGCGGGAAAAGAAAAATCCATGAATGCCTACACGTAAGTAACCCACTCGCGCCAACCACAACCGAAATCCCCAACAAAGAAAATCAACTTCTCCAACTCTGTAAATACTAAAGCTTTTAACAATCCTCCTCTCGCACCACGCTTGTGAAAGTCGGACCCCTATGACATGGTTCCCCTAGTAAAAGTGGGATAATCAAACTCTCCGGTTCCTATTTGGTAACCACTTCGACGAACAAAGCGATCTGGGTAAAGCTGGAAAAGCCTAAATAGGCTCTGCACCGCGGCCTCGTAGCCGGGATAGTCGCTTTGCCCAATAGACTTTAAGTATGCATCTGCCTCTTTGATCATCTTTCTAGTAGCCTCGCGTTGTGAAATCGAGAAGCCAGTACTACCGGGGGCATTGTGTTTGGCGATTTTGGCCTCGAGGCTCTGGACGTAGAAGCTCATCGTAGCTTCGTCGGCTGGTGTCATCTTTTCTCTCTAAGAGTAGAGTTCTAGCGGTCTTGTCTGGAGCAGTTGTATGTGGGTTTATATATAGCAAGGCTGTACCTACGTATAACGTTGAAGCTGGTTTTCAGTATTGAGGAGTGAGCAAATCTTTTGAGGGAAAGCTAGGGCACCCACGAGTGGCTTAACAATACCTCAACTTTGTATATAATACGCCGTTTACCTATCAAGATTCTACGAGCGTTGATTCCAGGGGTCAATTTCAAGAGAGCTAGTCACTCCGCAGCCCAGGTTGGCAGAGATCGTGTGCCTGCGCTAGAATAGTGTGCTAGTGGTGGGAAAGTATATTGCGGCTGCCCGGATTTTGTCATGACGTGTTTCCATTTGCCGACAGGTTTTCTACGCCCTATGATTATATAAATATGACTCAACGGGGAGAACTAGAGCTCTACACCGGGTAAGGGGGGCATGTATTATCACTCGGTATTTAGAATCCATGGAACTACTTTGTTGTTTAACTCATTGATAGTAGAGTGTAGACTTACAGCTATGGCAACCTCTAACAACCATACTCCCTGACGTTTGCGTATTGGTGCGATACATTAGGGTCCATATAATCATTCTATGATATGCGGCCTTCACTATCAGACATTCTAGGTCTCCGTACGTAGCGGTATCATTGACCGCAGCATGTGCGGTTGGATACATGCAACATTAAATTCTATATCATCGAAGACCAGGTTTGCACTTCAGAGACCCGACACAGGGCTGTTTTCATGGATACTATATTATGGCCGAACCTGATGTAGTCGACTCATCCAATCTTCATGTACTTGCATTGTTTCAGGCCTATATCCCTTGTCTAAATGGTGGGATGTTATACACCCCAAAATTGTCTTTAATATTTTAGCCGTTTCCATACATCTGCCGTACATCTACGCCCTAGCACCACACGCATAAAACCCACGTCTCGATCACGCTGACGCCAAACTAAGCCCGCATACCAAACCCCAGCCTCTCCAACGTTTCACAGCAGTACTCCCCGCCCAGCTCCAATATCGTCTCCAAAATCGGATGTTCAATACGATTCCGCTCCTTGATAAGCTTCCTATTACAAGCCTGGCACTCCCGAAAGGCCGTCATAAGCTGGTCCCTCCTCCCGAAATACCCATCGTTCTCCGTCGTCCAATGCGGCGGATAGTTGTCTAGCGCGCTCCCAAGCTCGATAATACGCTGGATGGCACTAACAACTATCTCGGACAACTCAGCGTCAACAGGGAGCGACAGATCTCGATATGTGGACAGGAGGCTCTCAGCCTTTGTCTTGTTGCTAGGCGTAGCGTCGGACATGGTGGCTTGGATATACCGACAGAGTATTTTGGTGTTGGGGAGCGACCAGACCTATAGCAGGGAATATAATACGAGTGGTTAGCGTGCCTGATTGGAGACATGAATGACTAGGTTGACGCCTTCGATTGCTTTTATGTGATAATGGCTACTTACTATAGGGTCCATTCAATTATTCGACAATACAGCTCATTCTAAGCACACGCTCGAGGTTGGCGAAGCTTCTATTTTGGGGTCATATGATAGCGGGCGTCTGCACGAGGGTATCATTGGTACCCTTTGACAATTAAAGCATGCCTGAAAATACCTACTATTTTTAAATGACAAAGGTTATTTTCATATAGAATACCGATGCTTGAAAACATGAGAGAACAGCCTCTTACGGTGCTTGTGTGGGTTGAGACAATATCCATGGTTTTAGTAGCGTTTGCAGAACTCGAACACCCTATGTACTTACTTACACCGGTATGCCCTATACTAGGTTATATCGGGTCTTGCACTAGTGAAATTAATAGCAACCCCTAGCCCCAGCCGACCTTGTACTATCCATCGGTCAACGTGCCAAGGGCGAGTGCAAGACTCAATGATAATTCTCTTCTGGCACAGGTCTATAATCTAGGGAAATATAAATAACATATCTCGATCTGTGGTTCGGCACTGCCCGGTGTGGGGGAAATAATGTTAGAATTATATGAGCGATATCAAATGCATACGGATAGCTATAGAAAGAACACGCATGTTTTGAAAGTCTATATCAGCACTCTCTTGAACATATAGGCAATGTCTACCCTAAAGCAGAGAATGTAATAGTAAAACGTTAACCTAATGCGCGCCATATCCCAGATTCTAATAGAGAGATCCAGGATTATGCTTAAAGCTCGGGAGACGGCATGCCCTGTAGGCAAAGAGAATGCTTCACTTAACTGGATATTCGGGGCCGTCGAGTGATAAGGCATGATCAGCCAGTCGAGTGACAGTCTATGATGTAATTCTCACCGTTCTATTATTGTTTCAATCAGTCTATTGATTATATCGGTATTTAACACGCTAGCCAGTTGACATTCTTGCTACTAATGACAGGTCTGCTTGCTTATTGGCCGCCGCCACCATTGTAATATCATTTAACGGGTCCCTCGCAAAAAGTATAGTTTCTATATTGATATGTACCACTAGAAAAGATTGATTCATCAATACATCTCGCCCTATGAGTCTCAAGATATAAAGTAGCTACTACCTTCGACGATTCCTGTTTCTCTTGGCGGAGTGCGTTTTCCGTATCTATTTCCGTACCTGAGATCAGGCAAAGAAACTTCAAACACCTTCTCTCATCTAACAGCTCACAACTGCCTGATGTGGCGTCATTACACGCTCCTCCATTGTGTATATGCTACTGATACCATACTTTGCAAACCTTCTAGTGACTACATCAATTTAAGTAAGACTGATGATAACTTTAACAATATTTGCGGATAGGAACATATAGACAACCATTCAGACTTTCCGATGGTAAGCGTCACGCACTGGCAGCGGTGTATCGACCATGGAAGAGGAGATAATATTGGAGCTGCAGGTAATATCGAATCCAAGCATTCCATATCGTTGGTAATATGATGATAACGCGGACGCGTAGAGTATACCAATTTTGGCAATCATAACCCTTTACGCACCCCTTGCATCACGAAAAAAAGAATTCCTCTACCCCACATTTATCCCGGGTTGGTATTTGCTAAATATAACCCTCGGAGTGACACGCCTGTTGTACAAGGTGGGAGCATGCATTCGAGGAGGAGAGTGCCCATATCTAATATCGTGTCAAGGTAAGGGGTATGTAGGACGAACTGCGGGTACGTTCAATTCTGCCTTGTAAATCTGCGGTGTAACGCGACAGTGCCAGGGAGTGTAATAGTGATCAGGCCCTATCAATCGAGGGCAACATATTACGCGAACAAAGTCGCCCCTTTCCCCATGGGCATCTGTCCGCATGTTGACAGTTTCATGATGCGATAACCTAAAATATGCTTTTGTTAGTTTAGTCCAAACAAAGTTATTATATTAAGTCCAAGACTCTAAAATGTGGGGGGGGGGGGGAGAGTATGGCGAGGCGCACGGAGCGCTAGAAAGTACAGACCACCCAACATTACACGGGGTGCTTCATGGCTGTTAGCCGACCAGGGCCGGGTGGGGGGAGGGGGGTGGGCAATCAGAGGCCCTATTACCCTAGACTAGCACTTCCGCCTCAGCGGGGGTCAAAAAGCCCCAAGCGGCGGTGGGATCACGGCATCGCCAGCCTCTCTTAGTGCCCAGCTCATCAAGTGAAGTCAGAGTGTCATCTTCCTCTCTAAAGCGGTGAGTGCTAGGAAGCAAAGTTGTGAGGTACTGCGTCCGTAATAATTCCGTATGTGTTGAACTCATATGAGCGTCGTTAGTCGATGTTCTCTCCCAGGAATCACAGAGGGAGTATATCCATAGCCCCGTCACAACACATTATGTCAGGTAGCCTTGTCCCTAAATGTATCATGTAAGCGGATACGGGAGACTCACTTTCGAACTGAAAGCTGTTTGATGCAATTGTGCGCCACTTTATATCGTCGTGATCTAATTGTCGATGAGACACGGCCTGCGACCTGCCGAGTGACAGCCGGTGATTAGTTCTATCTGAGGCAATAAGATATCGCCAATCATACGTTCAGCTCCGAGATATGTGACCGGCATTATCGTGCATCTCCTAAATTGACGGTCAGTAGCATGCGCATTCAAATAGGGAACAAGGTCTCTTCGGTATTGTATCCTAGGACCCTCCATTTGCCTAGAATGACGAAGTCGGTGTCAGCCATATGATATTCAATATACATATATCGAAAGACCCATTTCTAGCCACCATAAGGCCTGAATGGGAGCGAAATCCTTCCATGCGGGGATATATAACGACGGTCTTTGATACACACCTCTTCTGCCAACCAACACCCAACCTCCAACACCACAACCCATTATTCCACCACCAACTCTCCACTAAAGCCTCAAGATGTCTACTTTCCGCCTCAAAACCGCAGCTCTCGACTCTAGGTACAAAACCATCCCCACACAGGGCGTCCAAACCAATACCTGCATCAGCCTGCTCTACTCCACTGCGAACCTGCTGGACAATTCCGAAACCGACAGTGACCCAACAGGTCTCATGACACTGCTCCGGACGGGCGCTCTTGGCAGGAAACTGAACACCCTAGACAAGGCTGTTAGTAGGGTCATGGAGGACAGGCGATTTGCCACAAGCACGACCACGGCCGACATCGCTGCGTTGGCGAAGGAGATGCGGGAGAAGGCAAATGAGCTGTATGGGGATAATATAAATGCCGAAGACAGCTTATAAGACGCCCGTTGAGAGGTGGGAGTAATGAATGACGGGAGGGAGAATGGTGCGTCGTGTGTGTCTGATCATCGAGCTGGTCCCGGATTGGAAGGTAATGAATGATAGATGCGGGGTCATTTTCTTATTCCTTTTGTATTGAGTAGTAGGCATGGGCTACCCCTCTTGCCCTTTGTTATAATTGAATGCACTATAATATATCAGACTTTCTTTGACCGAATATGTCCGTTCAGTGGTTTAAGTTTGAGCGCCCGTTGTCGATAGACTCCGCCCATTTTGTGCGAGATTGTAATAAGGAGCTCAGAGTATCGGCCTAGAAGGGTTCGATGTAGGTAGTTGTCATCCATTGAAGGTTCATAATTATGCTGAGAAATAGGAGAAACCTCGGGGTTGGCGTGACATTGCTCTTCCTCTTGAAACCGATGAAGAAGTGATTAAACCTCAGCGACTCATCTGCAACAGCATAAAAAGGTCAATGTAGTCCGCATTGCAGCAGACACCCACATACCCCATCTCCTCTTGCGTGGGGCTGTGACTATAGCAGCCTCCTCGTACATGGCGTGATGCAGAGTCATCCTGATACTCTCCCGTCCACAGGCTAGAAGGTTTCCCAGGTGGCAGGGAGAGGAGGGGGGGGGGTGAGCGAGGGTGTCGATGGTGCGCCTATCGACATCGAGAAGGGTTCGGGGCCTTGAGCGTGGAAGAATGTTGCGGTGATCTGTTAGTATGCCGATGTCCCCACTAGCTTGTGTGTTCGGTGATGCGAGGAGGCAAGCCCTCTTAGTCTATGACCTAAAGCCCTAGGCGTACACCTCCAACCACCATACCCGCGCGCGCAGTCCCCTCGACCGACAGGCTGTTCTATTTCCACAGCCAGATACCAACACCATAACCACTCTACCAGTTGTGGGCGAGCCAGGGCGTACGTTCCGCCGAGTCCTCCCCTTTCCGCGTGGGCTTTCGTAAAAGACAACACCGCCTCCCCAGTTCGTCTCTTGCGGGGCTCCCGCGTATGGGTAGAGTGTGCGTTTGTATGTACGCATGACGCTGGAGCATGGGGTAAAATATATTGGTGCTCCCCCCGCTAAAGTGGGGGCCCCAGTAATCGTTCTCCATAATACCAGCCAGCACCGCAATATCTCGTACGCAATTATAAGGTCCAGCTGCAGGTTGTACAGTCAGCCCATATCCAAAATGAGGTAAGACGAACAAACCTCCACAGTCTACTCTATAATGGCCCCTCACACAACTAGAGCAGGCTTTGGGCCTTATTGGGTCAACCGTCTAACAGACCTCCTCTTGCGGGGGTGTGAGTGCGAATTCAGCCCCAGGGCTATAACAAGACTACAGCAGCAACTGGTGTCTAGTCCGATAAACATAGGACTGCCATCCCACAGTTATCGGCGGAGATATTTCATTTTGATGGCACAGTTCGGGGACCGTGACATCCGCCCTCCTCCCGCTGGGGAGGGGGCCCAATGATCGTTCTTTATACGCTTTATACCCCTAGTCCAAGTGCTGCTAGAACAGCATTAGCCCATGAAGAAGCAGAAAAAAAAACCAAAACAAGGAAGGAGCCTAAAGGAACAACACGAGGGAACCAAACTCACAAAGGCCATATAAACCCACAGACAGTACACCAAGGAAGGGGGGGGGGGGTAACCCCATTCTAGTTGAGATCCATCTTCTGTATCGATAATAGCATGAATATCATGGTAGGGACTTGGCGCCCAAATAGGTCTTCATTTACCTTTACTAACCTCGATTTATGCAGTTCATAAATCAGGAAGAGAAGAAAAGGAAAACCTGGATTTTGCCCTGGAACACTTCAAGGAAGATAAGACATCACTCGTTTACAGTAATGATATATTATAGTTGGTTGAGTGATTGATACTTCATAATATATTATAGTTAATATAATGAAAAGTCTTCAAAGTATCATGCAGTTCGATAACCACCGCAGTATATAGCAGTGGGTACGATATGGCATGGGGGTCATACTGGTGCGTACCATTGAGAACCCTGCAAGACGTTTAACAAACACAAGTTGAGATCTTCCCTCGGTGCTAACGAACCGCCCATGGAGGCCCCGACCCGTCTTGTGCAGGTCATGACTGCGACCTTGATAGATCTATCTCTGCCATAGCTAGCTGTTAGCCAAGATCACCGAGAATGCAAAGTACGGGGGCGTGGGGGAGGATCACTGTGCTGTGGCCTACATTTCAGTCTGTTCTTCCTCTTTCGTCTACATGACAGACGTTGTGTTGTTGCTGCTTACTTGTCCTTAGTTCCTTTAGCGCCCCGCCAAACCGCACCAAGCCCTACCCGCAGAGCCGCATCCCACCTACAATTGTACGTGCACTGATGGCCGAGTACATGTATGCATATCCACCTGTAATCGTAGCGGACCACCAAAAAAAAAAAAAGAAAGGAACAAAGGCAGAAGGGAGGACCCCACTCGCCATTGACCATCTTATATACTCTAGTCATTCCACACAAGACACCCTTTATTGTCCTGGACCTCAACATCAATACCGCAGCCGCATGTGCATTGACAGCGAGGTCAAGATTCTACTATTCTCGCGCACACAAAACACATCCAGTGACTCGAGAGAACGCTCCATCAGCACCCACCAGCATCCACCAGGCCCCACAGGCGAACCATCCACCGCTGCAGTGTTTCTAGTATCTGTACCCAGTTCCTATTCCCAGCAAAACAAACCAAACCAAACCAAACCAAGCAAAACAGCCTACAACCAAACCCACCAAACAAGCCTGCCGAAACGTTCCAAGGCCTTAGCACTTGTCTAACGGCACCAAGTAAATACCAAGGTACATGTAATCAGGGCCTGTATCTCCCCTCGTAGGGTATTCAGGATTGACACATAAAGTACATGCATGCCTATGGCAGCCATACACCCCCTCTCTCCAGAGTACACGAAACCCTCCTCCCCAAGCACAAACAAAAAAGAAAGAAAACATCTGTCCCCCCCACCACTAGCCAACTTGGACCTGGTGCGCAATTATCCCAAGCCTCATCCATCATCCACCAGACGACCTCCATCCCACGCTCCACCATCACTTCCGCCAAATTCAATTCTCCCGGTCTGAATCTTGCCCTTTCCCCTCCCATGCCGTATAGCTGCGTTCGTTGTTTGTGTGACATTACCCCGAACCGGGACTGCCCAGAACGGGCTCTAGCTAGGTACAACCGAAGCAAAAGGGTGACAAGACCAAAACCCAGCGAGAAAAAAACTACCCCTCCAACAACCCAAAAATCCAAAGAAGAACACTGGATCATCACTGTACAAAAATGCCGCAACATGAGGCTCCAAACAATAAACCCACACCACCCCTCCCCGCCCCCGCGCCGCCACTACTGCCGCTGGTGTCAGTCCAGCTCTAGCCCCGGTACAGCTATGTAGGTACAAGTAGTAATTGATCCACACCGAGACGGTCCTCCGTGTTTCTTCCTGCGTGTTCTTGATGGTCCACTATGTACCTTTAATCCGATCTTTTTGACACCCAACACGCCCAAGCAGCAAGAGTACCCATCCCACCAGCACCTAAGCCCATTATCACCACACGAACCACCCCACAAAAGAAGGAAGAGGCTTACCACCCACCCCGAGCTCCCCACCATCAAGGTTTCCAATGGTTCACCCGTTCTACAAAACAAACCGGTTTTGGTAAACCGGTTCAGTTAATATTTCGGTTGAGTTTTTGTCTTTGAGCTAATTTGGTTTGAGCGGTTCATCACAGTCAGAAACCACTTCAAACTGGTCTCCTAAACGGTTCTGTCAAACAGTTCTATCATGGAGGTACCCCTCACATATGATTTGATATCAGGATATGGACTGCGCTGAATTGTGTGAATTGATTGATTCTATGATGATTATCCAAAGCGGATATCGTCTTTCCTTTTATAGTAATCGAAATAAAGAAAATATCTGTATAAAGAAAAGAGACGTCTATAAAGAGAATAAAGAGATAAAGAGATAGCTGATTCGTCAGCTTCTTCATATATGGAGATAATCCAGCAACATAGAGGTCGTATTTCCCGCCCTTCACCGGTTTTGGGCGGGCTTAATTGCACCTAATAAACCAAGAAAAGGACTCTGAAAACACATCTAGCTTATGAACCTGCAAACCAAACAGAAGAACGGTTCTATGTCTTAAACCGGTTTAGAGAACCAATATTCAGTTTAGTTCAGTTCAGTTCAGTTAGACATGTAATTCAGTTTAGTTCAGTATAGTATGACCTCCGAATACAACTACATGTAGTTTCAACCGTTGGAATCACTGACTCCAACTAATATAGCTAGCCTAGTGTACTATGAGTTGATTGGACCAGCGTTCCCGTGATCAAGATGGGGTGGTCTGTACCAGCAATTGCTGAGCTGAAAGCTAAGGCTCTCCCATTCAAGAGGCATACAGCTTCTTGCACGCACGTCTGGATACTATACAAGTCCATAGTTCATATCAAGATCTATATCTACAACACTCGCCTCCAAAAGCCTCGCCTTCTAACAATAGCTACAAACAAACCACATACCCACCCCTCTACACCATCATGGCCGACGAACCCACCAACTGGCAAAACTACCGCACCTACGCGCAAGAGGCCGAAAGCAAATACGCCCTGAACAACCGCAGGATCAGCTTCGAGCGCCGTCACGAACTACGCCTCGACGACATCGGAAGCCGCCTTGTACGCCTCGGCTGCCGCGCCGATGAATATAACCTTCGCCTCGCCCACGGCGGGCTCTCCGCCTCTCTCCTTGTGGGCGATTTCAATACCGGCATCTGGAGCAAGTACGAGAAGCTAACACGGGACGTGCGCCATCTCCTGGCAAAGGCCACGGATAAGGAGAAGGAGAGCACCGCAATCAAGGCCCTGATGGATTGTTCAGCCGGTCTCCTGGCACATGTCAGCATCATGAGGGAAGAGCTGGACAATCAGTTGATGGGGTCAGGAGCGGACCTTAGGTGGGGGTTGGATCCGAGGCCGAGGGTGTTGCCAAACAGGAGACAGACTATCAGTAGGCCGTTAAACTGGTTGAGGGAGCGATAATTGGACTGGTGGGGTGGGGTGGAGGGGATTTGGATTATACTCAAAGTGTACCTAGTTTGGTGGGCTTTCATAGCGTTTTGACTATCTTAGAATTCTCCTACTCTGATAAATGCGAAATGAAAAATCACAATCTCAATACCTCTGTATACTACACCCATGGCGCAGCTGGGTGACCTTTTGGCGACCGGGGTTCCCACGATAGACACTAATCCTTCCCCTATCACTGACAGAGCCGACGCGAAGGGCATTGCAATTCCATACTGTGGGGCTGTGAGATGTGTATCGTTTCCACTCATTATAGAAGAGAGGAGGGTGCTCATCACGGAAAAAAAAAAGGTCGACATTTTCTGTTGTGCAACAAAAGACTTACGCACCCCACCCGGGTGCTGCTTCCTAAACTACGGGGGCTCCTTGGGCTTGGGTCCGGGTCCTTGGGCTTGGGCTTGGGTCCTTGGGCTTGGGTCCTTGGGCTTGGGTCCTTGGGCTTGGGCTTGGGTCCGGGTCCTTGGGCTTGGGCATGGGCTTGGGCTAGGGCTAGGGCTTGGGCATGAGCTACGGCTATGAGTCCTTGGGGGGTTGAACCTGAGTGGTGGTGATCAGAGAGTAAACTCTATACCACTCAGCCAACCCCCGGTGATTGTAAGTGTGATTGAGAGAACCTTGACCGCATTTTCCACGCTAGCTTGGCATCCACCTAGAGCGACGCAACACACATCACGTGCACCACCGTGAGAGTAACTAACTAACACCCTTCCACAAGCACACCCCAACATTTGCTCTTTCCTCATGCTTGTATCCCGACCCCCCAACTGCCCCGCTACATGTATCAAAACCTCTCGATGTGCACAGAAAGTATGTTCATGGTATATTGCATTACATCTACTTCGATACCAGCTTCTGCCAACTGTAGGGTCCATATACATTAAGAAACGACGTGTCCAGGCAACACTGCTGCTTAACTCGCACGAGAGGTTAGTGCGCGCAGAAGCGTGCGCCCTTTGCCTCCTGAACCAGAATCCGAATCACAATTGCTTGGAGCTCGGGGGCTTATCAAGGCCCTAGTATGAGCTCCGTGTGAGAAGAAAGAAAGGCTTGATTGAACTCCGTCTAGCGATAACCATGTTACTTGATGCCTATTTGCAGTCAGTGCCTCTGACGATAATGTAACTGTTCACATAAATAGGCATCAGGAAACCCCGCATAACTTTGCCTTGAATCTAGGCTAAGACTTTCGTCTAAAAACTCATCTGCACCCCCCGCTTTTCCGCTTCCATTGAATATAATACGGGCCATCTAGTCATACTTTGGTTAATCGGTCATCATCAATTAAGCAGTGAATCTAGCGAATCCGTTACCAAACCCACCGGATCGGGTACAACGTACTGAAACGAGCATCAAGTCGGGCAACCATGCAGACATGTAGAGGGGCAGGTATGGGGATGGGCGGGCGGGCGGGAGCGCTATATAGATGTACTTTATACCTGGCATTCTGTAATACGTACTATGTATGTACTATATATTTGTGTGGATGAAATCATGAAAACCACCACGAAATTTGAGCTAAGTACATGCTGGAGACTCATATACATGAATCTCCTATGCCTCCATCCTTAGGGTGGTCAAGCAAGTACATGTACTCAAGATGCACCTAAGACAGACTCAAGTAATCCCGAAAGCACGGTTCCCTTACTATGTATTTATTTGGTATCCAATGCAGGAAGTATCAAGAGTCTAAAAGGAGAAGCTCAGAAGGTCGGCATTGGAATCTACTGTAGGGAAGGAAAAGCTCTGCAGATGAACCTGGTACCTGGAACAATGTAGTGCTAGATTCGATAGCTTAATATTGGTACAGGGTTCTCAATAGTACTTATGTATCGGTATGCTTTACATGCCATATCGTACTCACTGCTATGTGCTGAGGCAGCTACTAGCCTGTATCATCCTTATCGTACCAGCTATAACATATGCTGTCATAATTGAGTAATATCTTCCCCTCTTGGAAGTGTTCCGGAGCATAAATCTAAAAATTCCTTCTCTTTCCTCCTTTTAAGTAATGAAGTGAATAAATCGAGGTCAGAAAAAGCAAAAGAAGATCCAATTAGATGCTAGGTTCCTACGGTGTGATGCCTATGTATTACCCATACAGATAAACCCCATATCTTATATACCTACTATTACCTCAAGATCATCATGCTGTACTTTACTCACCATACCACTAGTGAATACTACCGACACGCATCACAATACCCATATTATCATTGAGAACACTGTACTGGTATGAAAGTATTCGTTTCTTGACTCAAGATTTTCGCGTGAGATACAGCCGCTGAGCCTAGTACAGAGGGACCTACTGCAAAAGCACCTTTTCATGGAGCAGGAACTAACAAACCAACTCCCCTGGCACTGAATCTTGCAATCATTGTGCGGTAGAGTTTGTGGGGGGGGGGGGGAGAGGAGTCAAAAAAAAAAAAGAGGGAGAAAAAAAAGATCGACACCCCTGCAACAAAAGACTTATGCACCCCACCCGGGTGCGGCTTTTCTAACAGTTAGTGTTCTCCTTTCTCAGGGGTTGAACCTGAGTGATACTGGTTAGAGCTTGCACTCTATACCACTCAGGCAACCCCTGGCGAAAGAATCTGTAGGTTTTTCGTTCTTGACAAGGGACGGCATACATTCCGCGCGGGTGGCTAGGAGGGTTCACCATCGATACTAGCGCGCGTTCTGGGGCTCATCTTAATGCTAGCCCCGCTTCTAGCTGAGCGGCTGATCCCATGCCTCCGCTTGAAGGAAGTGGTGGTGGGGGGGGGGGTCCAACACCGTCTTATGAGAAGCCCGGCAAGAGCTGGCAGACAAGGAGATGGTTACCTCAACGTCCTCCAGAAGCTAGAGTATGAAGTATATATCAATGTACTTTCTCTTACTCATCCCGTACTTGAGTATTTGTCCCCGTTGTTTAGAGGGGTCCGGTACAACTGTAACCGGCTTCACGCGCAGACACTTGGCGGCTGCAATGCTACAGAGGTCTTCGGTCTTCTGAATTAGAGGAAATACCAGAAAAAGATATACAGGACAGGGTCTATTTTATCCGCACTGGAGGTCTTCCCAATATTGGTTTGTGGTTGTTGGTGGTATTAAATATTGAGTTCGTTGTAGTAGTATATTGGGCTTCGAAAGGTCATAGACACGGCTGTACTATGCTAGTTGTGATCGGGTAGATATATCATAGTAGCAACGAGTGATGTCTCATGTTGCGGAATGTGCGTCCAAAGGCTAGGTACGTCCTCAGGCCTAGAAAAGGCAAAGCGGAGCGGAACGACTGTCGATCCGCGTGCCAGAGACGTAATATGATATTATCAGTTTAGATACGCGACTCTATAGATCCAACGTACCTGATGTTAAGTACCTAGTAAATGATAAAGGTGATCACACCGCAGCCCACTCACCGCACCACCAGAAAATGATATTGATACGTCAAGTACATCTTATCATCTCACCGTATTATCGTTGGGATCCACACGCGCATTGTGAACTCATGCAGAAACCTTTCCACGGAGAAACACTAAAAATAAAGGTCTCCCACACAAGACTCCTACACTCCACCCAGGCGCGCGTGCCTTCGGGCTGGATACAATTAATGATGTAGAAAAAAAAACCCAGGCGCGCGTGCGGCTCCCCGACTACCACCCCCTCCCCCTGACAAACTCCGGTTTAACACCAGCAAGCCCCTCCGCTTCATGAAAACTGACCCTGAGCTTCAATCAGCAGGAGCAAGGAGGTTAGGTTGTCATATGCCTCAATGTGCATATATATACCACCGGACATAAAGTAAAAATAATAGTAATATTTGTGATGGGCAAGAGCCTTCTGATAGAGTCGGACTCAAATCCTGGTTCGAGCTTAAACTAGAAAATAGACAACTCAATCATCGGCCTAGTATATAGAATATATATGTCTTATGATAGATAAAAGGGACTGTATCTTTACGTGGGTCACTCAACTCTGATTCTGTATTATAATGGGAAGTACCTTCCCAGGCTTGAGCTCAATTCGGCTTGTCAGTAATTAATAGAGCCCGCCTCTTCGGGCCTAAAGCTGGATATGGAGCTCACCGTCATGTCACCCTTACCATTGACCCATACCCCAAAGAGACACACTCTTACACACCGAAGGGCCCCCGCGCTGGCTTGCAGAGCTCTCTTGCGGGAAGAGGGGGGTGGGGGAGGGAAGACCGAAACATAAAAACGGAAACGCATCATAAAGGTAGGGTAAGTATTGTGGGTTTGCAAAATTAACCGGACGCTCACGTTGCAATCATGCAAATGGGCTACAATAACCAAATTTTCAAATTGCTCCAATTAAGTCCACATTGGAATATATGATAATATGAGTATAGAGAACACCAAGGATGAAATCTCATACATTTATCTGTTTTGGTTGTGGTGTAGTCGATGTTGAAGTTGCTTTCCCATACAAAGAGTCCGGTTAATTTTGCAAACTAGCAATACCCCCCCTCCCAGAGGCTTGAAATAGTATGCGCTCGCGAATGAGCAATACATGTAGTATGAGGGGCTATGACGACGTTATTGTATTACTCACATTAGTCATAGACTATAATGAATTATATTGTATGGGTATAATTACGTTGATTATATTTCTTTTGTATTACTATATGTTTGTATAAAGAGGGAGCTTTCTCTCCCGGCAGTTAGGAATAACAGGTCTCCATAATCTCTCACATCTTTACGCCCCAACCCCTAGCTTACCATCTTTCCATATATATCCCAGCAAGAAACCTAACATACTAAATAACTAAACTACTCACTACAGATGTGCGACTGGAAGCACCTCACGCACTGGATGTGCGGGCACCACCGCCTCATCCTAATGTCCTACTGCGTTTTTGCCTCCAACGACCCGAAGTACCGGTGTCCCGACGGAGGCAGCAAGATCGCAAGATACGAGACGGAGAATACCTTCTGTCCGGAATGCATTGAGAAGAAGAAGGCAGAAGAGTAGGTTTTTCCAGGGGTTGGGGTGCTACGGTCCTGGTGTTGAGTGCTGCACTGTTTTGTTTTTTTCTTCATTTCTTGGCTGTAGGAGAGGCGTGTTCGTTTATTCTGTCTTGGTTGTTCTATTTGTTGCGATGCTTTATGAGGTACGGTTTCCTAATGTACTGTAGCCTCGTACCGTACCCACCCCCTGTGAGCAGCTAGCTGCTTACCCGTATTAGCGTTGGGTGGTACTAATGAATAAAACCATTGCATTGCCAAAGATCATAATTGTATGATGTTGCCCTCCAAGTGCAGTACTGCTTTACAGCCACTCCACTACAGTATCCACTGACTGCTTCCCCCACATCAACCAGATGTAATTTATCAGGCGGCATCGGGGAAGTCTACATTGAGTGTTCTATGCCATGATTCATGGCTGTAATCTGTTTTTTTTTTTTTTACCTGGAATCAAAGTGATCCGGAGTAAGAAAAAGGCTAGTCCTGTTTGCTCACGTGACCATGTGGTCTTGGCATTCGAGCTGCTGGAACCTATGCCAGTGTCTTGCTGGAGGGTTATGTGTTGGAAAGTGTTGCACACTTTGACTTGACGCCTGAATACACCACATCCACTTTTGTATGGATCCGGAGCTCTTGAATTGATTTAAAATCAAAAATTCAGGAGAAGCCCCGCAGGTATGTGTTATATATTTTATAAGTTATATATTATTTTATTTATATCTGTGTTGGCATACTATACCTAAAAAATATACATGTACTTACTTGTATGCAGTCCACAGTCTGCAGTCCGTCCTCCAGCAGGACGGACTGTCTTGGCTGAAACACTGCAGTCCACGGTAGTCCGTCCTACTTTTTGGACTACCAGGCTTGGCAGTGGCATACCTAGTCGGCTCGAACGGCTGGTGGCGCTGGCTCAGGTGGGGAACGCAATAACTACAAGAATTATTTTCACGTGGATCTAAGAAAAATAGTTTGGTGTTTGTCTAATAATATGATATTTAGCATTCATGATGGTGGAGATGAGAAGTTTATCGTGATAGCGATGGCAATGGTGGTGGTGATAGTAGTTTAATTTTGGCTTGTTGTCCTGCTCTGCCGTCCTGCCGCATTGGCTACTCTGCCGCCTGCGATAACAAACCGTCCTATCAATTGATAGATAACCGCATCTATATATCCGTGAAAGTGCGCGAGTTACGCAACTTAATATATAAAGCTCAGTCTAAGGACAGAGAAGAACCCGAGACTTTCATCCTCTATAGACAAAAATTGATCTTTTCGACCAGTGTACCACAGGGAAGGTACTTAAAATAAGGGGTAAAGGTCTAGAAAACAATTGATAACAGACGCTTTTTTTAATTTCTGGTCGCAATATATATCTCAACGCTCGCATGTGGCCTGGTGGTTGGTAGGTTGTCGTTCTCAGCACCCTGAGTGCTTCGCTACGTGGAAAGTGCAGCTCCCGCCAAGAATCAATTACCGAGTGATGCCCCATGACGCTGGTTGTGCCAGCGGGTTGCTCTGTTGGGATTTTTTTTTCTCTTTTTTTTTTTTTTTTTAGCGCACCGGTTGTATGTAGTTATGGCAATATCGTACTGACCCAGAACTACATGTATCCTCCTTCCGCTGCTATTTTCGAAATAAAACAGGTGATAAACCACTAAACAAACAGAAAATGATAAATAGTAAACTATAGAAGTATTTTCCATCCTCGCTTCGCTCCCGCTCTAGATTTCAATCAACCCCTTTCCAGTCTGCCCCACTCTCGCTCATATTACCCCGCTGGGACTCCCCACCGTAGAAGATCCCCGTACCTCGTACTGGGCGGGAGCAATATGCGCGACTCCTACAGCGCGGACATGCGCTGTGGATTGGTTTATATTCAGTACAGCACAATTAAGGATTGACGAGCCTGTCGAGTTCAACGGCTGCTGTAGCTGGTGCGTGCCGTTCAGTATTTCGTGTAGAGCGGGCACAAATTATGTAGCTGGTCGGCACTTGCCACAATGATGGAGAGCGTGGGCGTTGGTGGGTTGCCGGGGGTGGATGTGAGTAGGGGATGCATGATTGACAGGCACCTGCGTTTGTGTGTTCTCCGATATGGCAGGTATGCAGCTATTTTTGCCTGGTAAAGATGCGAAGGATTTTTCTTTCTCCCGTAGGATGTAAGTGCATGTAGCCACCGCTATTCTCATCTACACACTACCCATCTATCTAGGCTTCCCCCACACGATCAAGCAGTACATGTTGCTGGCAGACGTTTAATTTAATACCTGCGCATTGTGAGCGGTACTTGGAATTAACCGTTCATTGCGTTATGTTTTGGGAAGGGTCCATGTTGCAGGGTCTACTTTATTCCAGACTGCAAGGTACAGTAGGGTGCTCCAGGGTTTATATAACCGACAACTGCATACCGCGCGAGAATCACAACCACCAGGAGAAAGAGGAGGTGCAAATGGAGGAACTGGACATAGATACCACGGCGATTGAGGCGAGAATGTTAGACTACATAATGTAATTCAACATTAATTATTCAGTATTTATTTGCTGCCCTCGCCCACGCGTGCATAAACCCCTGCTCTTGGCACATGCAGGGAGGGCGATCATCAGTGCGGAGCCTCATCACAATCGCGACTCCACAACTTCAACTCCACAGGATAAACCTCAGCCCTACGACAACAAACAACCACCATCATCATCGCCGCCCCACAAATCACAGAACGCTTTGGGGCCCCTACCGCGCCTCTCCCCTCACAAGCTGTTCCCCGCACCAGTCCGTCCCCCCCCGCTCCCCAAAACCCCCACAGCCAAGCTAATAACAAACCCCTAGCTAGTCCTCTGCCAGCACCCCCCTCATCATGGCGCGCTCCGAGCAAACGCAGCGCATCCTGCGCCGCACGGACCTGCACCTCCTCCCCTTCCTCTCCCTCCTCTTCCTCCTCAACTCGCTGGACCGCTCCAATATCGGCAACGCCGAGACCGCGGGCTTCACGCGCCACGCCGGCCTGGCGCCCGGGGACCTCAACGACTCGGTCGCGCTCTTCTTCGCCGTCTTTGTCCTCCTGCAGCCGGTCGGTGCGGCTCTCGGGAAGCGTGTTGGCGTCGCGCGGTGGGTTGGCGGTGTTATGGTTTCTCTCCCCCCCCCCCGCTCGTCCTAGTTGCGTGTGCGTGGTGCTGATGTGGATGTGTAGGTTGGGTGGGCGTTTCTGACGGCGATGACGGCGTTCGTGCGGACGAGGGCGCAGTTGCTGGTCCTGAGGACCATGATTGGCGCCCTCGAGGCGGGGTTCTATCCCACGACTGTGTTCTACCTTGGCCTCTTCTATACGCGGTATGAGTTTGCGCAGCGGCTCGGCATGTTTTACGGGCAGTATGCGGTTGCAGGGGCGTTTGGAGGAGTGGTCAGTTGGGTTGTGTTTAAGCTGTTTCCTGGCGGCGGTGGGTCTCCTTTTTCTCTCTGTTTTTTTTTTTTTTTTTTTTTTCTTTCTGGGCTGACGGTGGGGTAGAGGAGGAAGCGGCGGCGGGAGATGCAGGTGGTGGGCTGCACGCATATCAGGTCATGTTCCTCCTCGAGGGGGCACTAACCCTCGTTGTCGCGCTCACGACGTTCTGGTGGCTGCCGCTCGGCCCGCGGAGTGCCTGGTGGCTGCATGAGGGCGACCGCGAGTGGGCGGAGAAGCGGGTACTCCTTGACCGCGCGCGCGCCGGCGAAGACGAGGAGGAGCCGCCGAAACACCACCACCACGGAAGCGACTCGGAGGCGGAGGAAGAAGGCGAGGAGCTACTCAGAGGCGGGGAGGACCAACAGGACGAGGAGGAGACGGCGGTGGTGGTGGTGGTGGGGAAGCACACGGTTGGCGGCGAGGCGGGGCTCACGAGGAGGGATGTCAAGGAGGCATTTGGCGACTGGAAGATCTGGTGGATCCTTGCCGTCAACATTGCCAGCGCCGTGCCCGCAAACGCGTTCTCGGTCTTTTTGCCGCTCGTCATCAAGGTGTGTCTGTCTTCTCTCCCCCTGTCCTCCTCTGCTTTGCTAACATAACACAGGGAATGGGCCATCCGCCGCTGACGGCAAACCTCCTCACCGTGCCACCGTTCCTCTGCGGCGCCTTCACGCTCTGGGGCATAACATACCTCTCGGACCGCGCGCGCCGCCGCATCAAGTACATCCTCATCGGCCTGGGCATCAACGTGGCCGGCCTCGTCCTTGTCGTGCTGCTCCCCGCGGACGCCTCCGCCGCGCGCTACCTGGCGCTGTGCATCCTCCTAGCCGGTAGCTACGTCGCAAGCCCGCTCACCGTCGCCTGGCTGAGCGGTAACATATCCGGTTCGCCCTCCTCCCCCCATCTCCCCCTCTTCAATAGTAGCTAACAGCAAGCAGAGCCGGGCAAGCGCGCAGTCGTGCTGGGCATCAACGGGTGGGGCAACCTGGCGGGCATGGTCTCGGCGAGGCTCTATGCGCCGGAGTATGCGCCCGGGTATCGCTTCTCGTTTGTGGTGACGCTGGCGATGGTCGCGGGCGCGTGGGTCGGGTATTGGGGCTTTGGCAGGGCGCTGCGCAGGGAGAATGGTAGGAGGGAGAGGAGGTGTAGGGATTGGACGGGGGAGGAGGTGAAGAGGGAGATGAGGGGCGAGGGGGGCAGGAGGGGCGATGAGAGGTGGGGGGTTAGGTATGGGTTTTAGAGGGGGGCGGATCGGGGGTGGCTGTGTTTTTTTTTATTTTTTTTTTTATTTATTTATTTATATATACAGTATTGTGCTGTGGTGCTGTGTGGCGCTGCGTAGGATGTATAACGGGAGGAGGGGTATTGGTGCTGCAAGAGGTGATATCTGATTATTTCGAAACAACAGATCCTGACGCCGGTGGCGTGGGAGCGTGGGAGTCTGTTGGACAGAAGACGTGGAAGGGGGGGGGGGGTTGGTTTGTCGACGTCGACCCGGGGGTATATAAGTACATATCCATATACATATACCTGTAGTGTATGGGGTTCTGGTTGGGGGGTTGGTAATGACTCTTTATATACACATATATACACACATAGATAGAGCCTCGTGGGTGTGGGTGTGGTGTTTTGTGCTGTCGCTCGTATATCGCTCGTGGTGCACACTACACTATGGTGGGCAGTATTTCCAACGGTTGGAACCGGTTTGTATTTTGAGTAAAACTGAACTGAACTAAACTGAACTAAATAAAAATGCCCTGCAACTGAACCGACCAAACAGGAACTGGTTTATGCTGCAGAACTGTTCTGAGGTCCTGGCGCCAGTATAACAGGAGCTACAGTAGACTCTCGCTATAAGGATATTTTATATAAGGATTTAATCGCTATAAGGATACCAGTGGCCGGTCCGCAACCCCCGTTGTGCTAGAAGTCCCTACTTTCTATAAGGATAATTCGCTATAAGGGTACGTACTCCTGGCCCCGACCATATCCTTGTAGCGAGAGTCTACTGTATACACAAAGGTGGTCAGGGTTAGGGTCTCCTCTGGATATGGTGTTCGTAATTTGTATGAGGAGATCCAGCTGCATACAAAACCGGCTCTATCCTAGCCCAAAACTGAACTGAACCAAATAGAGACAAGGCAAGACTGAACCGAACTGTTTTGTTAAACAGTTGTGGTAAACCGGTTTGGACTGGTAAACCGGAGAACCGTTGGAAACACTAGCGGTGAGGGGTGTGTGGGGTTCACGAAGGAAAACAAGTGAATTTTTGATGAAATCACTACCATAGGACTACGGAATTTAGTGACAAATAGCGAATTAAATCGGCATTAGAGGAAGAGTACTGTACGGGTACCGTATTCTTACCGCATTTCTAGCATATCAACGAGAATACCGTAGTGATCCCACCCCTCTTTTTGGTGACGAAAGAGCAAATGTTGGGGTGTGCTTGTGGAGGGATGTGCAAGGGTTACATATAGCCACGCGTGAGGAATGCCAAGCTAGCGTGTAGACCCCGCTTAAAGTTCTCTCAATCACACTTACAATCACCGGGGGTTGGCTGAGTGGTATAGAGTTTACTCTCTGATCACCACCACTCAGGTTCAACCCCCCAAGGACTCATAGCCGTAGCTCATGCCCAAGCCCTAGCCCTAGCCCAAGCCCAAGCCCAAGCCCGGACCCAAGCCCAAGCCCAAGCCCGGACCCAAGCCCAAGCCCAAGGACCCGGACCCAAGCCCAAGGACCCAGCCCAAGGACCCATGTAGTTTAGGAAGCAGCACCCGGGTGGGGTGCGTAAGTCTTTTGTTGCAAAACGGAAAATGTCGACCTTCTTTTTTTCCGTGACGAGTATCCTCCCCTCTTCTATAATGAAAACGATATACATCTCACAATCTCACAGCATGGAATTGCAGTGCCCTCCGCTTTGGCTCTGTCCGGGATAGGGGAAGAATTAGTGTGGGCTCGGGTTCTATAATTAGAGTGCTATATATATTCATCAATGGATGGAACCAAGAGATTTAGATTTTCATTCTGGTGGCGTTAAGAATTAAGTTATATGCTATACTACTGATATCCTGGGATAAATGAATTATGAACCAATGTGCAACTCCTACCAAACCCAACGAAAAGCAGATATCACGAACACACATACAACTACAGTCCACAAACACACCAATCTCCCCTACCTAGACCTCCCTGCCGTGTTTCCCCCCGCTGCTGCGCTCACACCGTCGTCTCTTTTCGGCAAAAAGCTCGCCACAGCAGTATATCCAAACCTATGATTCGGCTTTCTACTCACCGCGTCCGTCAGCTCCACTTCATATGCGTGCGCCTTCGCACTCAGCATCTCGTAGCACTCCTTCAGCGCCGCCGTTGCCTCCTTCCCCGTCCGACCCCAGTGGTTCGACGTCTCGATGGCAGTCCTGCAGCTAGCCTTCACGCCAGCGATCTTGTTGACCACGTTGGGAGTGAAGTGGCTCATCAGCATGGTGGGGGAGCAGTTGCCGTGGGAGAGGCGCAGGCTGTGCCTGTCGAGCTCTGATGCAAGCTTCTTGAGGCCTTTGTGGGCTGTGTTGATCTGGATGGCGAGAACTGGGTTGATGTTGCGGCGGTCGTTGAGGAAGTCGTCGTAGGACTCGACGTATTCGCCTAGGGTGTTGGGGTTGATGGGGAGCCAGACCATGCTGGAAGTGTTGTGGGTCGTTTTTGGGAATGCTGCTGGTGGGTGTTGGGCGGGGTTTTGGAAGAAACTGAGGTTGATGGTGAGCGTATGATGTGTTTTGGGTTCTTTCTAAATTCTCTTGGTTAAATATCAGGTAATAGCGGCTTTTTTATAGCATAGTTCACAGTCGATAGACGGTTATATAATGTGGTGAAAGTGATCATTTATACTAGGAAGAATAGTAATAAAGATTGGTACTATAAAATAAATAATCGTTAAACAAAAAAAGATTATAGCCCATCGCACGATGCTTTGCAGGAAAGCTCTTACTCCGAGATCCCACACGACAGCCCCATACCAAGTGAAGCATTGACTAAGGAACCAGCGTCCAACCACAGTTCTAGCGTCCCTGAGCCCTATTCCTCAATGTCTATCTCCCACAGGCCTCAACTCCAAGCCTCCTCTCCCGCGACTCATCCAGGGCCCTCTTCAGCTCGCCCCACTCCTTCCTCTGCCGTTCTGAGAGTTCGATAACGCACTGGAGTATATCCCCCAGCACGGCCTTTGTCTCAGTCGACCCAATATTGCCCTGATCCACAAGTCTAGCTGTCTCCACAAGACTGTCTCGGATGCGTCGCGTGCACTCCAGCACGCCCCGTCTATAAAGGATAGCCAGGTCTTCAGGGGAAGATTGGCCGCTGGAGACGCGCGAGGTGTGGCCTTCCATCCCGCGGGCGAGCCGCTCCATGTGGACGAGGGTGTCCTGGAGGAGGGGAATGAGGACGCTGTCGGAGCCAGTGTAGCCGCTTGCGGGAAGTCTTTTGATGTAGGAGCGGACCTGGTTGGTTATGGTGGGCGTGGAGTCGGGTGGAGAAGGCGTTATTGGGATTTTGTTTGGAGTTTCTAGTGCGTACATAGCTATTTGGGTCAGGGAGGGGGGGGGGGGGGGTAAGGATGGTTTAGTTGGGTTTGGCGGTGAGCTTATGTTCTGTTGTGATGTTACGTACTGGATCTAGGGGTTGAGGAGCAGGTCATGATAGCTTTTTTATAGGCTGGCTCACGGTGAACTGGTGGTTATATAATGCGGTAACAAGGATCTTTATATTTAGAAAACGGATATCAGAGATTGGTACTACCAGTAACAGTTAAAGACACAAGAAACAGAACTCCCATCGCTCAGGCACTCCAAAGGATTGATCATACCCCCACATCCCACAGTGCAGTGCTTACTTTATCAAAGCAGGCATAGGGTTAACGGACCCTCGTCTAACTACAATTATCTATCCTAGCGACCTATTCCTCGATTGCTACTTCCCATAGGCCCCGGCAGCCTCACATTTCCTCCGGTACGACTCTTCCAGCGCTCTCTGCAGCGCGTCCCGGTCCTCCATCCCCTGATCTGCAAGCTTCTTATAGCACTTGACTATATCCACCACTGCGGTACGGGCCTCTTCAGACCCCCTATGCTTGTCATTTGCAATCTTATTGGCCTGTTCAATAGCGGCTAGAATACGCTGGGACCTCTCCAGCACAGCAGGTTGAAAAACACTAGCCATTTCTTCGGGGGAGTATCTACCACTAGAGACGCGCAAGATGTGTCTCTCCATCTCGGGGGCGAGCCGGCCCATGGAAACAAGAATGTTGTGGAGGAGAGGATACAAGATGCCGCCAGGTTTGGCGCAGGTGGCTGTAGAAAGCTTCCTGCGGCAGGAGCGGACGTGGTCGGTCAAGGTGTGAGTAGAGTGGGGTTGTGTAGGCATTATTAGGGATTTATTCCGAGCTTATTTTATTAGTGTGTTTTTGGAGAGTTGAGAGATGAGCTTGTATGTGAGATCTGGGGAGTGACCGCACAAAGTTGTTCGCAATGTGTTATATAGCACCCATCTTTGCCAAAATGATGCGGCTGGTAAGCGTAAGTGGGAATAGAAGGTATCACAGCCCGGACCTACATCGGTCAGGCGGCTAAGTCGATTCGCACATGGACCTTTCGCGGCTGAGAACTATTCTATCGCCTGCCCAACCGAGCCGTGGTTCAACCAGGTGATGCTCGCCGAAGAAATGCTGAGCCAAGAGGGGATCTTGACTTTGTGAGAGTGATACTTCATGATTATAATTTGATTACCCATGTATTGCTCTTGCTCAAAGGTCTCGGGACAACGCAACCACGGGTTTCTACGGGGGCTTGTTCCGGAACCCTTAACATGGGGCATGTGATCCGATGCTACTGAAATAACCTTTCGATCTATAGGCCGTTGTCAAATGATATCCAGCCTCCTTTTGCGTTGATATCTAGCGAGGTTTAATAACCATCAGGCGTCAGCAATGCCGCGTCAGAGCTGATTCCTCGATGTTTTTCTCAGGGCCTGTTGCAGGGCGATCCCTCAAAAGCCGTCAGCATTATAACCACCAGTGAAGGAGGACTTGGTTGAGTATATGCCAGAGTTCCCTGTGTGGGGAGCCATCTTTTCCTTCATCTTCCGGAGAGTCCTCCCGCGGCATGGTGTGAGGATTATAACGCCCTACTGTATATACGTAGTCAGCTGTTATAAGCTGGCAATCATGGTCTATCAGCCCCATCAGGAACCTCACGATCACTTCCATAATTAGAAAGCCATCCTCCGTTCGTTGTTCCTCAAAGAGCAAATCTACAGAGACCCCTCACAATTTTTAGGATCCTCATATCCGTCTCCATCTAAGTCAATCACCCTACCTACGTATAGTAGAGAACTCTCTCCGCCACCCAACCATCGTGGTAGGGTCTACGATAGACACCTTCCAGAGTTCCCAGACCCCGGGGCATGCTCCCCTTCCGCGCAGAAGAGGCATAATCCACGACCTAGTAACGGCAATGATCGTTCAGGGGCCAGAATCATACCACGAATCACTACCGCTTCCCTGAATACCGTGAGTGCTTCCAACAGTCATGCTATACCGTTAATCATAGTACCGCATATGACGCGGCCTAGTGCATACGAGGTGTGGTGGCCTGTCCGGGGGCGTGCTTAAATGAACCTGTACGCATTCGAGTTCTCTAGGTGTCTGATGATGATATTATAAAGAGGTTTCGGCGTTGCCTACCAGGTCTTTTTGGTCCAATTCAAATAGACACAGAAGATAGTGTGTGTTATCACCCTCATATCCTTTATCCCATAGAACTGTCTATGTGGAATGGAAACTTTGATTTTCAATCCCGCGGTTGGTAAGCTTGTATGGTATATAAGACCCTAGGTAGTCAACAGTTAGAATACCTGCAAGCTCATTCCCAAGCACTATTAGCCCACAGCTCCCGTTGAACACTAACCCTATCAGCATAGAGGGCATAAATAGCTACCACACTTGATAGTCAAAAACCACAATCAATATCCACCTCAGAATACCAAAAGATAATTCAGCGTTCAAAACCAACCTTCGCCATGTCATATATCTTCGCCCCTCGCGCGACCTTCCTCACAAAAGAGCACTCCAACAACCTCAACCCCCTCCTAACAAAGGACGACAAAGAGCTTCTCACAGATATCCTCAGCTACTCTGAGGACTTTGCACGCCTCCTAGACATGTGGGGCACTAAAGGCGAGTCCTGGAAACATTTCCTAGAGTCCGAACTAGTCACCACAGAAGAGGTACTTGACAACGCTCTGAAAAAGATTGGAGCAGCTGGCCGCTCCCAAATCCCACAGGTTGTGTTGCTCGTGGCAGATATGAAGTGTAGGAAGGGGGAGATTTGGGAGGAACAATATCCAGATAATCCTGATAAGGTATGTGCATGGAGTTAGCTTATATGAGAGAACGTGAAGGCCTTTTGAGAGCTGGGTTAGTAACAGCAAGTTTGATAGGGGAAAACAATCGGGGACTATGTTGATCAGTTTGGTGGGAAGAGGGATTGAATGAGAGTGAAAGTCTGGGGTACGACGGGGCTGAGGCCAGAGGTCTGGGTATGCATACCGAAGGGAGAAATCTAACTGAGCCAGAAGCCCGTCAGGTTTCCATGGATCTTATTTGCCAATGATAGGGCTAGAAACATAGTAACGGGTAAAGCCCAATAAATAGTAAGAGGACTTTGAAAACCCTTTGGGAGGACAACCCCTTTAGTTTCGGGAGCATAAGCACTTATAAAATGTAATAATTCTGTCTTGATGCTATTGATCAGCTGATCCATGAGCTGGAGCAGGAGGCGGGGGTGATGATCAAGGAGGCCTTTACCGTCGCTGTCTTTATGGTGAGCAGTGTTCACTATATCGAGAGCAGTATACGGAGGAGCGAATCTTGCTCTGCATAAGTGAGAATTTACTTTCTCTTGGTTTCTCTTCTCCTCGAATATCAGTGATAGCCGTAGCCCGAGGAAAGGGAAAGCTACAAGTGACTTGCCTATAGTTAATTGACACCATTAGTCCAATATTCACTCCCCATCCAAGACCCTGGCCTCCCCCTACTCTATCCTATGGATCAGCCCAAAGCTCAAAATAATAATCGTAACCTACCCCAAAACCCCAAACCACGCATAATGGCTACGTACATCAGTACTGCCCTCCCCCTCCAATTACGGCTCACCCAAGCAGGGCCCCCTTTCTCCTACTCCCAGTCTCTGCCAATATCACCCAAGCACTGCAAGGAGCGGCAGCCTTTCCCGGTTTCTACATTGCCCGTCCAGTTGTCACCGACTCTGCGAACTTGCACGGCATTGTTGCAAAGTTCAAGCTGATTCTCACTCGTAACCTCGCCCTGTTCTCCAGCTCTCCACTTCCAGAAAAGCTTGCTGCAATTGCTGCTCTTAAGAAATTCTACACCCTTCTGCGGGGCGGCGTTGCTGTACTGCTCGACGGCGAGGGGGCGCCTTCATTCAGCGGGATGGTCCAGGCAGTGATGTGGGAGGCCACCTACGGGAGGATATGAGTGAGTAGGGAGGTGCTGGGTGCGTTGTGTTGCCAGATGGGCCTCGCTGGTGTTCTCGACCGGTATATGCCTGGGGAGGTCATGGTTGAAGCTCGGAAGGCGGCGGTGGTAAAGCTCAGGCTGGAGGCCATGGGGAGGGCGAATGGGGTGCTTGCAGCCATGCAGGGGCGTGGAAGGGGGTGGTTGTGGGGGTAGGGGAAAACTAGAGGATTATGCGGAGGGATTACTAATGTGGCAAGATTCGGCACAAGGCTAGCGCCGAGGGATGATTTCGTGTTGAATCAACGTTCTTTAGTGGACATTGACAGGGTTCTCAATGGTACGTATCGGTATGATTTTCATGCCATATCGTACCCACTGTTATATACTGCGGTGGTTTTCGAACTACATGATACTTTGAAGACTCCTTATCATACCAACTATCGTATCAATACTGTAAACGAGTGATGTCTTATGTTCCTTGAAGTGTTCCAGGGCAAAAATCCAAGTTTTCCTTTTCTTTTCCTGCTCTTCCCGATTTATGAACTGCATAGGTCGAGGTTAGTAAAGGTAGATGAAGACTTATTTGGGCGCCAAGTCCCTACCATGATATTCACGCTATTATCGATACAGATAAAATCCATATCCTACCTATTATTACCTAAAAGATCATCATATCGTACTCTACTCACTCTACTACCAGTGGGTTTTATCAATATGTATTACAGCACCGCATTATCATTGAGAACCCTGGACATTGATGGTTTGCACTCATTTGTTTTAGATGCACGCGGAAACATGTATATAATTGCGTGCTTTCTCTTAACAGTTCTCCAAGACTAGCATTGACATACAAGTAAATAGACAAATTAGTTAAAGTTCCAAGTACGAAAGAAACACAAATGCGCAACGGACCCCCAGAGGGTAAAATACATATCCATATCACCAACCACACAAGCACTATGCTAGCCCCACTCCATCGTCTTTGTTAACAAACTGGGTACTGGAAAACCTCCAACTCTTGATCACAAAACTCGCAGCGCTGCCCGCTCTTGCCGGTGATATCACACGAGGAGCACCAGCAGTCTACAATGAATCCACAGCACTCGACGCCTTTCACGGCAGGATCCAGGCAGTAGAAACACCTTACAAGGCTTGTATCGGTTACCAAAGGGAGTGGAGCAGCCTCAGCGCCGTCGGGGTGATCTGAAGGATGCTCCACGATTTCCCAGGAGTCTCCGGGAAGGTTAGTCGCAGGTGTTTTATCGTCAGTGTGCCCAAGGGGGAGGGAATGTGCTGAAGACGAAGAGCCTTTTTCATCTTGTGAAGCCGGTGCGCGGGGTGCACTCATGGCACTGGGTTGGGGGCCAGAAGTTGCGGTATTTGTAGTACCCGACGGGTCACTACCAGTTCCAGAAACGCGGATCGTTTGTTGGTTTGCATCGGGATCGCCGGAGGTCTCATCCATATAGCTTAGCGGGCTAGGGCTTGAAAGTCGGCGAGAACGGTTGGGCGCTTGTACGCTGGGGTTTAGGTATTGCGCACTGGTTGGCAGAAGTCCATGCCTTACTGGGTCGAGTGCTGCAACACGTGCAAGCCCGAGACCTAGCACCGGCATCGAGGCTGGGAACTCCCCACGTACTTCGATGATGTAAGGTTTGCTGAGGGTAGGGGACCGCATGATGTTAAAGAGCTTTTGAAGTTAGATCTTAGCTTGTTCTTGTTGTTCTGGTTGCAACCTATACCGTAGCCTCTATTCTTACAGTGTGGGAAATCTGGGTTCAGGTAAGTAGTAGGTGCAGAGGGGGGGGGGGGGGTCGGCTTAAATATACCAATTGCTAACTGTTTCACACAATATGATGACAAATAGTAAGTCATAAACAGAGGACTAATAGAATGAAAGGCTTCATACTACCAGAATATAGTGCCTTCTCGGAAAAATGGTCCCAGAATATATCTTACGATCATACAATAGCCCCTAGGAAGTAGCTGCGTCAAGTGACAAGCAGGTGCGTAAAACCTTGTTAGAGGTTCCACCTATCAGGCGCAATAACCACAGGCATCAAAGGAACTAACTAACCTGAGAAACGATAATCTTGGCCAAGGCCCCCATAAAGGCCAGCGCCGTCCACTCCATCGCCGACCAACATTCTCCCTCCCACATTTACATAAGAGTCAAGATGCCCCACATAAATAATCTCCAAATTCTTCGAACCCGCCTGGTGGAAGCAACCAGTGTTCACATCAATGAGCAGTACACCATCAGCGGATACATCTGCGAACGCATCGCCAGGTTACTGCCTACAATCCGGGCACTGATAGGATATCTAGAGTCCCTGGGAGGTGTCCAACTAAAATGGCTGGATAGGGAAAGGAGGAGTATCCTCCGAGCCATGTTTAAGGATATGTGGCTACATAGATTAGATATGCTGAGACATGGGGATGAGGTCCTGGGTGGGAGGGCATCGGAGCTGCTGCTCGATCTGACGATGCAGCTGAGGGCAAAGGCGGTGGAGTTGAATGGGGGGTTTATTACCACCTAGGTGTAGATGGGCCGATGTGAGTGGTTATATAACAGGTTGGGGGAGTACGAGGTACGGGATGTTGGAGAGTTGTTTGATACATTCTTTGGTTGTGTGTGGTACTACATGTAGTTTCTGTTTTGTGGACTTTTGTTATGTTCAAATTCAACAGCTCGATTCCTCTGGGCAGGTAGATGTCCCAAGTGTAAGCCGGGTACTTGGTAAGTAAGTAAATAGTTGTCTACTGACTGGTTGCCCATGGTCAACACCCATCCGCGAAGCGTCGGCCGTCACGGCTAACCGATTATGAGCGTATCATGAGCTGTCACTCGCCAAGTACTGTAAACTTTTAATTGCCATTGGTAGGAGATGGGCAATGCACACTTGAGTTAAGGTGTCTTTCGCTGACGCGGCTAAGGAACGGTTGCTTTGGCTGACTAAGACTCGACAGATGCCCCGCTTTCCTGCCTTGCTGCCTCGTTGCTTGATAGGGTTGTGCCTGGTGAAGAGCAAGAGGTGACAGGAGACTGGATTTCACTGAATGCACCCCATAGTATCATGTGCATGTATACATGTATGTATGGTAGGGAAGAGTTTATAGGAGCAAAGAGGGTAAGAGGTAAGCTATAAGAGGTCGCGTCGGCGGCCGAACATAGCCTGGTGTGGTAAGGTTGGCCACCATGATATCAAGTAGCCCCAAATCCTAACAAGACGGCTCTCAACCATAAAACTAAGACGCGACAGACATCTCCCCCCATTACATACATGTAGATTACAAACCACCCCTCCACTCAAAAAAAATAAACAACCACCACCACCACCCTTTATTTGTAACCTTAGCAATCCATAGTTATTATTACACATTATCAACAGCGGGAAGCCTCGGAAGGTCTTCCAAGATCGCCGCTCCAGTTCATCTCGCCCTGGAACGGACTTAACACTCCAGAGGACCCCTCATCGTCCCTGTCCCCATTGTATCTCACAACATACCATAATGCTCTCCACAAAATGGACCTCCAAAGCCACTATTCTCAAGGTTAAGTGGACCGCCTTCACCGCTATCAACAAATTGTCCCCCGGCGCGGTTGCCCGTATCACGCAAGCAATCGAGTTTCAAGTCAGTCTCGCTGAGTTCCTTGACGGATACGCCAACTACCACTGCGTTGTAGGCGAATGGGGGAAAGAGCTGAGACTCAAGACAAAGATTAGGAGTCTATTTGTGCTGGTCGATATGGTAGAGGAGATGAACGACCATCTGGAGTGTAGAAGGATGGTGCAGAGTGTCTTTTGGTTTGCAGTGGCAATGAGTAAAGAGGCGCAGAGGCTGATCGAGGAGAGACAGGACTCAGAAAAGCGATCTAAGGATGTGAGCGGTGGGCAATCGGTCTGAGAATTTATAGGAGAGGTTTTTTGAGGTGTATGGGTATTGAGTATTCGCATTATTCATAGCGCGAGAAATTCAAATATATCATTGTTTTTTAGGAATTCTATCGGCTATAGATACATGGCCTGCTCCCCCGATATCGGTTTAACAATTATAGAAACTGATACATCTCTCCCCATTGTTACAACATCTATAAACAGGTGTCTAAGAGCCTTGACATACATTGGCATCCACACCACCCAAGGTAACACCACCACTCCGCCCATACCATACCTACCCATACCAAACCAACCCCTCACTCCCACGCACATCTAGGTCATACATATAAGTATATAAGTGTCACCCCGCTACTGAACCCCTCAATACCACAACCTCGTCGAGATGTAGAGGGAGGTCGCCCAGACTCGTCCAATCCCCATCGCGACAACGAACCCTCATTGCCGCCGTCGGATGCTGCGAGATTTTGGCCTCGCACCTCGACAATTACGACCCGATTGTTTACAATATGTGGGAGAGCACGCTTGTTATGCTTATAAGATTGTGTGGGAGTCTAGGGCAGCTGGAGTTGAACGGTGGTTGGCGGGAGTGCGAGGTGTTTGTGAGGATTATGAGGTTGGTCATAGCAATGAGGGTGGACCCGGAGTGGAGGTGTGGTGGGGTGATTGAGGTGAACGGGAACTAGTAGGCCGGAGATGGAGGCTGTGCAGATGGTAGAAGGAACCTAGCCCTTGGCTTATCTGAAAGCACGTCAGGGGTATTTTTGGCCGCCGGCGTTGAGGGTCGATCGCAGGGACTACAACAAGCACAACCTCTACTGACAGGCCAGCCTCACGGCTCTATATAAGTGTCATTACACAAGGTTGAGATGCGTATGAGTCTTTTAACCCTGGGAGGTGTGATACAGGGGAGCAAAAGACTTGCACATGCACACTTCCTAATCCCACGACGTAGACTAAAGGCCAAGATAATCTACATGCTCCTCGACCACCTAGCCAACCATAACTCAATCTTGCTTTCATGGTGGGACACATAG
Source organism: Morchella sp. 2018-W30 (assembly GCA_024713625.1). Taxonomy (NCBI): domain Eukaryota; kingdom Fungi; phylum Ascomycota; class Pezizomycetes; order Pezizales; family Morchellaceae; genus Morchella; species Morchella sp. 2018-W30. Next base: position 1,357,148 of record JAMJEW010000008.1, on the reverse strand, counting down.
GTACCTGACAGCAAAAGATATCAAAAAGCTAAGATGCCGAGCCACGAGTGATATAATGTGAGTCAATGCTAGGCAGAGAATCTTCGAAGATAAGTAAAACAATTGGGGCTAAGTTATACAGGAATTAGTTATCGTATGCATCCTCCCGGACGCCCTACTATTCTGCGGTGCCGTTGCGCGACTTTCTCGCTGACCATAAAACACCACGTCCTGTAATCTACGTTAAGGTTATAGCTAACCCACGATATTGGAGTTCAATGGAGTTTGATCGATACCAAAATGATATATTTTGCACTTTCTATATACGGGGGCTACCCTGGGAGGCAGCAATAAATATCCAGAGACGCATTGCACAGCCCAATAGTACGAGAGAACAAGATAGATCCTGTAAAGAAAAAGCACTAGAAGCGAATATAATTAACCCCATATCCACTATCACCAGGAGGCCGGGACATGGTCAAATCTGCTGCAGTGCAGTTTGTACAAGAAGACACATGAAATTTATACAGGTAGAAACCTCCACAAGAAGATGAAAATTGATGCCAAAACAACAAATCTGTACCGCACCAGATCTTGTCCATGCCCCGGCCCGCCCGGAGATAGTCTACTGTGGAATTTTAGAGGTAAGCTGAGGGCGCTCTGCACTCCTCTATCTCTCAGCCTGGTACATACTACGCCCAATCAACCCCCAATGAGATCCATCATATGATTTGTATAAGCATCGAAATCATCAAAGTAAAACTCTGGATATTCTAATGCACTTTGACCCCCAAGCGCTTCGACCGCAACTAAGTCTTGTGGCGAAGGATTAAGCCTTGCTCGCTCTTGTGCGACCTGGTGTTGGCCGACGCGCTCTCTAAGTGCTTCAACAAGCTCTTTCCAGGCCGTAACGAGGTCCCTTATGACTCTCACATCGTCTGGGGCCGCCTCCCCCCCTTTGACAAGCTCTTTGTATCTCGTGGTCGAACGGTCGCATTTAACCATTTCGTCCATCAGAGACTCATTGTAAAACGTGAGCTCCGGGGCCCAAAATAGGAGCTTTGAGTCATCTTCTTTACTCAGGCCGTGAGCGCTGAGGTCTAGCTCGTCAATCATTCCTTTCGTGAGATCTCTTAGCCCGGTGGTAATATCCTCGATGAAATCGGGGTTCCATAAATACCCAACATGGTGCGTGGTTACTGTTCTGTCAGGGTCACTGCTTGGATATTGGGTATGCATATAGGAAGGTTATGAGAGCGACGTTTATAAAGGGGTCCGGAAGTTCATGGATAAGACTGTGAGGACGTGATGTTGGAATATGCCCTCTTTTGTAACATTTGGGCACATGGCTTGCTTTACTATCGACTGTCAAGGCTTTAGTTTGAATGCGGAAGTGGTTTCGCCATGCACTGTTTATAGAAGGTCCATCCATCACCATGCGTTAGGGAATAGCTGGAGACACTGGTATACACTATTACATTAGAAGAATGAACCACCCGAATTGAGGCCGGACGAGCATCCCGGTAGACGGCAGTTTATCCCAATGCCTCAATGATGATTTGGTGAAACATAAGAAGTGTATTTGCTCCATACTTGACGTTATCTAAATGGAGTTTATTATTGATGCTGTATACAATGTTGAAACACAAGAACTGAGACATAGATTTCCGAACTGTGATGAACAACTCTGCCCCAGACTATTGATCCCCCCTCAAGTACCGTGGCACTCGCATTTGCTCATTATTGATACTAAAGGCTGTATACTGATCGTTCCAATAGAACTGAGGTCTGAGCATATGACGGCCACCGAGTAATTCAATTGCTGCCACATCATCTGCCGTTGGCTCCACCATGGCTCTTCTCCTTACCTCATCGTATAAAACAACCCTGTCATCAAAGGCCTCCGCCGATCTCTTCCAAGCCAGAGTAAGCTCTCTTTTACAGCGAAGATCCTCGTGGGTGGCTTCCCTCTGATGGCACATCTCTCTGAATCTAGCCATCGCTCGTGTGAGCTTTATCATGAGGTCTTCCAGATCCTCATTGTAATTTTCAAGCTCTGGGGCCCAGTGAAGGATTCTTGAGTTGTTACTACTGGTCGGTGGTGGAATCTCGAGGTTATCGCACAGCTCTTGGTGTAATATGTTTAGCTCCTCGATATAGCTCTCAATAACATGCGTCGTCCACAGAAACCCAACCTCATGCGCAGTTGTTGTTCTATCTGAGTCGCTGTTCTCGTACATGACTGGTGCTTCTGCAAATGATCTTGGAAGTATAAAGCTAGATGGAGTTGTGTATAGATCTTGAATAGTCGTCACCCGTATGATTCATTGGCTTTTATTATGACAGGGGGCTCTCGTGGGGATAGTATCTAGGCCCGATACGTTATTTGAAAGACAAAGCCTAATCCATATCTCCCGATACTTCATGGTCGTACGAGGTTCTTGAGTCTATTTCTAGAGGGAGAATTGTGGTAGGAGGGAAGGATTAGAATGTTAGCAGCTCTACAGCAGCATCCATAACCTAGCCCCTATGATGTTCAGTAAATATAGCGCTCTCCCTTGGACGGCGTGGGGTACTCATTGAAGTTGTGTTTAACCATGGACCAATTGATCAGAATATATCGATGGCTAGATGAATTTTACTAATCATGCCAGTTACGATCATTTACCAGAGACACCAAGCTCAAGCATTTTCCGGGTATTGTAGGCACCGAAATGGTGACCTGGCGCTTGTAGCTGACCAACCTCAGAAGAATCTGTAAGCAATACGACAAATGTAGAAGAGAAAGACTATGGAATCCTTACAGTCTTCAAACAAGATTGAAATCCGCATGGTCCCGTTGGACCAGGCCTTTAATGTCTTGCTCTGGGGTTGTATATGACCGGAACTTATATAGCTATGTCGTTGAAAGGGACTGAATCGGTGGTGCAGGTTCAAGAGACAGGGTGCATTTCAGACTGTAGCCCCGTCTACATAGAAAGGAGCTTGGCATGAGAATTACCTGCCATGTTAACCGGGTAACATTTGACCTTCAGCCTCTATCTGCGTTAGTATCCCATCCTCAGATACTGTGATCCATTTCTAGCGATCATCACCCCCTAGGTAAGTCCATGCCATCGGTACCAGATTGCCGTTCAATCTAACTAGGTCAACTTTGTTCAGTACCTCGATGCCCGCTTCCTCTCCTCTCTCCCTCTCTAATCATCAAGGATATTACTCAGGTAGGTACACCTCCGTACAAGTAACGCCTTGTTGAAATCTACTAACCCGCCAAAGACCACATTTAAACGGTCAAAAATAATGGCCCCATCCACAGACCGGCCAAGGACAACCGCGGAGGCCGAGCAAAACCATCTGGCAAAGGAATATTTGAGTGACATTACGGACAAGTTTTGCACTCACCGGCGTCGATGCAAAGATTCATGGAAACGGTTCAGAAAGGAGTGCAACAAAAAAATAACCTATCTACCCACGAGCGACGATATTCGCAGGTTCTTTGACGAGCAAAAGGAGCTCGTTGCACAAGCCATGCCCCTTTACCTATACCGCGAACAAGAACTCGAGATCTGCCTATGGCGTCAGAGGCACATGAATAGTATTCCAGAGTCGGAATTGAATTGGGCCGTTTACCAAATGAGGGCTACTGTTCGAGACCAACGCGAGGAGTATTTGGAGAATTTTTTGTCGCAGCTGCAAGGAGGGCTTGAAGCTGCATGCAAGTATAATGACACTGTCGAAAGCAACCCCCGATTCCTTCCCATGCACAAAAGGGACTTCTTCATGTTCTGGAACACATTCATCTACGAAAAGAAAGCTCTACTCATACATCATGAGCATGCCAAGACTGCTAGCAAGGATGAGACATTCCTTAAAGAAGTCCGGTATGAGTGCTACCACCGCATTCTTGTCAATGCGGCGGATATGCTGTATTCATATGACGAAGCCAAGGCCATTCTCTACCCTGAGCATGGATCAATTCCTATGGACCCCGAACTAGCTCGAAAATCATTAAACGAAGCTGAGGACTCATGGTCCGCCCTCAGGATACGACTTGACGCACTTTGGGCGCTCCAAAGCGTCCAAAGCGACGCACAAGGCCCTATTCTGGACGAAAGATTCCTGGGTATGGTAAAGGAGATTAAGCATCTCCATCTGAGAATCAAGAAAGCGAGAAAGTATCTCAATTATCAATCGATCGACTGGTACGACTACTACTAATATCCTTAACCATCAGTATGTAGGTACTTCCTTTTTAGTTCCTATAGCGTGGTGAATCATATCTAACGGGACACTACAGCCACCATCGTGATAAAGCATTCCTAGCAGTGGGCATAGTTCTTCATAACCTGCTTAACTGCCAATCATCTCTCAATTGCCGATCTCGATTCATAGAATCAACACCATACCATCACTAGGAGCACCCACCAAACCTCGAACCTGTTTTCTTTATAAGAATAGGTCTTCTCTGGCGATCTATAGCTGAAAATTTGAGAATTTGTTGTATCAATGTTCTTTTATCATATCTTTGAATCTCCTTACATTAGAATATGTCATTCTATACAGGATTCTCTCTCATTTACCAACATAACCACGCTCATTCCATTGCTCGATTTTAAACTTTATGTACTTAGCTTCAAGGACCCCCTTTGATGCTAACATTTCTTTTAAATTACATCGAAAATCTTGCTTTTTCTACCTCGAGCTAGTGGTTCATCGACTTTGCTGTCAATAGTATTCGTTGGGGAATTGGGCAAGGGACAAGCGGCAGTTATACTCTTACCGCCGCGCCCAAACACTAGCAGCTTCATGGGTGGCTGTTTGAAAACTCAGGTTTGGGCGTTTACGCTTCTTTGTTTGGTAGCTGTCCACAGGAGATCAGGGAGCGGCGTACTAGTTCTTTTGTGCGGACGTGGGCTGGATTTTGAGTTTGGGGACCTGTACTGGAGTATTTTTTACAAGATCTAATCCTACTCATGTATACCCCTATTCCTCTAAAGTTTTTAACGGCCCTCGGTAATGAGAATGAAGGGCGAAATGATCCAACACACCGCCGATCAAGTGAAGCTAAATACGTACCGTATAAAATGATACCACAAGAACCGGAGCGTAGAGGCTACCTGCACGAGGCCCCTGCACCACTCCGCGATGCAGGGTCGATGGTGGAAGTAGCTCGACGAGAGTCCCATCCCCTCAAGACAAGCTAAACGGGAGAAGAGCACGAAAGCTTAAGCCGGACAAGCACAAACGTTAATTAAACCACATCGCCCTTAGCCCGACTCGACGATCTTACTCATATGCAAGAGGTATTGTGGCATGCCCGGTGGTGAAGGATCATCCGATCTTTCCAGGTGAGGGGTAGAGTTACAGCACCAGGCGTTGTGATGAAGACTCTATGATACCCCCAAATACGGGCATGAATATAGTAGGCGGTGTATGAAGCAGTAGCAATTCTCTGAGGGGTTTCACCCAAGGTCTTGTCCCCTCGAATACCACAAGGGGTTCCATCACTCCTTCTCAAAATTTATTAATTAACCTAACCTTAGTGAGATACTTACATGTACGTAGGAAGCTACATAGAACTACATGTACTTATATAGAGGGGAGTACATCCTCTCCTTAACTTCTAGACGCCAAGAAGTCCTCATTCCTCTGCACTAGCTCGCCCAGCTCCCACATACCGTCGGAATCTTCCCTCCTCTGCCATGCCTGCCGCCTATCCTCCACGGAACCCTCATCCCCTGAGTCCACGTCTTTGCCCCCCTCGCACTCTTCACCATCTCCAGACCCCTCTTCCTCGCTCCCCTCATAATCTCCTCCGTCCTCGCAACTAGAATCGCACACTACAACCGGCAGCCGTTCCTTTTTCAACGCATCCTCTACTATCTGCTTTGATCTCTCGACTGGGTCTGTCTTCAATGTCGGGTGATAAAACCTACGGATGGATGTCCCAAGGGCCGTTTTACCATACCATCCTCCTTTTTTGCAGTTTCAGCAAACCGAACTTTACGCTCCGATTCAGGTTTAGCGGCGTTTGTGGTAGTTGGATCCATGTTATATATGTGTGACTAATAAGTGAAGTGTATTGATAGGATATGGTAAGAGCTTGATAATTTAGAGTTAATGTACATGGAGTCTGATTCTCTAATATAGGCATAATGCGGATATCAAGGGCTGATTCTATTGGGAATCCATGGCGGGGGTGGCGAAGAGGGGTGTCTATTCTCCATTCAAGAGCTATACTTAGCAGGATGTGAGTTAGGGCCTGATATATATGATATCTTTCGTTCTAACGCCGGTATTATTTGGTAGCTAGCATATCTCCCCAGGGGCCACACTCAGGTGGAAGGCTCTTGACCCTAGCAGGGTTATTGCCCCACTATACTAAGCGGCCGCTGACCACAATCGCTCTTACGATACCATAACCCACCTCACATTCTTTTAAGATTTCCCAGAAGCTGGAGCGATGCATGCATCTCGACATATTAGGTAGAGATCGCTGGTTACTTCTTTGGTAGTCGGGGTCTCCGCCTTGGGGTCCCCCTCCCGATTTCTGCTTTCTACAGCAGGGAATACTAATTGATTGTATCTCGAACAACTGCCCTTAAAACAAAACGAACACCTAAAAACTATAACTAAGTCCGCAGAGAGCAACCTCTACCATTCATTCTTACTCTTCCTAACACCAGCCTATTCCATAACACAAACAAATTATAATCTTCTAGTATTACACAGCTTACTTTGATCCCTTGATTCACACTCGCTAACTACTCAGGGCAGCAATAGATGCTCCCATAAAATAAAAACTCTCCGCTACCCCCCCCCTTCCTCTACCGCCTACGAAATAACACAACAACAAACACAACACCCTGCGCCCGGGCCCCCATTCACCCTCTGCTCCCTGCCCCGCGCATCCCTTCTCTCCGCATTCGCCCGCGACTTCTGTGGGGTGTCTTTTCCGTACTTGTATTTACCCTGGGGGTGACTGTCATGTACCTTGGCACGCTGTTTCAGCCTAGTAGAGTATAGGTTGTCGGGCATTGTGACTTCCGGTGACTAGTATGGCTAGGGATGTGTGGACGCTCTGTTGAAGAGCTGGAGATCGTTTGTGGTGAGGGATATACAAGGAGTGGAGGGCTACTTATTGAATTCTATAGGGATGGTGTTGAGTGCTCGGCGTGGGAGCCATTAAAGAGGGTAGGAGCGGTCCGTTTCGATAATGCGCGCATCTATCAAGTGGCACCAGATTGTACTGAGTCAATTGCACAGAGCACGAGCACGGAGTGAAAGTACGCGAAACCAACTGGCAATCGTTCTATGCGCAAAGGAGACGAGATTATTCCAAAGAAGCACCAAGATTTGTGGTTCGTTGTTCAACTACCTGCTGAAATAAATAACATTAGTCGGTAATCCATAGAATATTCCCTTCATAAAAGGATGGTGGTCTTTAGGCTCTGGAGCTACTATAGTTCTGTTGCAGTGGTGATAGGGCGGAGGGTCCGGAGACAGTTTCGTGGGATTATACTCTATAGATAATGGGATCCGTTGTTTTTACATCTAGTAGTTGAATCAGGAGACATTAGGGATTAATTACTAGAAACCTTCCGCATGGGGGAAGGAACTCGAACACTACCTCCCACTCAACCCGCGTACTAAGTACAAGGTTATCGGTCTGTATACAAAACTAAGATTTCTTAGACAACTGTCGAGCCCTGGCAACAGTAGCGTAGGCGGAACGGTCATACTGAACGCAGATTATATCAAGTAATATAACTAGTTCTCGCTACTGGGAACCTGAAATATTTTAGCCGCTAATTACCCCCGTATTTCGACAGAAGGGCGTGTTGGCAGAGTGTGTCGTTTAAATCGGGTCGTGTTGTTTATTGGTGTTTTTTTTTTTTTTGCGTTGTGCGTGTTGTGTTTGAGGGCGGAGGTTGAGGGGAGGAAAACCCATCCGCTCCGGTAAAGGAGGGAGTCGATGGTTGCCATAGCCTACGGGCTCAATGCATGTATGAAGTATAAATAAATAAATGAATAGCCCCCGTATTTCAGGCGATTGTTTGCAATACAAGCACGGGGAGTTTTTCCTAGCCAAATATAGTACTTATCTGATGAACAGTATAACCCTGAACGGGGAAATACTATTCCTCATTATCGACCAAGATTGAGTAACCTCTCAGGCTATGACTTGCGCCATTGATTACTAGCCGACTCTAAGCACCGCTTATCACTCGTACCTCGCCAAGACCAGGCAGGGTTCATCAACCTCATGTCAACCACACCTCACCCCAACGACCACGCGAGTAGGAGATCGAACTCTCTCATATATTCCATCGGAAAATCCACTCCCCCCGCTTGGTACACCTATCGCCCCAGATTCGTTTCTCGGTAACACCTGGAGTAAGCCGAGGTCCAGGGTTCCGGTGAGAAGCTGTGGCGCAGGCCCACACCGGCATGAAGAACCCCCGACACATGTTCGTGCTGTCTCGAATATAGAAAGTGAGTAGGATCAAAATCTTATTTATCCGCGGTGGTGCTAAGGTTTAGCCTCCGGAGACCGAGCAATAGCGACCGCCGATGACCTCACTCCGGCGATACCGCGCTAATATATAGGGCCAATGCCCGTCCATCTAGGAACTAGGGGTGATGGTCAGGAACCAGGACGTGGATGCGGATAGGATAGAGGGCGAGCAGAAGCACCACTTCCGGGACACCGGGAATGGTGCGTCAACGTTCGCTAATGTTCGGGCCATTGCGCAATGTATTATTATATCGTGCACCCGGAACTTGATCCGGTGATCTGAGACAGGTCGCACATATAATAGCCGTGGCATACTATGAGCGCCACTGTGGAAGACAAAGTGCAAGTGCAAGTGCAGTGTGTTTTTGGTTGCTCTATAGGTTTTTTTTATTCTTTTTTTCTTTTCTTTCTTGTGTTTTGGTATATGTGAGTAATAGTTACACCGCCCCTACGTCCTTCTCTTGTAGATGTTTAGTTGCTTGGCTTCATGTCATTTCATTTGTTTTCCCCTTACTTTCTAAGTCTATGGGGTTGTCACTAACACAATGACTTTTCAGCGTTCGGAATATCTATTTAAAGCCATACGGATTTGATATTCGTTTCTCCTCCGACAGCCATCACCAGAACTCGAACTATCCTTAATCTATAATAACCCCAGCCAGCCCAATCCTTCCCAATTAGTACCAAAAATGCTCGTCACTCTCCAACACATCCTGCTCCTCCTCCTCCCCCTCACCCTGGCCACCCCGCTGCACCCCCGCGCCTCCAAGCCCGGCCTCGCCTACTCCCCCTACCACGCCAACGGCAACTGCAAATCCGCCTCCGAAGTATCCGCCGACCTCTCCAAGCTCAAAGGCTTCCCGCTGATCCGCTCCTACGGCACCTCCTGCGACCAAGTGAAGACGATCCTCGCCGCCGCCAAACCCCTCGGCATGAAAGTGATGCTCGGCATCTACGACCTCGGCGACGTCGCCGCCGAGATCAAAAAGGTGGTGACCGACGTCGGCAACAACTGGGGCAGCATCGACAGCATCTCCATCGGCAACGAGCACATCCACAACGGCCGCGTGTCGGCCGCCGACCTCGTCGGCAAGATCGGCGCCGCGCGCGCGCAGCTCAAGGCCGCGGGCGTAAACACGAGGGTCGTGTCGACAGACACAATGGACGCTATCATCAAGAACCCGGCCGTGTGCCAGGCGTCCGACTTTGCGAGCGTCAATATCCACCCCTGGTTCGACTCGTACACGCAGGCGAGCACCGCGGGCGTGTTCATGAAGACGCAGATGGAGCGCGTGCGCAAGGCGTGTCCGGGGAAGGCGGTCATCGTTGCGGAGACGGGCTGGCCGTGGAAGGGGGACACGCACGGGAAGGCGGTGGCGGGGAGGAGGGAGCAGGAGGTGGCGCTCAGGGAGGAGTTTAAGGCTACCGGCGGCAGCGGCATCTTCCTGGGCCCGTTCGATGACGAGTGGAAGAAGGATCACCCGGGGAGCTTCAATGCCGAGAAGTGGTGGGGTATTGCAAATCTGGGCGTTTTTTGAGACGGCGGCGGAGAGATCCTGCGGGCGGGGGGTAATGGGTTTGAGGTTAATTTAGTTTGTAAATTTTGTTAGATACAGAGTTATAGACTTGTCTTCTTTCTTTTCTTTTTTTTTTCTCTTCTTTTTTTTTTTTTTTTTCTAGAGGGTGTTGTAGTGGGTTGTTTCTATCTTTCTTTTCTCTTTATTTTTGAACTGCGTGAAATTAAGTATTCCTCCAACCGCACCGACCATGAAAAACCACGCCCCCGTGAGAGTCCTCGCCCGCTGCGCCTTAACCTGAAATGCACTTACCTACTTAAGTACCCACCACCCACCCACCCCCCACCGCCATAGATAGATACCACGGCACTCTCCTCTTTAACACACGAGCACGTTAAACACCGACTGTAGCACTATGTAGACTAACCCCCACCATAGAAAGGCGCAACCTGATGGTTAGCAAAAGCGTCAGGAATAATACTATAACCATGCTCTAGACTTCAGATAGGTCCGGCCGTCGAGTGATAGGTTATGATCCGCCACCGCATATCAACCTCAACCTAACCCCCACGCTAGCTAGCACCACCGCCCCTATAGAAAGACGTGGTATATTGGGTGTTTCCGTCTTTGTGTGCTGTAACGGACTCCAATATTTTTTTTCTTTGGGGTTCCGGCTGTTTTGTTAGGGTATGGTAGATACGGCTCTGTGATGGTTCTAAGCAGGAGCTGGGGAGATGAATTTATTTTTGTAGAAGCAAAAGTAACGACTACATATCCCGAAAATAGCAAACTAGTGAGAGGAGTGCAACATATTAAATCTACAGAATTCTCGTCGGGACTGCGACGCCTAAACTACATTCCCACCCCCGCCTTACTCCTCCAGAGCTGTATCTCCCCCCTGAAACATTCTCCATAATCCCCACCCAACACCGACGACCACAACAGCGCCCATTACAGCCGTGTCCCACTCCCACCCCCAGCCTCTTCTACCGCCTGTCGCTCCCCACCTCCTCCCCATGGCCCTCCCCAGATCTCTCTGGTAGTTTGCCATCGCGACTTCCATCGTCCTCCACATAACACAAACACTGATCCTATCCCATCCAGTCAACACAACGTTCCCCTGCATGCCAACATCCCCTCTCTCATCGACTGGCACGCCCCACAACTCCACCTCCTCCAGGAACCACTCGCGCAGTTCCGCCACCATTTCCACAGCACGGTCCCCTTCCGCCACAAGCTGCGGCAGCGCTTTGTCGAACGCGCTCAGTGTCATTCGCCGACGCCGTGCAAGATAGAACAACTCCTCAGAGGCGTGGGAGAGCGTTGCGGTCAGCTCCTTCCCGGTGCCCTGCATGACCTTGATGAGGAGGACGCGGCGACGGGCGGGGGTATGGCGGAGCGCCTGGCGGTAGATGCTGAGCCGGGGGTTGAGCGGTGGGATATGAAGGAGGCGCCGGAAGGTGAAGGAGAGTTGTGGGGTGTAGCGGGAAAGGTGGGAGAGTGTTAGCTGCGGGGTACGGGCGTAGAGGAGGGCGTCGAGACGGGGGGTCCAGAAAGGGCCGCGGGGCATGTGGAAGTGGGGGTCTGGGGGAAGGTGTGCCTTGACGGTGGAAAGGTCATTACGATCGAGCGGTGGAAGTGGGGTGGGTGCTTGTGCTGACCCAGATGCTTCGGGAGTGTGTGAAGGTGTGGTGGATCCATCAGGCTTGAGCTCTATGGTAGGCTCCTCTTGCTCAGGAGTAGAGGGTTCAGTGGCGGTCGTAGTTGGTGCACATGCACTTTCGACCCGTTGTCCGTCCTTGATAGGCTCTACTGGGGCGAGAGTATCCTCAGGAGTCGTAACGTCCAAAGATTTATCCTCTCCGCTAGTTGCCCCTGGCCCGTGAGGGGTATCTCCCTCTTGAGTTGGCACTGGCACTGAGGCGTCCTTAGTAATGGCCTTGGAAACCACAGTTTCGACGACGGTATCCTCTGCGGCAGCGTCGTGGGGCCTGATATCTTCTGCCGTTTGGTATTCTTTGAGACCGATCTGCATCCCTGAAGTCATAGCTCCGTGAAGCTCTTGCACAATTACCCCTTCCCCAACTTCGTCTCCAACACGTCTTGCCTCGAGGCTAACCCCTCCGATATCTGCGATAGTCGATACCGCCCCAGTTTGGGTCTCTTCAATAGGTGTCGCCATTACTGTATGTCGTTGTTTTGAATGGTGTTGTGGTTGGTTATCAATCTGTAATCTTGATTTCTGTCGGTGGCTGTTTGATGTGTTGGTGAGGTTGATGCCAGATATGCTCGATGGGGAGTCGTTGTCATTCTATTCCCGCGGAGAGCTGGCGGTGTCGTCATTTGTCAGCGCGCTCTCCCGGAGGTGGGCTGGGGGGTGTGACGCAAAATACACTAGGCGTGTGTGCAGTTCTGGGTGATTATTAGTTTTTTTTTTTTTTTTTTTTAGTTAGTCTGATTGAGGTATAGGATTTGGGTTGAGTATTACATTTTTACTCGATACGCAATAAAGGCGCGAGGGAAATTAGTTTTTGAATGTGAACCGGTGAAAACATGACGAGGTCCGAGACGTCGTGTTTGTCCAAGCAAAAGGCGCATGCCCGGAAGACCATAGCCTGCAGCTATACTTATTCCACGGCGAAACAAAGGGTTGAAGTTTGCCACCACACAACACGATAGCCAATGTCTTCCCAGAAATACTCAATATCAACGTCACTCCTGAGGAGGCAGAACAACTAGACAATTGATCTCAGCACTCTCCAGACTGTTCCCACAAGTTTTAGCCTGCTGCGCTCCAGTCTCAAATTGCTGCTGGTGAGCTCATTCCTTCTCGCACAGCCGAGTGATGCTCCATGACGCCCCCACAAGTCAACGTTTTTCCAAGACGAAGCTCTCCTTGTGGCGAAAATCGGAGTAGCTAGTGTCCGAGTGATACCTAGTGATGGCGGTCGTCGCTAATGGAGTCTCTCTTTAAAAACTCGTCGCACACAAGCCAAAGAACCAAGTCTCTCTCCTCTCCCTGGGTAGCCTGAATCATAACCGATGGCAAGTCCCCACGTTTCCCAGCATGTTTACTGCTGCCAAGATAAAAACCTACGGACATCGATTTCCGCTTTTCGTGCTAGTGTGTGCATAGGTTTTTCCGCTGTTCTCTTAGGATTGGATTTGTGGCTTTCACCGAGGTTTATGGTTTGATTCCAGCCAGTGAACATAATTTTTTACACCCGTCCCAAGCTGCTGTTGCTTTCGGAGACCTGCTAAGAAGATATCTTGGTCCTCACACGTAGATATCCCACCATTGTCGGGACCTGAATGATGGCCATGGAAAAAAAAAATATTGAGGGCGATCGGATTAGGCGACTCTACCCTGTACTAGAGTATATGTCAATATTTATTTTGTTAAAGACTTGACACCTCTTAGTAAATATCATCTCAGAAATGCAAATGTCTCTCTCCAGAACTGGAGAGGCGGCAGTATTTGCGTGGCATGACAGAGATCCGGTACTCCTCGAAATAAAATTTTGATGGGGCAGTCGTCCAATCCAAGTATACCATCGTATTTTGTCGGATTAATAGGCCAGGTTTGAGACCTCCCGGACCCCTTACGCACCTCCTGACCAGGATGGCCATGGGCAGCGGTGATATATAGGGCATAGGCAACAAGGGCATCCCGATTGGAAGGGCTCTATCGGGACATGCCTGGACAATCAGATCTAGAGATGTCATCAGTACAGCGTGCCTCTATAAATTTTACCAGGCAGGAATCCTCATCTTACCTATCCCCATACGATACAACAATCGACAGAGTAGACAAAACGGCAGATAGAGCACCAATTGGATTTTGATACTCCTTCATGACCAGTCACTCATAGTGATTCTTGACTAGTCAGCCGCTCATAATGATTCTTATGGCCTATCCCGGTGCCGTACATTTGTGGAAAAATTAGAGCTATTTAATTTTCAGCAGGTTAAGCCAGAAAAAGGATGTAGATATATACATACGGTCTCTACCAACAGTACTCCAGTTTTGTGCCCCTGCTCCGGTGGATGAAGGCCATTAATGGCCTCGAGGACCGGAAGAGGCACACATGATCTTCTTACTTTTATTTTTCAGCGAGCAAGGACGTGCTATTTTTTACCTGGAGGCTCTCTGTTCCCCCTAGAGATGATCAGTGAATGTTCCCATCGTGACGCCAATCACTGCCCCGACTGCTTTCTAGACTCCCCAGTCGAGCACCTCACATGTTCGAGGAACAAGATAGCTGTAAGATGAGGTATATAGCCATCGAGTTGGGTTTCAGGGCTGTGTGGGGTTTTCCTATAGAATTCTGTCCTCGTTGGCTGAGTGTCCAGGTTCGGTAATAGTATATTAATCGAACATTCTAGGACAGTCGTACCTGACAATGCTGTCTCGCTACGCTGGTACCGGTGCTGCGATGACATTGAAGTATAGATGATGAAGAATCAATGTGGAGCAGTGCTCGGTGTGGAAGAGACGTAATACTACGGGTGGAGATGCGGAAGTGTTGGACGGCAAGTGGTTGTACCATAGAAATGTCAGACCTTCTAGAATCCTCCCATGGCTAGTGGAAAACTATCGGTCGTCGATGCTTACATGTAGGTACTTGTGCACCGAACTAGCGGCGATTAACAAGGCACGGGACAGAGGCTCTGGAACGTTATTTGAGAGCCAAATCATTGGGATTCCATGGTAGGATAATACCTCATTATTATTTTTCCTCCGATGTAGGAGATTGGAGGCTGTCCGAAAATGATGGTAGGGTAACGGTGTAGTGTTAAGGGTTTGACGAGCGGTGTGAACTTGTGAAATGGTGACATTGGGGGTCACTCTGAGGAAATCATGAAATGTCACTCGACTACGCAATTCTTTGTTGCAAGATTTATCTTTGTCTACGTAGAGAAGGAAGGGGAGAGAACATCACATTCGGGAGCTTTCTGGGGACTCAGTGTCTTTTATTGGTTCGTGCATAAATTGCTACTCAGTATAATAGTAATTGACGACATTGAATGTAGATTTCTTCATGAAACAAGGATCGAAGCACTTGAACTCGAACGCAAAACGGCTAAACAAAGGGCCACCACACGCGCAACAACCCATGCCGGAATGGCGCTAGAAAAAAAAAAGAGGAGAGGCACACCAAAAGCCGAAAAGAAGGCCGTTAATCAAATAAAAAAGAAAAAGAAAATGTCCGCCCCCACCACCACAACTTGAAAACCCCGCTGAAACACTAACTCCGATTCCAAGACTCCAGAAAAAAGAACAGATTATCGCTTCGGTCCCAGCCTGCTTGTCAGTCTCCGTTAGCCCCTGTGAACATACCAGAAGTCATCACTCCCGCCCAGGAGGTCGTGATCCTGACCATCCTCAGATTCAGAGTCATCCTGCCCCTCCTCCTCCGCCCCATCGCCCTCGGCTATCTGGCCTCTTGCTTCAACTGGCCCCGCGCTGCCGGCCCTCGCTTCTTGCTCCTCGCCTGCAGCGCTTTCACCCCCACAATCTTGTCCATTGTCCTCATCTACCTCATCCACCCCATCTCTCCTCTCCGGCAATGTCACCCCCTTCCTCGCCATCCGTACGCTAAACTCAAACTCCCGGTCGCAAATAGCGGCCTGCAGAATCGCCATTCTTGTTCCGGCCGCCTCGGCCCTCCGCTGCACGAACAGGAGCTTCCCGCGGGTACGGCTCAGTTCTGTCTGCGTCCACAGCTCCGGGTGGAACATCATGACCTCGAGGGCCACCTCGATCTTCCGGACCTCCAGCGCGCTCTCGAAATACACTGTGACCAGGGTCTCCAGGCGGGAACGCATGGTTGCGATAGGGCCACGCAGGGCGCGGACTGTCGGCGTTTGTGGACGCTGTGGGGGTTGCGCAGGTGGTGGTGGGGGAGGTGGCCGCGGGAGGGGTCCTTCGGGGTTCTGCATTTTGCGCTGTTTTGTGGGTTTGTTGTTATCTAGGTTATTAGTACTTGTGTCTACCTGTATGCTGACCGTCTGGACTAGGTTTACCTTCTCATCTTCACGAGGGGAAGCGGTTTATATACCAAAAAATATGGCTGAGTCAGTGGGAAACATCGAACCCCCTTGACGGTAGTATTAGATCAAACATGTGCTAATCGTCCTACTGTAATAGATCCATACTATTCCATTTCCTGCCCCATCTGACCTGCGGGACGTCCGATCCATGGTAACCCGTCAGATGAAGGCCAAAGGATCATGAGCTCATGAGGTGTGGGATAACGATGATAGGACCGAAAAAGGAAAGGGACACAAAATCAGCACCGGCTCAGTTCCAGCGATATTAGCAGCCACACCTTGTGGAGTCACGGATTATCATTCGCTGGACCCTCCGCAAAACATCACACCCCATGGTCATCGCTTCCTTACTGTGGCGAATAGGCGTCAAGATATTTTTTGGGCTACCATGGGTGTGCTAGCTGTTGTGCTCCGTTTGCACGGCTGCTGTGTGCGTTGATTGCAGCACACTTTGTTTAGGAATACCCACATTTCTTACAGCATTCACATTTGGTGGAGTGGTTCCTGGTCATGCGTTAAAGAGCTCTTCCGGCTCGACAAAGGCCAATCAAAGTAATAACTAATTTCAGGATCAAGGACGCTTATACCACGAAGGTTATTCTCTAGGACTATGTTAGCGTCAACGATTTGTTCATACGGTCCTGCTCAACAAAACACCGGAATGGAATGGGATGAGACGGCTGAAACAGTTTCAAAGTAGGTACGTAGTCGTTTACCCCAACCCTCTGCACCCTTGTTGGCAACCCCCCCCCCCCTCGAGTAGCCGAGCACAGGGAGAGTGAGGCCGAGCAGCCCCAGCGGGGGTTCTCGCTGCGGATACCCTATCTGCTCCATCCTATTTGGCCCGGATTCTGCTCTTCTAGGCCCGGGAGGTACCAAAGCCCCTGGACGACGCAAGGCTAGAGACAAAGCTCCGCTTGTACATGTACCTTCTAGAGACGACCAGCAGAATACACATCACGGGTAATGACTCTCTCTACAAGCACAGAGATTCTTTCTATCCATAGGTCTTAAAGGTGCAGCTAGGACTAAGGAAGAGAGGCTACGGGCCTGAGGTGTTCCTTACATTTAAATTTAGGAAGGAATTTAAATATTGGCTTCTCCACAGGTAGTTGTTACGGCGATAGGGCCCTGCTAGTGAATATGAGGTTTTTGAATGTCTACATGGTCTCTACGCATTATAAGTGATTATTGTCAATCTTTTTCGTTGCCTGAGGCAGGCGAGTGACCACCCATGATGTAAATACGGCATTTTCAACACAACAATGTTATAACCCTGTCTCATTCTAGACCCATCACAGAAAGGCAGCGTAGGAGAAAAGAATTCCCATTCTCATTACTTATTAAATCCACCCTAGCGCGCAAAAACCCAGGAAGCAAAAACAGCCAAACCCGAAACCAAACCGCCCAAAAACCCCAAATACAATCCGCAAACATTCTCTTACCCACCCCTCTCTACCTCCAACCCCTACGCCTTCCCGCCCTTCCCTCCACCCGCATCCTTGGCAAACCCCGCAAGCGCCTTCATGAGCCCCAGCTGCGCCTCGCTCGGCATCCCATACGGCATCCCCACCGGCTTTTCCGCTGCTCCGGCGCCGGTAGCACTGGCACTGGCACCGGCGTCAAAGCCGCTGCCGGCATCGCCCAGCGCGGGGGAGTGGGCCCTGCGCACCCTTTTGCGGCGCGGGCCGCGGCGCGACGATTCGGTGTCGCCCATATACCCGTCTTCTTCCCCCTCTTTGGGGTCTTGTTGGCCAGAGGGCTGGTTGGACATGGTGTTGTCTTTGTTGTTTGAGTAAAGTTGTAGCTATTGTGGGTGGTGAGATGTTCTCGGACGAGCGATTGATGGAGAGGGGGTGGTTGGGGTGCTGGTGGGGACGGCTTTATACCGGGACAGTGGATACTTGAAATAGCGTGGGACAGGAGGGTTCTGGTGACATGTTAGGCTTTTTTTCAACGCTGGTGGGTGGGGATAGAAGTTGTTTGGGGGATAAAGAGTGGGATTCAAGTGAACACACGTCATTATCAGTGCGCGTGGCTTGGGAGGCATGCACCCATGATCTCTTTCTATGGCTCAGCTGTTACACGTTGTGCATGGTTCCACTGGAGCTGAGTTTCTTCTCCTGCCGGAACAATGGGCCCTTCTATATGTTCGTGAAGGTGCTAGGCCCCATAACTGTGGCAGCAGTGTTGTAGTTCCTGTCGCAAGCCTGGGAGGCTATCATGACTGTGATGGTTTGGTAATGCGTAGACGGCTGTTGTAAAATGCGGTTACTATCTTAGACAAGGTAATTATTAATACTGAATGCCAGTACTAAAATAAGTCATGTCATGAATTTATTCCACTGCTGTGGTCGGTATGGATATGGGGGACCCAGCCA
Source organism: Morchella sp. 2018-W30 (assembly GCA_024713625.1). NCBI lineage: Eukaryota > Fungi > Ascomycota > Pezizomycetes > Pezizales > Morchellaceae > Morchella > Morchella sp. 2018-W30. The sequence continues at coordinate 1,338,699 of JAMJEW010000008.1, read as the reverse complement.
GAGGTCCAATCCGAGTGATATACTATGATGCACTACCGAGGCACCACCCAAGACGCTGGTAGCGCCCGCCCCTACGCTGACAGGGGATACCTGTCAGACGCCCATGCCTGTGCCGCATCATGTTACGATACACCCAAGTACATGTACTTACCTTCTTCACACCGGTCTGTCTCCCTTTCCCTATCCCTCATGAACCTATCCATACCCACAACCCAACCTCTCTCTCTCGACCCAACACCACATCCCCAGCGGCCAAACTTCACACAAACACCTTCCCCCCCACAAAGAATGGACTTCGCAATGCGCTACCTCCTCGGCTACTTCCTCGGCTACCTCTTCTTCCCGCAGCTGCGCGGGATCCTGCCCGCGTCCATAATGCTGCTCGTGGCGCTCGCGGCCACGCTCGTGCCCGCGCGCATCTGGTTTATCGTACCCACTTGAGCCGGGCTCTGTGGTGTTTTGCTTGTAGTGTTGAGTGGGAGTGTGGGCGGGATGGATGGTTGATATGATGGGGGTTTTCGTCGTTTTTTTTGTAGGTTTTATAGAGCGCGGGGGTGTTTACTGGTTTTTTGTAGGCGATAGCAGCACGGCTGGGGGTCGGAATATATTCTTTTGTCGTAACTTTGAGCCTGCGTTTGAGGTTTTTGCTAGCGCTGTCGGGGATAGACTGCTGAACTGGTCCATGCTTACGTCTCGCCGGAGGAGAACATGCCTAACTCTCCTCGCACCAGATCCGACAATGTGCTCTGCTGAATTCTCGGAGGTGGGTATCTTTGCAAAAGCATTTGTTACTTCATAGTGCGTTTGCAGTGTTTTCAGAGTAGCAGGTGGGGGGAATGTGGTTGAGGGTTGTTAGGATCTAGTTTAGTCCTTTTAGCAGTAAGAACTATGATTTGACTTTTAATTTCAGGCACAGCAACGGTGGAGGGGGGAAATCAAACAAAGAATAAACCCGTTTGGGACGTAATCATAAACCTTTCTGAAAATCATTCGAGGACGCTGGGGGCCTTGTTTCTGAAAATCAACGAGGAATATTTATGATTACTAAAGTTCTTTGATTAATCACCATACACACATCTAACCACCACAGCAAACCGCAACAAAAAACAAAGATGCACAGGTCACCATTCCAGACCAACAGAAACAACATCTCCTCTCCCACTCAGGGCACTAAACACAGCCAATCCAACGCCACCTGCGTATCCTTAAAGATAGCCTCCGCCAAATCGCCCGCCTTCTCCGCCGACCCCCTCCGGGGCCCAGCATGCTTGACCAACGCGCCCCACGCCCCCCTGAGCAGGTCCCGCTTCTTATAGCCCAGCTGCCGCTTCAAGACCGAATCCAGGTTCGCAGTCCTAAATATATCGATATACGACCCCAGATCCTTCGCATGCCTAAAGAAGTTCAGAAACACCTCAAAGCTGCGCTCATCGCTGAAGGTGCTCTCCGGCTGCGTCTCGAAATCCTTCCTCATGATCGCGACCTGCGTCGCATAAAACGTGATGTGCCTCCCCTGCAGGAACAGCAACGAGTCCGTCAACATGCTGTCGACGAGGAAGACGGCCTCGTGGGCGAGGCCGCCCGTCCGGTCCCACGGCTGCCCGACGAGGGTGCTCTTCATCTGGAAGAGACGCAGGGTGACTTCGTACATCTCTGTCTGCTTCCGCTTGTCGGTTTCGAAGCGGGTGAGGGCGCGGTCGAGGGATGCGGAGAGATCGACGAGGGCTGTGATGTGTGGGTCTAGGATGCTGCGGGCTGAGGGGTCTGCGCAGGTGCTGAGGACTCGGCTAGTGTCTTTGGCCCAGTTCTTGTAGCTGCGGAATTCGTCGTAGGTTTTTATTTGTCGTTCGCGGGCGAGGGTGGAGAAGTGCATTTTGGAGGGTGTGGATTGCTGAGAGTTCTGTTAGGGGCAGGTTGTTGGTAGCCTCGTGGATGCTGGTATTGTTACGGATGTTGTCTTGAGAGTGTTGAAGGTTGAACAGGACAGTGAGGGCACACCATATGCTGGATATAACATTCAGGGTACCCACCAGGGGATTGTATTCGAAAGCGACGAGCTGATTGAATAAGTGCTTTAGCTTTATTATATACGTGCGAGAAGCACATTCAACCCTCTCGCCCAGCAGGTCCCTAGCCGCAAGGGGGCCATGTAAGTTACTCTTCAAGGACACACCCAATGCTCTAAACAACATGTCACGACGGGAGTGATGCACCAGAAAGGGAACCCCGTAGGGGTATCTTGACGAGATAGAATAAAAAGTCGTTGTGGAGGAGTAGGAAATAGTAGACCTGGTTGGGCTTTAAGCCGTCTCAAAAAATCGTTGCGGAGGCACAGGAAATAGTAGATCTGGTTGGGCTTTAAGCCGTCTCCACGTATCTCTTTCTACATATGGGCTCTCTCTCAACGACACCAGCATCATGGAATATTGCAACCTACTTACCCATATCGCTCAATGCCCACTGCAAATCCTGGCGGTGTTGTATCTTAACTCCTCTCCGATAATACAGTGTGCTTGTGGAAGGATGGCGCCAGGGTGCGTTACATATAGCCACGAGTGAGGAATGCCAAGCTAGCTTGTAGACCCCGCTTAAAGTTCGCTCAATCACACTTACAATCACCGGGGGTTGGCTGAGTGGTATAGAGTTTACTCTCTGATCGCCACCACTCAGGTTCAACCCCCCAAGGACTCTAGCCGTAGCTCATGCCCAAGCCCTAGCCCTAGCCCAAGCCCAAGCCCGGACCCAAGCCCGGACCCAAGCCCAAGCCCGGACCCAAGCCCAAGCCCAAGCCCAAGGACCCGGACCCACCATCGTAGTTTAGGAAGCAGCACCCGGGTGGGGTGCGTAAGTCTTTTGTTGCGGGAAATGTCTATGTATTTTTTTGGCCTCTGAATAATAAGTAAATAATTAGGGCTGGATGGAGCTCAATTAATGGTTCTCAAGATAGGCATGCGCGTAGAAATAGCCATTAAAAAGTCCGTAAGCTTTTGGGGCTAGGGCTAGGACTTCGCAGATACTTTAGCGCCCGATCGTATAAGAATATCAGTTTGGTTTGGACCTGGCTTCAGTCCGATATCAAGCCTTTATATCTTTATGACTAATATCGTAGGTCAGGTCTTAATTAGACTATGATTATTATGGTACATGATAACTAGCAGTGGCCAACTCGCGACCGCGAGTTGATCTAATAATATATTATCCCCACTCTCCTAACCGAGGGAACAGCGGTAAGTATAGGGAATAGTGATAGTAGAGGGAACAGCACAGTATTGGGAATATCGATAGAGTATAGGGAACAACGACAGGTTAGAGGGAACAGCGACAGGTTAGAGGGAACAGCGACAGGTTAGAGGGAACAGCGACAGGTTAGAGGGAACAGTGACAGGTTGAATAGCGGAGTGCTCCGATCCATCCCAGTTTTGGAAGTTAGTTCTTTATCTTGAATTATGGATATCGAATTCACTCCTCCTAGGCCCCTAGAGCTGTTATTGGGGCCTACACCCCCCTCCCCCCTCCCCTCAATCCACTCCTTCCCCCGGCTCCGTTCACTTCAATTTTGAGTTTACAGTTCTAGTCCCCCATCCCTCAGGTTCATTTTCTCAACAGTTTTTTCAATCTGCGTATATGTATATATGTGGGGGTGTGGGGCTGGAATAGTTAAAGTTCAGTCTACAGTTCAGTCTACAGCTCAATTACTTCCAGTTGAATAGTTCCAACTCCAGGTATTTGGTGGGGTGACCGTTGCTATGCTACCTGACTTGAGGCGGGGAAACCGAAAAAAGCGCGCGCAACTCTCATAATCTAGTACATAGTAGATGCCGATATAAAATTGATTTCATTCACTGAAAGATCTGGATGCGCGGGTAGGCCAGTATTCACACTTGTTCTACACGGGGGGGTTTCGCAGATTGAACTCTTATTTGTCTCACGATTTAATACTATATATATATGTCTAAAGGTTACTGCAGCGGCTTGCCTGCTTGCCTGCTTCATTGCATTTTCTGTACGGTACGTTACAGAACGGTACGTTACGGTACAGTGCTTGATTCCGCCGGCGTGCTCGTTTAGATTCGCTGGATTCGCTGGATTCGCCAACTAATTCACCGATTAGCTCATCTCTGGATGATCACGGCGATTCATTGAGACGGGGGTAGGAAGACTACTACGACTATGGTATCCATGAATTGGGGGGGGGGGGGCGCAGATGATGAAGCTGTGGTGATGGAGGTGTAGGATAAAGCCGTAGAGATGAAGCCGTAGAGATTCGCTGCTTGATTCGCTGCCTGCTCCACCGATTAGCCCATGCCTGGACGATGATAGGATGCCCAATTGCAGCGGGGGTGAAGGCATAGAGATGAAGGCATAGATAAAGATATAGGGATACCCGCTTGCCGTACCTGCTTGATTCGATGCTTGATTCGCTGCTGCCCGCTTTAATGCTTGGTTTGCTGCCTGCTTCACCGGTTGGCCCATGTCTGGACGATGATGGGGTGCTCAATTGCAGTGGGGGCGTTGATAAAGGCGTAGATCCGAAGGGGCAGAGATGATGGTGTAGAGGTGGAGGTATAGGCAGTATAGGGACGGAAGGCGTGTTTGATATCTGCTAAGTCCTAACCCTAACCCTCAAAGCTTACGGAATTTCCTAATGCCTACTTCTTACTTCTAAGTACGTGAATGCCTCTATACAAAAGACTATTGTTGAGCCCTATTCGGCCCTGATTATGTATGTGCCAAATATCAGTCTAATCTCCAAACCTGGCTCAATCAAGCCCTATTTTGATATGAGGGCAAGGTTTCCAGTGGTTCACCGGTCATATGGTTCAAACCGGTTTAACTGAACGGTTTAGCGGAACAGTTGGTGCAGTTCTTGCTGCCATCAATCCATGGTTTGAACAGTTTAGGAATTAGCAAAACCGGTTATACTACCGGTTTAAACGGTTTATATAGCTCATTTTCATGGACTCGAACACCCAGTTTCTAGGCTTGAACACCCCAGTTCTCCAGTTCTGGGGCTTGGGCGCCATGTTAGAGAACGTGGATCGGATAGATATTTTTGCACTACTATTATGGTGAGGATGCCAAGATATAAATCCGTGGTTTACACAGTTGAACCAGTTCAAACTGTCAAAATAAACAGTTGGTACAGTCGGTAAAGTTTAAGCTCCTTGATTCAGTGGTCGGTGTTGTTTTATCTTATATTACAACCTGTTTCTACCTTTGGAAACCTTGTATGAGGGTTATACCAGACCTTTATATGCTATCGAGCTATTACCTAGGCTCATACAGGTATGCGGACGGGCGGTAAAGCTCTTTGCACATGGAGAATCTTTGATAGCGGGGTAGCTGGGGGTCGAAATACAAGCATGAGGAAAGAGCAAATGTTGGGGTGTGTGCTTGTGGAAGGATGGTGCAAGGGTGCGTTACATATAGCCACGCGTGAGGAATGCCAAGCTAGCGTGTAGACCCCGCTTAAAGTTCTCTCAAACACACTTACAATCACCGGGGGTTGGCTGAGTGGTATAGAGTTTACTCTCTGATCACCACCACTCAGGTTCAACCCCCCAAGGACTCATAGCCGTAGCTCATGCCCAAGCCCTAGCCCTAGCCCAAGCCCAAGCCCAAGCCCGGACCCAAGCCCAAGCCCAAGGACCCGGACCCAAGCCCAAGGACCCAGCCCAAGGACCCACGTAGTTTAAGAAGCAGCACCCGGGTGGGGTGCGTAAGTCTTTTGTTACGGGAAATGTCTATATATTTTGTTAACCTCTTGATGATAAGTAAGTAATTAGGGCTAGATAGGGCTCAATTAACAGTTTTCTGGATAGAGGCATATACGTAGAAATTGTCATTAGAAAGTCGGAAAGCTTTTGGGAGTTAGGGCTAGGACTTAGTAGATACTTACATGTAAGTAAGTATCCAACACGCACGGCTTCCGTCTTTACGGTCCAGTGTTTCCAACGGTGGTAAATGGTTTGGATTTTCAGCAGCGCCGGACTAAACTGAACTGAGCTGAATCAGAATGGCCTGCAACTGAACCGACTAAACAAGAACCGCTTTATACCTTCATCTCCATGCCTTCATCTCGGCAGCTTCTTCATCCCTACAGCTTCATCCCGACAGGCTCTTCACCTCAGCAGCCTCTTCGTCTCCACACGTCGCCCGCACGCCCCCCGCCCTCCCGCACATCATTGATACCGTGGTGGTGGCCTCCTTCCTACTCCCGTCCAAATCAATCATCATCATCCAGACATGAGCTAATCGGTGAATTAGGCAGCGAACCCAGCGAACCCAGCACCCAAACAAGCAGATCTAGCGCCCAATCAAGCGAATCCATCAAATCCAGCACCTAATCTAGCGAATCCAGCCCCCCAAAAAGTAGCGAATGAAGTAGGTACGATAGGTAGGTACGGCAGGCAGGTAAGCAGGTAGGAAAGGTTAGTTGTGGAGAGCAAATGTCCATATTAAATCGAGAGGTAATCAAGGCTTTTATCTGCGGAGCTCACCTGTGCTAGAAGTAGTGTGAATACTGGCCTACCTGCGCATCCAGATTTTTCACCAAATAGAATAGCCCTTATAAAGGCATTATCGCATATGCTAAGGCTGAATATATATAACTCTTAGGGCGAACAGGGCGTTTTAAGGACTTCATAAAAGTTATACGGGTTAATACCAAATAATGGTTAATTCGGACGTATGTAGGCATGGTATTGTCTCGAACCAAACCCTTCGGCTTGGGCGTTGGCGTTGAATATGAAACAACAAAGCCGTTGGGTCTGGAATTAAAGAGGTGCCCCACACCCAAAAATCAAAACCCTCTTATATCTTCATAATTATATGCTTAAGTCCTTTATATATAGTGTAGAAGTATACTCCTTATCTTATAGATGAGTTCTGTTCAGCTTTCAAGAGGTTTATGAGCCAATATATATCAGATTGCACTAATTGTTATTTTGGTAGAGCGCATTAGAATAAAAATGATGCGCATCGTGTCCTGGTGGTAAACAATACTTTCATATATACCTATGACCCTTTCAGATAGGTACATACATGGGGCAAGCTTTGTATCTCAAAACAAATTACCAAAACTCGGTTTTTCTGCCCATTGGTTACCAGGAAGGCGCATTTTATCCAAGATGCCTTGATAGATGAGTATGATATGGGAAATAAAAGAAAATATTGTATACAATACTTTTTTCATAGAGCGCATAGTGGGCATAGCCTTCAACACATAGGGGAAGTATTTCTTGTAACTGTTAAAAACTAAATAGTTCATAATACGTGCATATCAACTCAGATATGTGACGCGCATACTGCGCTTGCTAAATACCCTGTTACTATAGCTATAAAAATATATTCTGCTGTATCTGATTATACATAGTTCTTATTCTGAGATAATGCGCCATAGGGCTGCCAGCTAGACATGAAAATGAGTTTTTGAGCTTTGCCCCAAGATACAAAGCATGTACCAGATAAGCATCTTACACAATCGAATTATACACCTATTAAAAGTATTTTACTCTATCACAATACCTGCACCAAAAGCATATGGTCTGGGCACGGCATTCTTGCAAAATATTTTGTTATTCACCTTTAGAGCTAGATATCTCCACCAAAAGATATCAGATTCAAAATCTGAGACTACCACGATGTTCAAGGTGCTCTGTTTACTCTATACACCCATTCCTGGGACTTTATTCTTATTATTGTGTTGGTGTCTCCCACCCCTCGATATGGCGGGTGCTTAATACCAGCCACACGCTGGGCACTTCGCAACCATTAATTATTAAATAAAGCACGTGACCCAAAGTTTGGTTCGAGACAAGGCATGGTATAATCCTCACATGGATATGCGTACGGGCGGTGCAGTAACTCTGGTTGAAATCATAGCGTTTCAAAGACATTATAAAAAATACGAGAACTAATACTAATTAATGGTTAATTGATAATTACATGGGCGTCAAATAATCCCCATACAGATAGATGTGCGTACGGGCGGTAGGGTACTTAAGTATACTTGTAACTCTAATCGAAACTATAGCATTTCAAGGACCCTATTGGAAATACCAAAGTTAATGACTCATAATCCTCATACATGTGTTCGGACGGGCGGTAGTGTAAGTTCTCCTTACATACATGTAGTAAGATGTAGTACATACATTTTGCTTCTGTCTAAATTTAATTTTTGGAAAGTCCCCAGGCCGTTCCGGCAGTCGTTGCGGGCAGGGAGTGCATATGAGATGAGTGCTTTGCTGGAGAAGGCTAAGTAGATTGAATTCAGGGGGAAAGAGCGGATGGACCGGCGAGTGTTATCTACCCTTTTTAGAGCCATATTCTTAGAGATTGGTTGACCTTTGACAAGGCTTAAATCAAGGCTCGGGTCTTGTTTGTGGGGGGTGGCTTTATTCCGACACAAAATGCCAACTAGCAAGTCTCGTATCGATCTAAGCCTATCTATAAGTCCAATTTGGAAAAAAGCTTCTCTGCCAAAGCAGGTTTTTGATAATCCTAAGCATTCTCTTCCCCAGGCTGCGGCACGGTCCAGCCGAAAGTGAGACCAGCCTCCGGCTGGGGGTCAAAAGTGTAAAATTAACCTCTGCTTTCACCAGGGGTTGTCCTAGTGGTATGGAGTGCACACAAGTCCATACTACTTAGGTTCAACTCCTGAGGAAGTTGTTACTAACATTTAGAAAGCCGCACCCGAGTGGGGTGCATAAGTCTTTTGCCCACTTTTTTTCATCCGGTTCTGTTTCATCCAGCTCTCTTTCACCGGCCAATATATCCCCATTCTTAAATGTTGAATAATGAGGATTAGTGAGGCTTGTTTTAGATATATTTACCATAGAGGTCCCACATTAACAAAGCCATGGTAATCTTTCGGAGGCATCAAAACTCACCAAACATAAAAACTACCCAGCCAATAATACCAGTATCTTCTTACCCACTAGAGGTCTCCTCCTTGCACGCATAAAGCTTACAAGAACCAACAAGAGCATCAATGAACATCTCTTTACGCTCTATCTCAGCACATACTCCGCTCATTTCCATATCCCCCGTCTATTGCCGTTACCAGGCATCACCACAATCAAGGCCGCCGGACACCTTCAGACGTAGCGGTCAGCTGGTGCCCACAAAGAAGCCCTTAGCTTAGATGATAATGAATAACGTGGGGGCGGGATAATATCAAAGCCTAGGTAATTATATGGGGCGTTGTTATATTGAAACTAGAGGCCATTGGCTCTTTGAAGGGACCTGGACTGTTGATACTAAGTACATAACTCACTGGCCTCATTGATATAAGTCGAGGTTTTTATTAGGATGCTTCTGAGCAATTAAGTAGTTGGGTACAGGTGGAAGAACATCGGGGAGAATAGATTAGCATTGAGCTCAAGCGTTGGTTCGATTGGACGCATAGTGCCATAGACGAGCCCCAGGATGCCTTTATTGCGAATTTACGATGGGAGACGACCCCAAAGAGCTCGATCAAAATATTCTTTGGTGATGAAGGCATTATTTATAATGTACGGCCTATATTTGCCGTAACAATGTTTCGAACAGGAGTTTAGCTCCTAGTGAATTCATTCTTACATTCTTCAGGAGATTTTTTCTTGTTGGAGCTGCTGAAAGAAGCCCATTGAAATTGTCTGCGATAATAACCGTGACACTCCAAGGTTTTTGAAAGGCTTGATACCTCTCCAACTGCGCATCCCTCACACCATTGCATGATTTTCCATGGGCGATACTCAATGTCAGGTAACTCGTATAATTCAGAACCCGCCCATTGACCATATGGGGCCACCAACACGGTGGTTTTAGACATTCCTCTTTGTTTTACAAGTCTCTATGAAGAGAGGTGTTTTGAGGTCATTATCGTTTTCAACACGCTAGAATTTGGCGGTAAATATTCTTGCCCGGCGTGGTGTATCCTGTGAGGACCTTAGGGTCTTTGCTGGTTGTTCTAAACCACGGAAAAAAGTTCCACTTAAGTTCAATGGATATTCCTGTTCTATCCTTGCTGGTCATCCTTGAGCGCATGTCTTGTGCATTTCCAAGTACCTGACAGTGCGCTGGCGCTCCAGAATGCCGCAATGCGCCGGTTTCTCTATATATCCTAGTCATCAACATGAACTAATTTTTTCATCCGCCACTAACCCAAGGTGATACCACGTCTAGCGACCCTTGGGATAATTGTAGAATATCCAGGCCTGTTGACCATACACTGTCATGTATGCTACTGCCCCAGGTTCCCATCACTCAACTTGCTTGTTGGCAGCGCAATGGCTAGGGTTAAATGTGGGTTAAAACCCCAACGGGAGAACTGGTATCAATTGTCAGCTGTTATTAAGGAAGTCATGGGTGGTAGCACAGCGCTGGATCCCTATAGGATAGAAGTCATGTAAGCGGTAAATAAATGGCCAGCAAGTGGATCCTACTTAGATATTTTTCCAACATGCAGAGAGATTAGAAACACCCCTAGTCCCAAGTCGAGCATCGATACCACATCCACCTGCCCCAAACTAGCTCTAGCACGGGAGAGGCCTCCGAGCCTAAGCGTACCGAGCCTATTGGTCCTGCTTCCAAAGCCGTTATCTGCCACCGTGCTGTCTCTGCTCCTGGAATCAACAGTGTCAATTACGCGCGGAAAGTTCTGTCGAAGAAGGTTTTGACTATATCACTAGTGATTAGCAGTCTAGCAACGGTGATACTGAGGAAGTTTTCTAGTCTCGTTATATAAGGGCCGAGTTACGGTTCGTCGCTAATTTCACTTATCGCTGGCGGTACATATGGAGGGCGAAGAGTTGGATGCAATTTCCAGAGGAGGTAAAGAGGTTCCTGCTATTTGTGTGAAAGGACTATGGTGTAGGACAGAAAAGAAGGAAAGGTATAAGGACTATATGTACCAGGGGCGCTGTTCAGCCGAGTAGCCTATTCTTCTGTGGTGGATCATGTTTAATATATATGGCTCTTGCGGCGCTGTTAAGTTTGAGATTCCGAGGTGGGGCCAGGAAAACAAAGCCTAGCCTTCAAGGTCAGGCGGGATAATGTATTCTTTATCATATACCTCAGGGGTGCATGAGGTTTGTAGAGCGATCAAAATTCTTGTCCGAACTTGGTTGAAAGAATATCGAAAGATGAAAGAAGCCGAGCTCTAAAAGGAGTCCAGTTACTGGGTAATGTAATATGCTGATGAATGGTTTTAGGCTCACAAACGGAGGCTAGCATATTTAGTCCAAAACGTCCAACCATCTGTGAGAGGAGGACATACAGCCACTGCCTGTAGTTTGTTTTGACATGGTTGGATAATTGCTCGGTGGAGCCCTATCTGGTGCGTTCCTGTGTATTCCTCATGGAATTCCAACGCAAACAAGCGACCTATAGAGGCGAATAATATAGGGACCCTATCAAATACTACTTGGTTACTAATAACAAAGTCCAGGGAAGGTCGGCCATTGAATTCCACACCTACTTTATCCGCATATGCCAGTGAAGATAGACTGAAAACCATTACCACTCCTCCATTTTCAGGGGCATCCGAAATCGTTAGATTCGCCGCAACCGTCACCAAAGATTATTATAATCCTACCATGAGGTCACATTTTGTCTTCTATACCCGTACGTATTGGCGAATCTTCCAGAATCAGAGGGGACGGACAGTGTTCATCCGTCATTATCGCAGAAAGAGGCGCAAAAATGGTAGGTATGTGAAGTTTACACCTCGCCTACTTTTGATCATGGAGGAGACGGAGGAGGAACACGAGAGCCCAGTAGGTTCAAGTGGTCGGGTTATGGCGAAACGGGGAGCAAGGAGGGCGGGCAGAGCGTATGCAGAGTTGTTATAGCTCCTCGTGGGAGGGGGCAAGAGGGGTCGGAAGCGGGGCCGGCAACCCTCAGTGCTCCGGTGGCGCGGTCCAAAGCCCTCTTGTTTTTGCCACCTGGCCTTCAACTCTTCTTGGCGTTGGGATTGGGACCGATTTTGACCCGCCCACATCACACCAGCCCCCAGGCCAGGCGCGGGTCAAGAGTGTTGTCTCATCCCTCTACACTTCACACAGACAGTCCTTTATCGTTTGGTCCTTTTTTTTTTTTTTTCTTTCTTTTTTCTGTTCATTTTAAACTTTCAAAACCAACAGTATCAAATTTTTCAATGTAACCTATACCTTTTCAACAAACGTAACCTATACCTTTCCAACAACCAAACACCGCATCTTGAGCGTTACTCTACTCACGAGTATCGCAAAGCTATAATTCCTAATAGAGCGAGGGAAATGTTGCCCACACTCCAAACCACCGGAACCAAGACCACGTAGTGTCAGTTTCGTCTCAGGCAAACAATGAGCCTGGTGCAGCGATTGTGCTTTCAAATCCGTATGCACACCACTATTCCATTTGCGTCCACACAGCAACAATCCCCCTATGCCTAGAATATCAGAACATCAGGCACATCCAGTATACCATGACACTACGGTATTTCCACCAAAAAACTGAACTAACCCAGAAGCCCCTCACGATACCGTACTTTTACGCCGCCTACCACACCACCCTTTTGCAACACACCTGTCACTAATATCTCCCTACCTACCCCCCATAATCACATCACATACCCTGCAAACCAGTTCTCCCCCATGGATCTCTGCGGTGTGGCGCGGTAAAGCGTGGGCGGATATCATCGTTGGTGATGCTAGGGTGTCACTGGCAATGCCGGAGGAGGCGTGAGGAAGTCGTATACTCCAGTTGATCGACTGGATGGATAGTGTGGCGTGCTGGATGCGACGGAGCTGGAGACCAGTTCTGGAAGAAGAGGTATGGGGGATAAAGTTGTTTTTATAGGGCGTAGAAGCTGCACTTCAGGAAATGTGCATCTCACCTTCAGAAGGAACCTAGGTCCTGTTACGTTTTTAAACAATCCTGGGATGAGGCAAAAATAGCCCTGGCCAGGATATTAAAGAAGTTGTAATGTTTGTCCACTTAATCATTTTAATCTTTGTGTTTCCCAGTTCCTGGCCCTCCGTTTCACTACATCAAACCGAAATAGAAAACAAAAATTCAGCAACGCAATTGAATTAGATTTCCATAGAACGAAATTCATTAAATCATAGTCAAACACATCGCATCGAGATCACTCGTAAAAATCCCCACAGCCCTGCTAGCACATTTGTCCAGCCACTACACAAAAAAAAGCGCAAACGACCACATTCTTAATGTTCATCCCTAGGATAATACACAGACTTGAACTCCGAGAAACTGACCTTCTTCGGCCCACCCGCCCCCTTCCCGGCTGTTTTCTTCAGCGCCGACTTCAACTCCCGCGTGGGCTTTGAGGTCCCAACTAAAGTGCCCACCGACCGCCGCCGCGACAACGTGGGACCGCTGCCTCCCGCCCCGAAAGGCCCGGTGGGGCAGGGAAATGAGCTCATCGATCTTTGCCTTGACAGGGTGCTACCGCTGCTGCTACGGACGTGGCCTGGAGGAGGTCGCAACGATGTCACCGACATTTTGTTTGATAGCGAGGGAACGCTGCCTCCGGCGGGAAAAGACTCGGTGGGGACTCTGAGCATCCCATTTGACGGCTGCCGCAGTAATGTGCTGCGACCGTTGCCCCCGGCGCGTGAGGGCTCCATTGGGGGTTTCAGCGAGCCTGAAACAGACGAGATTCTCCGCGACTGTTTAACGGGCGCATCCGAAGGGCCGCTTGGAGACCGTTTATGGTCGTGACCAGTATTATGTGTTGTGTATCCAGGACCTGTATGAGGTGGCCTCGATTGACTAGATCGCGATGAGCTAGCACAGCTGCCGCACTCGGCCCGCACTGATGAGGTAGTACTGCGAGGAGTATATGGAAGAACAGGCATGTGGGTCCTGGAGAAAGAGCTCTTTCGTGATAGACTGCTAGATCCATGAGAAATTGGTATACCCTTGCTTGGACCTGGATTAATGGTGCGTGGAGCTGGAGCTGGGTAAGTGCTGAACGGGCTCAGTGCCACACGTTCCTTGATAGCTTTTGGCCTATAGTCATGCTGTTGGTTCTGCCCTACAGCTGGAGTGGAGCTGAATGGGCTCTGCGCTACATACTCTTTAACACACAGTGGTCTATGGTCCGTTCCCGGATCCCTACTGAATGGGCTCTGTGCTACACGCTCTTTAACGTATACTGTGCTGAAGCTTGGCAGCTCTTGCGGACGGACAAACACTAGGACTGGGGCGGTCCTGGGCTGGCTTTTCGTAGAGCTATGCGGTAGACCTGAGGAAGGACTATCTGTTCCGGGTCTTTGTGTGGAACCGGGTATATCGGGATTAGACCTTTGCCTTTTCAGTTCTTTTGTAAGGCGGTCAGCGTCCGATGCACCTTGAGGGCTTATGGCATGGTCGTTTATGCCCCTCGGATATACACGGTGGAGGGGTTCTTGGCTGTTGGAGTAGTAGCCACTGTGTTCGGGTGCGGCTCCAGAGGAAAAGTAGCCACTTCCAGAGCTCTTTGGCGTCGGCGTTGTCTGCTGTGCCGGTGCCCCTTGTGGGTAGATATAGTCCAAAGGAAAGACCATGGTTGAGCGTGTGTATTGGGGGTGGTAAGAGGCTTACTAGTATTGGTGTGGTGGGCGGGGATGAGACGGTGTATTTGAATGCTCGATACGAGAAGCAGCGAAATCTTTTCAGGAGTAGGTGCCGTTGATATTTGAGCAGAGAAAATGAACATTTAAGCATATTAATGCCATGCTGTTACATTCTACGGGAACAGCATTTTGCGTGCGCGTAGGGGCTCTGGATCACGTGGGGAGGTTTATTTCTGTTTCCGTATGTGATCTCCGTAGGACTCTGCCTGATCAGAAAGGTCCTGAACCGGATCTGTAGACGTGGGGTTTGGACACAGAACTAATAGAAGTGATTCGCCAACAGAATACTGATGGGGACGGGGTAGGTATTGGGCAAAGTGATAAAGGCGGAGATAGTACATAGGCAGGCAGAGAAGGTGGGGAACCACCTCGTTGACTAAAGAGATGACAGGTTATGCTGTAGGATACGGGGGACGCCAATACTGGCATTCTGATCGGGTGGGGGGGGGGGGCGGGTGTAATCCGATTACAGTTGGGTTCTGGGGTGGGGGGGGAGAGTACATGTATGAATATTTGAGAGCAATTGTACTCCTTGTTGGTCTTTGCTGATAATCCTCAGGATAGCTGAATGGCCTATTATCCACCGCTGTTAGCAACAAGATTTGATCACACTTTTGCACCCAATCCTGCTCGCGGGAAACGTTCAACATATCATACTCGACTCTGACATACCTTATAATGCTAGAGTATCAATATCCAGGGTTAGCCTCCATCATAAGGTATATAGTAGCTACAACAGAGCGCCACACCTCATCGCAAGCCATTAACTTCTCCATGGAATGAGGGTGCTCTTGAAGCTCAAAGGACAAAGCTTTACTCGGAAGGAGCTGAGGGTGTTGACGTTGTTTAGCGGAGTCTGGCTGGGTCCCCACGTTGCGATGAGACCTATATCGAGGCGGTTGGTGCCCGCTCTATGGGTGCATGCACTACGTAGTTGAGGGTTCTAGCGTACAATCTCGGTCTTGATCCATTTTTGCTGGGCGACGCGGGGCAGCTTTGTGAGATATCTCCGGAGAGGGGGGGCTCTGGTTTCGGTGACTGCGTGGGAAAGATTTTTTTTTGGAGATGAGGATAGATTGGCGCGCTAACAGAAAGTTGAAAGAGCTGGTGGACGGAATCAGCGCGACAGCTATCTACCAGAGATTCTAAGAGTTCATAGTGGCGATTGGAGTGATTTTGGACTCCTATTTGGCTCTCTAAGGCCAGAAAAGAAACTAGGAATGTAACTTGCTTGCTGGGTGTTGTGGGTTGTCAAAATTACCCGGACGCCCAATGCAAGGCGCGCCTCCAACAAAACTCTACTACATGCAAGACCGTCAAGCTGGGTACCGGTATCAACTAAGCTGGCAAGTATCTCTTGAATCCCCCGCAAAAATTTAGGACTGTTTGTGGCTTATTTTTGGGCTGTTAATCTGTAGCATTATAGACAACCCGCAATACCTCTGGTAGACAGTAAATCCCATATTCCAAACTCTCCGTCACTATTTAGTTGACCGCTGTTGCGATTTTGGCAGGGAATGCTATTGACCAAAAGGTGAGCTGTGCGCGGATGCATAAAAAGGAAGAATAGAGAGCAGTGATTCCAACGGTTGAAACTGGTTATATTTGCAGGCCATACCATATATATTACATGTGCAACTGAACTGAGCTGAACTAAACCGAATACTGGTTCTCTAAACCGGCTTAAGAGCTAGAACCGTTCTTTTGTTTGGTTCACTGGTTCATAATCTAGATGTGTTCTCAGAGTGCTTCCCTTGATTTATTAGGTGCAATGAAGCTCGCCCAAAACCGGTCAAGGCGGGGGATACGTCCTCTATTTGACGGGTCCCTGCATGATAGAACCGATTAGTAAACCGGTTTGAAGTGGTTTTTGACTGTGGTGGACCGTTCAAAACCAGATTAGCCCAAAGACAAAAACCCAACCAAAGTATCAGCTGAACCGGTTTACCAAAACCGGTTTGTTTGGTAGAACGGTTGGAAACCCTGACAAGGTTTCCAGTGGTTTACCGGTCATATGGTTCAAACCGGTTTAACTAAACGGTTTAACGGAACAGTTGGTACAGTTCTTGCTACCATCAATCCATGGTTTGAATAGTTTAGGAATTAGCAAAACCGGTTATACTACCGGTTTAAACGGTTTAAATAGCTCATATTCATAGGCTCGAACACCCAGTTCCGGAGATTGAACACCACGTTAGAGAAAGTGCATAGATATTTTTTGGACTATTAGTATGGTGAGGATGCAAAGATACAAAACCGCGGTTTAAGCAGTTGAGCCGGTTCAAACTGTCAAGATGAACAGTTGGTACAGTCGGTAAAGTTTACGCTCCTTCATTTAGTAGCCGGTGCCGTTTTATCTTATATTACAACTGGTTTCTACCATTGGAAACCTTGAGCACACACCCCAACATTTGCTCTTTCCTCATGCTTGTATTTCGACCCCCCAACTACCCCGCTATCAAAGATTCTCCATGTGCACACAACTTACCGCCCCTCCGCATATCTGCCTGAGACTAAAGAATAGCTCGATAGCATATGAAAGTCTGGTATAACCCTCATATCAAAACAGGGCTGAACCCAGCCTGGTCTGGAGACTATACCGATATCTGGCGCTACACAGTAGCGCCGAATAGGGCTCAACCAATAGTCTTTTAGAGGTATGTATGTGGAAATAGGCATTAGCAAAATCCGTAAGCCTTCCGTCTCTACACTGCCTACACCTCCACCTCTACACCATCATCTATGCCCCGTCATATACGCCTCCATATCAACGCCTTCATCAACCCCCCCACTACAATTAATCATCCTATCATCCTCCAGACATGAGCTAACCGGTGAAGCAGGCAGCAAACCAAGCAGTAAAGGGAGCAGCAGCGAATAAAGCAGCGAATAAAGCAGGTACGGCAAGCGGGTATCCCTATATCTTTATCTACGCCTTCATCTCTATGCCTTCACCCCCGCTGCAATTGTGCATCTTATCGTCGTCCAGACATGGGCTAATCGGTGGAGCAGGCAGCGAATCAAGCAGCAAATCTCTACGGCTTTATCCCTACACCTCCATCACCACAGCTCCGTCATCTGCGCCTCCCCATTCATGGATACCATGGTGGTAGTCTTCCCACCCCCGTGTCAATAAATCGTCGTCATCACCAGAGGTGAGCTCATCGGTGAATCAGGTGGCGAATCCAGCGAATCCAGCACCCAATCGAGCGAATTCAGCACCAAATCCAGTGAATCCAGCGAATCCAGCGGGTCCAAACGAGCGCGCCGGCGGAATCAAGCACTGTACCGTGGTTTACCGTTCTGTAGTATACCGTGCAGAACATGCAATGAAGCAGGCAAGCCGCTGTAGTAATAAATATATACATAGTATGATATCGTGAGATAAATAAGAATTTTATCTGTGAAATTTGCCTATGCAGAACAAGTGTGAATACTAGCCTACCCGCGCATCCAGACCTTTCGTGAATAAGACCAGTCTTACATCGGCATTACCATGTACCATAATCTTCACAAAAGATCAACTTTAGCGAAATCACAGTCTAACTAAGACCTGAAATATTCGTCATAAAATCATAAAGGCTTGATATCGGACTGAAGTCAGGTTCAAATCAAACTAATATTCTAGTACGATCGGGCGGTAAAGTATGTGCGAAGTCATAGCCCTAACCCTAAAAGCTTACGCATTTTTTAATTCAGAGACCAAAAAAATACATAGACATTTCCCGCAACAAAAGACTTACGCACCCCACCCGGGTGCTGCTTCCTAAACTACGTGGGTGAGTCCATGGGTCCGGGTCCTTGGGCTTGGGCTTGGGTCCTTGGGCTTGGGCTTGGGCTTGGGTCCGGGCTTGGGCTTGGGCTTGGGCTTGGGCTAGGGCTAGGGCTTGGGCATGAGCTACGGCTATGAGTCCTTGGGGGGTTGAACCTGAGTGGTGGTGATCAGAGAGTAAACTCTATACCACTCAGCCAACCCCCGGTGATTGTAAGTGTGATTGAGAGAACTTTAAGCGGGGTCTACACGCTAGCTTGGCATTCCTCACGTGCGGTCACATGTAACGCACCCGCATCACCCCCCACAAACACACGCCCCAACATTTGCTCTTGTATTTCGACCCCGCAACTGCCTCGCTATCAAGAACTCTAGATGTGCACAGAATTCACCCCGTCCAACGCCATCATTCCTCTTTGCTTGTTCATCCTTGGTAATTTCCGCCTCCCAACCTCATCACCTCCTTTTAGCATAGTACCCTAGTAGCATAGCCATCTTCCACCAACATTTTGTCGACGGCACCGCACTCCCCCTACGTACACCCTCCACACTCTTGTCGCCTATTTCCCTTTGATGTCCTTAAGATGCCTTTCTCGAAAAGGTAGCTAACGGTGTCTGCAGCGTTTCTCACCTCTAGAATTGCTCTCGCAGATGAGTCGCTGCGTTACGATAATCTTGACAACTACGACCCGGAGCGCGGCGATAGTTATGTACCGTGGGCCCGCTGGAGCACAGAGGCTAGAGACAGCGAATTATATGGCTGGTAGCAGTGAGGGATCCAATTCGACCCTTCAGCGACAGGAGGATGGTTAATTTGCCTCCATTAGTGGCTTTACAGCATGGAGGTGAATTATATTATCTCACAGCTACAGTCTACAGCAACGATATTAGGACTCGTATTACTTGATGCTCTTGTGTTAATGGCAGCGGGAATTGGCGTGCCTAAGGTACAGAGGAACCCGAATTATTGAAAGCTGTTGCTATTGATTCATATGCCTTTCTGTGAAGATCAAGGAACTTTGTTCACGGGTTCGGGGAAGTCCCGAATCTCAATGAGGGTGGGTGGTAAGGCTTATGACCCCCCAAAGATATCAAGATTCACCGGTTGAAGTGTAATAATACTTTTAAGCTTAATAATAAGCATTTCTGTTATCACTTGGTACCAGCGCCAGTGGCTCGTGCGCTTCAGCCACACGAGTGATCAGTTGTGAACTTGATGCCAAGGCGAGTGACTATTCATGATTTTGGCTTCTAGCCTTGCTGCCTATCAGGTTTGAACCAGCATTAATCATGTTAAGGCCCCAATCATATGCCATAAAAAGAGGCCTTCCAACATCCGGGTATCCTTCGGGCAAAATCAAATTCGAAAGCCATTATTTCTGGTAACCTAAATCTGATATTATCTTCATTTAGGAAGCCTGGCTTACATTAGCTAGATTCTGAACTGCTCGGTGGTACCATACCATTGTCCTGGCATAGAATATAGTATATTTTCAATCACAATACGATAGTTAATCCTTCTCCAAAAATCACTAGTTTGATCGCTTACCAGGTGTTGTTGAATTTACTTACTTGCGTTATAATAACCCCCCTTTTTGTTATCTATTAAGAAATCATTGGGCTAAGTGGATGGAAAGAAGCACCGTCAATTTAAGGGGGCTACGGAGGGAGTTTTTTTTTCTTCCCAGTCGTAAACAACTGCTTAAAGTTGTGAAAATCCACTCCACGGCCAATCCCCTACGCACGCCCCTTGTAATGTTGTGATTTACCTCATTATTTGGATTCCTTTATAGAAATCTTCACGTTACATCCATTCACCGCTAACCCTTCAAGTATCACACTAAATTACCTCAAATTCAGGCCGGCGTGATTTTAATGATTATATTGAAAAGTAGCACGTGCTAAAGATGCCATGTACCCCGCCACATATAATTAGCTCCGTCACAATTAAGAACCCTGAAAGAAAAAAATGAAGCAAAGGCACGCTGCGCAAAGACATAAAGGAAAGCTAAGAGCATGTGCAAAACCAAAAAAGGTTGTCTAAAGGAGAATTTTGCAGCCCCTGGTAATTGCACAATGTCTAGAACTTGACGAGAAAGATGCTGCTCCTGTCCTCGTTCATACGTGCCCAGTCCAAAGATGATAAGGAGGAAACTCATCCTATATCGGGCCTGAAACAATGGAAATGCCATAAAAGGAATATCGTGATGCCCATAAGTGGCACCAGAAACTGCAAAAGAAACCGCTAAACAAATAACAGAGAAATCATCGCCCGGTCCCGCCAAACCCTAAACGTCAACCAGCGGAAGACCCTACGGGAAAAAGGAAAACTTCCAGGATCTATCTCACCGTTCCCGGAGAGCCCTTAAGCCTACCTCCCTTCCCTCCTACCTGAATAGCCACTACCATGAGCACTTTGCTCGCCGCTGCTACCTCCGCTCCTAACGCTACTACCATGGCTACCACCATGGCTACCATACTCACGACTACTACCTCCACTCCTCACACTACCCCCATAGCTACTATGTCCCTGACGGCTACTACTGCTACGCCTACTGCCGCTGTGGCTACTACTATGGTGACTGCTCCCGCTTCTGCGTGTTATTCTGGCCCACTCCGATGCCTCGTTCCCCTTCTGCGGAGTATTCGCCCTCTCATCATGCTGTCCCTGCACCTGGGCCGGATTCAGATTATTTCCCAAATGTGATTCTTGCGTGCGGAAGCTTCTGACACTCCCCGCCGGGGTCGAACTGGGGCTGGACCGGTTAGAGCCAGAGTGAATCGACCCGTAGCCGCTCGACTCGTATGTCAAGTGGGACGCCGTCGCTGTGTACGGCGACGCGGGATGGCCATGCGATGTTGCAGGCCTTGGGAATGGTGGAGGCGCCATAGGAGACATGAATCGTGGTGGAGGGGTCAGAGGGCTTTGCTCCGGAGTGCTGAATACTGGAGTTCGAGAGGCTCTGGCAACCTCCTGATACATCTCGAGACTCGGTGGAGGTGGTGGAGCTGGCATGGTGAAATGCACGGGGAGCGGAGCTGCGGGCGGATGGCATCTTGGATCGACCGGTAGCCCACTTGGATTGTAAAACCAATCAGGCTTGGGCCCTGAATTTGGATTTATCCCTGATATACCATGAGGTTGGGGGATGGTATCCGGAGGGAGACGCGGGGGGGGTGTAAGTAGGGCATAGATGACCCCATTGGTATACCATCTTTTTTCTGCCATTCTTTCTTTGAGGTTTGATCTACGAGGAGAAATGAAAGCCTTGATATATTGTGGGGACAGGTGAAGTGGTAACCGTTATGAGGTGCTGCGGCAGGTCTCGATGGTCTGTGAGATAGAGCAGAAGGATAGAAGTAGGAATAGTAGTATACAGTCGAAGGGGAGACAGCCTTTTATGGGCTTGGACAGGTCAGGTGATTGATATAATCAAGATCACACAACTCTAGAAAGCGACCAATCATTTAAAATGCCGGCTTAAGGGATAGCTGATATTACAAGTAAGGTCTGCTGATGTTGAGGGAAGCATTCAATAAAAAGAGATCCATTATATTTCCCTCCATAGATAGTGGGAAGTCTAGGTTCCCATCCTTAAGTATAATAGTTCTCCTTTGGAGAACCCGAACATAACCTCTCATTAGTTTTTCCCTTCCTCCAAACAAGCTAAGAGTTTTTACTGCTTTTCTGTCGAGAAGCCATTTCTTTCACTCAGCTTAGTACTACCAACACCTCTAGGGAAGGGCTTAATTACCAGAGAGGTAGGTTCCGCAACCTGCTTGAACGCGGACCGAACCTCTAGCGAGAAATAAGAAACAGCATGGAACTCCGCAAGTTGGATTGTAGCTGTATAAACATCTTTACCCTATCTGTCGACTCGTCGATCACCATCGACCACCCTCTCTACCTGTCGTAATCTCCTTCAACCACCAGATTATTTCAGCCCCCCCCTTATTGGTACTACCAGAAAGCCTGGTCCAACAGGATACCACCCTGTACCCCTTCTGTCAGCATCTCGTGGCAAAGCATCCAGAGGTAAAGCGAATGTGAAAGACACAAAAAACTGTAAGCCACCCCTAAATATCTCATTTCTCATGACTCAAGGCCATCATTGCTCGTAAAATGTACCGCCACTAATGCTTTCCCTCTCTGATTTATCAAATCACTCTAGAACTACACTGATGTAGGCCGTCAACTGTGCCAAAGAGAAGGAACCATCAGCTGTTGTTGAAGCCAAGAAAGGCAGCACCACTGATACCAGCCTCAGGACTTTAATACTGGTTCTACTCCGCCCCCTCTCCTATTTAATATCTGAGAAATAGGGTGGTATTTGCTAGAGCCCAAGGGCAGTCTAGGTCGAGGTGCCGAGCGCCAACCATATATCGGGATACGGTTACAAATGCGATCACCATAGAATCGAAGAAGGCAAAAGCCAACGCATGGGGGCGGGGCTAATGAATGTTGAGGACAACACCCTAGGCCCACGATCCGAAAGATACACAGGAGTGCTGGCGGGAGCACGGAGAGCTATTTGCATCCGGCAGCATAGTTCTCTGTATTGCCCGAATACCATGGTGGATTCTATTTGTTTAGCAAGTGTTGTTTAGGCTGAGCTGTTAATCGAACACGGTGCCAGCCCTAAGATCCTTGTTACTGGAAAGCCCTTTTCTTCGCCACTGCCTACCTTCTAATTTCGGCAAGGCCTTGGAAACTGCGGGAATAGAAGTCAACATACCTCGGGTTCTTCCTGCGGGATGATCCTCCTACCAACTACGTAACTTGATGGACAAACTGGTACTCGCCGCCTTGCAGCTACTATGTGCCAGTCCCTGCGGTCCCTTCCTGCGTTTCCTGACCCCGCCCCCAACCGCCAGCTAAGCACGCTTTCCCCTTCCAGAAGAAGCAAATTCCATTGAGCTTATGGCCTGAGGGGGGTTCTCGCGAGCCATCTTCACCTAAGCCAGGCCCTAGCAAGACGCCTGGCAGAGTGCTCACACGTCGTTTTCCCTAAGAGGCTTATTCAATAGGGATTTCTTGGTCAACACTGTTCCTTTCCCAGTTCTAAATGAGTTGATGGAACCTGGCCAGTCCTCACAAACCTGGCGTCCCCAGAACGGTACGGGGGCTAGCTGAGCTCCAATACTGACTCCCACAACACCTCTCCGAGCATATGACCGACTTCGAGTGCTAGTACCCGCCCCTTTTCACCTATCCTCACTATGGCATGTCTAGTATCTGGGTAAAGAAGTTATATCACAAAACCACTTGGACATCCACATACCCCAGCTAAATTGCTCGATCTTAGGCAGCCTATCAAAATGCCGCAGCAAGGTAAGCTTCAGATACCGAAAATGCCAAACTAAAACCATTCTCAGAGATACACACCGAAGTTTGACGTGACAACTCGCCAGGTCATCTCCAACGGTTTAAGAGTAGCCATTCCTGCAATGTTGGGTCGCCACTGGACGCTTTAGCCCCAGGAAAACTCGACATAAATCCGGAACCAGTTCGGTCCCTAGTCTGCGGCCTAGCCGTGGCGAAGAGCCTAGGTGTTGGGAATTCTCGCTTGGTGGTGGGGTGAAGAGGTCGAAGTTGAGGCTCCCGGTGTGGTGCCAACGTTGCTTTGATGTGTGCCGATTTATGACCGATCCCGCGCGGAATACTCCAGCTTCACGTTTCCCAATCGCTCCCTGCAACACTGACATATGCACTTTTTACAAGCGTAGACTACTAAATAGCTTGCGAACATCATTATCTCACTTTACGCTCTTGGTATTCCTTCTTCATAGGCTAGGAAACATGAGTTGGAAAGGCTGGTGTACGTCTAGCTTCCTCCATCCCCCTTCTCTTTTTCTCCTATGTTCTACAACGCTATTGAATCTAATATCCATCTCTCCATGGCTCGTATGAATTACGAAACACCTACCATTAATAGTGAACAAAATAATCTGCAGGAACATACCCGCCGGCTCTGCCTCCCAGCGCCTCCGACAGGAACAAAAGTCCTCAATCCTTGATGCGTCAAGCATAAACCTTAATCACCATGAGAGTTCCTGTCAACCTCATGAAAAAAATGGAAGTCTTCACCGATGGACCAATCCCATAATAGACAATAAATCTTCTATGACTGTACTCTAAGTATGTATTTGCCGGCGGTAGTAGCAGAAGAAATCCCATTCTATAAAAGACGAAACTCACGGTAACAAAAGACTTACGCACCCCACCCGAGTGCGACTTTCTACACGTTAGTTCAGGGGTTGAATCCAAGCAGCATTGATTAGAGTTTGCACTCTATACCACCGACAACCCCTAGTGATTGTGAGGGTGACCGAAACAGTTTTGACCGCAGCTCTCAAGCTAGCTTCGCATCTACTGGCTAGGATGACGCAATGCACGATCATTTTTCCCCTCTTTAAAATCTCTGCTCCTGAGCCACAGTGTTCACTTCTCAATTCTCATGATTATAGGCTCAGTGGTAGTCTCAGTGGATATCAATGCCTATACCCATGCACAGTGATACCGAAACCACAAATCTTTAGTCCTATTAGCCGATCCAAAATTTCAATAGGTTACATACATATAGGAACTCAGGCTAGTTTATTTGCCCAATGGATCAACATCTTTTTCTTTCTACCTTTTCCTTGCTACTGGGTATCGTAATGTTATGGCGCAGACAATGTGGAGCAACCTGGTAACAACAGCATCAAAAATGGGGGGTAGGATCACTACTGTACTCCCGCCAATACGCTAGCGATGCAGTAAGAATACGGCATTTCTACAATAGTACGTACTCTTCTTTTAATGCCGGTTAGATTTGGTCAAGCATTTGCCACTAAATTCCGTAGCCCTATGGTACGTGGTGATTTCACCCCATTTTTTTATACTAAAGTTCAAGGGCATGTACCAAAGAACTATCAGGGAACACCAGAACTCCATGTAGCGGACTACTAATCTTTTGGCCCTCACCTTTGAATTCTTTACCCTTTCTTTTTTTTTGTTTACACCATTAATCGTATCCAGCCCTGAGGCTATGACGATATCGCACCATTTTATCCCCAGATCGCCCCTCCCTCCACCACCATCAGACAAAACAAAACTCAAAACACAAAAGAAAACATTACCCCGCCTAAGCACCTAACAATTTAACACCTTCTCTCCATCAAAAACTCAAGCAATTTTAACATATTTTCCCCACCTAAACATCCGTCTCGTCCCTCTCCAAGTCCCCCCAACCCTGTCTCATCTGAATTCTTCACCCTTTTTCTCAGTTAGAAAAACATAGCGGAAACTTTAAAGTGTAGTTTAGCGGGTTTATTGTAAGCTTTCCCTAATACATCTATCGATAACCTAGTAGAGCCTAGTAGGCTATCTGAAAAGATGACGGCCAAAGTGAAACTTCCTTATGATGTATCTTTTCCACAACGGACCTTTTCTAGTACAGCACGAGAAGTCATCATCGAGGAGTAAATTTCTTGTTACTACGGAGGTCTTAAATTTCTTTCCAGCCCTAGAATTATGAGACCTATGATAACAGCAGAAAAAAACCTCCGTCCCACGATAAACCCAAAATGGTTGGTGGTGACAAAAGACTTACGCACCCCACCCGGGTGCTGCTTCCTAAACTACGATGGTGGGTCCATGGTCCTTGGGCTTGGGTCCGGGTCCTTGGGCTTGGGCTTGGGCTTGGGTCCGGGCTTGGGCTTGGGCTAGGGCTAGGGCTTGGGCATGAGCTACGGCTATGAGTCCTTGGGGGGTTGAACCTGAGTGGTGGTGATCAGAGAGTAAACTCTATACCACTCAGCCAACCCCCGGTGATTGTAAGTGTGATTGAGAGAACTTTGACCGCATTTTCCACGCTAGCTTGGCATCCACCTAGAGCGACGCAACACACATCACGTGCACCACCGTGAGAGTAAATTTCTTGTTACTACGGTGGTCTTAAATTTCTTTCCAGCCCTAGAATTATGAGACCTATGGTAACAGCGGAAAAAAACCTCCGTCCCACGATAAACCCAAAATGGTTGGTGGCGACAAAAGACTTATGCACCCCACCCGGGTGCTGCTTCCTAAACTACGAGGTCCGTGAGTGGGTCCTTGGGCATGGGTCCTTGGGCTTGGGTCCTTGGGCTTGGGTCCTTGGGCTTGGGTCCTTGGGCTTGGGTCCTTGGGCTTGGGCTTGGGCTTGGGCTAGGGCTAGGGCTTGGGCATGAGCTACGGCTAGAGTCCTTGGGGGGTTGAACCTGAGTGGTGGTGATCAGAGAGTAAACTCTATACCACTCAGCCAACCCCCGGTGATTGTAAGTGTGATTGAGAGAACTTTGACCGCATTTTCCACGCTAGCTTGGCATCCACCTAGAGCGACGCGACACACATCACGTGCACCACCGTGAGAGTAACTACATAAGTAGTTTTAAGACTAAAACCACCATAGCACAATACCAGATACCTATTTTCATTCTCGTTTCAATATTCGGCTGAAAGGTTTGTACCGACTCCATACCAAGCATTAACAGTTTTTTATTTAAACTTACCCTAATTCAATGTTACAGATTCAGAGAAAGCTGTAAAAAAAATATAGCAAACAATAAATAACTTATATAGAATAAACCTCCACAAGTATTTATAAACCTCTCAACCCCGAGCTCAAACCTTGATAGCCTGTCCGAAGACGTCAATATTAGTATCCTGTCAAAGCTCTTTCATACTACCAACCTTAGTCACAATGTGCAAATTTGAGATCACGCTGTATCCCTTTTGTGGCTACCCCTACCAAGTCATATCTTCCCAATCAGTCCGAGACCCTTGTAAGTTCGTCCGGGAGTAGCTTCAATGCACTCCCTTGAACATCTATTCACATCTCTAACCTCTGCCAGTTGATCCCAAGATCTGCCGTCGCACTAATATCGAATACTGCGAGCGCGCTGTGCTGGCTAATGTTTGTTGTATCAGCCCCAGGCTTCCAGAGGTCCAATATCGTGCTGCCATCCAGGCCCTTTCTGACACTGTCATCAGAGTAGATTTCAATAACTGTAACCTTGGTCGTAAGTTCTCCCCTTGGTTTGTCTAATCACGTATGTTGGCTCACATGTAATGTGTATGTAGCTGGAGTCAATAACCGCGGGTGCCGAGTAGGCACCCCAGTGCGCCAGATTAGGCGATTTGGACAGACGGCGCTCTATGACATGCCGCCGGATAGAAGGCCAGCGACTGGTCCGGAGGAGGATCCCTATTGGGAATGGTATATGAGAGCGGTTCAGAAGAATGTTTAGGACCGGAGTGGGTATTATATCATATCAGATAAGGGATGAAAGTGAGTACGCATTGTGTTGTTTTGTTTAAGGTTATCTGCCAGCTGGATGAGCGTTTCCAACTTCGTTCTTACTTTTCTCTTCTTTTTTTCTCTTCTTTCTCCCTCCTCCCTTCTCCGCTTCTTTTTTTCTCTTCTTTTGGTCTCTTCCTTTCCGCCTCCCTCCCCCCCCCCCTCTCTCTCTTCCTTCTCCCCTCCCCCCCCCCCCCCTCCTTTTTCTCCTCCTTTCTTTACCCTCCTGTCCTCTAGTTTTTTTTTTCCTCCCCCCCTTTAATTGTTCTCCCTCCTTCTTTCTTTTTTTTTTTTTTGGGGGGGGGGGGGGATAATATGTGGATGTAACCGTACGTGAGCTTTTGGAATACATGTATTATATATAATCATTTTGTGAAGTAGGTAGCTAAGAACACAATTTTTGAGTTCTAAAGTAGTTAGGGTATTCATACCTATGGCCAAGTCAATGTTTCAGGACGTTGAGAGGATACAGTCCCGGAAATGGGGGTAAAGGTGTAGCCGTGGGGCTACGGTATTGAGTCAAGGATACCGGTTTAAACCATGGCCAGCATCGTAAGTAGAATATCCTATCGATACCGCATCAATACAGGATTCATACAGGATCACTAGCGTAATGGCTGGGATACGGTAGTGAATTTCTGCCTATTCCCGGCCGTACTGTACATGTATGACGTAAGTACATGTAGGTGTACTATTATAACCTACATATCCACCTGATCAAATGAACTCTTTGAACTAATTGCGACTAGATTTAACTCATAGAATATTACTTAGAGTATGTTCTAATTCTTACGCTCCAACCCTTCTTTCCTTGATCATCATACTTCTACGCTCCGGCTTATCCTCATCAAATTCAATTAATAACAGTCCAGCTTTAACTTGAGTTACAATGAATTGATCACGCCTATATATAACTCCAACTATCCCATTTCAAAAGGCGCAAGGGACCCATCAGTGACATATTCGGCGTAGAATACATCCCTACCATAAAACAAATGGCGAATATCTCACTCCCGGAATACATATATTTACTTGATTCGTGCATCTTTTAACATCATAGTTTTCGAATTCGATCTTATCAAGCTTTTTATCATAAATATCCACCACCCACTAATACAATCATGTGCGTCCACACAATAGTCGAATACCCCTTCTGCAACTCTCCAAACATCTATGTAACCATCGCCGATGTCATAATGCGCGAAACTCAAGGAATAGGCAGGTGCTGCAAATATTCCTTTATCCCTTGCGCGAAATACGAGGCAACTGGAGAGCTCTGTGTCCAATCGCACAAGGACGAGGCCCAATACCGCGAGGATATTTTGGAACGCAACGATACCATCCTCAGATTTGAGCTTACTGACTGTAACATGAAACGTATGTTTTTAAATCCGTGAAGAACCCCCCCCCCCTTTACATTATCCTAAGTCTAACTTGCAGTGGTCTTTTAGGGAAGGGGAAGTGGCACTCCTGCAAGGCCGGCTTAGGTAGACGAAAGACAGACCAGTTTAGTAACCCCGTCGTTATAGAGGGGGATCTGAATGTGGGGCCGGAGCGGAAGCCCAAGCCTGGGCCTGAGGGAGAGGAGCTTAAAGAAGCGATTCTGAGAGGGCAGAGGAACTGGCAAATGCTACCAGCTTAATGATGAGCTACATACCCCGTTCCTCCTCCGTTAGTGGACTTCATTCCCCTTGGTTCCCTTTTGGCTACAGAAGTCTTGTTTAACTTGCTTCCCCCTCTTAGCACCATTTCTGTCTGTTCTTTAGGAAACTAGTGGAGTTTTGATGCGGTATATTAGAGATATTCTTAAATTTATATAATGTTTTTTTTTATTTTATTGGGCACTTGAGAATATCACCAAGGTTCTTATAGGCTTTATATTATGCTCTAGTCCTATAGCCCTATAAACCGGTTGATGATCGACGAAAAACCCCACCCCCACCTGATCACGTCCAAAGATGGCGTGCGTTAGCGGGGCTAACTACCGAAATAGGCCAGATAAACGGACCAATCACTATGCCTCGAATGCCGCCTTTATTGTCAACCCTAGGCCCCCAAGGTGTGTTCATAGCTATAGCCACTCTGTGCAAGATAGAGCTACTAAATCCGGGGTCGGCAACTACTATGAATATAGTACCTCCAAAGCCCCATCCGACCGATACCCGAGTACATCTCCTCACTAAGCTGTGGCTAGGGGCGTGCACCCATCGCATAATATGTTCATCTTTACGAGATCCGCTCCTTTTTTGAATTTAAGATCACCCCCGGACCGAACAACGGTAGTCTCGATCCAAGGTTCTATGCGTACTTCTTAGCCTGAACCATGGGTAATTCCATACAATTGATTTTAGGTGATTATCTGATTTAAAGGAACTACAAGCATCACCCAAGGTACCTAGGAATAAACCCACTTCAAACTTCTGCGTACTATAAAACCAGATGAGGCCTGACTCACTTCCAGGCCCTACAAGAAATATTCCTACTACCACTCCACACCCAAACCGGCGTCACAAGGCTCAAAGGAAACCATGTGTATTCACAAAATTATAGACTACTACTTTTGTGGCTCTGAGTTCGATGAGGTCGATCTAGATAACTTTCCGCCCACGAGTAAGTTAATTGATTCCTTAAACAAGATTCCTTCCCTCCTTCCCTCCTTCCTCCAGAGTCTAACAGATGCTAGTCAATCCCAACTACGAAATGACCAATGAGTTCTGCTCTAAATACTACTTCTATCCGTGTCCAATCATGCAACTCACAAACACTCCCTGCGTGGAGCCGACAGCCAGTGAAGTAATGTACCGTATAGAGATCAAGGCGCGCAGCGATACAATTACCCTTGTTTCCCTAGACGACTGTGGCCTCCCCCGTGAGTTCTTCTACACTAGAGCTACTAGCTAGAGTACCCACAGCACTTTAACGTTGTTGAATTAACGAACATTTAGATGCAGAAGACGACGGACCCTAGGGCTGTAGACGCCCCAAACCCCAAGGCACTGATCCCTCAGACGTTCCGCGCCGTCGACGCACAGTGAAACCGGAGGAGGGGGATATGATAAGAGCTGCCTTTTGGGCTGTCGAGAGAAATACGCACATGATATGGGATTCGAGCTTGACTTCTCCCACTATACCATGCCTCACAGCTACCTCCCCGGCCGCTGATACCCGGTTCTTGCCAGTGTAGTCTACTACCTCTCGGGTCCACCATCTCTGTGTGATAGAATAGAATTATCCTGTTTAGCTTTTTCTTTCTCTCTCCGTCCTTTCCCCTCCCTTTTTTTTTTCGTGGAGGTGGACGTTGCATGTTAGTGTCTTTTTAATTTTGCTGCTCGAGACCATGAACACCAGTCTTTCTATTTTGGGGCCTCAATTTTTTATATTCTATGAATTGTGGGATCGATTGATTTCCTTCTTTCTACGGTCCTGCCCGAACGACCGACGTGGTTGTGCGGGGTGTCCTTCTGTTATAGTAGCTCTTGGCATTTGGTTCGTGTTCCTGGAGCGTCACCAGTTATCACTCGAAGAAGCTACCAATTGGTAACTGTGAGCTCGGGACTCCAATATGATGAGAGAGGTATGTTTTTATGCCCGGAATTACTCAGGAGGTTCTCATCTCCCAGGTTAAATGGTATGTCTGTATTTCGGCATAAATACTTGTATGGCCCTGTATCATGGAATTGATTCAACCTAAGTACTTACAAGTATGTGGTGCTTAACGCATGTACATGTATCCACCACACAACCCCAACGAAGTAACCTTCGGCAGTCGAATCGCACAGTGAAGTTTAAGCTTTGTTGTTATCTAATACATACATACTTTACACGTACGCCACACCGACCGACGCGACGGATATTACCAGTGTAGAATACATATCCCCTGGAAAGCTAAGCTGGACATACAAATCAGCGACGCAGCGTGAAATCACCGCCTTCTATTTTTCGTCCCATTACTTGAGAAGACCCACCTCCACCAGTCGCAGTGCCCAGCGTCGGCTACCCCCGCACACATCAAATGTGTTACCACATCGTCAAGCACTTCTACTTCTGCGGTCACCCCTCGTTCGAGGTGACGGCGCAGGACGCAATTTTCATAGGTACATATATATACATCTATATCGCTATATACGTGCAGCATAGCTAATGTTGCAATTGGTGCGTAGTCGACGGCCACGACAAGGACGTCTGTAAATCCTACACGTTCTACCCGTGCCACAAGACGCAGGAAACCGGCGTCTACTGCATTCCCTGGCAAGGCAAGACGGAGAAATATCGTATGGAAATCGAAGCACACCCGGACACGATCATCATTGTCTCTTTGGGCGACTGTAATCTCGGGAGTAAGACACCCCCACGCACCCCCGGCTATGATCTAATCGCTGACTAATGGGGGTACAGGACGCACAGTGATGGGGGGGTGTAAGCAGGTGCCGAGGAGGCTGTTGGCAATGCTGGACTTGAAGTGGGCGCCGGTCCCGGAGGATTTGGTCAGAGATGTTAAGAGGGGGGGCGAGGACGAGATGGATAGGTTGATCTGGTCGAGGGAGAGGAATTACCAATTGATGGCTGAGCTGGAGGAGAAGCTCAGGGTTCCTACCCCGCCCTCTTCGAGGCCGTGAGGAGGTGTGATGAGATTGTATGGTTTGGGCTGTAATAATTGATGTATTCATTTTTTTTTTCCTTTTTTTACGTACCAAATATTGGGGTTCCGTCTTTCTAATGTCAGAGTGGCTTGTGAAAGTAGAGTAGAATTTACAAAAGTAATTTCCTTCTTTTTCTTTTGTACTGGCTGTCTTCTTGGTAACAGTTGTAACCTACTCCTATCTGGGTTTTCTCTTGTAGAACGTATTGCCGGGTTACAAAAATAACTACGCGCCCCGATTTGTATGGAAAAGCAACTTCTTTTGAGGGTATACTGTCCAGATATACTAACATAAAGTCCGTAGCACCAATGAAATATCTTCAGATCGTTAGAAACACAACCATATACTTATTACAAATACATCTCATATGGTTGTGGAGTGGTGAGTTTTCGAAGTGAGCCTTTTTTGTTAGTAATTATAACCCACATAGCAACCATACAAAGCTCAACAACCCTGGCAGTGTGTAACATCACAAATACACAAGGTATTAGTAATATAACCATATACCATAATTCCCGAGTTTGACAGTTGTAGTACTCCTAGTATGAAATTTAGAGCTGTTCCTCCATATAAATTGAGGTGCGTAGTTATTTTTGTAATCGATCCGGCAATACGTATTATAGAAATTAAATACACAACCATCTTATAGTATGCTTCAGAGTTTTAGCCCAAATTAATTATTTCTCTACATACAGACAGACATACATGTATCTAATACAAGTGCCAACGTCACCACTACCAGACGAGATTCTCTTCACCTCGTACTGCACCACCATCACTACGACCACCACCACCACCACACTCCCGAGCTAGCTCTTCTTTACAATAACCGCAATACGATCGACTACGATTAAAATCAACCACAATCCAACATCCACGCGCGCACCCAAACAGAACAACCCACAAGTCCTATTCAATGGCTGAGTCCTATGTACGCATTCTAAAATCTTCCCCTGCTAAGCACATAATTAATAACATACCACCTAGCTTCCTGTTTCCACATCAATATCCTGCGTCCCAAATATATCCATTTCTCCTCATACCATACCTCTCTCACAAAACAGCACAGACGACGTGTCACCCCCGTAACAGCAAAATGTGCATCAACCTCGTCAAAAAGTACTACTTCTGCGGCTCCACCGAGGCAGCAGTAACCCCAATAGACGGCTGGCTCCTCTGTACCTCCTCTCCCCCCCCCCCTCTTCCTTGCAAACCCTCACTAACCCCCGACACAGCAGCAGAAGACGAAAGTAGGCACTGCCGCGTAACCAGCTTCTACTCCTGCGCCGCCTCCAAGACGTCACAGCGCCTGTGCCCGCGCCCGGAGTCCGCCGACCTCGACACCGCGCCAACAACGATCGTGCTGGTGCTGCTGGGCGACTGCAACAGCAAAGAATGTCTGCACCAGGAGCCTAGGAGCACCACGGACCGCTTTGGAAAGCCGTATTACCCCCGCGGCTGGCGGACCGTGTGGCCGGGCGCGGAGAACGAGATGGAGGAGGTTGTGTGGGGCAGGGAGAGGAATAGGCATTTGTTGGCTGCGGTGGGGATCCAGCAGGAGGTTAGGGGGGGGCCCCTGACGCCGGTATTGCCGGTGCGTGAGGGGCCGCTGGTGCTGGAGGGTAGGCGATGGTAGCGATGTTTGGGGGGTTTTGCTTTTTTGTGAATGTGTTGTTTTTGTTTATTTTCGTTCGTTCGGACTTTCTTGGGATGGGTGGGTGTAGGTGTTACTGAAGCTGGAAGGGGTTAGGGATAGTCATCCTTTTGTAGTTGTCGTATTTCCTCTGTCTTTGTTTTATTATAGCTAATCATGCTACTATATATGCTACAGCTCTTAATATCCATCTTCTGTTATGCTTAGCAGGTGATAGCTCCTCTCTTTCAACCCCGGTAATAGATTTCTATAGCCTAGGGTCCCGCTAAATATTACTGGGAGTAAGAAACACGGTTATCAATCGGTTATAAACTCAGGTCCAGTTGAGAGGGAGTACGATACTGTGTCAGGGTTAGGGTTATTAAGCAATAACATAGCAAGAGGACAGAAACAAGTCCATTCCTGTCCTCCAAGGGCATATATACAAAGGACACCCGCATTTTTGCCTATGTCGTCCAGTTATAAACACCAGTTTCCAAAAGCTTGAGTTTTAAACACGGCCTCTAGCATCTCACGGGATCCTGATCCGCAGAATTGAATATCACCGCCCCCATCACAACCCATCACTCGGCCCCTCGCGTTGTGCATGTAGGTATTGTCGGTCTCCATAAGTAAGCGAACATTCTCATTGCAACCAAAAATCTGTATGAGAACGCAACTTCAGATAACTGTTACTCAACAACCGCCAGGAAGTTGAGAATGACAGCTTTATAGATAGACTCCCTGGTGGTGATAATATGTTTTGCCCAAGTGTCACATCAGCAGCGCTACTTTGAAATTTTCGTGGTTTTGGTGGTTGTTCTCCCAATGTTCGCTTACTTGTGACATCCGATAATACATACAGTCGGGGTTACACAGAAGTTTTGATGGCCATTGCAACGCAAAATTTGTATGGCAACACCATACAAAATCTGAAAAACACATCACACACACCTGGAAAGTGGGCTCAAAATTCTAGAATTTTCTGAGCTCCATCCTGAGATAATTTCTAATGTCTTCTTAAGTGATTGAACCTTTTGTCCAACACTGAGTGGTTGGTCTAGATCGCTAAACACGGCTACTTTGGCTGTAAAAAGTGTAATCTACCAAAATCTATGTCCTAGTACTATAGATTTACTAGGGGTTACCACCTCGCGACCGCGAGTTGTGTAAGTTTTAATCCTCTAGCTCCCTCTAGTTATGGGGGCCTCCCCCCCAATTCCCGCCAGTTTGACCTTACATTTCCCTGTGATGCAATTCAGTCCACAAGTTCCGCCAAGGAAAGAATCTTCTCTTTTGTTGCCGGCTTTTTCATCATTTAATTATTTTCCAGCCTTGGGTGCTCTACCAACACAAATGATTGTGGGTCAGACAGTAATTCTAATTAAACAGAATGTTTATTTCTTATCTAATTCTGTCTTCTCTTCACAGACACCAAACTAAACCGGACGCTCATTGTATGCATGCACCCACGTTCCTATTTCCCAACCACGCCCAGAGAGCCAGAAAACAAACATACAGCAAAAAAAAAAAAAAAAAAAAAAAATAGAAGATATTACCCAAACCTGCATCTACAAATTGCCTGCGCTTGATGAACTTGAAAGAGCTGTTGAGGAACTCGCAGTGGCCACCGACGCGCTTGAAGCGGTCACTGACGTACTCGACATCACCGGGCTCGATACCGTCGCATTCGCCGCGTATATATTGAGGCTCCCAGATCCACCACAAAACGAGTACTGATCGCCGCCACACAGCATACCGCAGTGACTATCCGCCTGTTTCGCCGCCGTCGTGGCAATCACATCGCCGCAGTGGCACTCCGTGCTATACTCCAGCCCCGCATATCTGTACCCGCCTGACCTACAATATGCAACGCAAATCGAGACCGTCATATTGCTTGCCGCCGTCGCAGCCGCAGCGAGCGCCCGTTCGCCGACTCCCTCGCTGTAGCATCCCAGCGACGTGTACCCACCTTCACTTGCAATCACCGTTGGCTGCTTCGACACGCCGATTAGAGTGTTGTTGTATACCGAGAGTGCGCTGGGCCCGCCGCAGATGGCATTTGGGTTTCCGCCGCAGGGCATGGTGCAGGCGGTTGAGCCGAGGACTGAGCCATTCCCGAGAACGGTGCCGCAGAAACACTCGGTGGAGTATTCTACGCCGGATAATGGGTATCCTTTGGTTGTGCAGTAGTCCTGGCAGTGCTCAAGGGTCATGGAGGCGTTTGCGAAGCTGTCCCCCGACAGCGAGCGGCCGGTGGTGCCTTCGGTTGCGCAGCCGACATATGTGAAGTTTGGTCTGATGGTTGGGGTTGGATTTGCTAGAGAGGACGTTGCGGTCAGTGTTATAGACACAGTCGGGGGACTGGTAATAATCGTTGTGGAGCTTGTGGTGTTACTAGGAAGGGTCGTGTCGCCGTAAATATTTAACCTCCCCGCACTTCCGCAAAACGAATATACATCTCCGCCGCACAACATATTGCAATCGCTATCAGGGACCTTTACTGTTGTTGAAGCAATCACAGAACCGCAGTAGCACTCGGTACTATACTCCAACCCCGCGAATCTGAATCCCGCATTTTTACAATACTGAACACAGCTAGCCACTGTCATGCTACTCGCCGCCGTCACAGCCCCCGCAAGAGCGCGTTCGTTCAGGCCCTCAGTATAGCAGCCCCTGCTGAAATAGCTATCCACGTTCGGGATGATACTCGGTGTTCTCGCAGCACCCAATTCTGTGTTATTGTAAACCGACAGAGCTCCAGGCCCGCCACAAATCTGCGCCGCATCTCCTCCGCAAGCCATAACACACTGAGTTGTGCCACCGATTGTCGAGCCGTTCTCAAGAGTATTGCCGCAGTAGCACTCTGTGGAGTATTCCATTCCCGAGAGAGGATAACCTTTGCTGGTGCAGTACTGTTGGCAACTTTGGATGGTTAGAGTTGAGCTTGCTGTGGCGTCTTTCGAGAGAGCTCGACCGTTTGTACCTTCGTTTGCGCAGCCAAGGTATTTGTAGCTTCCTGTAGGGAGGGCTGATGCTGACGTTGTGGACCAGGAGATGACCGATGTGGATGAGATAGTCGGAAAGGTGGCGGATATCGAAAGGTTGTTCGACATTGTGGAGGATGAAATGATGATAGGGGAGGAGATACTGCCGGGGGCTGTGGATGATGAAGCAATGGGTGTGGACGGGCCAATGATCGAAGATGAGGACGAGATGGTTGTATTTCCGGGAGTGTATTGACGTCTCTCTGCAAACAGACTCATGTACGCCCCGTCCCCTCCACAGTACTCCTGGAAATTTCCTTTACAAAGATACTGACAGAATGTATCAGCTACCTTTACGAGCGGCATTTTCGTCCCACACCAACCTAGTAAACAAAACACAATCAGCCAAGTCAACTACGCCGGTGGATTCCTTAAAACTTACATTCGCCCTCATATTGCGTCGCTGCGAATGGGAAATTCGGATGCCTTTGAAGGCAGTCCGCTTGGCATATTCCGTTAGTGTTGTTAACACTGTAGTAAAGCAGCTCCTCTAAATTCCTAGCAGGATTTGCGTCCTTATAGCACCCAAGATACCGATACCATCCCTGGCCACTTGGATCAAGCGGACCCACCTGGGTTGAAGCACCGTTGCAGATAAAATCAATCTCATGTTTGCCGAACGAAGGGTCGTTATTATTCATCGTCCATAAAGTTGTTAGCGTGGTCGAGTCCTCGTTTACTTGGCTCTTTGGCGGAGAACAGATCAATGTTGCCTCTTCGTATGCTCCGGGTGCAATTTGGGAACCTTCGGCAATGGAGCCAAGTGCATTTACTGCCGCAAGCGCACCGGATACTGGGGGTTTTGAGATAGTGGTGGTGAGCGTTGTTCCGCCTTTATTACTCAGTCGCATTGTCCTGAACTGCTGCGTCCCGAGTGGAACCTTTCCGAACTCAAATGCAGCTCCCTTTTTAAACTCAACCCAGGTTCCATTTGGAAGATGCCACTCCAGTACAGCCTTTGGCGCAGAGCCTGCGGCCCCGAAAGCGCCGACGACCTTTCTTCCACCATTTGTACTAATTCTCAGATATGCCGCGAAATAGCCCGATGTGGTAGCATTGAAGTTCACAGTGGTCAAAATCGATGAGGTTCCTGGAACAGATGACCCGACAGGCGGAAGGTTCACGAATGTGAATGGACCGCTCGTTGTTGTTCCATTTGCTAAAAAAGGCCCGGATGAACTGTTCGAGCTGAGTTGGTAGTCGGTAATGATCAGCGGACTTTGCCCGTCGTTCTGTATGGAAAATTGAAGATCTTTTCCGGACGTTTCTGCCCCAACGATCGACTCGCCGAAGGATAGAACGTTAGGCTGGATGGTCAAGATTGGTGTTTGTGAGAGGGCAACACCGCGTATCCCAACGGGGGTATTGGCAGCGTATTTCTCGGTTCCGCCGTTGGTAGTACGGATATTGATGTTGGTACTGAGAGGGCCAACAACCTTTGGTGTAAAATTGGCACTGAAAATAAAGGTTTCTCCAACTACCATAACCTTCGGAAGAGTGTAGCCAAAGGCCTGAAAGTTAATTCCAATATCTAAATCGATAGTATTGATTGTGAGTGGGATTTTCGATTGGCAATTGATGCTGAGAGTGGACGTATTCCCGATATTGACCGTCCCCGCATCATACGGTGATGAGCAATTGAGCGGCATATTTACCGGAGACCCAAAGGCAGTCACATATCCCGTATGGCTGGTCAAATACACCTTTCCATCACCAAACGTTGGCCTAGAGAACTTGACCTGTCCGACGTTGTTGAATAATGCCAGTGTCGGTAGAATACCGTTTACCGGAACAGTTCCATATGCTCTAAGATTGGATCCGTCGACATCTGATATCCAGAGAATTCCAGAGCCAGGTTGTCCGTCCAGCGAAGTGACGGAAGCATGCCCGACGCCTTGACGGCCCGCTGCAGTCTCTGTCGTTTCACCTGCTTGTATAAAAACTGGCTCTCCAGCACCATTTTTACCAAACTTGAAGGCAACAGTTTTATGTCCTACAGGTGTCACGTAGACATATCCACCGTCGTGCGGCCATGATCCTGCAGTTGCAAAAACAGGTCCTGCCATCGCGATAACCTGCAATGCCTTATCCTTCCTGCCTGGACCCATTTGATACCCGCCAAGATCATCCAGATTGAGAAAATACAACTTTCCTGTCTTCCCAGCCACACACCCGATTCTCTTAACATTGTCTGTTGAGAAAATCTTAGGATCCAACAGCGCAAAACCAGATGTCCCCAGGTCTTTATCCATCCCGTCAAGATCCCTCTTCTCCCACGGTATAAAAAAGTCCGTTACCGTCAAGCTCCCGTCACTGTTAATAGCCATGTTGACGACCGCCTCTTCCAGTGATGTCGGCGGCTGCCTTCCAGGGACTGGGTCGTCTGCAAGCTGACTCGCATACCCGTTTCCAGTTGCGAAAAACATACGCCCGGGATTGTCACTCGCTAGCCCGCCGCCGGACATCCATATACCGCCGCCAATGCCGCTTTTCTCGGTTCCTCCCTCCATAGCGTACTTGGTGACTAGCCTACCCTCTGTGGCATGCCACCCAATAACCCACCCTGTAAAGTTCCACTGTACGCAATGCGACGCAAACCCCGCATACACATAGTCGCCTACTTGCAGAAGGGCCGGCCGTTGATGGTGCTTTCCGCCCTCAAACATCCTCCACGGCGCATTATCGGCCACAATCCCCTCTAGCGGGATCGGAAAATTTGGCCTGCTCTCCAGTGTCATCACATCCAATGCATGGATATAGTATCTCCCGGCCTTGAGTCCTTGGGGGGTTTTGATTGTTTGGTCTACGTATGTTTTGGTCGTGACATACCAGACACCAATGTCGGGGTCAATGACCCCCGTCGCAGTGGATCCGACGCAATCAGCGACGTCATTACAGCCCTCAAGGTCGGGGCTCACAAGGAAGGGAATAAATAGTTGACGCGAGGCGAGAATCTCGCCAGTGGTCGCAGACATCCGGTAAGCAATATTCATTTGCGAGATTACATAGACGAATTGGTCTTGCCCCGGGGGAGTGAAGACGAGCGGTTGCGCATAAATCTCTATTTGAAGTTAAGAATCGATTCAGAACTAGGGATGCATGAGCTAACAAGTATAACTCACGCTCAGTGAACCCATTATAGTTTCCGAGGAGCTTTTGCTTCCAAATTTGATTGAAGCTACCTGAGGAAACGACATTGGGATCTAGTTTATGAGTGCTCTGATAGCCGCTGCGTGTGTTATCTCCTGTGATTTTCACAAAATCAGTTATATCATTGCCTCCTTTAGAGGGGGAAATGGCATACCTCCGCTAGTGATGGTATCTGTAGGATTTTTTGAAATCTTTTCCGCCGTTACTGCTTGGAGATTTGCCAATAGCAGCGCGACTACAAGCGCTCTCCGAAATTTGGCAAATATTTCCATCATGGCCTTGGTGCACGAATTATGGCAAGGCTTTACGAGCTGAAGATGGTAACTATAAACAGAAGAGGCTCTGTTAGCTCCAACCATGTAGTACTACCGCACTTACGAATCGTTGACGGTGCCTACTTACCAGTCATATATGTATAGCTTCCTACTGATTATCCCTTCTCGACAATGGATGGCTGGATGATATTGACTCGAATAGAATTGACAGAAAACAGCTACCGTTAAGTACATGTGATTTTTCTCTCTACTTGGCGCACCCAGGCAGGTACAGACCGCCGAAGACGCAACAGTCCACCCCTGAAACCATCTGATTCCCTTATCATTGATTGCTCTCCGGCTTCCCACATGCAACCCAACCTTCTTTTCCTCAGCCTAACTTTATCCTGACGCTTGGCTCGGGGTCCAGAGTCAAAATAGCCTTTGATGCAAGGAGTGGGTCGCTCAAGCATATAATTGTGGAAATTTGCAGCCCTATGCAATAGAGAGAGTTTTGCTGCGGCAACACAGATGTACATAAAAGACATTTTATCTGTAAAGATGTGTAGGTGGGCGCGGTACGAGCTGTTCGGATAATTCAAATCAGCAGGTGCCCTGGGCCCTCCCCATGCGGGGGGGGGGGGCGGTCGTTGCGGAAACTCATAGTGCGCATATACCGTCCTATACAATATTATACTGCAAACAGGAGCTTAAACCTATAGGGCCTAAGCGGGTCAATTAGATATATTGATCGATGCAGGGATTGTGATTTGTACTCCACATATACATGTATATCAGAAAGACTATTGACAGCACTAATAATGGAAAAAAAAAATCATGCACACTAGAATACGGGAACGAACGCACCCACTATACGCTCTGCGGCGAGCATGAGATTGCTGACAGCAGTCAAAGTGGTCTTCTCTGTACAGCCATCACAGGCTCCTCGAAAGAAACATGCCGTCCGGAACTTTACAGTCCTGGTCTCACACGCGTGTCGAGGATCGATAGATTTTCGCGGCACCTTCCACTTCTCCGGAGGGCTGAAAACCAGTACCCGGATCACTATCTGGCAAGGAAAGCCGCCAGGAGCAACCCCACAGGTACTGCATGCGCCCCCTTAGAGGTCGGGTAAGAAGCTGTAGCTGTTTTATAATTAATATCCATGGCATCAGAAGGGCATGAATTCCTTGAGACTTTCGAACCCACAGTCGATCCATACAAGGGCAAACCGTGCGCACTTCCTTTACTCAATTTAAAATGTATTCTAGAGCCGTGTTCGATGCCTGTATGCGCATGTAAATATTAAGATCGACCCGTCTCCATCAAAGTGTTTCGTTGGAGTTAGAACTACCGCGTGACTGTCACGTCGTGTTGCGCGTGTAACATTCGGTGCACGTGCATCTGTATGTCTTACTTGTATGCAGAAAGCCACACTTGCCATGCAATATGCGCCACCTTTATATTCCAGCCTTCGGAACTACATGTAGGTACCTACATTTATATTTGAGACATACATAGATATTCTAGCTTCACACCAAATCTAGAACGTCACGTCAGTAAACGAAACTTAAAACCCTTGGTATCTCGCCTACCCGAGCTTCGAGGTAACTAGACTCTTGAATAACTAAATCGTGATCTAGTACATTGGAGGTCCAACGCATTACGGCTGCGTCTTTTCGTTCCCCGGGTGCTGGCATGTGCATAAAGGAAAAAGGTCTAGATTGACAATCAAACTTTCAATCCACAGTTTTAGCCCCTCTTGCTGCGATATCGGATCCTGATGTTGTGTGATTAGCACTCTATTTCCTGACGAGAATCTATATTTTTACCCAAGTTACACATACGGGACCTAAAACCTGCCAGTTTTTGGCAGACCAAATGCTCGTGATAACTTTTGACAGCCATTGCTGTCCGGAATATCCTTATGGTGCCTTTCTCCTATAGATCAATAGATCGATACACTAGACAGGCAGCAGTGTATTCTCCCGTGTCTCAGGCCCGTGTGCGCTTAGATAGGCAGATCAAAGTGTGTTAGCATGCTAGTTAAAATCCAGCGACAGGTGGTAAGGGAATGGTGAGGTCTACATGTGAGAACCGAATGTAAGGCAGACTTTGGTAGTAACGTGTTTAGTATTGTAAGTAGTAAACACGCTAACCGAGTGCCCTGTCCCTTGCTTACACGCACCACAATGAAAGCTCAGAACCACCCCCGACTGGAGAATATCTTGCTAATTATTGCCAAGAAGGCATTCGCGGGTTTCTTTTCATCTTTCTGGTGATAGGGGGTTGATCATCCCTTCCCGGCTCACCCTTGACGATTTGCGTGATTTTTCCTCATGACCCATCACTCGATCTATAGCCTGGGTACAACACCAGTTCGCCTCATCCATCTACTAGAAAAAATAACCACGCCTTATCTACTCTTCGCAGCTTTCGAACGAACACGTTCTCCGCGCCCACCGTAACAGTAAACAACACATACAGCCTCATCAACAACCACAGTACCGATCATCCAGGACGTCGAGCCCATCCCCACAAGCTATGCCCTCACCGCCGAGAGCAGGAAAAAGGCCCCGAATCGCACCACAGTAGAGGAATCATTGTGGACCGAGAAAGGCACAGAAAAAGCACTAGACATATGGAACCAATGGCTGTAACATGGACGTCAAGAAGAAGGAGAGACAGACGCGGACGAAAAGAAAAAAGAAAGAAAATACGGATAAGGATGGGGGTGACGTGGAGAGGAGCCAGGAGCAGGGAGAGGACCGAAAAGGCCGTCGCCCTAATCGCTCATTGCTCCCGCTATTTTCATTAAATTTCCTTTGTTATATTATTCAAGAATATGGCGAGGGAGGAGGGGTAGTTCCGGGGAGTGCGATATTTTCATAGCTGTAGGGCTATGTACAATTAACAAATTAAACAAAAAAAAAGACTATAGTACCGATCAATTGAGATGTTTAGTCCTCACAACTGGCGCGTTGCCCTAGATCCAAGCCCTCAACACTGAATTTAAATACATCACCTCTTGCATAATGTCCGGCGAAGCCCACGTCCATGTCCATTTTCCCCCTCACGACCTGCTCTTCTACATCCCCAATTTCATACTCCAAAGTTCCCTCCTTGCAAACCAATGGCCCAGCAAGGACGTTCCCCATCGGATCTATAATTGCACTTCCCCCCGAAGACACAGTTATACTGTTCACCTCGAGCGGTTCATAGCCATCCACGTAGTCCG
The DNA here is from genome assembly GCA_024713625.1 of Morchella sp. 2018-W30. Lineage (NCBI taxonomy): Eukaryota > Fungi > Ascomycota > Pezizomycetes > Pezizales > Morchellaceae > Morchella > Morchella sp. 2018-W30. The sequence goes on along the minus strand of JAMJEW010000008.1, from coordinate 1,295,042 downwards.
GTAGTTGATGGCTTTGAACATACTGATTACAGCTTAAGACGAAGCATCGTCCCTCCATTGCTATGTGCCGCATGGTCGACATCCAGGACTCTCTGGCGTCGGCTGTGGGTGCAAGGTATATTGATACCCCTTGAGCGTATAGGGAAGTACGCAACAGCGGCATACTAAAGTCCTGATTTAAACAACTCCATTATTATTACTTGAACGCAAGATCAGGACTTACTAATTCTCCCAACAAATTGCAGCTCCCAGAGTCACCTGCTCTCCCTTAATTTTGGCTTCCACCGCCTTCAAGGTCTTTGGAGATCCCACCCCCCAAACAACCCTCTCTGCCCCTGTCTTGGAAACCTATCTGTTAGACTCCATTAATCTTTATAGCTCAAAAAAACTTACTGGCATAACCTTTCTTCTCTTTCCCACAAGCCCCCTTTCCGGGTCTACGAATACACATGCGCAGTACAGGCTCCCACCACACTTCTCCACTAATCCTACCACCAAAAATAAGTTCGCATTCTTGGAAATACTCTCCAATCTCTCTCGTGTCCCATCCCCAGCTCCTAGCCTGTAGATCCCTGTCCCATCCGGACATGAATCCCCCAAGTCCACACACTGCTTCCAATACTCATAATACTGGTCCCTTCCCTTCTCGCTCCGCGATCCAACTACAGCACCAAAGCCGCATGTCCGCGGATATCCACCTAGGAAAGCTTCTGGAAACAGTAAGAGTCCCACGCCCTTTTTTGAAGCATCATTGGCTACACGACCTAGACAACGTAGAGTCTCTCCGAGAGTTCCACGGGTGTGATATTGGGCGATAGCGACTTTCATGGTTAGCTTTCCTGAGTGAGTTTTGTTGATGTGCGAGACATGCAATCGCCTCTACCCCACCCCTATATGTACGTGGGGTATTGGTTGTGGGACAAGATTGTGGGTGTGGGGGGATACCCGAGGTCCGCCCGTAACTAGCTCCCACTGCAGATGAGCCCAATCATATGTACCTACACCCCGTCCTTCATTCTGTTTAACTCTGGTAACCTGGTTAATGTTACTTACAGCGCGTCCGTTATCTTGAAGAATCTATGGAGCTGAATAGACGCCCACCGGCGCAACACGCGTCTACGTATAGTCTCAGCAATTCTTAATGCCATTACTTATCTAATGCACGAACAAGATCAAGGCACAAACTTTGAGGTATGTATGTTTCGGCTTTATGAATTCAATTAGCACAGCTACTGGTCTTTCTTTTTACTACGCTTGCCCTATTGTCGAGTAGGAACTCAGAGACTCCAAAAGAACGGCGCTAAGAACGTATGGTGGGTTCCACAAGTAAGCGAACATTCACCTTGCAACAAAATTTGGATGGGAGTGCAACTTTAAAGACGTATTTCTCTACAAGCGCAAGGAGATGGAGCAAAAGAACCTTAGATATAGATTCTCCAGCTGTGATAGTACCTACGACTAAAATGTCAGCTCGAGAGTGCGACTTTGAAATTTTGATGTTGTTAGGTGGTTTGTATGGTTACTACCCTCATGTTCAACTACTTGTGGCACCGTGCAATACATGCCCTTGAAGTGTGAACTCTTCTTAATGCCCATTAGCCGCCTATTACATGTATACAAAATTCCTCTACAAACCGCTCGCTTCTACCTATAGTAAATCTCCCACGACTACGGAACAACAGCATTTCATACTAGATTATCATTTTGACACACTGGTCCTATCTCTATATGGCATCCCCCATTGGTGTCCAGTCGCCTACACGAAGGCTTGGCCCCTGCTTGTTAATACCCGGACTGGGTTAGGGTTACACATTCGTAATCAGTCCCTAGGGATCTGACCCCACTTTCTCCCTAAAGTACCGAAGAAGGTGTGGTGTGTACCTACATCTGACGTATATCATCGCCTATCACTCGAAATAGTTCATTTTTGAGGGTTTTAAAAACGTTGTAGCCCTCGAACCACCACTAGTTCCATCTACAAAAACGTTGCGCAACTAAAACAAGAAACCCACGGTCTTCAGTAGAGAGCGACGACTTACGATAAAGAGAAACCCGTGCCCTAGAGCTCGCCTGCTCTTATTTGAGTTACTCGCTTGGCGTATCCACCCACCAACCACGAATCGAGCTTCCAGTACCCCCTTCATTACTACAACCACCACGAACCAATAGTTTGACTTCTACCACCCGAGCTATTCAGACACCAATGCTCGGGCCAGAAAAAGTGATTGCGCCCGGGCTCCAACCGAGGATCACTTGCGTGTGAGGCAAGTGTGATAACCAGCTACACCGCGCAACCGCCTTCTGGCTGTTTCTGACGCATAAAAATGTGGGAAACGAGGCAAAGAAACTGGCTTCTACTTCTAGGATATTTTCCATGACCTTACATAACCATCCTCACATGCAGGGGAGAACTCGCTCAGTTTAGAGGATTACATGTACTTAAGTTACGCAGGGGTTCACTACGGGCCGGCATTCAGGACTCCAGGGTGATTATGGCGAGGGAAGAGATAGTTTCTAGACTTTTGATGTGGCATTTTTAATAGTGAATACTTGTATGTACTTGTAGGGATTTTGGGGATTATGTAGTTTGGCTGACGGCAGGATGTCGGGCGCATTTGAAGCGCAAAAGCACAAGATACTAATTCCGCAGTCGAGGAATGTACGTATGCTACACCACCACTTGATCACCTTCGAATCGAAAAGCCCCTTTCTATGATAAATTTTCATTTTATATTTTCTTTTAATAACTTTCACATAAGGGATCGACCGATCGGGTAGCAGCTGCCATAGTGCTATTTAGGTTGGTCTCATGTATCAACAGTACCAAAACTTGGTCCTAACCTCCGTGTCAAAAATTAACATATTTATAACACATCCAAGCTTGAAGCCAGCCATTAGTGATTCTGAAGCCGGCTCTAGTACATACAACACGGTTGGGACATCCTCCCGCCCAGCCTTTTGTTGTACTGCCGTACTAATATATTCGCCCAGAGTGCTTACTATTCCTCATTCTAGCTTTGACACTTCATATCAACCGCACATATACATCTACATGTACGTATGCTTTTATCATACAACCAGGGTCCTACTAATCTAAACCCCTTCTACATGCCCCTCAAGCCGATGCTACTCCGACTAATCATCCTACATGTGCAGCTACTATACTCCGGAATTGATATTATAATCATCCCTTCCCGGCGCGGAAACCAACAGCGTTCAAGGGGTTTTACAGACTGCGGTTGCGAGATTAAGCCTTTCGGAGGATTTAATGATCCATCGCCGAAACTTTATGAAATTTCGAAAACCGGGCTGAGATAGCAACCCTAACCCTTAGAAATGGGCGAGTGAGGAGAGATGATTTTGTGGGCTTAATGAGCGCCAGTACGCGATAAGGGTTTGAAGGGCTATTTTTTTCAATAGAGTTTGGTAATTCTCTCGTACGAGTGTTATGCAGATAACCATACTGCGACTAATAGCCGATTATGTGTAACTAGTACTCGGGCTCTGAGGTTTTTTTATTCGACCTCTACAAAAGAACGAACCCCGCCCCCGGGAAATATTCAGATGCATTGTAGGTTTAAAGGTGAATTTTGTTACATGTGCTTATTTGTATAGCATTCGGGGAATTAGTCTACCGAAGGCTTATTTACGGAGCAAGCGGAGAGGCTTCGTTTGTGATATCCAGTCCAAGGCATATTAAATATTTGTGTAAAAGTAAATCGAACCCGGAGTACTTGACATGAATATCCATTGGCTAACAGTGCGCCGAAAGGTACTAGTTCCAATAAATTTGCAGCGGAAGAGAACCCCCCAGATCCGCCGCGCTTCGGGTCAAAGCAGGCCAAGACCGGCTGATGTTTCAGCAAAAAAACAGCATATTGCGAAATGCTTGTTGTCAAAGATGAAATCGAGGGGTAAATTAAAGTACATGTCAACTTCCCTGTCTAAAACTCTGCCTCCCGGAAACTCGGCATCTACCAGTGGGGAGTGGGGGGGGGTTCCATGGGTCCTCGATTTAGCCAAGCCGTTGATATTAAGAGTACGTACCTATCTGCACCCCACAAATTTCTCCGGAAATAGTGGTAAAGCTTCCTTTGGACACCACCCTCGTTTTTCCCAGCATACATGCGCGCGTATAGGCTTAGATTACATGTACTGATGATCGGATTTGTCTTGGCATTCTCGTCTCCTTATTCACCTCACGGGCAGGATCTTCACCACCCCCAACACTTTAGCAAGGGCCACAATACAACTCAGTTTTACAGATATTAGACACTCTTGAATCCATACGTAAGCCTAGTATGAGCCCTCGCCCCCCCCCCCCCCGAATACCTGTACTAATATAACAACAGATATCGATGGGGTGCCTACATGTAGTACCATCACAGTCCATAATTATGAAACTAGCAGTTAGAGAGGGTAGTGTATAGCAGCGAGCTTGTGGCCATACATCGAGAGATTATACAAGAGCTATCTTTACTTTCTATCAATGAATTGGGCAATGCCACAACCATCCGGCTATATTTGAAGAAAAATGGCACATTGCACGGCGTTCGCAGAACTCGATGCATGTGTGAATAGCGGGTGAAAAGCCTCTCGTGTGCATCTGCATGGGAAACAATTTAAGCTCACCACCGAATACCGTGAGAGATCTTGATTCCCCGTATTCGGTTTAATAAATGTGCTCACTATGGCTAGAAAACCGGATACACCAAAAAGATCGACACTGACCCTGGCAGGGATTTTGATAGGCAGGCACCTTGTGTTGTGAAACCTAGCTGCTGTCAGGGCAATAGAAATATTTCATCCCCAGAAGATATATGAAATTCTCTCGGCGACAAGGACCGACCCCGAAGTTTTGTAGACCCAAACTCACATGGATCTCCACTCAAGGCCTCCCGCATGGCATTGTTTAAGGCCGAAGAATGTCAAGATCTACGTATTGTACCTCACCTGGTATGGTTATTTGTATATTTCTTTCAGAGAAACTCCCAATCCGCTTTTGATCGGCAAATCTATACAGGAGTTCGTCCCTAGAAATTTGGAAGTTCTCTCGCGAAAAGATTCTCCGACCACCGACAGGGCCGACAAGGTCTTCTATCATGACTACAATGGTGCGATATTACTCCATCATGCTAGAATATGTCAGGGTCAATACCTCATGCCCCAGCTATAAAGAAGCTGCAATTCCCCCGCCTAGAGCTTTTTCCTTCTCTCATCATCACAGCAGAGTTCTCTACCTCAATCAATACCTCTCTCTTCAGCTCGGTTTTAATCCTTTACAATGAAAGTTTCACTCTCCCTTCTCGCGGTCTGCTTAACGCAGCTTGTTTCCGCAATTCCATCATCCCTTAACAAGCGCGCTGTTACTGGATACAGCACTGTTGCCAGCACTGGTGTAAGTAGAAACATTCGAATCCTTGGAAATCCAAATACTCACGCCTTTTGGGGCAGTTCGCTACTCAGAACGGTGGAACTACTGGTGGTAAGGGGGGTACTGTCACCACCGTGACTACCCTTGCTGCACTCCAATCTGCTGTTGCGGGTGATGCTGCCAAGATCGTCATCATCAGTGGAACTCTCACCTCTACCGAATCTGAAGGTGTTGCTGTTAAGCCTGGTGCCAATACCTCGATCCTTGGTGCTCAGGGTGCTAGTATGTCTTGTCTGTAAGGTGCTTTAAATTTGATCAGTGCTGATATTGTCTAGCCCTCGTCAACATTGGAATCCGAATTCTTAACACTAAAAACGTCATTGTTCGTGGTCTCACCATCCAGAAGGTTCTTGCCTCCACCGATGCCATCGCCATTCAGGCTTCCTCCAACGTCTGGATCGACCACAACGATCTTTCCTCCGACATGGACCACGACAAGGACTACTACGACGGTCTTCTTGACATCACCCACGGCTGCGACTGGATCACCGTCTCCTACAACTACCTTCACGACCACTGGAAGGCCTCCCTCGTTGGACACTCTGACAGCAACAGTGCTGAGGACAGTGGCCATCTCACTGTTACCTACCACCACAACTACTGGAAGAACTTGAACTCCCGCGGTCCTTCCTTCCGTTTCGGAACCGGCCACATCTATAACAACTACTATGACACCCTCAATGACGGAATCAACACCCGTGACGGTGCCCAGCTTCTGATTGAGAACAACGTCTTTGTCAACACTGAGGATGCCATGTAAGCTCTTTCCTTTCTCTCCCGCCCCAGGACAATATACTAATTTAAGTAATAGCTACTCCACTGATGCCGGCTATGCTGTCGCCACCGGAAACGACTTGGGAATCGGCACCAACGAGGCTCTTGTTGGAACCATCTCTGCATCTAGCCTTCCCTACACTTACACCCTTGACAGCCTCAGCACTGTCGCCGGTGTTACCACCTCCGCCGGTGCCACCGTCTGGTTCAGTTCCGGAACTGCTTAAATTGAGACTGGTTCATAACTCAGTATATGGGGGATGATGGTGAAGGGTATCTTTGAAAATGTATTGTAGTACGAGGGTGGTGGAAGTAGAAATTTAAAAAATGTCATTTGACTCTAAACGTTGATACCGTGCAGTTGTGTGTTGCTTGCTTGGCTTGGGAGAGCGTCATGTTCTGTCACTCGGTTGGTTGGCTTGGCACGCATGTTCTAAAAAAAAAAAAAAAAAAAAAAGCGGAAGATATCATCAAGGTGTAGTTGGAAAAATTCTCATTCGTGTTAACATGGGAATATTTGTTCTTTTTCCTACACCATGTAGAGATCTATTCTTCCTCCCTTTATTTCAACCGTCAATCTTACAAGAAAATGGAACTTCATACTCCATCAATTTTTTTTAAAGCCCCACTCCCAAGACGAGAACCCCATCCAGAAGGACACTTAGCAACCTACCCCGCTTAAAATACACACTTATCCCAGAGCTCCAACCCTATCGCCGATGTTCGATCATGTTTTCGTGTTCCTTAGTAATTTTGCACATATGACGAGAAGAAAAACAACGAGAAAAACAGGAACTCAACCGAGGAAGCGGAAGGTGAGGCTAGGCTAATCCTCCGATGGGCGATTGGTACTGCCAAAGATCCCAAGACGCCCAATTTCCGTGGACATGTTGTCGTGCAAGATGCGAGTGAGTTCTAGTCCCCTCTCCTGCTTCCTATCGGCGATCTCCCTCTCGAACTTGTCAAGGCGCTTACTCTCCTCAGTAAGCCTCCTCCTCTCCTCGTCAAGTCTCTTGCTTTCGTTAGCAAGCCACATCCTCTTCCTGTCAAGGTTCTCCGCCTCATCGCCGAATGCGACGCTGATCCTATCGAAATCACGCCCGATGTCCCCCGAACATGCAACCGAGATAGCGACATTGATTTCCTTGACCTTGGCAGCACCAAATTCATCACCCAGATATCTCATCGCATGTCCTGCACAGGCCGTAAGCTCAGAGAGCTTATTGACGTCGAGTGGAGTGCGGTTGGTGTACGCTTCGTCGAGCTCTTCGAGCCCGTCGAAGACGAAAGTGATAATGCGCATGTCCTGGGTGCCCACAAGCGTGAGTTTTCCCTTCGCACAGGCCTTATAGAACTCCCCTGACCAGCGTGTGAGAGTGGTAGACTGGGCGGTGGTCCAGCTGTTGCGGATAAGTAGGCGCGGGTAGTGAAGCTGCGCATAGCGGAAGAAGGCTACTTCCAGATTAAATTGAAGGGTGCGGAGGATAGGGTGTTGGATTTGAGGCAGGATGGGGATTGGCGGGAGCGGGCGGAGGCGGGGAAAATGGGAAATCGATTCGGTACCGGGGGCGGCGCCACTACGGGATGGAGGTCTATTATGAATAGCCATCACGCGAGTGTTCGATCTGCGGGATTCGTTTTGAGTCTTGCGGTAGCTGCGGCGGAGCTGGCGGACGGCGGTACTATCCTCAGAGGTTTCGCTGTGACGGTCGAATTCAATGGCGAGCTCCGAAGGCTGAATGGAAGAAAGGCTTCCGTCATTGCGTTTTGCAGAGGGAGATGGTCCAGAAGGGCTATCCTTTCGTTAGCCGGGAGTGACAAAGATGAACTCATATCTGATATATACATTTATATATCAAACGAGAATCACTCACATGCTGCCACCGGACTCCTGCTGAGGCCCCCAACCATCCTGCTTCATGCCCCGTCTCCTCATTGACTCAACCTCGAGCTCCTCGATGAATCCATGTTGGATCATCGCCAATAGGGAGTTGGTGACCCACTGCCGGACCCTCACAACTGGTGCATCAATGTTAAGCTTTTCAACCAATTGTGGTATGTTGTCAAGCAGCCCAACATACAACCTGATCTGGCCCACGAATGTACCTTTAGCAAACATGCCGCTACTTTTCTCCCAAAAGCCGACAGTCATCGAGGTTTGGCGTATCCACTCGACAGTCTCCGAGTGCTCAAGGGGCAATGGGGGGATGTTTTGGGGCCTTCCTCTGATGTATAACTTCCTTTCCGACTCTTCGCGCAGTATGTAATCGAGGAAGTTCCCGCGCTCAATGAGGTATAGCAGTTCGTTACGTACTATAGTCTGGTCGTATCCAGCACGAGTCATCTTCGCGGTGATAGAACTGCAAACTACGTTATTAAGCCTGATCTGGCCGATGAATTCACCACTTTCGACGTTGAAACCCCGCTCGTAGGTGATCTTGCGGATCCAGCTAGCGAGATCCGACGGCGGGGTGGCGGGCTCTCTCATAGGCCTGGGTCCCCAAGAGCTAGAGGTGACTCGCGGGGGAATTGGATCCTGGTTTTCATAGGCGGACTGACAGTAGTTAAGTGGGAGACATGGCGCATCCTCATCCAGAAGGTATCGGTCCATTGTTGCGGAAGCGTAAGAGAGGTTATCACCGGTACTGTTGACAAGTGGTAGCTAGAGAGATGATGAAATCTTTAGCACCAGGGACAGGGACAACAATAGAGGTTCTTGGATGCCGAGAGTTTTGTGTATGAAGTATCAATCAATCAATGCTGAGAGTTTTGAACAGACGGACTATGGTGGTCGAGTGAGATATCATGATTGTCTTTTTTTTTTCTTTCGTCTGGTGATAGGTGGTCTCATGACTCGGAAGTAGGGTTTTTTTTTCAGTGGTGGGGTAGTACGTGTTTTGTCCAATTTTTTTTTGGTGTTGGGGAGTCCCGGGAGTCTGTAGCCGTGGGATATCCGTACTAGCTTTGTACTACTCGAAACTCTATCCTATGGCTTCGTTTGTTACGTGGATTCACAGCTACACGGGAGGAGCTACGGAGAAACATAATCATTAAGGTATTTTTCTTTTTTCTTTTTATTTTTATTTATATCTGTGTTTGAATCCCTCTGTATTTTTTATCTCTATTTATATATATATTTGTGTTTTTCTTTACTGGTGATGGCGGAAAGATGTGTTTCGATTTCAATACTAGCCGTCTCCAGCTTATTATTCTCTTAACGATTGGTTGAAGGGTACAGGTCAGGTCGGCTAATAGTAATTTGGATCTCATATGCACAGCTAATTTTCATGGAACAGCTAAAGGTGATTGGCGGCTAAGATCAAGATTAGATTAGATCCTTGGTGATCTTGAGGCGTCGATCCTACGCTACTTGTTCGAGTCCCAGGGGCTTTTTTTTTTCTCTTTGAGGGATGTCAATGTGGGTTAATTTTCACGCCTGAGATTCAAATATCTTGGGTACTAGGCTCGCCCCCAGCCCTCAGCAAGGGGATTGGTACGAGACCAGCCGGGTACATACATCTGCATGCCTACTGTCGCATAGCATGTTTCGATAGCTACATACAATCATCACTCACCATATCTCAACTATATATGTACCCACACAAGAACAACCGCTCAGAACCTACTCCTCCCGCCGCCAAACCCTCACGGTAAACACCCTACTCCCCTTCGCCGGGAACCCCGAGAAATAATCCATACCCTGCTTCACATCCTCCCACGACGTATTATGCAGCTCCATCTTGTACCTCCTAAAGATGCTTCCGAGGACCAGGTACAGCTCGCAGTATGCCAGACTATATATGCTCTCTCTATATCAGATACCTAATATCGACTATGCTATTGTTGCTGGGTTGTGGAGAACTAGCTTACCTCATTCCGACACACATACGTTGGCCGCGCCCGAAGGGGACGAGGTACTTTTCGAGGTTCTTGCTTGTGGGCGAGAGCCAGCGGGTGGGATCAAATTTCTCGGGTGAGGGGAAGGTTGTGGGGTTACGGTGGAGGTGGTAGGTGGACATGGAGACGACGCTCTGGGTAGTATTAGTACTGCGTGGGATTCACGGGGGTGAGGAAAAATACCTCATGGGGGAGGTGGTAGTCGTTGTATGTGATGCCTCCCTTCGGTGTTACTCGGGGGGCGTATCCGAATACGCCAGGGGCAAGCCGTAAGCCCTCTTTTACAACTGCGATCTAGGTAGACTGTGAGTATATCATATTCACAAAGATTGGGAGGGATCAAAAAAAAATCAATCACTGACGAGGTAAGGAAGCCTCTCCAACTTGGTAAACGACAGGTCCTCCGGATCTGGGAATGCTTCGAGGAGCTCGCGGTAGAGTTTTTCTGCGATGTCTGGGTTTGAGACGACACCGAAGGCCGTCATAATGAGGGTGTAGGATAATGTCTTGTGATATCTCAGTCACCAGGTGTATTCAGAGATGGAGTGGGCTTCATACCTCGGCGCCGGCAGCAAAACATACGACGCCGTTCAGGATTATGTCGTCGTCAGATAGCTGGTCTCTTTTGAAGTTTTCAGGGCTCAGCAGGTGGTGGAAAATGCTAGTTCCGGCCCCTCCGGATGCTTTGATGCCGTTGAAGGATCCCCGCGACATCTAAAATTTAAATAATTATCAGCCCAATATTCCCCCACCTAGTCTTCCAAAAGACGATTATAGCTTCCCTTCCACTTACCATCTTCAAATTGTTCAAGCTCTCAATTGCCGGCAACATACATCTCCCCACGCTCTTCGGGAATGCCTTCAGCGCCGTTGGCAACCACGGAAAATATTTGACCACCCAAAACCCCTTCAGCCTGCGCTGTCCATCATCCGAGAACTGCTTCCCCAGATCCTCCATATCGAGTATCCCCAGCGGAAAATTAAATGAAGTCGTCGTCGACATATCTACCGATGCCGCCCTCAGCCCATTCTGGATATCAAACAACCATCCTTCTGACTGCTTTCCCCCCTCCCCCGCATTATCGATCCTCCCCAGCAGCTTCTTGATGGTATTAAGAATTACGGGCTCAAGTGCTAAAATGCTGCGCCGCGCAAAGAAGTCCTTGATCGGCGCGCGGCGCTTGGCATGCATCTCATTTGTGCGCGTGCTGAAGATGGAGTCGCCAAAGCCGAAGGCGTCATATGTGACGGGGTCCTTCTCGAATGCCGACCCCACGTAGTGGACCTTGTTATAAAACTCGGGATCGCTAACCGAGACTTCGTTTGGCGCGATGCGCACGATTGGCCCATACTTTTTGTGGAGCTCCTCGGCATGGAAGACGAATCTGCCGTCGTGGGCAAAGAGGTTGTACCAGGCTTCATAGAACAGCGTCAACGCGGCAAGCTTGGGGCCGGGGATGCGCGAGAGGGGGTGCAGGTACAGCCGATATAGGCATATGGAGCCGAGATAGATCGCACATGCTGTGAAAAGGGCAGGTAGCAGCGGGAGCGTAGGAACGCTGCTGAGGAAGGTCATCGAGAAGATGGCCACCAGGTGTGGCCTTGTGAAAGCTGGGGCGGAAGAGAAGGCTGTTAAGTATTCTTTTCCTCTCTCAAATGCTGAGGAGCTAACGCGGCAACACCCCGCAATTCGGGCTGGCGCTTAGCTGTGAAAGCACTTGATACCTATCGTGGCATTTCCAGAGTACTAGTATCAGGAAACTAGGCTTGGATCCGATCCTGGATTATCGGCAACGTATCATTCGCTAACCGGTCCTCTTAGACAGATTTACCTAAGAGCATATGTAGATAGCTGCAGCCGACGGACCTTAGTCGGAAAAATATATCGGCATTGAATGAGTGGATGCAAATCGATCAATGAATCTCATTAAAGGTCTAGTGTGGTGAAGAAGATCGACTTGTCTCTTCTTGGTAGATCCAGTGAAGGAGCCATTTTTCGATATATTAATTATGTTATCGACAGCAGAAGCTCTTGTCTTGCTGTTATAAAGTATCTGTATCTGTCGGAAGCTGCACAACACTACATGTATCTAATAGATAAGGTTAGTTTAGATCAAACAGTAGATAAAGATGAGAAAAACTTGCCCTCATAATCTTGAGCCTGAGAAATCCAATTGCTTCCTTCCGAGCCTTTTCCCATAGCAGCCCATTATTCAATCCATCACCTTTTTAATTATTTCTGGCGATAATCTTGGCACAATTGTACAAGCCGGACCATGGATTGTTGTCTCGGGAGACACCCCGCGCGTGCCTCGCTGTGCAGATGGATGACTGACTGATTGATTGCCTGAGACCCCCGCTAGTTCGAGTGTGTACTTGATCGGGTTGTATTAGGATATTGTACAGTCGCACCTTGCTATGACGTCGTTAGCGTATTCTAGGAGCCAAACCCCTAGGCCTACGAGATAGCAAATATACGAGACAGCAAATAGGTTTTGTGGAGAAGAGCAGTACCTGTCCCTCAAATCCGTACGAGACAGCAAGAGATCCTATCGAGATACGAGATAGCGAGGTGCGACTGTAATTTCTTCAGGTCTTGATATCAGCAAAGGGAAATAATCGGGATATAACCAAATGTGGTTGTGATTGGCAGTGGAGAAGCATACAAACATCCAAAAGCGACTTAAGAGTATTACATTAGCTTGAAATATTTTTTGAGATTAGTAATATCGATAGCGAAGGGTCAGCGAGAACCAGACAAGAAACTTCACCACACTGACGTCAATCTGAACAGCGGTATGCCTAATGGATAAATCAATCAAAGTGGTTTCCGTAAGAACCCTAACCCACACAACAACTTTGTATTACACCATCGTAGAAAAACCCCGCTACCGCACCCCCCACCTATCAGCGAAACTTTTAAACAACATTTCTCATAAAATACCGTCTACAAGGCAGCTTTAACAACCAATGGAATCATTAGGAGGCACCTACGGCCGCGAACAGATCTTAGGTGCGTACTTGCGCGGACAAATCTACATAACATGCACTGCTCTAACATGAACCTACGGCCTATAAATAGAGAACTGCATGTTCCTCTTTGATCGTGAAATCTCCTTGGTCACCTTCTATAAGCCCTTACCATGTCCTCACGCCACCCCAAACAATGCACACATTGCCAGAGCCTATGCCATGATTATACCCAACGTTGGTGGATACTCGGCCAGCGTGGCTCAAACTAAACACATCCTTGAAAAAGGCTGGGCGAGCTTTGACATTTGCCCACTGTCAACGTCGAGGCATAACCAGTCCTATTGCAATTCTACCTTGCTCACACATCAGGCGATCAACCACCTAGGACAAAGAGTATTGGAGAGGATGGGCGATTTGTTGACCACTCCAGAGCTAGCAGAAGACGTTGGATTCTTACCGCCGGACCACGCAGCTAGTTGATAGCTCCCCTGATACCGGCAGGCGGCGATGTATGATTATAATCATGAGGTTTTTCGATGCGCCTTCCCACGTACTCTGAGGGTTTTTGTTGTCTCCAAGTCACTACTCTGGGGGTTACTAGTGCCAGTAGATGGCCATTCTTCGTTCATTTCTTTTATACAGGACTGTAATACTTTATTTCGTGGTTATTATTTTCTGTTTGCGTGGTATAGTAACTTTAAGAAAATTATACAACGATATAGGCTGAAAGCTAAGTTTCTTGAGCTGGAGATACGTTCGATAACTTCTTCTAACCGCCAGAGAGCTTGAGTGGAAATAGACCGTCTTGAACCTATCTATAAGGAGCCCCTCGTAACAACGAAATAAAAGGGAGCACATGGCATACGCATTACACAAGTCTAAAGAAGTAAAGCAACTTAATATAGAGTACATTTATATTTTAGCTTACAACGGATCTGATGTCAAAGTAAGTAGCTGGGAGGGTGTAAACAATATCTTCCGTATATACAGAACAGACAGGATCGATAGTACATAATATCCAATCAATGACCCCTAACCCGATGCGAAATTGGGGCAAGAGTCTTATTTAAATTCCACCTGAACCCATACCTTGATCGAAGTTGTAATATAGATTAATTAATCCAATAGGCAAATTCTCATGCCGAGATATTGGTATTGTGACCATTTCTATTAATATAAATTTAGAGAATTATACCAGTTCATGCCATGGCCCTCATGGGGTCTTTCACAATATGCAGCTAATATTGAAAAGAATGAATTAACATCACCCATACCGGGAGTAACGTTTCGCAATACACAAACATAAGCGCGCAGTCACATTCTGTTCCCACATTACTTAACTACCTATATATCTCGTGTCGAAACTACTCTACCCAAGTGGGATTCCCTCTCAAGGTAAGGGAACACCCGTAAGGTATAATAACTGAACCCTTAGTGATAGTATGCCCGGTAGTGTGATCAAGAGGATAGATATATGATCCAATTGGATATCTACCTATTAACCATGATTTATGGCGTGGCATCCATGAGACCAGGACCGAGACGTAAAGCTCCCATATTCGAGACTAACTACTAGGTCAACTAAATAATTAGGCAATCTCTTTGGAATTTGTTAATCGGGAAGCCTTGGGTTAATTCTCTTTTAATCTCGACGGACCCTTATGAATTCAACCCATGTACAACACACCGTTAATATAATGCACGGGTGATTACAGGCTACCGTTTGTCATGCCCTGTTTTCGGAAGTACATCCCATGTCCACTTTATTCTTCTCGTCTGTCAAGAGCAATTATAATTATGCTCGTGGATAACTACAACTATGGATGAATGAGTACACTTTGCGGTTTTCTCTATTCTATCATACTGTAATTGCAATGATCATAGCAACGGCATCGATCCTTAAGTTCTAACTTATATTCTTGTTAGCAAGATCAAAACTGTACGAAGCCATGAAGTGAATAGACTTCATATCCAAATTAACCAGCAAATAAGAAAGGATACTCATAGTCAATTATCATTCGGGGCCCATCCGGAAAGCACAAAAGCAGTATAATTGTGGCCGGGAACGAAACACCACGCTTTAAGCAGATGAGTTTCCTCTCTTCCGGAAACGTCCATATTCTTGTAAAGATGCCCCCATCATGGGGTTCTTCGCTCAGCTGGGAATAATCCTCCTGCAGCAAAGCGGAAAGCCAGTACGAGGGGAGGAATCCTCTTACCATATGACAGGGCACTCCCGAAATTGACGAGTGGAGAAAATTATTGAAATTGCCACGAACATTAATACAGAGCCACCTGACCAGCACCGTGGAATATTATATAATTCAGCGTCCGTCGCCAAAGGCCCCTCATATTTTCATAGCACTAAAATAGTTAACTCGATCCTCAAAGTTCTCTTTATCCCTATAAAACCATACCATGAAATTTCCCGCCCTCATTCTCTCTCTCCTCGCCCTCACTGCTACTACCACGCTTGCAGGGACCGCTTCCTGGGACTCATTCTATGATGACAGCAATTCTCCCACCAACAACATAGCCTGCAGTAGCAGCTTCTCCGCGGGCACATTGGGTGGCATTTCACGCTTCCCATACCTTGTCGCTAGTCCCCACATCTCAGACTTCCGTTCGCCGAACTGCGGAAGGTGTTGGAGAGTTACCTACCTTGGAACGGGGAGATCGGTCGTAGTCCGGGGGGTTGATGTGGGTAGGGACTATGGCTGGGTCTTGAGCAAGACAGCATTGAATGATCTGACAGATGGGAAAGCGGAGGTACTGGGGAGAGTGGCAGTGTCCTCTACACCAGTTGATTGTCCTTAGAAAAGCGTTGAGCGTGAGTCGACGTAGTCGTATAAGCTGGGAAGTCCTACTTCAGTCGAAGGATGGAAAGTTGCTCGTCGATATTATTGTTCCGCCTGGTTTTCTTTTTGATCGTGAACGTATCTTTCTGGAACCACATGTAGTTGCGTTAGTTATAGGGATGGTGATAGGTGGCTATGTCTAAAATCATGCTACCTCTGGTTAGAAAAATTTGCTTTTCAATCAGATATTCCATGTTGTTGGCAGTGCACTTGTTGGAACGACCTAACGTACCGTTAATGATCTACATGTAGGGTAAAATACCTTATTGCGCATCTATACGTGTATCATCCAGTTAGTGTTCTTGGTTTAATTGTTGGTAGGTAGATCGATAGACTCAAAATCCGGTCGCGTGATATGTCTTAATCTAACGGTTGACCACACACACCTCGATCTGTTTTGCCCAAACTCGGGGCCAGGGTATCAATCAAAAAGGGCGTTTCTCCGTTTCCAATATCCTAACACAAAGACTACATGTACATGTATATACAAGCTATAGTAAAGCATTTTACAAACAAGTCAGAACCCTAACCCTGCACGACAAATATGCCGCCGCTGTTCTTACTCGTACGTAACCTGTAGGACAGGGTTTCACCCTAGCGCATACATATCTGTACGACAAGCGCTCCTATTTTCCTAGCGTTTGTACTTTTTTTTTTTTTAACTCGTTTTCTAGGTTACAAGAACTTCGCATGCAGGTGAACGAAAACCTATCCCCAACGTCCACCCAAAATAAAAAAAAAAAAAAAGGAGGAAAATAATCCCCCAAAAAATCGCGAGAAAAGATAAAGTAAGAGGAGAAAAGAGTATCAGTGCTGAATTTACTGGTTGTCTAAGGAGTGGAGGAGCGTAGTGAAACCGCTTATTCGGTACATGTATCCACGGGAAGGTGGGGTGAGCGTGGAGGCAGTTGGGACACTTTGCTGGAGAGACTTCGCAACAGTTTTCCATGGCCTTGGCAGGTCGGGACTGGGCAGCGGTGGGCGGTGGTGAGGTGTGGTTTGCCGCATAATCCTGGCGTTTGTACTATTGCATACCAGACTAAATTCCGGACTTGGCGCGTATTTGTATCGCAAAATACTACATGTACATTTTGTTCGTCTAGCTACACGTTGGAGTATAGTTTAAAATTATCTCGTTTTAGGTCCAATAAAAGCAACCTCATGATACTTCCCATACCTAACGTATAAAAGATGTGTGAGTTATCAATTAATTAATTAAAGAATAGGAACATGATCCGAGTGATAAGTCGTGATTAAAATCTCACCAATAAGAGTATACGTATTGATTGAGTGTTTAACCCATATGCATTGGCTACAACCAATAAGATCTCATTTTAATATTGCATTACAACTTCAAATAGTGGTATAATCACATACATACTGAAAGGTATCTGATAAACTTGAGGGGCAGTGGAGATCACGCAGGACAAACCTCGCCGATAGTGTTGGAGCCTTCTTTCTAACCTATGAATTAGTTGGTCTGATCGGTCCGCATGAATAACCTCTAATTAGACCATTAAAGGAGGCACCTTGCAGTATTTTATCTTTAATTACATGTAGTGTTATATTTACATACGAGTGATCATCCATGATGAAACCAGTACAAGCATGTGCATTATTCAGTTAGAAAATTAACTATGCGATTTTGGTTTCAGTCTAGATATTCCAAGCAATGGCCAAACACAGTATTGAATACCAACTCCACTATCTCCTTTGTGATTTCATCTTGAATCGCAACAATAGCTAATTAAATTGTTTTCAAAACTCCTCGACTATATAAGTACAACCATTGAATTCCTCCATGATTCCTTACCACAGCTGCACAGAATACATACACTTCCAATACTTCCAATACTTCCATCCATATCAAATCAAGCATATACCAAAATGTACACCCAGCGCTTGACGCCTCCGAAGGCAGTACAACCTTCCTCTAGCATTGGGATCCTCGAAGCCCGTGTTAAATCCTGTGAAGACGCCCTTGCGTCCTCCCAGGCTGAACTCAGTCAAATTGAACCCGTCCTCGAGCGCGAAATCGACAGGATCACCGTTCTAAACACCGCATACAACCAGAGTGGGAGGGAAGATGTATGGTGGCCAGCTTACACCGTGATTTCGGGGAATATTAGGAGACTGGAGGGGGGCAGAAACGTGGCGGAGAAAGACAGGGTCAAATATGCGGCTGCTTTAAGAGCCGCCCGGCGCAATTTAGCGGCGGCAAAGGAGTGGGAGAAGTTTCAGGAAGAGGCGGAGAGAAAGGGTAAGAGTGTTGAGGGGAATGACCTGGAAAATATCGGACCGAATGAAGATGTGGAGGGTAAGGTCAATCAAGATATTTGAGTGACACCCGAATTTGCATAGTATGTAGGTTTCTATATTAGTGGTTAGTTCAGGATTAGTGTCGTGTCCATAGCTTGCTGCTCACCTTACGGTTCAGGCATGAGGGTATCTAGTGCCCATAGAAAGTGAAAACACGTACACCAAAGAATTTAACTAGAGAATTTATTCAGAAATCAAGAAACTACACAGAAATATCTCATTTTTATTTTGAACTGAAAATACTAGTAGTTCCAAACATGGATGTAGTCTGTATATCAATCTAGAGCCGAAATACCTTAAATCGCAAACCTGCTTCGAAAAAATGAGATACATGTAGTCACCGGTGCCCGAGCCCAGAAAAAACGACTTCTTTGATAAGTTTAGTATAGGAATAGTAAATGGGCTCCCCGCTGATTGAATGTATTCTACATTTGTCCCGTTACCCTCCCTCCTTTTTTTTTGGCACAGCAAATTCTATTTTACCTGAGCGATTGCCTGCAACATATGCATTTACACGAGCTAGGCCCTCCGCTCAAACCTTTCCCCCGAAAAATCTACCAAAATCAACACTCGTGTCCTATCATAAACAAAGAACATAAAAGATGTTCGTTCGAATATTGTTTGTCTTCATTGCTACACTCCTTATCCCTTCAACGACGTGCAAGCCATGTGCCCACAACTGCATCGTAACTCGCGAGACCGCAGACTACCCGGAAGACTGTAGTAAGCCAAATGATTGGGGGTGTATTTGTGAAAGCAGTGGGTTTCGGAGAAGCGTCGAGGATTGCCTAAATAAGGCCTGTGTAACGGGTTGGGGACCATGTATGTTAATCTTTCTTCTTGTGGGAGTATAAATGCTCATTTCCTCCGGACCCCAGTGTCTTATAAGAGGGCTACGGTCGAGATCTGCGGATGGGACACTGGTGATAGCACCGGCGAAGAAGAGGTAATAAAATCGATTGAACTACCATCACCATCACCACCATCTCCTCCTTCGCTTTCTCCTCCTCCTCCACCACTGCCACAGTCTGAGACTATGCAGATTAGTACTACAATTACGATTTCCCACCACCACCGCCATCTTCTCCAAATGCTGCTGACACTAAGCCAACATAGAACCCCCCAGCCACTACTAGCATTGCTCCACCTCCACCTCCACCTCCACCTCCACCTCCACCTCCACAAACCCAAAATAACCCTTCGCTTCCACCTTCCCCTCCTCCTTCCCGTGCTGGTTCTACTAATACTCCTCCCCCATCACCGCTACCGCCGCCATCCGATCCAACAAGACCACTAATCCCCCCACCGATTGAAACATCGGTATTACCACCCCCGCCATCCCCTAAATTATTGGACCCAACAAGTCCACAATCTCTCACTAATGGCGCCTTCTCAACCTCAGTCCCTCCTCAAGCTTCCCAAGGTACCTTTACCCCTTCTCTCCTTGTCTTGAAAAACAAAACCTTCAATATATCTATATTTCCCCGGGCATGTCTGGCCAAACTTTCTAGGTCAACGCATGGCACAAAAACGTCCACGGTCCTCCCTTTAGTGTTTTGTTTATTCTTTGTCGGTGTATTTCTTTATTATTTACCGTGCTAAGTCTCGCACCTGTAGGTTCTGGCTTTTTATATCCCACTCCGACTGGCCATTCCTCAGGTAGCAGCTTTCTCAAACCAGGCTCTCAAGCCTCGAGCACTGTGCAACCTGAATCATGGGGGAAGGCAGGCTTCACTGCACTTCCGAGACTTGGGGTGCAGATGAACTCGAGCATTTCCTTGAGAATTGGAATCGCTTGGAGATTTTTAGTCCTCGGCGCTATTTATTCCGTCTTGTAGACTCTCCGGGAGTGGTCGTGCTATAGGTGGACACCCAGTCGGCCATATTTTTTAAGTAAGGGAAGGGGATGTCTATCTAGTGAGTGATCGGCGGTAAAAGAGCCAGTCGATGAGTTACCAGTACGGGAATTGTCATGTTAACAGTGCATGATCTTTGTCTTTCCTACGCATTTGTAAATAGAGGTTTCGGCTGAATTAATAAATGCGGTAAACGTACGATGAAAAAAAGAAAAAAAGGGGGGGGGATTCATTGCCGTGTAGTGACAAGTACCGAGTCAAACCATTAATACCGTTTCTTACTACATTACTGGCTCATTTACGGGAATGCCGCAGCGAATCCGTATTCCACTCTGATACTGTAAAGGAGTTGGTTAGGTGTCGTGATTTCTTCAGCCGTTGCAACGCCAACAAAAAACTCCGTGCCTAGCCGTCACGGGTTGAAGTTCATCTTTCAGGACCTCAAAGTTTAATTTCTTATATTACTTGTCATACTCTTGATGACTAAATGTTTCTTCTTAGTGCTACTGAGCTGGATAAAGAGGGCAACTTCTCTCTTCCTTTTCCATCCCTCCTCAGTGATAGGACGACCTGGCTTATCTCGGTATATTTTATTCTCTTAATTCCCCCTTCTCTAATATGGAAGGGATTGGTTTGTCATATCCGGATACAAACATACCCTCAACATTCGCACAAGGCATCGTCATATATCATGAAGGATGACTGTCATTGATAAAAAGACATTTCCCCCGCTCGTCCCCTTATCTTATCTTACTTCAATGGACTTTTGTGTCTTCCACTCCTCAGGTCCAACCAAAGTGTTGCCTTAGAAGTAAGGCTAGGGCAACTGTCCTACTAGGTGAGTGAGAGCCTGTGCATCCAAACACACCACTCATATCTCTGCTAAGAACGCACAGAATAATTGCACTTCCTCGCTAAATGTGCTTCAACTCGTAAGTTCTCGACTCATAATTTTTCCCTCGGACCGATCGAGAACTGAATCAGGACCAACATTTTTTGTCGGCAGCTTAGCCACCTGTCACGTCACGTCACAGCGCTGATTAGTAAAGAAGGCACCTTACCTAACCGGCACCTCGACTAATAATAGGTAGGATGCTGTGCACGGACTTTCCTGATAGGCTTCTGTCTTGGCGTTGATAACGACTAGCCCTATCCTTGTCGGTCCCCTGTCACACACCTGAAGGAGTTTAGAAAAAGCGTCATCGTACCTCCAGCGCGCGCGGTGAAGGACAAAGCTACATGGAACAAGAAAAAGAAGACAATAGAAAGATTGAAAAATTGCGGGGGGGTTGCTTCAAAATATCAGCTGTGTTCCTGATGTTACAGGGGAAACGGAAGGAAAAAAAGAAATGGTATCATATCTCGTCAACAAAAAAAAAAAAAAAAAAAAAAAAGGAAAAAACAATCGCAATCCACCCACTCCACGCAACCAGCCAGCCAGCCAGCCAGCCAGCACTGAATATTAGACCTCCGATAAGGCCCCAGATTACCGAACGAACAAGAGATTAAAGAAAAAACAAAGGAAACCCCAAGAGAGTGAATAACAGAAAGGAAACAAAAATTAAAAGGAAATATCTAATATTTTATGTACAACACGGGCATAAAATCATCATCCATGGCCTTTTCTTCGGTTTTGGTTTCGGTGTTAATTTAGGTGTTGACCATCTCCTCGGATTTGGTGCAGAAGGTGTTGGTGGTAGGCTATATGTTTCCCTTATAGGCCTATGCCTCTGGTGCTAAAAGGGTCCTTAAGTCAACAGCTGGGGAGAAAGGGGGAGAAAAAAAGTATATGTAATCAAGCGAGAGCTCACAACTTAACAATAAAGTATATCAGCAGGTATGTATACTTACTGGTAGCGGTGGAAGTGGTTTTTCGAGATCCCGTCTACCTGCTCGCGCCACCAATCGACCTGAAGAACCCTGAGAGATTTGAGAGACCTCGGTGACATGAGAAATCTCGGAGACCTGGGAGACCTTCGAGGTCTTTCGCCTCTTGCCCTCGTCCTGATACACGAACCAGCGCGAAAATACCATAAGGATCCGTCTTGCTGGATCGATGCCTCCTGGTGTGTTGTATCTCTCCTCCTGTGGCTCGAGTACTCGTAATTTGCTTTATTACTGTGCTTTGTCGCTTTCCTTTTTGGCGTGGGGATGTGGAAGATCAATCTGGAAGGCAGAAAGAATAAAGGCTGAATGTTCGATCCTTCTTTCCCAGCTCAGGAACGGAAAACAGAACAGAATAGAACAGAATAATCTGCAACGGCGGAGGTGTGGGGGGGGTGGAAGCAGGAAGCAGATGATATGTCCATTAAAAAATCGCCAAGACACAGCTGAAAAGAAACTACCTTAGGCCGGGGTTCCGATTTGGAGCTGATTTGACATCGGCCCGTTGCCGAGGAAAAAGCAAAATTACTAAATACCTAACAGCAAGAGGGAATGGATTCAAGTGCGGGGAAAAAAGATTGTCAGGGTGCGATGTCGTTCGAGCAATATAAGACGGTCGACTTGTGTGTGTGTGTGTGTGCGAGCACGGGAGACGAAAAAGTTGCATGCATCTATTTCATTCGATGCCCCTGTTTGTGGTTTGTGGTGCCTTAAGTAGAGTACCTACATGCCAACCAAGTACTGGCTACCACCTCTTACATAGGCGCGCGGTTTGGGCCAACAGGAGACGGGCCGGAACGAACCGATGAAATAACGGGACGCCGTGAAACAAAAAAGAAAACCCGAGGGGAAGGGAGACATGGGCAACAAGAGATACCGCGAGTCCGGAATCACGAATCACGAAGAATGACATATCTATAACAGTACCTACCCTCTCCACGTGTTGGTTCGCCATGGACCTTTACTATCGCTTCATATTTTATCCTTGCTGATTATATAGGACGTTAACATCTCTACACATGTAGAGATTAACTTTAATTATTTTGACCAACGCATGATTGGTGGTGGATTCCATGAAGCATCAGGCTAATTTGAAATCATTGGTCAAAAAAATTGTTGGAGTGGGAAGTACAAATAAATGTCTTGAAATACGCAGGCAATTAACAGCAGTCAATCAGTGCCCTTGATGCATGGGCATACACTGCACCCTTCGTCATCATATTCAGCATCATCATATTCCTCTCGTTCATGATATAGGCAGCCAGCATGATCAACCGTCCTCTTTTACTGCCGGCCCGTGACCCCTCTCTTCTCTGGAATGCCAAGCCAATGCTCTCCAGTTCAATGAGGGTGGCCTCTGAGATTAAATCTAATGATCCAAGGACCAGGATATCAATACTCTCCTACCCGATTTACATACAGATAGAAGCGGGGAGGGGGGTAAGAAATTTGAGGAAGGTAGACGCAGATTCCCGTCCTCCCTTTCAATTGGGAAAAGCGTCTGCTTGCTTACAATTGAGGGGTTGACTCGTGCCAAGGCTAGGCTGAGTGAGTGATAGGGCAAAGTCTAGTTGCTTTTTACTTTGCAGCATAGTCGTGTAACTACGTACGTGCAAGTAGAGAGGGGCCATGGGAACCAATAAATTAGCTGCCCCACCTATGTACCATACCTACATTGTAGGAGGGGTGGGGATCCTGACAGAATATCTACCGACAACTCTAGCTACCTACATACACGTCTTCGCCGATCGCGTGCCGTTGTGAGGATGTGGTGGGATGCAAATAGTAGCTTATGAGGGGCCGAGTGCTAGTTTGTGAATGGGTTTACTGATCTGCGCACTGCTGCAGTCACAGGGTTTCTCCGAGAGAGAACTTTTTTTTTAGGATACCGGCAATGTTTATCGATCCCCGCGCACCAAAGGAAATTTACCTTTGAAACATATCTTGCAAAACTCTACCGTTAGGTTTCAAGGAGGGAGGATAGGCATACTCCCCCTTTGGAAGTTCGTCCGGTTTATACACACATGATGCAGGTGGATCGCGAATCTGCTATGTATGCCCTCTCCCTCCATGTCATCTCTTCACCTTCTTTTTGTACCCTTTTTTTTTTCTTTTCAACACACAACCTATTTGCACGTCACTGCCATTGGCGACAGTCTGGTCATGGTCTCATCTTACACAATGGCCATGAACAACCACTAATCAAGAACCGCACCCAGGCCGTGATCCGGGTCCCGCAGAATCCGCAGCCCTCCACTTTTCCTTCACCTTTGACTTTTTTTTCTCCCTCCTTCCTTCTCCACTTTTGTGGGGATTTTCCGACCCCTTAAGCTTCAAACCGCAAGACCTTCACGTGCGCGCGCACGGGAGTTTGAATCCCAATTTTCACACTTGTCTGTCTGCCTGCCTGCCTGCCTGCAGAGACTGTGCTCCTACATCTTTAACTGATGACGACGCGGCGACATGACATGGCCGCTGTGCGGTATGGCGTCGGCTGGTGTAAGAATTTACGCAGGGACCAGAAAGGAGTTTTAGATCGAGCGCGCACGCCGCGCCGTTCCGCGCCGGCGTGCACTTTTGACGTTGATGTGATGTGGCGTATTGCTGGGCCGACGTTGACTTCGAGGTCGGCACATGGCCCATCGGAGGAAGAGAGGGAGAAGGAGAGTGCGGATGGGAATTGAAACTTTCTCGTAGAAGTACGACCTGCGCTGAGGATATAATAGGTGAGAGACCGATAATTAATTAGTTTCTTGTCTCTGCGGATGCGCGCTTGCGCTTCGCAGACTAACTAGATGTAGGTACATAATCAACAGACAGTTGGGAACCACCGCGGTAACTGCCAGTTAGAACGATAACGCAAGAGTGATCCATGTCTTTACCGTGATTTAAAAGAGAGACACTATATTTCCATTAAGTAGAATATTGGCGATATAGGTTCATGTATCATGTACCTACATGTACCTGCTCCACCTGTTGGTACCGTCGCTCGATGTGGCTTCGTCGATCTCGGATTTTACGAGCTACTCACACAAGACACCCACCCACCCCCAGTCTAATTTAAGCAAGCACACAGTGTTTGGGGCCAGAGTCATTTTGCAATAAAGGGCAGTATGTAGGCAAGTAGAATATACATATTTTTTTTTACCCTACCTAGCTACTACTACAGCCCTAGCGAGCTGATACGTCTAGAAGAAGCAGACCCTTATATGCAGTTAGAGTACTCTAGCTAGCTGCATCCCCCCCCCGCTCCCCACCTTAAATGTGTTTTGTCGAAAAAGGGAACAACTGGGCTCAGCCTACCAGAACCATACAAAGGCAACTTTTTCTTTTTTTTAATCCTTTTCGCAAACAGCCGCTGAAAAATAAAATAAAAGTAAAAATAAAATAAAAGAATCGGGGCCCCCACAGTCTCCTTGAATTACTCTAGATGTATGTACTTGGGTATGTATGTAGATAGATTTGGTCTTTTCTGTATACGTACGCACCTCTAGTTTTCGAATCCTCTTTTTTTTTTTTTTTTTTTTTTTTTTTTCCCTCGTTGTAGTACGTCGTAGGGTCGGCTTTAGTCTTCTTCCCCACCCCGACCTCTACATATCTTTAGATAACAATGTTAGTTTTTTCTTTCTTTTTTTCTTTCTCTTTCGTTTATCCATTCATATATATATGGCGAGTTTCAATCTACATGTAAATACCTAATACGGCACCGACCCCCCGAAAACAAAACAAAAGGAGCCGCGCCGCCAAGGCCGAGTGACACCTGATGAATCACACAACACAACAGCACCACCACCACTACGTTTGTTGTTCATCATCTCGCGCATCGTGTTGTGTGTGTACGATGAGGGGGGGAAACCAAAACCAAAATCAAAATTAAAAAAAAAAAAAAAAAAATTCTGAATCAACACCCTCCCCTGCCCTGATAGATAGCTGCTACATGTAGGTAGTAGCGAGATCGAAGCTGAATGGCGCAGTAGACGACGAAGACGACGCTTTTTTGGGGGGGTGGGGTGTGAGTGGTCTCGATCGGGAAAGGCTCTAGAGCTAGTGTAGAATGCGGACCTAAGATTAGAAGCGTGTGGATCCTTGGCGATTTGCATTTGGCTCTGGCTGCTCTTGACTTTTAGGGATGGGATGGGATGGGGTGGGATGGGATAAGCTAATGACTTATGTATCACCCCCACCACCACCACCACCACGCGCGGTGTATGCCCTCCCTCTCGTGGAAAAGCACAAGAAGATAGTTCTAGAGCACCACCCCCATCACGAACGAACGACAGGACGCGTGGATCAGACATGGTGATGTGATGGGGGCAAAAAAGAAGAAAAAGAAAAGAAAAGAAATCCTATTCAAACAATTGCAAGGGCGCCATGATCTGAGGTAGAGGACATAGTTAGTTGAAGACAAGGTTTCCCGGGTCCCAATAATACCGCACACACAAGGCACCCCTGGCACCGCACCGCACCGGGTATGGGTAACGAAACAGAGACTGGGGGAACGGCATGCCGATATTAGATGTCGATGCACAGTACATAGCTAAGCTACTAAAGCATGTATGTATACATACTTACCCGGGGAATAGATAGAGCATAGCATCCACGATCGAACCCAAGCATCAGGAAGTAGGCTGCATGGCTCGTGTTATTTCCTTCTAGCGCTCTACCTACTCCTAGATCATACAAAAAAAAACACACACCAGATATGGGGCTGAGACACTTCGACTTCTTAGACCCCAAGGGGTAATCCGGGAGAAGCAATCTGAGACCCCCCCACCCGCCCCTGGATCCCCCCCTCAATGTTATTCTCATGGGCTAAACACCGAATTGCTTTTTGGGGAGCGTGACTAGTGCACCCCCCCCTAAGGATTCAATACACGCCACGCCACACTACAACGCGCGCCACATCAACCCGTAACGCGGCGTGACATCTCTCAGATATCTATGAACCAACCTGGTACGTGATCGGGGGTGATATGGTCGGAGACCCCGACGGGAAACCAGACTAGCTAGACGAGACCTTGCAGGCGGTGCCAGAGTGTGGTTAGAGCCAAACGCCACGCGTAGAACCCCAATGAAAGAAGAGCGCTGGTAGTTATTATTCTATATGTAGTACATCATCTGGGGGTAAACACTCTACGGTAATGCAGTACCAACAAATTTCTCCATCTCGCTTTTTTTTTTTTTTTTTTTTTTTTTCCAAGCAATGCGGGGTCAAGTATTTTTTGAGCAAACTCTCGATCTTCCTTTTCCCGCGTTTCTTAGACATCAAAACATAACGGGCCAACAATCACATGTTATCACTCGCACCCACACAGAACCTCTCCCTACAATCCACCCACCAATCTAGCACTTTGTACACACAGCCAATCAACACAACTCAAAAACTAATCTATTCCATTACCGCCCGTTTTCTGACCAACTAGACACTCTATTAAAAAAAAACATTCCGCCCATCACATATAAACCAATCAATCCCACACATAACCGATCGAACAAATAAAAAACTAATCCTACAAAACTTTTTTTTCCCCGAGAATACTAACTACCTCTCCTAGTACGGGCTATTCCACACACTGGGCGAGTACCCACCCTGAGTATATCCCCCCCCAGGCGAGATCAATAAACTGTTTGTCCCCCCGCCTCTCATCTGTCCCTATAAGGACAAGTCTCCATTAGCCATCACACGTAGGTGTACGGATAGATAGATAGTAGTGTACTTACAGATCTAAGCCCCCCAATCATCGTACTCAACCCCGGCTGTCCACTGAGCCCCACCCCGCCGCCGCCCAACCCGACACCACCACCACTCCTACCATACGCGCCCCACTCGCCGCCGCCGTCGCCCGCACCACCATTCCAACTCTGCTGCACCATGGGCTGCTGCTGTATCGGCAGAATCGGTAGCTGCTGCTGCTGCTGCTGCTGGCCCTGCGGCGTATGCTGCTGCTGGCCCTGTGGCCCACCACTCTGGTGACTCTGATGACTCTGATGACTCTGCTGGCTTTGCTGACTCTGACTCTGCGTCATCGGCGGCGGCGCCACACCCATAAACTCGATTCTGCCCCCCTTGGCACTAACCGCCGTGAGGAAATTCTGCAGCTTCCGCAACGCCTCCATCATCTCGCCCATCGCCTTTTCTCCCTGCTCAATTTGTTCCTCGCGGGCGCGCTTGAGTGCGGCCGGGAGGCGCATGGCGAGGCCCTGCGAACATGCCTCGGCGGTGACTGCGGGGGCGGTGACGCCATTGTTGTGGGCGTGCTCCTCGGCGACTTGGAGCGCGGTGGTGGCTTCGCAGACGCGGATCTGCGGTGCGTTTTGGAAGTCCATGGCGAGCTTGATGAGGCCGACAATTTCACCAAGTGTTTGCACGGCGTCGACCATCACCTGTAGGACATCCTTGGGAATGTTATAGAATGTGGACGCGGGGGAGCCACCGTGATCCTGTGGGAGGCCAGGGGAGGTGATATTGGTACCGGCATGATCATCAAAGAAACGGCGGAATAGTTGTGGCAAGACGCTCGGAGCTGTCAAGGATATTAGCACACACACACATATATATATATGCCCGCATCAGGATGGTACTTACGGAATTGGAATATCACAGCATATACACCATCGACGACAACCCTAAACCTACTCCTAAGGCCCTTCACAAGCTCCCCAACGACCCTATCAACACCCTTCTCATGTTCCTTGCCCCTCTTCACCGCCTCCATCTTCCCCCTCAACTGTCTCTCGCTCTCATCCATCCAAAACCTCCTCTCGGCATCAGCGGCCCTGATCGTCTCCCCGACCGACAACAGCGGCTGCACCGAAACCTGCAAGTACCTCGCATTACGATCCGACACCAGCGACTGAAGCACATGCTCGTGCTCCTCCATCGTGATGTGGAGCTTATTCAGCAGGTCGATAGCCTCGAGGAGAAGATGGTACTCGAGCGCCGTGCCCTCCGTGATGCTGGACCTCGACGACGCGCTGAGGAGCCAGACCCTGACTTCCTCCCACTTGCCGCCGAGGACCTCGAGCTGCCCCTTGACGTCCTTGTAGGCAACCTCGACGTACTCGTTCTCAAAGATATGGTAGATCTCGGTATCAACCTCCATCTTGCGTCTCGCCTCCTCTTGCTCGAACTCGTCTCGCATGCGCTCGATATCGGCAAACGTGAACCTGCCCGTATTGTACAACTGCGCGGTCTGTGCCTGGTTCCGGTGTCTGCGCTGGTGGCTCTCCGTCTGGAACTGGTGCAGGCGCTGATTGGTCACATTCTCGAGGGCGCGTCTTGCCTCGCTGAGATATGTGTCGAGACTGGGACTGTTGACGGCCGTATCGAGCGCCGCATACGCCAAGTGCAGGAACTGGGGAATCTCGGCGGAGCTTGCTGCATCCTCATCGCTCCCGGAATTGCCCCCACCGAAAGCCGCAACGATCGTAGACAATGGGCCAGTGTCAATAGGTCTGTTCTGGGAGCCGTATTCGCCCTTATACCCAACCGGGAATGGCGTCGCGCCCGGCTGTCCGATTTGCTCGTTATCGCCGCCCTTGGATTGGGCCTCGCTGACAACTGTCGAGGCATCATCATCGCCATATAGTCTTCTTCTAGCACTTGGGTCGATACGGATTGCGGGAACACTTGGAACAGGTCGTGGCATCTGCAGCTCCAAATCAACCTTCGGTGCCTTCGCAACCTGCTCGATAGTCGGCGTGGGACTCGGCGTCTGGTCCGATCTACCCATATCATAACTACCGCGGTGGTGCTGCTGGTGCTGCTGATGCTGGTACCCGTGTTGGCGCCCACCAAACGCATCCATCCCGGCAGTCTTAAGATCCAGATTCTCAATCTCCGGCAATCTCGGCGGCGGCGGAAGCGGCTGCATGCCCTCATACCCAAGGCCGCCCTCCTCACGGTCCTCATCGTCACTGTCATCCTGCCCGAACGGGTTCGAGTCCCCACCATTATCCTTCTTCTTGCCATGTCCCGGCGTCAAGCCTACCTGTCGTCCCCTCTCCATCTCCTCGGCGCCCACCCACTCCTTCCATATCCTCAATCTTTTCTCCCGAATCATTGCTAGCTGGTGACCGAGATCCCCTGTCCCGGTCAGATGCACATTGTTTGCCTTATCCGCAACGGCCGCGTCGTCACACAGGTACAACGCAAATGTGAGCAGGCTCTGAATGTGCTCTGCCGGGAGCTGCGGCAGCAGTCCCTGCAGTCCATGGTACAGCACCTCCTCGTCGGAGCCAACTCGGGGGATCTGTTGGTGGCCTCCCATCATTCTCGGCTCAGGGGTCGCACTCTCGCTCGGGTTTGTGCCCTGGTCGTCATTATCGTCATCGTCCATGAAGTTTGGCGGCGAGTGTATATGCACTCTTCTCGAATGTTGTTGTTGTTGCTGTTGCTGTTGCTGTTGCTGTTGCTGTTGCTGTTGCTGTTGCTGTTGCTGTTGCTGGCTCTGCGAGGGCATCGTTTGTGGTTGCTGCTGCTGTTGCTGCTGCTGCTGCGATATGAGCGGCTTCTGAAGATTCTGGGTAAACGCCTTGAAGGCGCCGTTATCACTGCTGTAATCATTCTGCTGGTGATGATGCTGATGCTGATGTTGATGTTGATGCTGGTGCTGATGCTGTGGAGGCGGCGGCGGTCCCACCGGAGGTCCCTGCGGAATACTTGGCTGACTCCCACCACTCGTGACCCTCTGCTGGGCAGTCTCGAACCACGCCGGCTGCTGCTGCTCCTGTTGGACCGGTCGCGCAACAGCGGCAGTTGTATCGGCCCACTGACCCCTCATGACACTCTCTCTGGTGCTCCCGATATTGATACCTCCGCTATTCGCCCCACTAGCGCTGTTGGGACTATTCGCCGACCCCGCACTACCACTGCCACCTCCAGACAGCGGCGACGTAACGTGGTGGCCATGACTGGCACCCGGGAAGCGTGGGTTAGGGTTTGCCGGGTTCCCCGGCGACATCTGCTGTGCGGGTGATGGCTTCGAGTATAGGTAATTCCCGAGTCCGACCTCTGCGGGGCTTCGCTGGGAGGGGTTCGTCTGCATCGGCGGCCGCCCGAATCCTTGCTGTGCCTTTGGAGAGATTCCGTTGGGAGGATGCGGCTGGGACTGCGAGTGGGGTTGAGGCAGGGGCTGCTGAGGCTGAGGTTGGGACTGAGGCTGTGGCTGCGACTGCCCGGGCAGGTTCTGTGAAGTCTGGGATTGAGGTTGGTTCTGTTGTAACTGAGGTTGCGGACCGCCACTACCGATTGTCTGTTGAGATTGTCCAGGGCCCGACGACGACATATAGCCCAGTCCCAACCCCTTCTTGCTACTCTCCCCTCTCTTATTGTTTTCATGCTCATTCTCATTCACCTCCTCATCGATCCGCTTCTGCGGGCGGTACTCTGTCGGGATAGGATCATCCTCCTCCGCACTCCCCGGCCTCTCGCCCTTACCCAGCCCACTCCCAACACTCCCTGTCCTCTTTCCAAGCGGTGGCGGGCCCCCCCTCTCATCCGAGTTCTTCTTCATGTGGGTCCTCCTTCCCAAGAACCCTGTCGGCGTTCCGCCTTCGCCATCTTCCCTCGTGTCGCGCAGCTTCTTCCCAATCAACCCCAACCCAACCAGGCCCCTATACCCACCCTGCTTCAAGAACGAGGGCCCCATGGCCGGCGACCCAAACTCGCTCCCGGGGGTATCAGGCGGCGGCACACTAGGCGCTGGTGGCGGAGCAGGCCCATCAGGCAGTGGCGTAAGCAGGGGGTGTGGGTGGTGGTAACTGTCGCGGTCGCGGGTATTAAGTGGTGGCAGGTCCCTCTGTTGCTGCTCGCGCTCCCAGTCGCGCTCCTGCTGCTCCTGCTGCCTTTTCCGGTCCTGCGGCGACGCCTGCGCAGCCTGGCCCCCGGGGGGACTATATGGTAGATTGCGCGCTGGCGGTCGAGAGCTTGTGCCGGATCCGTGGGGAGATCCGCTGGCATAGTTGACGGGTGGCGATTGTGTCTGGTTGTGATGTGGACTCGATGGCAAGACGTTGGCATTGCTTGTGTATGTGCTAGCTGCGTTTGGGCTCTGGGAGGCGCCGAAGCTTGGTTTTCGCTCTGCGGACTGCTGAGCTTGAGGTTGGGACTGTGATTGGGTGCCGCCATACTGCTGCGATGGACTCGAGCCGGCGTGCGGTGGTGTGTTCACATTACTTCCACTGCCGCTCTGCTTGTTGTAGAGTTCTCCGCGGGTGCTGAGCGGGCTTGTATTCTTTGGCTGCTGCTGCAGGACACTAGCCGGTAGCGGTGGAGGCTGGTAACCAAGTCTCCCTCTGGGCGATGTGGACCCGCTCAGGATCTGCCTCTGCAAGTGCTGTTGATAATTGAACGTCCCCTTTATATACGGCGGTGAAGCTGGTTGCTGTTGCTGTTGCTGCTGCTGTTGCTGTTGCTGCTGTTGCTGCTGCTGCTGCTGCTGCTGCTGCTGCTGTTGTTGTTGCTGTCGAGAAGCATGCGTATTGAACGCCGACTGCTCCCTATCCCTATCCCTTTCTCTCTCCCGCTCCTGCTCCCTCTCCCATTGACGATCCCTCTCCCTTTCCCGCTGCTCCCTCTCCCGTATCTCGCGTTCCTGCTCCTGCTCAGTATAGCCACTACCACCAGCACCAGCACCACTACCCTGCGGCGGTGTGGGTCGCTGTATAACGCCCGCATCACCACCGCCGCCTCCACTACCCCCCTGGGCTCGGTTTGCACTTGGATTCCTCCTGCTCGCGGCGGCCGCAGCCGCACCATTCCGCTCAATCACCGACCCCTCCTGCAGACTCCGCATGCTCATGCTCACATCCTGGTCTCCTCCTCCGCCACCGCCACCGCTACCACCACCCCAACCCACATGTTGCGCAGGCTGGGCCTCTCTATGGTTACTATAGAGCGGCGGCTGCGACTGTGAGCTATTGCTCGCGACGCTCCCCGAGCTCTGATTGAACGCCGGCGTCTGGTTTGGCGCCGCGACGGGCGTGGGCGGCATGGCGAAGTGGTTGCTGCTGTGCGCGTTCGGATACGGGAGCGGGTTGGTGTTGACGGGGCTCGAGTGTGCGGGCGGCGTGGGCTTGAAGGAGGCGTGTGGTGAGGGCGGAGCCGGCTTCAGTGGGTGATCTTGTTGTGGATTGCTGTTGCTGTTACTGCCATAGGAGCTGGTTCGCGGGGCGGCGCCGGGGTGCGTGTTAGAGTAACCGCCGAGAACCGGCGATGAGTGCTGCTGGTTATTGTTGCTGCTGCTACCCTGTTGCTGTTGCTGACTCGTTGACGTCGGCGGCGGCGGCAGAATGGGGCCGGGAAAGTGGTGGCTCGGACTTGCGTTACTACCCATACCCACATCTTGAAACGACAAGGACCTCGCCGACGGCGAGGAAGCCGCTGCCACTGCCGCTGCAGAAGACGACGACGATTGCCCCTGCTTCTGGATATTGATGGGTTGCGAGTACGACTTTACGGGCGAGTTCTCTGGACTATCGACATCGATCAGTCGCTCCGAATGCTGCTGCTGCTGCTGCTGGGGATTGCTGTATCGCTGTGCCGGCGACGATGATTCCCCGGTCGCTCCGTTAAGGGAGCCTGCACTTCCGCTATTGTTATTGCCGCCACCACCGCCGGGTCCGCCGCCACCACCGCCTATGCCCTCGACGCGCTCGGCGGTGAGGTTTGGTGTGGTGGGGGCGCTTGTGAAGTCTTCTTGTGGGTATTGTGGGGTGAAGTCGAAGAAGGAGGAGGAGCTTGATAGCTGTTGCTGTTGCTGTTGCTGGGACGACATGGTTGGTGGTGTGAGGTGGGGAATAAAATAAAACTATATTCTAATTTGACGTCAAGGGGTTAGAAACGTATGTTTGGTGGGGGGTTAAAATGAATGTTGTAGTAGTAAAAAAAGAAATGAGAAAAGATAAAAAAAATAAAAGGTTACTATTTAAAAAAAAAAATAACTTGACGGAGGAAAATAACAGAAAGGTATTGTGTTGCTATTGAGAAGGAGAGAGAGCCAGGAAAGCGGGGAAAATCGCTCACGTACGTTCTGTTACGAGGGCTGCGAGCGCGGCGGAGTGGGGATACTCTGTTGATTGGCCGGTTATAGAGGGAAGTATGATGGTATGATGGTGAAGAACGGCAACAAGAATAATAATAATAGGAGAATGAGGATGAGGAGGAGGGGATAGACAAAGTTAGGTAAGGTAAAGGTAGGATCGGATATACGATGCAGATGATAGAGGACTACATGTAATAACACACCACACACGACTTCTACTACTTCCTCTGTTTCTGCCTTCTTCTTCCCCGTGACGGAGAGAGAGAGAAAGAGTAAAAATAGCAATAGTAGTTGAAGAAGTACGTTAGACGTAGGCAAGTAAAAAAAAAAGAAAAAAGAAAAAAAAAACCGCAGAACAATAAAAACAAGAAAGAAAAAAAGACGGTGGAGGAATTATTAGCTGGTATTCTATATTTAAAAAAAATAAAAAAAAAAAAAAACACACAAAAAAAGATATCCTTATCGTCTATGGATGTGGAGCTCGTGTCGTGTCGTTTCGTGTCGTGTCGTCGATAGCTGTTGCTGTTGCTGTTGCTGTTGTCGATAGCAGTTGTTCTATGTAGGTAAGAGAGGTTGGTTGCTTCTTTGACACTTCCTCTTCTGCTTCTTGCTGCTTGTTGCTGTTGGTTAGGTCAGCTGAGTTGTTCTGTCTGTCTGTGTCTGGAATAAGATGCGGCAAAGGCGCGAATTAAGCGAGAAGAGCTTCGAGGGGGGGGAGCAGCAGCAACGACGACAACTGAAGTGAAGAGTGAAAAAAAAAGGGTTTCTCGGTAGATAGATAGATAGGGAGGGCGGGTGGGTGGGGGAGGGGTTACAGACTGGAATGATGGAGTCGTCGAGTGCGTGACGGGGATGAGGCAAAAGACGTTGTTGATGATGCTGTCGATGATGATGATGAGGATGATGAGGACGGGGGTTTAGTCGCGATGGAGGGGGGGCGTGATGGATGGATGGATGGATGGGATGAGGGATGTGACAGCGTGTATGGACGGATGAATTATTTGGGATGATAAATGGCTAAAAAGCCACAACACAAACCACAGAGAGAAGAAGAAGAGGAAGAAGAAGAAGGGGAGAGAGACCCACGATGGTAGATTGAATAGTACTTACTGTCTAAGTTGGTGGTAGTTGTTAGAGCTATGTACTACTAACAACCTTTGATACTATCACCACCACCACCACTACAACTAAGAAGAGTAGGTATTACTACCACCACGGATACCACTACTACTATGAGTAGTGCAAGAGCAATAAAGTGCTCCACTAAGAATCCGAGTAAGCACCAACCAGCAAGTATTGTTGTACGCACGATAGATATTAGATATGGAGAGTATGTAGTCCACCCTCTTCTCAGCAGCAACAGCAGCAAACAAACAAGCGACCTCTCCACTTGTTCCTACTACTACTACTTACTACTAACTCATGCACTTTGATGCCTTGTCAACGGCGGCGGCGGCGACGGGTAGAAGCGACCCACGAGGATATGAGGTAAGAGGGGGAGGGGGAGGGAGGATCTTGTCTCGCAAACCGACAAAATTTAGCCCCTCGAATCGTAGCCTCCGGGTAGGCACTTGCAGTCCAGTTCAGAAAGAGAAGGCTCAGTTCAGTTCGTAGTATGTACCGTGCCCACGAAACCCCAAACAGACAGACAGCAGACGCACAACGAGGCTAAAGGGTAAGGGTAAAAAAAAAAAAAAAAAAAAAAGGGTGGTTAAGTAGGGGGGAGAGCAAAAAAAAAAAAAAAAAAAAAGAACGAGGAAAAAGATTAATTTTTTTTTTTCCCTCAGCAGCAGCGAAGCTCTCCCCCCCACCGCCCCCCCCCCCCCTTCAAAGGTGTGGGTGGGATGAGTTGGCAGCTCTTCCTGGTGGGGCGCACTAATTAATTCGTTCATTGGCTCTCCCGCAACAACCCTTCGCTCGCTCGCTCGACCCTTCAACCCTTCAACCCTTGGCACAACAGCCCTGCAGCAAGAAGAAGCAAGCAAGAGCCAGTTACCCGGGTGTCTGTGCGCTGGAATCCATCGTGACTGACCGTTTGGCTGGCATGGCTTGTGAAAACGAATTAAGGATACATGTAGGCGCTAGATACCCCTGGCGGAAAAATAGAAAAACCATAGAGTTCAATTGTCAAGACAAATGAACTAAATAGCCACAAACATAACCCACGCGCAAAGAAAGCCGGTTTAATCAAAGTATTATTATTGAATGCGGATCACATGCAAATCAGCCAGGACGGTCGCTGTTATTGGGTGGTTCTGTAGCAATACATGTAGCGTGATAGTGAAACGGTACTGATTCACCTCCATCGTTACGTTAGACTTCACTCTTTGCTCCTATTTTCATGGAACGGAAGAAATAGCCTACCAGCTCAATCAAACAGCAGGAACCCGTATGTGTACATGTATATACGTCCGCGTCCTGCCAATGACCGACCGAGGATGAGGCTCAACTGTTAGCGTCCATGCCAAGGATTGTCACACCCGAGTGAGAACCTGTGCGGGGTATAATCAATACCGATACTTCAGTGTCAATTCAATGAGGAGAGACGTCACGATACTGAAGAGTTAAGCTCACTCCTACAATTGCCCTCACACCATCCACCTATAGTTCCCCCTCATCCACGCATGTGTATTATTTTCTTTGTACGGATCTATTTTCTTTACTTCATCAATCTATAAAAACAGGGGCTTTATATTTACCCATAGACCGAATAATCAACTCACTACTCTTTTTAGTAATCTTATTAAGGAAGTCCAAACCCCACAGCATACTACAAATACATATCCACGGCACGTACATACGCTGCAATCTGCCTCCACCGTAAGCCCAGCAATGACTCCACCTCGGGCCGGGGAATTCGGTATTTAATTTTTTAGTATGGAGCTGTGGTATCTCTTTTTTCCCGTCCGTCCCCTGCTATATCCGTCTCCAGTCGATCACTCAACTTATAATGGCATCTAGCAGCCTTCATTATACGGCGGTCGATTGAATATCCCCCAGAGCACCACCACCACCATCCTACTCGCCGGCACCAGCTGCCCTAAACAACTATAATATCAGAATATCCTACGAGCACCCAACCCCCTCGAACGCAAGTTATCACACAATCACCACCGACCTTCCCAGCTAGCTAGCCAGACCGCCTAAGCCCCAGCCAGATATGTCCACACCAACGCCGCCAAGAATTAGTACTGCGCCCTTCCTGCAACATGCAAGCCTTCCATCAATTCTCCCGGCGGGTGAAGTGTGGAATAGAATAACCTCACAGAGATGGCGTTTCCGGTTTGCCCATTGAATCCACATCGCCTATGTACGGATCGGCCGGTCGGTGCGCGCGGTATTCTACATAACGCCATGTTGTGTCCGGGGGGGGGGGGGCATCTGAGGCTATGCGCAAGTGTAGAATGGCGAGGACCAATATACTATTCCAGCACCGTTCCAAAAGACAGGTCTCGCTTAAAGGACCCTTCTAGAAGCTGCTGCTTGATACATCCATCGTAGTGGGTCATCCTTCTTTCCCGGCTTAATCCCCGGCTAAAAACGGTTTTGATGATGGGAAGACCGATATTCAGCACGCAGCTGCCAGTCGTCCCGGGAATTAAAGGTCCCCCCCTTTTTTTCACATAACGGCCCGACGGCCCAATTACGAACTGGACGTCACGTCGATGCAGGTTAACCCTACGTATACTCTAATGGCGTGACGCCGGGGGCTTTAGTTTGTGCTACATGCGCAATAGGCCATACATACACACATGTACATGTACATGTGTGTTTCCGTTTCTTGCTAACACGAATATCAGAGCCTCGTTCACAGCTCAGAAAACTACCTACCCAACAAGAAACTATGTTCCCTATATATACCGGGTACCTTAAACAACACCGCCCCCACCGCGAGCTCTCTAAATCCCCTGATCATCCCAGACAGCTGTTGCAATGGTCCCTCCTGGGCTTTTAGTCCAACCACTCACCCCACGGCCTTGTCTTGCTCGCCCTCTCACCACTTGATCCCGTCGCCACCAGCCCATGCAGACCAGCGAACTAGCTATATATATATATACATAGCCACACCCCCTCCGTGGGGCGGTATATATAGCAAGGCTCAACCCAACTGGTCGCCTAGATCCCTTGCCCCACCAGGGTCAATGGTGACTGGCGGATCACCCATGGACGAGGAAGCCCCCGACCCCGCCACGACCAGTGAGTGATAGCCTGCCCTGTCTTGCCGCCTTGTAGCTGTTCTATGGGGTGCCAAGTCGATGGAACTAGACTGAGAAACTAGGCTTTATGCTTTTCCGTCTGTGTACAGCAGGCTCAGTGATACGGGTATATTATTCCATCCTCCTCTAACTGATCCAGGAGCCCGGTTCTAGGATCTTACATAGCTATATGCAGGACGTATGGACCAGTCCAAGTCGGATGTTGGGGGCTTGAGCAAGAGAGACTCTTGTGTTTTTAGAGTTGGGCGGGATGAGGATACAGTGCAGGACTACGTTTTCGTAGTGTACACATATACCTGCCGATGTAACCGTGCCCGTATTCTGTAGTGTACATTTGCTATCGTTGTCGAGACTTGTAGAGTTGTCTGCCCACTTGTACTGTTAATCTAATTCGAAAGAAAGGGAAAAAAAAAAACACAATTATCAGATTAGGTGCTGTACGTCAGCTCCATACATGCCCGGCCAAATGAGAAGAAGTATTACAGGTACCACGAACGTGCAGGCCCCTACTTGAAGTAGTGATCGAAAGGATAAAAAAAAAGAAGGGAAATCACCTGTGGAGGAATATTTATACTTCCACAGGGTTAGGGTTCTGGGTCTGATGGTTTTCGGGTTTTATACTATATGTTGTACTCTACACCTGGCCAACATCATGCGTATGGCTATCCCCTGATTCTCCTCCTCCTCCTGCTCCTCCTCATCCTCCATATCGAATTGATAGGTGTATAGGCCCAGGTGCAAGCAAAGTCTGGGGGATGATCTATCCACAGCCCCGCCGATCATCGGAGACACAAGGCTCACTAGAATTTATACTTAGGTACAGTCTTCTGGAAGAAGCAGCTCCCAACCATGATCTTCGACCCCTCCATGGTCGCAAACAGATCGATAGCGGCTTTCCCCCTTCCTTTCACTCGATCTGACACCAGCCCTGGTTCCAAAAAAAAGAATTTCCGGGCTTTTTTTTTTTTTTTGGGGGGGGGGGGAACTTTGCTAAACTATGAGATAGTTAAATATCGAGAATTTCAAGAGCCCTAATCCGCATTCTTCTTCCCCACAAACTTCCTCGCGCGCAACGGCCCGCCAGTCCAATTCCGAACTGAACGTTAGCTAGCCCGGCGAGGGAATCGTGGCGCAATAATAGCGCCGTCGCAGCAGCGGGGGGGGGATTTATATGACCTGTAGAGTAGCACAAAAGAAGCCAAGTAGGTTGATATTAAACCTCACTCACTCGCTCGCCTCTCCTCTTCCAATTGCCTTTCAGCGGGCACGCCGAAACTCCCGCAAATAGTGCATATCGCAAAAACAGCGAATCGAGCGCTCTCCCGAGGCGTGCATGTTCCAGCCAGCCCAGCCCAGCCCAGCCCAACCCAGCCACTGGCCGACAAGTCAGTCAGTCAGTCTGTCTGTATCGATACGCATATTTTTTTTAAAAAAAAGCCGCCCGCCGAATCCCTGCCAGTTTGGGGGAGGAGTCCAGTTGGCGACTACCGGGGGAATGGAGATATAGTGACCAATGATTGGTCTGTCGCATGATTAACGCAGCCCCGTTTTCTCTGAGATGTTTAAATATGGCGTTGTTCCCCCGCGCTTTTTGAGAGAGACAAGCAAGCAAGGAGCCATTTGAGACGAGACTCAATACCTTATATCTATATCTATATCTATATCTTCTCTAACCCTCTACCACTACAAACCGCAAAGATGCCGACCGGCCAGAAGGTTAGTTAGTCGGAGCTATTGGGAAACCAGGCAGTTCACTAACGTACGCTTGTTGTGGCAGGTTGCGGTCCTCGTAAAACCTCGGCCTCCCGGGAAGAAAGCACCCGTACGCAGTCCTCCAGCTATATAAGATTGTAATAAAAACCCTGTTAAGGTTAACTTGCTGACTGACTTGGGGTTATCCATATAACAGGCAGTAGTGGTCCCGAAGAATGGCCCACGGCCGGCGGTAAAGGTTACGGAACAGCCGACACGATTCAGACCGAATACTGGACATAAGGTATAATTTGGAGGCACCGTTAGGAATTAGAGCTGGGTTTGGATATAGTAGCCGTCTCAAAGCAAATTCGGTCAGCCATGAAGCTTGTGAACTATATGTAATTTATTGGCAGTAATTTATTGGCAGTTCTCACGATTTGTAATGCAACTCACAGCGCTGCATATCGTTGTGCAACCCTTATTTTCACCCCATTGGCCCATGCATTCGGAATCCACTGCAACTCACATTCCCTCATCTTTG
Organism: Morchella sp. 2018-W30; assembly: GCA_024713625.1. Classification (NCBI taxonomy): domain Eukaryota; kingdom Fungi; phylum Ascomycota; class Pezizomycetes; order Pezizales; family Morchellaceae; genus Morchella; species Morchella sp. 2018-W30. Next base: position 1,254,550 of record JAMJEW010000008.1, on the reverse strand, counting down.
AGCCTCATCCTCTTTCTCCTCTAGTCATTTTAATCATTTTAAAGCCATGCCCCCACTAGAGTTCCGCCTGCAGATATTGTAGACGCACATATCTAAAACACATTGCACGATGAACACGATAACGCCCCGCCTCCTGATGATAGCGACCAATAGTGCCCGCTCTCGGGCCATCCGTAATACCCGGACCCGAGAGCAGACAATCGGTGTACGCGGACTCGCCTTTGTCGCGAAGCGCGAGCTTGCACAGAAGGCCACTGTAAGTGAAATGATACGCAATCAATCACCTCCTATTGTGCTAAAATTGGAAAAAGCCGATAGTGCTCCAGGGCATGTCGCGGGCCACGGTACCGCTAACGGCCGGGCAAACACACGTCACGTTATTTATGCCGGTGGGATCGAGATCCGAGACATTGATGAGTATGCGGAGTATAGGAGCGGTGCCGACGGGGAAATCCTCAAATGCCGGGGCACCCCAAACACCAGTAGCGGGAATAAAGTTTGGGATAGGTGTTGGGGCTGTAAGGCAGGCAGTGCCGGTGATGCCAGTAGAGAGTTCCAAGTTTGAGAACGGGAGAGTAAAGAGTGTGGGTGGATTAGGGAAGATGCTGGGTTGCTTTTTGGGTATTTGAACGGAACGGGGTGGTGAGTGATTGATGGTTCGTGATGGAGGTGTCTCTGCCTTCGACAATTCAGAATGGACGCTGTTTGTAAGCTACATATTCAATATCAGCTAACGCCTAGGTGCCTCACTTCTATGTAGGGCCCGAATATATGCAGGAACATATAAAGTGAATATTCGGGAGAGTAATAGATCGTTGTATGCGCCGAAGACAGACCCGTATTTAAGAAGGGGATAGTGTTGTATCGTATTGGGTGATCCGACCGTGTAAGAAAAGAGATTGGGAACAAGAAAAAGGGCAGTATATATATAAGAAGCGGAAAGGAAGATTCTGCGTACCTTTTGATTTGATATCAGGATATGGACTGCGCAGTGAATTGTGTGAATTGATTCTATGATAATTATCCAAAGTGGATATCGTCTTTCCCTTTATAGTAATCGAAATAAAGGAAATAGTATAAGGAAATATCTGAATAAGGAAAAGCGACGTCTATAAAGAGAATACAAAGAGATAAAGAAATAGTGATTCGTCAGCTTCTTTATATGGAGACGTTCCAGCACCTTTTAGACAACACAAGGACTATCCATTCCTATCAAGAATCAAGGCGAGAAGCTAGCTCTCGGTCATATCATTGAATGAGAAAGTGTTTCCGCAAGGGAAATAGAATAACTTCTTGAACAACCGGGTGAGAAAGAATCCCAAGACTCTCTGTCATAGACCCAAGGTGGCAGTTGGCACAATTAGAATATTTTTTTTTGACTTAATCATGATGTATCACTCGATATTATCAGATCGCTTGTAATATCCGAACATCACTATTTTTATTTTATTTATTACTTCATACATGCATGCAGCCTTCCGGCTATGGCAACCGTCTCCGGGGTTGACATTCTTACAAACACAACTCAAAACAAAAACACAAAACAAACACACAAAACAAAATTCATATCCGCACCCCACTCCCGGCCTCCTCTTCCACTCCTCTCGTTAGTTCCGAACATCACTATCGTGAATAAGGCTACCCAGAAAACTCGATGGTAACGTTGAGTGCTGATATTACGAACATCAATGCATGTATGTACTCATTTTCCCCGGATATTGGTGATCCTCTTCATGTCGGGTATCGCCCCAAAGGGCTTCTCCGGCCAAGTGTAGCCCCCCACAGTAAATACCCCCCTATTGCTGCTAGATGTAGCTCTCCATTCTGAGCAAAGCCCTTCAGCCGGATGAATTCAGCCCTAGATACTCTCGTTCTACCAAGGATGGATTCGCGTCCCATTTTGAAGGGTTGGATATTTTCGATCTATGAACACTCGTTCCGTCGAAGAAGGCCACTATTTGATTTGAGTTTTGGTTTTTAGCCGAGCGAATTCTCATCTTCCGTAATGGGAAATTGAGGAGCTAGGAAACGTGAGGATTTGGAGAGAGTTGCGATGGCAAAGAGTCGGGCTGTGTTGGATGACCTGGTGTCGCTGGAAAATGAATTTAGTGCGCACTTTTTGCAATGTGTCCCAGACTACCCTTTTTTTTTTCGCCACTTCTCTTTCATCACACCTTGGGTCCATGTACGTTACATGTGCATGTACTGTACTTTCCCCCACCACCGACCTCAAACATCTTTTCCCCCTCCCCAACAACCACACTGCCGAAAGACCCACCCTTATTACATTGGGAAAAATCTAAATTACGATACTCTCGCGAGGGGGAAGGGACATAAAACTATCGAGCTCGCTATATACGGTTGTATCCCCCCGACGTGTTGGCATTTATCTTTCTTGGAGGGTCGATATCAATACAGTATTCTTGAATTCAAGCTTTGGTGTGTGTGTGAACACAGATGCAGCTTGTGAGTATAAGCATGTAAGACCCATAAAGAAGCCCCAAGGTTCCGTTGATAGATACTACAAGTAGCCATTATAGTGAATGATTTTCCCTGGCAGGTGGGGTACTGAGATACTATTCCGGCTAGGTTTCTACACGAATAATATATCAGACGCGCTGCTCGCTGACCCCATGGATTTCATTGGATAGAAGACTAATCTTTAGAAATACTACCTCTATGAAGGAACTCTCCGAGCACTGCCAAAGTGCCTTCCTTTATCTTCCGTCTTCCAAGACCGCTGCGGAATCTTACTCACACCCACACAGCCATCAACTCCCTAGTTACAATCTAGAGACTCTATGAAAACACCACATTTCTATCCTGTAGCCGCAATTCCAATTATACAACAATACATATCGCCAAATCTCTATATATCAACATCTAGGCATCAGCCCAGCGGTGCCAAGGCCTAGCCAATACTGTCCGGCTTCATATCTATAGAATGAACCAGCAACCAGAGCCGGTTTTGGGGGGTAAGAACGTAGAATAAATATTCCGGTAATTTCTATCTCTAATGTGTACGCTGTTCCCATTCCCGCTGATAGATGTTGCATGAGGGAAAAGAAAACCCCTCATATGAAATACACCAGCCACCAAATATTCGAACATTCAATGGCGGAAGTGGAAGCACGAAGAAGAAGGAGAGGCAGGTGAGGAGTGGAGGGGACTGGGGCGGAGAAATCTGTGATAAAAGATTGACATTACATTTTTGAGGGTTTTGATGTTGGGTGGCGAGAAGTTGTATTCTGTTTTTTTTTTTTGCCTTTTTAGATTTCTTTTGAAGATGGCGGTGGAGGGGGAGGCGTTCCGGGGAGAAAATAGCACGCTATTGCCGTAGCTAGGAGGCTGCATGAATTAATGAGTTAAACAAAACAAAGTAAAATAAAGTACAACAAAACACCCGAACATTCACATGTTAAAACACCGTGCATTCCTGAAGTTAAATTAGATAACCAGTGCAAACCCACCCTAGCACCCCATCTCACCAGAGCACACAACTCAGTACATTTACCGTACTCCTAGGCCTAAGACACCGCCACTATAAACACAACTCAATTCAGCCATGCAGCATTATCAGCGCAATTAGAGAATTGCATATTCGTTACTAGCTAGCACCTCTTGTCAGAATCGATATAGATTATTGCGCTTAGGCGAGGATTGGAATTAGCTAGTGCAGTACAGCTTGGGCGGTTATTTATATACATGTAGATACATGGGCTCTGATAATGAGAAGATCTGGGTGGTAAGCTACATGTAGTAGAGTAGCTGTTGGTGGCCTAGTGTCACCAGCTCGCCATACCAACTCGAGCAATTGCCAAGACCGGGTGATTATTCGTGATTCCGTGTTCCAGTATTAGTCTCACGTTACCATTTAGGGATTCTCGAATGAGTTTTATGTCTTTACGTTATTGTATATAGGAAATGAATATTATCACGATACAGTAATACTACATAAGTAGTATAGTTTAAAGTTTTAAGTTTATGTTTATATTATGCCAGGTATTGTATAAATGTCTTGAAAGGGAATAGAAACCCTGCAGTCATAAACTACGACCGGCCGCGCCCAAGCGACAGTATCTGATTAAATAAGGGGATAAAAAAAAAGGAGAGGTATATCAAAGGAAAAGGCAAAAAATGTCTCGAGACCCAAATACTCCAAGTACCAGGAAAAGAAAGTAAAGGAAACCCAGAAAACCAAACACAAAGGAAATTCTCTATAAACGTGGAAAGCTCAGAATACCCGTACTCCCAAGAAAAGAGGAAAGAAATCCGAAAGATAAACAGAACCCCCCGCCGCCCTACTTCTCCAACAAGATATCATGCGCCTCCTTGACCTTCACAAACTTCTGCTCCAATATTTTCTTTTCCCCCTCGTCCATCCCGGCCAGCCTATCCGGATGACACTTGAGCGCAAGCTTCTTGTAAGCCGACCTAATTGCGGCATCACCAGCGCCTGGTTGAAGCCCTAACTCGGCCCAATATGGGCTCAAGTCCTCCGGCAATATCTCGGGCTCGTGTGCACCGCCTGGGCCTGGGTAAGCCCCTCCATTTGAACCTGGGTAGGAGCCACTAGTGGGTCCTGGTGGAAACTCGTAGCCACTTCTATAGCTACTACTTGGGCGGGAGTAGTAACCCCCGTGGGCGGTGGATGGGCGGTGGCCGTGGTTGTTGCTCCCACCGCTAGAATAACCCTCAGCATACGGATGGGGTGGCGGCGGCGCTGCTTCGTAGGCAGGGCCGGCGGTGAATGGGTGGGTTTTTCCCTGATAGGCCTGGTAGTAAGTAGTTTCATAGGACTGGGGCGGTGGGAATGTATAGCTGGCGTATTGCACCCCGGAGGGGTACCCATCGGTCGAAGTATAGAAGGTCTCTACATGGGCACCAGAATTCACAGGCCTTTCTGCCGGATAGCGATCGTGTGTATGCTCGTATCTGTGGTGCCTATCCCTGCGGCCACTATCTCCCGTTTCAGAACGGTCGTGATCCCTTCGGTGGCTCTCTCCCGTTGCAGGGCGGTCGTGGTCCCTTCGGTGGCTCTCTCCCGTTGCAGGGTAGTCGTGGTCCCTTCGGTGGCTCTCTCCCGTTGCAGAGTAGTCGTGGTCCCTTCGGTGGCTCTCTCTCGTTGTAGGGCGGTCTTGATCCCTTCGGTGGCTCTCTCCCGTTGCGGGGCGGTCGTGGTCCCTTCGGTGGCTCTCTCCCGTTGCAGGGCGGTCGTGGTCCTTTCGGTGGCTCTCTCCTGTTGCAGGGCGGTCATGGTCCCTTCGGTGGCTCTCTCCTGTTGCAGGGCGGTCGTGGTCCCTTTGGTGGCTCCCTCCCCGGCCAGAGGCTGCCCTCTCCGCAGCTGCAGCACGGGATGCAAAAGATCTTGGATCTCTACGGCTACCTCCGCTACCAGTATCGGCAGCGCCGTCAGTATGTGGACTCTCTGTTCTGGACGTATGTATATCTGGGGTGCGGTGCCGATGGGGCGACGGCGGGGGGGGTGTTGAGGGGGCCCGGTGCAGCATCGGGGTAGGATGATAATCCTGCTCTAGTACTGGCCAGGAAGGTGGTGGGGGTGCTGCAATTGGCTCAGCATAGTATGAATAGTCCTTTTTGCGCTCCGGGGACCATCCATGGAACTGCCCCGGGGGTTCACGACGACCTCTTGAGCTGCTGCGCCTATGGTGTGGAGCTGTTGCCTCCTCTGGATGTTCCGGTGCAGTGTTGCGGCGACGCACTGATGTAGAGCGCCTAGGGTTCGAAATCGTCACCTCTCCTGCCCGTGGATATACCACTTGGATGGTCGGTGAGCGAGCCCTCGCAGCTGATCCAGACCTGTGTCTGGATCGGTGTCTCTCCACAGACATTGGCACTACCGTTGCCCGGCGAATAGCAATAGTTGGTGACTGGGGCCTACTGCTGGAAGGGCCTCCTGAGCGGCTTCTCTGGGACCGCTCTTTACTATCCTTATCTCTACGCTCATGGCGGTGAGGTTTTGAAGGGGGTTTTGGAGACTCATTGCATGGACTACATCCTAACTCGACGCGCAGGCAGAACCGGTCCTCGGAGCTTGATCTGCCCATTTAATATTATGTATAATAGTAGTAGTAGTAGTAGTAGTAGTGGTGGTGGTGGTGGTACCTTATGCTTTTGTGCTGGTGTGGGACGTTAATTTTGGTAATGACTGGGGAGGAGAAGAGGTTAGAACCTGCAAGTAGATGGGCCTTTTATAGCTTTAAGGGGGTAGTATTCTAGGGCCAAAGAATAGTTGCACTTTCAAACGTGGTGACAGCCTTACCACTATTGGTTCATGTTGAATCTTTCAAGGCCAGACATCTGACTTAAATATTGAACGGCCCGCAATTAATCCAGGCAGGTGATAGGGTAGACACTGGCCAGCACCCCGGGCTTCGTGCTTCATCGTTTGTATATCTCAGTATACCGGCCAATAGAAGGTATCCTGCACGCGAAAAACGTACCATATATTCCGAAATAAGTTTTTTTTATGCCCGAGTGACCAGCTGTGAACTTGGGTGGAATGTCAGGCTAGTAAGTAGAATAGCGAAAAGGACCATTCTATTAGAGCTTTAGCTGTAAGATGAACTGTTTGGGTAACCTGAGCAATGGTTTTGGTGTTTACAAGCCCTCCATGACTTCATGTGCCATTCTTTTAACATGACAGGTGCTACCAATTGCTCTGGGTGTATCTGGTTAAAGAATCTGCTTAGACGCGGGGGTAATGGGGAAAACAGGAGCACATTAATCGGATAGGACTTCAGTTTCAATACCATCCATGAGGCATGCCTTGTTTTTCAATAGGACTACATGTAACCTTTCGCCAAACCATCCAGACTGATCACCCACCCATCGCTTTGTCTTCTGTCTAACCCACCAGGCAGGAGAAGGGGAAAGCAGGAAGTGGTCCTGGGGCCTATAGGGGAGAGGTTTTGGGTTTTTTTGGGGGGTTTTCTGTAGTAGTATAATCGTTAGAACAATGAATTTTGAAGGTTTATGCAGGCATCATAACAAACTGGTAACGGGTTCTCATGAACATACTGACATCCAAGGAAGAGCCGAATGGAATCACTAGAGTGATACAACCAGTTATCGGTTCCGTATTTAAGGGGCCTTTCATGTGGTTCCAAAATCAAATAAAATTCAAATCTTCATTCCTTTGGGTCGTTTCGGTGAACACCGTGTTCCCATGGAGGGGTAGCAAGCTAGCGAGACAAACTGTCAGCCACTCTGCCCTTAGCTAGCGAATCACTCGCACATCCCAGCAACCCTTCACTCCACACCTAAAACAGATATTTCATCATTCTACTTTGAAACGTTGGGGCATGATATCATCTAGGCCGTTCTTTTAGGCCCTCGGTAATGTCTCAACCAAATTCATCATCCAGTACCCACTGTCCACTGACACCCAGGTCTGCTGTACAGCATCTGGAGAGCCAGAATCTATTTTCGTCAAGTGCACAGTCCAAAACGCCTAACCTCAGTTTCCAGCGCGCGAGCGTACGCAGGCGAGAAGCACATCTGGACATCTGTACGCACCACCCTCCAAATCACCCCAACGACGACACCGGTGCGAAGCGAAAAAAATTCGTAGCAATCGCAGCATGTAGAAGAGCATCGATCGAATATCGGAACAGTACAAACCCTGAGGCTTGGAGAAAGACGCAGCCCTATCCACACTCAGCCTTGCCTGTGATGCCTAGAGCCCATGCTTTTGGTTCGCAAACCTCAGATCCACCCAAAAGACGTCGTTTCGATTCAATTCTGGGCTGGGGGCGCGCCGGATTTGCAGCGCACGCATCAAACAAAACCTCTGGTTGCCTTCCGAGGGGGAAAAGAAACCGATGATGCAAGGGCAGTTAGAATCTCGTCTCGGGCCTTGTCCACACCACTATCTTTCCGATGGTGCCTGGGCTCAACAGTCAGAATCCGATCGCACGGTAATGCATAGAATAATTTCATGTTCCATCGTCGAGCCTCGTCGAGCCTCTGACAATGCAGCATATGTCAGTTTCAACGACGTCACAAACAGTTCAAGGATACTCCCTTCACTACACAATATCAACGTGGTTTGCTTAATCGATTACCGATCCACCTCCCTTCATACCCGGTTGAGCTAAATAAAGTTCTCGCCGAAATTCTCCCGCATTTACCCAAACTGGCGTGGGTGGTGAATACAAGCGGGACCCTGCCTCAAGGCAACGAACTGGGTGATAGAAACCTACATGTGTACATATAAGTACATAAAACGGCTAATGAGGTTGATAAGCGAAGATATCAATCCGAAAGGGTGAAGCAAGTAGGCCCGATACCAGAACAAGACCTATCACAGGGCACATTCCCTCAAGTAAGGGATAAGAGCACGTTCCATTAGATAGGCAGGACGAGAAATTCTCCATTTTATATTGCACTGGAGTAATGATTTCTTTCTTGATAGATCTTGCTCACAAGTGAGGGTAGTTATTTGTTATTTATTCTTCCCCATCTCCACCGGCAGTAAGTAATATTATCCCTTCCTCTCCACGCCATGGCATCAATCCCCATACAACAGTAAAAAGTAAAAAAAAATAACAAGCAAGAAAATATACATACAACCCATCAGAACCCGCATAGCTGATTGCTCTAAGCAACAGCCAGAAAAAAAAAGTCAAAAAATCAGAGATAAATTGATGGGAAGAAAAAAAGACAACCGGACGCCAGCCGACCAACCGAATGATACCGAACGATGTGAGCCGAAAAACATTAACAACAAGAGTGAGAAGGAATGAAACGACCGAATCGAAGCATATGAAGTATTCCGCGAAGTGTTAAAGTAAAAAAAAAAAAAAAAAAAATGGAGGGCGCTTAAGTTGGATAAGATAACGAGTACCAGGTAGGTACAATGGGACTAAAGGCTTAGGTGCATGTCTTTTATCGTATATCGGTCCCCGTTGGTTCCTGCATGATTGGGCGTCACGATGCATCATCTAATGCAGGGTCCTCTTCCCCCCCCAGCTCAGCGCAACCCCCCCCCCCCCACAACCCTTCCCTCCTTAACTCAATAATCGTTACTCCCTCCCCCATACCGGCACCAGACCAGTTCGCATCACTAATAATCACCAACTTTTTCTCTCCCTCCTACCAACCCACCTTCACGTTAGTCCACATTTACAGAATATTATAGAGAGGGGGGTGTTTCGACATACTTGACGCCTTCTTTCTCCGGATCAATAGCAATATAAGAATCAGCACGACAATTAGCGCCACAAGCGCCGCAAGGATAGTTGCCAGGAGCCGTTTCTGTTCCATCTCGTCTCCGTCTTCTTCGTGGTGATGATGGTTTTTCTTGATTGGTTGTTGGTGCAGACGTGATATCCAGAGGAGGAGGATGTAGTGGTAGTGGTGCCGTGGGGGAGAACTGGGTGAAAGATAGCAATACTACTACTACACTCACCACGGAGCAAGGGGAAAAAAAGAAAAAAAAAGAACGAAGTAATGGAAATCGAACAATCAAGTGAACGAAGTGGTTTCTTCCAAAAAAGCGGGCGATAGCCTATGCAAGAGGCAGGCAGTATGAACTACTATCTGTAAGTGTGGGAGGTATAAAAAAAAAGGAGGTTGTCTTGACTAAGTATCCCACTACCCAGTACACAGTACAGTAAGTGTAGAGAGGGAAGAGGAGCGAACCCGGATCGACAGGGGAACCCCAGTCAAATTGCGGAGGATGATGGTGTGCGGTCCGCGGTGTGGGTGTGGGTACATACATGGAGGAGGTACATGTACTCTCTCTACCAAGGTGGGCTATGGCAATGGGCATGGGAGAAGGAAGGGGTGTGTTTCACATCATGGGATTTTTTTTTTCGCTCTACTTATTTTGGTATCCGATGTAACGTACATACATGTAGGTATATATCCTATCGTGGTTTTTTTTAAAGACCTTCTTGTTCAGTAAGGAATAGTAATTATTGTCCCGGTGGAGATTTACCGGCAAAGAAAGGAGGTTCGGTAAGATGAATATCTACGTATACGCAGTTCCATCGACTCCATTGATCAATCCGGGCACTTGCCAGCCGGTTTTCTGTAGGTAGGCGTCTGTACTTAGATGACTCTCTGGGGGCAGTGAACTCGAAGTAGAGGTTCGAGAGCCTGGGTTAGGGTTCGCACAGTCATGTCAAAGAGCGCATGTAAAGTACTTTTAGGTACAGTCTGTGCTCTACGATGCCAGTGTTTTAGTTTGTCTCAACCAAACAGAGGAGGAGGAGGCCTAAGCGAGTCTATTTCTATGATCTGATAAGATAGACCCAAAGAAAAACCTTATCTATTTCCGGGCTCAATTCTTTTCTTGGTTATGATGTAAATCTGCAGACGGTCGCATGTCCGCAGCCCCTGCTGAAACGATCTAGAGCGCCGATCACGCGTTCTATAATTTGAAATGTTTCTTTCCCCCATATGAGGCTTGGTGTGTGAGTGGTGTTTGTGTGGTGACAAGACCTAGGTATCGATGCATTGGGATAAGGTGGCTGGCAGCTGGGAAGGTTACCAGCATAACTTCACAAAGGGTGGGTTTATACCGAAATTTCCCCAAGTGCAATTGCGACCGACCAATACCACAAACACCCTCCCCCCGAGTAACGGCCGTTGGCACAGACTTCTCGGCCCTGCATCGTCAGGCTAGGAGGATCCGCGATACGCGGAGGGGGTTCAGCATTGAATTCCGAGATTCCTATCCATCCATCCATCGGCGGTCTAAATGGGGAATGTCTCGTAGTGGATAAGGATTAAGGAACTCATTGCGCAACCCACGAAACCATCCCAAACATGGTCTCCCCCTGCAGTGCATACCGATCGTCCCTTTGGTTACAGAGTTAAAAGAGCCTCACTTACATACATGTAGTTCACCAAAGATCACTCATGCCTTCGAGAGATGCCACCGGTGTTCTTGACGCGTCCTGTCCTAGCTTGTAGGTACTGAAAACCTGGTTATCCTTCGGGGGCCTTGCCTGAACCAGGTTGAGGGATGAGATTGTGCGATTGGGTCTGATCCGGCGTTGTGTCCACCTACATACATACAGGGCCAGGCCACTCAGTATTGGTAATGCCTGTCCAGCACCTCCATCTCCATCTATTCTTACCAGACTCAATCAGCCCTACAGGAAGGATACTCCTATCCATAACCGTCGAAAGTCTTAACTCTAGCTCGACACGGAATCTAGAAAGACGGGATAGTGTGATCGATCCAGGAGGACGGGAACTCCCAAACTCTCATAGGCTGGTCGATGGTCATGGCAGCAGCTGTCACTGTACTTACTAGCTGCAACCACGGTACCGTGTATTGTATGTACCTACATGTACTCTAGGCATTTGTGCTAGCTACATGTACTTGATGTAGCCCCTTAAACATTTCAATCCCGATATTACCGTTATCTTTCCACGTGTCCTGGTACGTATTTGTTTATGTACCTGCATATGACGTAAAAATACTGGCACAGACCATGATGGCCTCCTATGTGGTTTCCGTCTGGTTCCTTTAATTATGAGAATATGTAGGCGCATATACTTTTTTTTTTTTTTTTTTTTTTTTGGCGGAGGTACATGTACTTTAAACACAGATTGCTCAGAAGGCTGTGACACGTGCAGGATATCATGCAGAAACAAGGAGAGGGGAACCTTCTATCACCCCTCTCCCTAAGTTGATCGCATAGGCTTCATGATCGACCGCCGTCCCTTGGAAGAATAGATGGCCCATCTAAGGAGAGCCAAACATTCATCATTACATCGCGTTCTTTCACGGAAAACCTCCCGAGCTCTCCCGGTGGCTTTCTTAAATTGTTTCAGGTCCTTCTAGTACTAGTACTACTTATTTATATATACACAGGAGTACAACTGTAGCCATAATACCTCCAACCGAAGAATCCAGTTCCGCGAGATTCTTGCACCTTAATAAACACCCCCTCTGTAAGATACATAACCTCGACCAGCCGCAGCATTCGCAAATATACTAACCTCGTGGAGCTCAGGTGTAGCCTCTACTTTCTTGAACTGAGGCACGCCTTGTTCATGCCAACAAGTTACGCGAGGAAAAAAGAAAATAAAAAAAGGAAGGAGAAGAAGAAGAAGTAGAAGTAGAAGCAGAAGAAAAAAAAAAAAAAAAAAAAAAAAAAGAAGAGGCTCTATAAGGATTGAAGAGTTCAAACGCACTAAATCTAACATTGATTTCCATTCAGGCCACCCTACAACCAGGCCGCGAGCCTAAGGATGATATCTGGTTCGCCGGCGGTCAGTCATCATTAGTGGGAGCTCCAGCTCAAGCTCTTGGCAATTAGGGATCCCATCTCAGAATGATCGAACAATTCGTTTCTGATAACCACGTTAGTTCAATTGCACCGCTCAATCTTAATACATGAGATAGCGTGTCAACAAAGATAGCCAATACCTTCTAGTAATATCATTCCACTATCAGTTACTCGCTCTCTAAGACAATAACTTTTCGACAAAAACTAACCCATATCTCTAGATGCGTGGCGTATGCGGCGCATAGTAGCTATCCTCAAACTCATACCGAGCCATTGCCTCAGCAATCCCCGCAATTTCCCTCTTCCTCTCAATCTCTGCTCGCTGCAGCTCCGCCGCCTTCTGTTCCTCCGTCTTCTTTTCCTCCCTCTTCTTCCTCGCCTGTGGCCTTGCGGTCTTCTCGCGTGCTTTGCCCAAGAACCCCTCTATGGCCGCGACATTCTTCTTGAGCGCTTCGAGTCTCATAAGGTGAAGCTTCATCTCGCATTCCCCCGCCACGAGCTCACGTGTTAACTTCTCCTCGAGCTCCTGGTCCTCGGATACCCGAGCCTGGTATTTCGCAATTGTGATCTGGGTAAGACTGACCCGCAGCTTGACGCATCTGAGATTGACGTTTGTTTTTTTAGTAGCGAGGGCTGACAGGGCAGCTTCGAGGGATGCGACGTTTGACGAGGCGTCGACTTGGACGTAGTCTTGGTCTGATAACAACGCGGAAGTCATCTCGAGTGTGTTGATATGGGTAGGCATGAATGATACGCGGTTAATGGAAACGTGGTTTAATAATCCCGGGTTTTGTTGTGTGTGCAAGAAGTAGGCACCAGTACTAGTTGTGCGTGCGTGGGGTGGGTGTGTGCGGCAGAGAGAGAGTGTACGTCGCTTGCTTGCTTGATTGCAAGTTGATTGATTCATTGCGGTCCCATACATACTGCATGCTATGAGCAGTTAATATACCGGAGGGGAAAACAATATTCAAGCAAGATAGCTGTGAGTATTTGAATTTAACAACATGTTCGTGTCTGGTATATGTACGTACATGTAGTTACCCCCTATCGGGCGCTCTTGAAACTAATCAAATCTCGACTTGCTTAGCTAAAGGTGGGGTGCATCATGTATTCGAATACCCAACAGGCACCGTATGAGTTCGCGACTGCATTGCTAGTTAACAACAGCCCACTCACGGGCAGGGGTTCTAACCCCTGTTGAGCGTTGAGTATGGGTACTGTAATAAGCTGGCTGCTGGCTGGCTACATGGTATTACTTCGGTGAAATTCTACGGGTAACCAAACTCTGCAAATTCATTTACATATTGATTTCAATTGCATGCTCTTATCCCAAAGTTTATATATAGATGACATTATTTCTGGATGTTGACTTATTGGTATTGTTGACATCGTTTTTCCTGTTGTTTTGCCAAGCGGTTTAGGGGTATGTAGGGGTTGGGGGGAAGTCGCTTAGTCCGGCACTACCCGGGCAGGGCGGTGGTAAGTAAGGAGGGGGGGGTGTTCCACGTGCGCCTACTCTACTCGATCTACTCTGCTACTACCTACACTATTGACGGCGTTGTTTAACAGGGTAGGTTCTTTGGATTGAGTGGCTAATATTGATCGCGCCGGGGAAGATCAGGCCTAGGGCTGGCAACGTAACAAAAAAAAAAAAACTGTATTCTGCGCCGCATAGACGCTAAAAGCCCGAAGGGCTGGTTGGTAGTTTAGTTGGATGCGAACGCAGTTGTTGGAGTGGGAAAGTACAGAGTGATAGTTCATGACTAGACTAGGACTCGTTAGGTGTTGTTGCTGAGGATTTTCGTCTGGGTTCAGGCTCGGCCTCTGAGCACTGGTGGGGTGGGGAGTGGCTGGGTTGGCCCGTGGGGGAGGTAGTCGTGGGGGGGCGTACATTACGATTTGGGCTTTCGGGGAGGCGTTGATCTGTTAGTAGCTGTGGGGGAGAAGGCTATCGACGTAGTCTGGATAGTATGTGTAACGGTCGGGGTATTTATACGTCCTGAATATCAAACTCAATCTAGTCTAGTCTCAAGAAGCTCGCCCCAGACCGATAAACAGAATGCTTGTAGAGGTGCTTAGTACTTGTGCGTCGTCGGAAACACGTGTTGCGGATGTGGGACAGAGTGATAGTTCATGACTAGAATTCGGGATTGGTGCTAGTTGTACGGATATAACAGTGGCTTTCGCCATGTTCGGCGGTCTCGGTTTGTAACCGCCGTGATGTTGCGGTGGTGCGGCCGGGGGAGTATAGTCGACATGCGGGTCTTTATCTTCTTCTCCTGCGGTACCATGTTGTGGCGAGACGGATTCGATTGTTGTTTTCTCCGTTGTACAGTTTCTTGGGGACAGTTTGGATGTGCATGTGGTCGTGTATTAAAAGATCTCAGATGTTTAGAGCATCCATCTTTCTTTTCAGGGCCGGATCTAGGTTTAGGAAGTGGATCATTTATCATCACTCGCCTGCCCCGCGCCATTAGAACTCATGCGAACAATCACGGTGAAAGTTATGCTTACATTAAATACCGAGAATACATGTAGTATGACCGCCCAGACCTCGGATATGCTTGTTTCGTGGACCCCCAATGCCCGGATTCATAGAACCGCCTTAGCAGAGGCAAGGCCACGAGTGGAAGTTTTCTCTGGGCCGCTCTGTAAGCAAGGTGCTGGTGTTGTAACCCCCCACTTTGGGGATTGCAATATTCCGGTGAAAGAGTTGTCCAATTTATACCTGGTGGTCATCCAATATTGTCTGCTTTTGATTCTGATAGGTTTTGCAAAAGCTGCCGCATTTAGTGACCCGACTCATAGTGCACAGCACTCATCACTGGCCTCGACGGAGAATCTTGGATATGGACATGAGTTTGCTTTCCTTGCTGTTAAGCGGGCTTTTTCAAGCTCTATTCGCTATGTTAAGTTTTTTTTTTTTTTTTTTTTTAATTCAAAAAGGAAAGCATGGCCATATGGTTGTCGGGATGCACTAGAACAGCCACGAAAGATTGGAATTAAAGTTACATCTAGACCAGTAAATATATCAAGTATTATAGTACTGTGCTCGAGTACAGTCAGTAGCTAGTGGTCGATGATTGGAAATCTTCTCCCCAGTTTTAGTATCCAGGGGGTCAGAGGAGTACTTAAGGTACATACATCAAAGCTTTTTTCCATCTTAACATCGCCCTGTGCCATGCCTCAGCTGGATGTCAATGTCAGCAACGTGCAGCGCCGGCCATGCTATATATGCGGGGTGGTCAGCAGGATCGAGGGGTTGTCTTTACCTGGGTAGTGCCGCTAGCATCGAGTATAGTTGGTAATATCTCATCCCGACAATAATTCTCCGCGATACCGTTACTTGGTCAGTTACCAAAGGGCGGGAGCCACTCCTTCCCGGGTAGAATATAAAATACGACAATCAGGCCGATACAATTCATCATCAGATAAGGTTTCTTATCAGATCAATCAGGCTAGATATCCAGCCGCGTCGTAGCGCAACCAACCAACACGTTTAATGTTTACCCGCGAATCTCTAGGCCAGTCGCACTCTTTGGATCGATCCCCCTCCACTCATGTGTACAGGAAATTCGCGATCTGATCTTATCACACACAGTCTGAGGTCAGCATAGTCTCGTGCCCATCCCCTATTTTGGTGTGGTTAGTATATCTGTATTTAGTGAACAATAAATAATAATAAATATCGATGGGGTCTGGGGACGAGACTAAGGTCAGCATTAACATTCCTGTTAAATATTTCCTCCGGCCCCACTTCGCGGCGTCTCCGGCCCTTGTTCTTCGGACCCTGGATCCCTGGAGAACGAAAGCTTAAGGTTTCGTAGCGAGTAGATATGCTTTATCTGGCACTATCGCCTATGCAAGGCTGCATAATCTTCTTTCTTTCAGCCGCATACGCAATACCGCCAGGCAGTTACCGCAAATATGCACCTAAAGTGCAATTCCCCCCCCCCCCAGCTGTGTGCTGATGAGGGAGCAAACGATACCGGAGTGCCCGACGTCTCTGATCAGTGTCTTCGAAACCGCACGCGATGCGAAACCGCACAAAACCCTGTCTTATCCAGAGGAGGAGGTGCATGGATCACCTATGGATGATCATGGTCTTCGGGCCCGGATGTGCGCGTCCCGATCAATCACACACGCCAATCGGGTTGTTCTTTCGCTTTGTTCCTAGCCTTGGGATGTTTGGGATGGGCATAGGTGGGTCGATAGCATAAGATACGTATGTACGAGTTAAGTCACAGGATCCGGAGAATTATGAAAGACGTGCTTTGACATGCGAAGTGATAATAGGATGCGTATATATCAGCCGATACCAACTTTTCCCTATGCAAATGATTGTACTACACGATCTAGGCTTCCGTAAAAAAAAATAACCCTTCGATCTTTTCACACTACACCACCTCCGGTGTAAATCATCACGAAGCGTGTTCGGAGCCTACTTGATCCGTGCCTGCAGTTGACTCATACACTAGCTAGGTACATATTTTACGACAGCTCCCTGTAAATACATGGTGTATTAAATAATCAAGTTGCTGACTTTGATATCTCGGCATTCTTATCTTAGTTTGGAAGTGAAAAACTATGGCCTCGAGTGACCGCTGATGACCGCATATACGGGAGAGGAGTTGGTATGAGTTAAAATGTCATAAATTGTTGTGAGTTATGGCTTGCACGGGTTTTGAATACATACTCCCCTAGTTGATCGTGGAGCTGATTTCTAGTGAAGTTAGAGCACCGCCGTATTCTTATGAAATGGATTCCTAGCCCAGCTGTTACGGTGCCGCTGTCTAGCCTCGGCGTATATTGAACCACCGGTTTTTTTTTTCTTGACAAGATTGGTCGATTTATAACTCGTGGGATATTATGGAGACTATTGAAATCCACAAGGTATATTTTTCTCAGGTAGCATCGGCAGAGGATATATGCGTAAGAGCTAATTCCACTTCCGCCAGGAGGAGATCAGGATCATACCTGGAGGTTACTTCGCCGTCTATTCGGCCCGCACAACATAATGATCAAAGAAAGAAAAACAAGATACTCGATAGAGATCAAAAAAGACACACTTACTCGATAGTGAGGGGGGGGGGGGGTAGGGCTACTGCCTATATAAACGGGTAACTGGTGGTTCGACTGAATATGAGGGGTATGGTTCTCCAACAATAACTGTTGACCACAGTATCTATATACCTCTATTAATCTTCCTGCGATTTATCATTTATTTCTTTATTGTTAGCGCGAAACTAACTCTCCTAGACATCCTATCACCTACATGAGATTCTTCACCGCTCAATCTTCCAATAAGGGAGATAAACAATCGCCTTGAAGTTTATAAATTCAAATGTGGATTTAGGAGATTAATATCTAAACCCATGATTCTCAGCAGCAGGTTTGTATATATGGGCCAACTTAATGAGAGAGATGAAGCGCTGACACCCCCAAACTAGAATGAGCCCATGGGGTGTCTGCAACAGTTCCAGACCGGCCTTTCTCCAAAACCCCACTTACTTGAACCAACCACATCATCGGCAGCGGTCCGAGTTTTTTTTCTCACAATTAACATTCCAAATTTCCTGCCGCAATTCCTCTACATTTGAGATCGAATCGGCAAAGAGAAGCAATCACCATATCTGATTCGTGCGGCTACTAGTTGAGTAATCAAATAATTTCGAATACTTAGTGGTCATATATCCTAACTCCATCCGGAGAGAAGAGCTACTATCTCCGCCATATATGTACGGCAACCTAGCATATCTACCCACCACATATTGCCCACTGCCCCTCCAAGAGGCACACACGGAACGAACGGCAAGAAAACCTTGCCCCACCCCCGGCGCAGCCCCCACGAGAACCTACCCAATTCGCCAATTGTTCTCGTCGTCTGTAAGGCTGGAAAATAAAAGATGTCGATTTTCCCGCTAGCCGTAGTTTAAGCTAGGTTTCCTTCTCTTTTCGAGGATGGCGCCCGCCCAGAGCGCCAGAATGACAGCTCTTCCGTTTCGCTAAATAGCAAATAAGCTTGGGATTGATTAACATGAGGCCGTGCCGGGGGATTTATGCGAGGCGCATTATAGATTAGGCGGCTCATTTTGGGCTGGATTGGGTGATATCAAGCTTTTGTTGGGCAATATGTGATGTTTGAGCTGCTGTGCTTAGAGTGTAGCACCACCTGGGTCTGAATTCCCCCGATTCATGCATTTATTACTCACAGATTCTGAGACTAATGTCTATATATTCTATAGATGCCCCAAGTCTCTGGAATTTATTTCCAACATCTTTCTCTACCATAACGAGTAAACTAGGAGAAAAGCTCGTCTAGCAGCTACTAATCAGATTAGATTAGTGATTCAACATCAATATGGCTGAACTCAAAGATATTGAGGCAGGGAATGCCCCTTCACCGGTCTCCCCTGCCGCCGATTTACATACTGTGGACCGCAGCGACATTGACGTCGCAGAGAAGGGAATACCACTCGGGATGCTGGGCTCGGAAAAGTCCATGTCAACCCAGCGTGACGAGACAATGCCAGAGGCCGATCCGAATGTCGTGGATTGGGACGGTCCTGACGACCCGCAGAATCCCATGAATTGGCCTTCATGGAGAAAGATTTTTAGTGTCGGTATTGTCAGCGCAATCACATTCATAACGTATGTCACCGCCTTTCCCGGACCAACCTCCCTCCACTAACAACGCTTGGTAATATCTGCATACAGTCCATTAGCATCCTCGATCTTCGCACCTTCAATACCCCAAGTGATGGACGACTTCCATTCAACCTCACACGAGCTGGCTGCCTTTGTCGTCTCTGTGTACGTCCTCGGATTTGCGTTCGGCCCGCTACTGCTCGCTCCCGCGTCCGAGTTCTGGGGTCGCAGCATTATCTACAACCTTTCAAACATCTGCTTCCTCGGATGCACCGTCGCCTGTGCTGAATCAAAATCGCTTGCAATGCTAACGGTGTTTCGCTTCTTTGCCGGCTGCTTTGGGTCCGCACCGTTGACGATTGGAGGCGGGACAATTGCGGATTTGATACCGCTGGAGCGTCGTGGCGCGGCGATTGCGCTGTTTGCGCTGGGTCCAATCTTAGGGCCTACCATTGGGCCGGTTGCTGGTGGCTTTTTGGCAGAGGCGAAGGGCTGGAGATGGGTATTTTGGCTGATTTGTATCTTGGTATGTTGTACACTATCTCTCTCCCCATCAGTTGGGCGGGGGGAGGGGGGGAGGGAGGGTAATGATCAAGCATGCTAATTACTTGGGTAGTGTGGATGCACGTCGCTACTTTCACTCGTCTTTCTCAAAGAGACATACGCACCAACGCTTCTAGCGGCAAAGGCAAAGAGACTGAGGAAGGAGACCGGGAATGAAAAGCTGAGGAGCAAGTTGGAGAGCCCGCTGCCGAAGAGCACGATTCTCGCGCAATCCCTTGTCCGGCCGATAAAGATGCTCTTCCTGAGTCCCATCGTACTGCTACTCTCGATGTAAGTAATTGAGCTTATCATCCGTAAATTTAGATCTTGCCCCTAACTTCTATAGCTTTGCCGCCGTCTGCTATGGCTACCTCTACCTCCTCTTTACAACCTTCCCCACCGTCTTCGAGGGCCAGTACCATTTCAGCACCGGCACCGTCGGCCTTGCATACATCGGTCTCGGTGTTGGCTCCCTCACTGGCCTCATCATCGCTGGCGTCTTCAGCGACCGCATCCTCGTCGCCAAGAAGGAGAAGTATGGCGTACTCAAGCCCGAGTACCGTCTCATCCCCATGTCTTACCTCGCACCCTTCATTCCCATCGGCCTTTTCTGGTATGGCTGGTCTGCATACGCCGAGACGCACTGGATCGTGCCCATCATCGGTACGGCCTTCGTCGGCATTGGGATCCTCAGCACCTTCATCTGTGTCACAACATATCTCGTCGATGCGTTCACAATCTACGCAGCCAGTGCACTGGCTGCAAATACTGTGCTAAGGAGTATGCTCGGCGGTGTGCTCCCGCTCGCGGGGAGCCGCATGTATGAGCAGCTCGGGCTCGGATGGGGTAACAGCCTGCTGGCATTTATTGCGCTGGCGATGTGTCCGATGCCCGTGTTGTTTAACATGTATGGCGAGAGGATCAGGAAGCGGTACGATATCAAGTGGTAGTAGGTGGTTACATATTGCCTGTTAATTTTTAATCGTGTGTTGGTGGGGGTTGTGGTGGTGGTGGTTGGTTTTTTTCCTTTTTTTATCTCGTTATGTATTTATGTATTGGGTCTCCCCTTTCTCTTTTGTTTATTTTTGGATGGGTATGGATTAGAATAGTATAGAAATAACTTGTACTTTTCCTTTTTATACAGCGAGTTCTTTCCCTTGTGCTTTTTGGTATAGGTCGCAGGGAACGGTGAGAATGGATTGTGATCGGGATTGTCGTAAATGAAAGACGAGCCCTGCTGTAGCACCGTTCGTAAGCAAGAGTACATAAGAAAAAAACCATTGCCCGCCTGTTATTATATGGACGGAAGAAGAAACTATGAAGGCCCTGGGGGCGCGGGAGAAGTTGACGGAATGATGTGGGGGAAGGGGGGGGGGGCAAAAGATGAAGAGGAGGGGTTGCGGAAACTCGGGAGTGGATGGGGAGGAATCTAGAGACACAACATTAATTGTTATTTTCATCGTTCCATTCCTTTTTTTTTTTTTTTTTTTTTCAAAAAAAAAAGGAGTCTACACCTACAGTATGAATTAAATCGGCATTAGAGGAAGAGTACTGTACGGATACCGTATTCTTACCGCATTTCTAGCGTATCAACGAGAATACCGTAGTGATCCCACCCCTCTTTTTGGTACTGTAGTTCAGAGAAAAATTAATTGTCAGGTGTTGCCATAGCCAACGAATCAAAAAAAAAAAAAAGAATGAATGGAAAAAAAAATAATGGGAAAGGGGGGAGGGGAGAAAGCTAAAGTACACTGTTACTCTGTACACGCCAAACCACCGATCTAGATCCATCCTCCATTCGTTCCCCATCACCACGTACCACCACCGCTCCGTCTGCCCTCACCTCTCAGACGCGTACACCCGAATACAAGCATGGAGCGTAATACGGCAACCACAGTCGAGTCACCCTACAATTAAGGGTACAGAAGTGGCTCAAAGTCGTACCCTTATATTATAGACAGGAAGAGTTTTGCGTCTACGGTTCGAAGGCTATATATTTTAGCCCATATTCCCCCACAAAGCGGCCGCCCTTATGTACCCTGGTTGGGCGATTGGAAGATAGCGGACGAAGTGGGTAGGCGGAGATGAAAAACTAAACACGCCCCTGCTAGTGAATTCCGAGTGATATCTCGTGATAAGATTCTTGGTCTATAGCTACATCATGATCAAATATCTACATGTACGTTTTCCCACAACACAACATACATGTAGTCATATAGAAGTTCTCTACCGTACCCATATATTTAGTGGTATTTGGAAAAAGAAAAAAAAATCTATCTTTCAGGCGAGAAGTCGCAAAGAAATGTAGTCATGAAGTGCATCTCAACGCTCATACATGTATTTACCTTGCGTGGAAATTAATTCCCGAACGACTGCGAAAGTGCCTCATCTCCCGACTACCTGGGTACCTACATAGGTGGGGACGGGCTACATGTAGCCAGTCACCACTCCTTCACCGATATTCAAACTACTACTACTAAAGTCACTTTGTAGACAGCGACGAAACTGGTTGGGCGGTGAACAGGAATATTTGGCGGACAAAGCACAGGCGCTCAGGCTGGTATCTAACCCTGGAACCTGTGTTTTCGTCGTTGCCCCAAACATAAAACGCTCAAAAGTTAGATCCCCTGTCACACGTCACGCTTCTGCATCACCCTAACTTCCTTGGCACCACGTCTCCGCAACAATCTGCCGACGTCGGGCATAACGGCAAGCAACTACCTATCACCCCCGGAACCAAAAGCGCGGTTGTTATTCACACCTATCTGCAAGTCCACCCTCCAGTGCCGTAATTGTTCCGCAGTCCTTCGACGATACTCCCGGCTCTCTGTGTTTCTTGAAGACGATAATCGACTGAAAGTGGGAATTTAGTGGGGCCATGTAAGATGAAGGGGCCGGGCGTCCGCCAGTTGTGATTATTGAATTATTATTATTCCAATATCTTGAATTTTACCTAGGCTCTTTAGCATTCTGCCCCCCCCCCCCCCCCCACAGTTCAAGAACTTACCTGAGTTGAAAGATATCAATGGACCCACTTTTTGATGAGAAATAACAAATGGAATTATCGTTCTATCCTTCGAGCCATCTATAACCTTTGCCCACCTTCGCCACTTCTTTGGCTTCCGCCTCTGTCGCCTGCGAAAGGTATTGTATGCCCAATTGCTCTGCAATTATCGTTTTTAATGTTTCATGCTTGTCCGGAATCAGAACAGGAAATCGAGTTCACACATAACCATACTGCAGGGGATGAGCCGGCCCGCATTAAGGCCAAGCAAGAAGCCGAAACAGCTAGGGTCAAGGCCGAAGAGGGAGAAGCCGCCCGTATCAAGGATGAGGAGGAAGAGGCAGCCCGTTTAAAAGTAGGATAGGTGACCATAATCTGCTGGATAAGTGTGGATCGATATCTGAAGTGAACCGGCGATGGTTCGCAGCTTGGAGGCCCGATGTATTGCCGGGTTACAAATAACTACGCACCTCAATTTATATGGCGACGAACCTGGGGCAACGACGAAAACACAGGTTTCAGTCGATCAAGCGATTAGATATGCCGCGTACCTTAAAGGTGACATAAATTGCATATATAACTTTTCAACAAAACAAGATATTAAAAATCTAACACAGCAAGTTGTAAAGTCCCTACCCAAAAGCTTCCGTGAAAGAGCCAACCACCACCCAAACTAGGTGGAACCAGGTTCCAAGTGTAGAACCACAACACAATTAATTATAACGATGGACAGAGGTAGAATATTTCGACCCTTGGGAGAAGCCCTTTGCACATTTTTGAATTGGTAAAAAGAAGTGGTTAAGGTACAATAAGATATTTTAGTGGAGAACCCGTTGATAGGTAGATTTGTATGGGTTTCGCCACGAAAACTTTTTATAGCATGGCTGGAGTCTGGGGCTCTTATTGGTTCATGGTCGATTCTGGCCAGGGCTGACTGCGGATTCGCACTTTGTGCGCACCACTTGTGTGCACCACTTTTGTGTGCACCACTTGTGTGCACCACTTGTGTGCACTACTTGTGTGCACGTGCATCACTTGTGTGCATCACTTGTGTGCACCACTTGTGTGCACCACCTGTACTTGTGTGCACCACCTGTGTGCACCACTTGTGTGAACTTGTGTGCGTGTTTGTATGCACCACTTGTGTGCACCCCCCTTGCCAGAGGCCTATAAGCCCTCCAGCTCAAATGAGCCCTCCCCTCATCAGCCCTCATGCCCAAATGAGCCCTCATGAGCCCCATGCCCTCATATATTCTCTCTTGTCCCCACATCCTCACCACCGAAATACATCTTCTTAGAATTATCGACGGGACTGCTAGTGATTACCAACGCTAGAGGTTTATAAATCACCCTATCAAGCTTTGCACACGAGTAATAATACTAATTCGGCTTTTCCTGCTATGTTAGAAGATCTATTCAGCGACTTCCTGGTAATCTTAAAGCCTACACCCATACGAAACAGCAAACATCTACATACTAACGCCCAGGTACCGACCTATGAAAGTTTCATTAAAAAAGTTTACAATCCTATAATATCAACGGTATATTTTCTATTTACTTCGGAGGTCGACAGACCCTAAGTACATTTTTCGGACCTATTGAGCCTGGGTCATTGGTTGGACACTCTTTTATAACACAACGCCAAACGCCCAACACGACTCAGCATTAGTCAACGATTGTTATCGTATATCCCATTGTTCTACGCCTCCCACCAGGGCATGAATGTTCCCAACTTTCAAGCAACTTCTTCTCGACCCTATACAGTTTTGACCTGGTACCACGCCGGTCAGTTGTAGTGAAACGAACATCGGGAGCCTGATAAGGAGGCCCCCCCCCCCTTTTGGGAGTATCGGGGTATATACCTCGTGGGATGGAGAGTAATATCCCCCGTATAGAACAAGGGACCCATCTCCTGGGAAGGTTAGTTTCTCCGTTATATCTGCTATGCCTTTCGTTAGTCTTACTCTCAAGTAAATTAGATATGCTTCAGGGGAATATAACTAACACTTCAACTCTTATAGGTCACAAGACCGAAGGCTTGGCGTTTTGTGCTACCGAGTCACAGTGTCCTATCTCTACGCCACAATCGCTTATTAATGTTGTTCCACAACTCCTTCGGGCTTGTACCGAAGGCTTGGCTCTTGTTGCACCCAGCAAGCCTCAGAGCAAAACTCAGTTTGCTTGACGAGAAGTGCTGCCTGAACACGTATCATACTGCGGTTGCTGAGTTTATGCACGGGATCGAATGCTAGCATCGGGAGTTTACCTTGCACAAGTATCTCCACGCAGAGGAGGGTTTCATTTGTATGATTGGTTGTCGGGAACCGAAGCCAGGTTCCCAGAATCGTTATCATAGCAGAGCATCGAAAATTAATCCAAAGCACGGCCCTTGATCAAACGGCAGGGGCGCCTCCGGGATAGACGAAATCCTGGAATGGCAAGTAGTGTTTCTCGGGAACGAGCTAAGCGATTAGCCTGAAGCAGTGATCTTAGATGTCGTTGGAGAACCCCATATAACGGATCCCAAGTTGCGATCATTTTTATCCCATGGTCATTCGTATCACCAGGACTTTAATCTAACCAATTGGTGTCGCGCCAGCTTACAACTACACTCTACAGCCTCTAAAGGATGGAATAGATGGTTGAAAATTGGTTCTGGGCCCCACCGAATTGCAGGTAGATTTGGAACTGGTCTGATATGTGGTCTGCTGGAATACCGATTTTGGATGTCGACGTTACCGGGCGTTTGATTCTTACCTACTAGAACTCAGCGTGTAGCAATTCGTTCATAGATAGGTGGGCGTGATGTTTGGTGGGGGGGGGGGGGGCGCGGAGGTTCGGGGGTAGCTCGAGCAATTGAATATGCTTCGGAGCCGTGATGGTAGGGTACTACTACAAACGATTGAGGGCCTCCCTATACCAACTACTTTTTATGACCGCTCTACATATACTGATAAATCTAGTTAATAATAATAATAATAATAATAATGTTCTACTAGATGGCTACGGGTCTTATCGGCAGTCACATGATTTTGAACCACTCGTTCGTTCGGACTCTTTCGCCTCCACCGCGTAGCCCTCAAATCTCTTTCCGACCATTTCAGTTGCTGAGTTTATGTTGCAGGTTTAGCCATGCACCAAATTTTCGGCAAGCCAGCTCAGGTATCAAGTCTCTAGGCTTGACTAAGTCCTGTAGGTTGTTTCCCTTTTTTCTCTGCAATTGGGGCTCTTCAAGAAAATATTATTGTATTCTTCGATCAACCATATATATGTGAAAGTAACCTATATATATCGGCTTCAAGATGCCACATTAAACAGATTCTTTCCGGCTCCATAGTTACCTTTTACATGGATCTCTACACACCCAAACTTTATATTGTGCCTTCCTCGGACGGTCGCGCATCTAAGCCTGATCTACAAAACCACCATATTGAAGAATATATGCTTGACCTAACCCCCTATGCGGCAACAAGCCCTCGTCATATACCCCTAGCGGGAGGTACCCAAGCCGAGAATCGGCCGTTGGGCTCTGCTCAACCTGCCATGAGCTCTTATTCTGCCCAAGCTTTCCCATTTCCGTTCGTGGCGTACGAGAGAACCACCGGCAGTCATTTTGAGCAGAATGAGCCGTGGTTCGGAAACTACGGGGGTTATTTGGAGCTTGAGATTCCCGGAAATATCAAGTAATTTCTTCCCCGATAATTACATCTGGTCCAAACTAACTATAGCCACCAAAGCCACAGCAGAGTACTAGCTCAAAGGCCATCGCTCCATCCCGCCACCCCGCCCCTTCCATACCACCAAATGCCCATGAACAACGGTTATCAAGTAGAAGGTTGGAGCAACAGTACGGAAGTGCCCACTCAGATACTCTCTAGGCATCAAGTCTCAACCAACGGTCTCCCACCCACCGCCGTGGTCTCGGGCGACCAAGGAACTCCCCATAGGAGGACTCCCCGCACCGGTAATCCACAGGTAACGGCGGGAACGGGTAGGCCCACACCCCAGGCTACACGTGACGCAGCCGGGGAAGGATCCGGCGCAAAATCCCCGGGCTTCAAACGGCAGGTAGTCGGGCCTGTGCTCCGGGGCAAAACCATGGCTCGTTTCCGTCCTTGTCCGTTCGCCTTCCGCGACTTGCCAGCGTATCTTAAGCAAAAAGACCCGCGGTACCAACTTTACAATTGTTTCGAAGGTTGCCATAAACTTCGCTTCGGGGAGAATGGGTTTAGTAGAAGATCGAACCTCCTAGCTCATCTAAAATTTTGCCATAGACAAGAGGTCCCGAACGAACGCGAATAAAGGCTAGGATATTTTTGAAATCGGGCGTTCTGGGTTGTGAATTTGTCGATTTGGTATAGCAGTGGGTTTCTTTCCTTTGCTACTATTTTCTTTTCGTGCTGGTCACACTCATTCCTTCTTTTCCCTCTTTTCCTTCTTTTCCCTCTTTTCCCTCTTTTCCCTCTTTTCCTTCTTTTCCTTCTTTTCCCTCTTTTCCCTCTTTTCTTTTCCTTTTCCCCCCTCCTTTCCTTCTTTCTTGGCTCGTATTATAAAATGGGTCCAATCCGGCTCCCGGAAGTAAGAAGCAAGTAACACCTCAAACAGCAGATTTTATGGGCATGGGGACCACTAGTGGAGAGTGACTGGGTTGATGGAAAGTGGATAGTGGATTTGGGTTTCTGAGGGAACAAAATTGTTTTGAAATTTTTATTGTTCTCATATTTATGTGCTGATTAAGATAAGGGTGGGGAAATTTCGTGAGGTAGTAACTGTACACAATCTTTCAGAGCTTATTCCTTTAAATAGCATTCAATATAGCCGTCTATAGGTATACTTACAATTACCAAAGTACGGATATTCCCGAACACCACAGATTAGCATTTCATCTGTAAAGCTGCTCGTCCCTGGGGGAGGCGCGTCGGCGGAGAAGGTAATTGTGATTAATTACCTTAAAAGATGTTGGATCTCTCTACCGAGCGCCGTGTACTTCCTCGTCTTGGAACATTCGAAGTGTGTACTCCCACTGCGGTTTCCCTCCGTCTGTTCCAGAAGTTCACTACGCGCGTCTTGGCGCCAGTCTAGTGCTATGATGATGGCCGGAAGGCTAGCTGTGATTAGGGCCATAACGCTGCCAAAGGATCCACCGGAGAGGGAACTACCTGGAGGGCGTCGTGTAAGGGTGGATGCGGTATCTATGATGTATCTTACTTGGTCGTTTAGTAAAAGGTCGTGAAAACTGGCGTTGCAACAGGGCAATTTTTCACGACCTTTTACTGAACGCCTAAGTACACTACCCCACAAATTGTTTCGGCCCGTTCCGCTCTCGCTTACCATTGTCATGGCTTACACAATAACCCAAGTATCCTGTGGCGTAGGTATAAAGGGTTTATATTAATAAGAAACATACCTGTAGCTTATGGAGCAGAATCGGTATCTTTTTATGCATACATGTATTTCCAGATACCTACCCACTCTTGATTGAGGCTCTGCCAAAGGACATGCAACTCTATCTGATGGCTTGTCAGGCCAAATTGCAACGAGGCACTCAAACCCTTTCTGGTAATCGTGATATAAACAGCGCAATAAATGAAATAATGATACCAACTGTCATGCGTGCCAAAAACTACCGCCTGGACGTTCTGGGCGTTAGATTGATCATGTTACCATAAAGGGTTTAAGTGCCTTGGATTGAAAACCGGCCTGACAAGCTATCAGATAGACTCGGCATGCATGTAAAATTCTACAGGATTCCGTACGTGACAGCAAGGGATCTGGGATAATGAGATCCAGCATAGTGAGGTGCGACTGTATGTAAGTCTAAAGAGAATTGTAACCCCAAAGCCGAAACGGACTATATGCTACTCCTTATACTTTTCCCGTGCCTAGAATAGCCTTCCAAGGAACTGTACTTGACTTATTTGTTAAGGATGGAACATCCACCCCCTTAAGCACATTTCAGTACTGGCCAAGGCAGGTCTCTGGTATGGTGACCCAGGCCCCCCCCACACTTGCCCACCTAGCCCCACTTCCGGCAATATGCAATTCAATCATCTTTCCTAAGTCTAGAAGTACTTTTCCCACTTATGCCGCCCCGACCTATTACCACCTCCTGTATCTGCCTACCCCACGACGAAAAATGTACTTTTATTTCAATACGGTCCCAATATACCCTCTTGTGATTGTAGGACTCTACACGTACACCCAACTTTGGAGCTCGCACTCTATCCCCCTCCACCCCGCTCCAACTGAGTTTTGTTTTGTATTAGCGTCTCCATTGCATAAAGTTTGGTGTAGGGATTGGTTGCTATGCATATGTAGGGTTAGGGGTGACAATAAATACATGTAGTCAAACTGCCAGACGGGCATGGACAGTGACATTATTACGTACATGTACAGTCGCTACTCGATATGCCAGATTGCCAAGATTCTAAGGATTTCGTACGGGATAGCAGGAGATTCGGGATAGCAAATTGATTTTGCGGTAAAAAAAAATAAAAATCCCAGAGGATTTCGTACGGGACAGCAAGGGATCCGGAGTATTGAGATCCTGCATATCGAGTTGCGACTGTACTCAACCACTCCTAATAATTACTACATAAACTACAGGTGGGAAGAACAATGGCTCCTAGCATTTACTCTAATCCTCACACCTCAATATAAACTAGCCTACTCCTCAAGACTAACACATTTCTAGAGAAACAAGACTACATTCACCTAGGCCTAGATTGTCTTTATGAGGAAAGAATTTTTGTTTCAACTCTTTATATCTATACCGTGCTAAAAGGCCCTGGGGATTTGGGACGAGGTGTGGGTTTTAGACTCTGGGCGCGAGGTGGTCCTCCTATCCTATCATACTCCCCTCCACACACAAATATCGCTTGGCTGTAGGCTCGGCAACTAGTTCTTGCGTGGAGGAGGCTCGGCTGGCTCGGTTGACTGACCAGGGAGACGAAGCAGGTACCAGATTAATTCGCTAGCGTTATTGCACTTTATCGGGCCGAGAGTGCGGACAGCGAGCACCCAACCCTAACCCAGGATGACGACCGGTGACCAGTACTTAAATTCGCAGAACTCAGCCGCGCATGGCACACTAGCACTGGAATTATCCCTCATTGTGTTCATTGGGGGATTTTGTCCGGGAAACTAGTTTCGTAAAATGGGCAGGAGGACAGACCTCTTTCCCCCCCCCCTTTTCCGCTCAACCCATTAATTGTATGCAGCCTTCTGGCTATGACAGTAAGAAAGATCTCTCCACTAGATACTCATCGAATTGAGTTCACTGCAGGCTGAATTTAACTCCTCGTTCACAGAGATCGTCCTCTATCACTACCGACACTCTGATCCCCACACCTCATTCGGAGTGGTCGTGGTACAAAAAATTGATACACCAGCCCACTCCTCAACAGTAACACATGTTTTTAGAAAGGCAAAACTATATTCACCTAGGCATAAAGCAGGGCGGCTTTGAAATGAGAGTGTAGTTTTTCTTTGAACTCCTTGTCTTGAAAAGCCTTAGGGCCTAGACAAAATGGAGTTTCCAAGGATCAAGGCCTAACAAAAAGATATTTGAAACGGAGTTTACAAGGGTGAAAACTCCGTCTTGGCCTAACGGGCCCTTAGGAATTTGAAACGAGGTGAAGGTTTAAATTCCGGACGCCATACTCCTAAAACTGGCAGGTATGATTATCTGGCCTTCACTTGAACAACTGGACCCGGCTAGGGTGATATAATACGGGGCGAAAAAAATGCCGTGAAAGCACTACTATAGAACTGCAGAGATTAGTGAGGAATATCGAGTAAAGCTGGGGTTGTGGGGAGGATACTGTACCAGTATCGCATTATTAGCGCATTGACGAGAATACTGTGTATTTAATTTGACGGGCGCTGGCCGACCGGTGCTGTGCTGATGTATAATGCATTGATGCCGAGATCACTAGATTGTCGATTTCAGTGCCCATGAAATTGAAAGGAGGGCTTATATATCCGTCTATCATCCAGGTGTTGAG
This sequence comes from Morchella sp. 2018-W30, assembly GCA_024713625.1. Taxonomy (NCBI): domain Eukaryota; kingdom Fungi; phylum Ascomycota; class Pezizomycetes; order Pezizales; family Morchellaceae; genus Morchella; species Morchella sp. 2018-W30. The sequence goes on along the minus strand of JAMJEW010000008.1, from coordinate 1,224,077 downwards.
GCCTGGGATTTCCAACACCCTAAGCCAAGTGGCTAGCTCCGGCACGGCACGGTGTGATACAAATTACACGGGGGGTAATTTGCTAATGAGTTCCGGAACGGATCACCGAATATCACTCGACCGATTACACATCATGTAAAAGCTCGCCAGTACTTATTTTATATCAACTCGCGGGTCCTGTTAACTCATTAATGTTATTCTTAATTCTAGATAAAAAGGGAATTTAATAGATAAAGGTAAAGAGTCACATACCGTTTCGATGGCCTAGGAGTCATATTCGTCTAGTTGACCCATAATTCTACAGGCCTATTGGCCGCAATCACCCTACTAGAAGGAAGAAAGAAAAGATCCAGGTCCCCAATCTGCGGCATGATCACGGCTACCTACATATATGTTGCAAGTTTGGTCCTTATAAACTTATCTTGCGAACTAAAACATTCTAGTAATATTGGATTCGAGTCATGAAGAATCACTCGGGTCGCCGGTCCTCGCCCCTGACTTTCGGGGCATTCATTTATTTATTTATTACTTCATGCATGCAGTCTTCCGGCTATAGCAACCGTCTTCCCCCCTCTTCCGGGGTTGACATTCTTCCCCAAATCCTCCTCCACCCAAAAAAAAAAAAAAAACAAAAAAAAAACACACACAACAAACTTCAGACCCATACCGACTTTCGGGGCATGGGGAAGCCACAATCATATTTATTGCGTTTAGGAGCTTAGTCATGGTGCGTAGGAGCATTGTCCGGTACACGCATATGTGCCTGCTTTATTGGTATATGGCACCCCTTCTGTACTAATCAAGTCAGCCATATCAATTAAGTCTCGTACCGTCTACCTCTCCCTCCAAAAGACTAGATATTGGTTATGTGTCTAAGGAGTTCAATAGCAGTCGCAGTCATAGGAGCACGTACACATACCACCCATCGCCAAGTTCCGGCGGACTGGGGGATCTGGAGCAGTACCGCTCCCGGATTAAGGGCCAATCCCAGCTCGTCGTAGTTCCGCGCAATACCTCGTTAACCAACTCTGCTGCATAATCATCCCTCCGTTCTGCTTCTTGGTTTTCTATCTGCTCCTTGGAGTCCAGTCCTGGCATCCGCCGACATAAGTTAGTAGCGATGTAGAACATAGGCTTTGGACTTTGTTTTTATGAGACGGTATTTTGAAATCCCTAGGCAAAGCTCAAGATTTTATTAGAGTTTTTTGAGGTCTCCTTGGTTATTGGCACTGTAGCATGTGTCGTGCTGCATTGATTTCCACTGTGGAGTAAATAACAGCTTGATCGGCGGCTAGTGCATGAGAATAGGAAAACTAACATTGTAGAGGCGCCCCACACATGTATATACGGTTAACAGTTCGGGGTGTCTCCTGCTGGCTGGTTGATATACTGAGCGAGGGAAGTCTAAGAATTTATTCACAACTGGCTATTAAATGTTAGTATGAAGCGGTGAAAATAATACCAGCATTTATACCTTAAAATGGATGAAAGTAAAGACCTTTTGGCCAAAGGGGCTATATAATGCCAGTATATATGAACATTGTCCACCGGTGGGAAATTTCACACCAGTGGCAGGCTACCTCACCACCGGTGGGAAACCTTCGTAAGTGTTGGCATAAATGATTAATGTAGTATAGCACGGCGTGAGGGTTAAGGTTCAGCATTGACACTAGTACAAGGACCGAAATTCAGTGCTTATACTACCGGTGGTAAATTACGTTTGAAACATTCGCCGCTCTATAATGTCAGGTCCTAGAGCAGATATTTCTGAGTTATATTCTGTCAGTTATATACGGAGTTAAAATGAGAGGGGGTATATAGGATAGGTAACTGTCAATGTTAGGACTTTCAAAAGTTCCACACACACACACACACACACACACACACACACACTAATTAGAGTCCGAGCTCACCACCACCGAGTCTATGCAGTAGTATATTTCAGAATCACCGCAGGATGCAATCACATGACATTTCCTATCGAGACTCGTAGGCTGTATGCGGCGCTGATATAACGGTCATCTGTAGAACCAAGTACGTTCGAGTGTATTTGGACTGGGGCATTACCTTTCCCGAGAGTAGTTGAAATAGCCTATGGGAGTAGGAGCGTTTATTTGCTTCAGACATCTGGATGGAGAGCATGAAGATTGCTATGATCTGAGCATATTATCTCTGGGCGTGACGTTATTTCAAGCGCTTGGGTTGGTTATGTACGTTGGTAGAGTGTAGTAGCGCACTCGTAAGCTGCCCTATCCCCTGGACGAATGAGACAGTGGAAAATCTCTCTCATGCATAAACCTGCGAACTTCATGAGAGAGATTCTCCAATGTCTCATACGTCCAAGGGATAGCTGCATGTACCTACATGTACCGGGTGTTGAGGGTAAGTGATCAGAACTGCTCCTGGTTGGTCTGGTTGGCCTGGAGTGCCAAGTTGGCCCCACCCTGGACTTATATCAACTGTGTGCCCCAGGAAACTTCAGAGGCCAGAACTTGGTCCTCAATTTTACTGCTGCCTCCTGAAAGTTTTCTCTACACAGCCAAATTTGTACCCAAATAGCATATAGAGAAGGTGCTGATAGATACAATATTTTAAATATATTTTTGGATTTTTTTTGGATTTTTTGATGAGGATCTTGGAAAAGTTCTGATGACTTTTTTCCCCCATTCAAGATAAGAATTCTTGGCAGGTCTTATTGGCCCCAGCCTGTCGCACCCACATATTCTCAACCAATTGTCATAGAGTTCTGATCACTTTTGTTCACACCCGAGTACATATTATCAGAGTAACGCTAGGCAGAGTTAGGCTTGGTTGAGTACATGTATGTATACGTACATGTAAGTACATGTATGTACATGTATGTATGATAGCGCCCCCACATCCATCGTGAGAGATATGTCTCGAGATCCGTTGATCTCAGGCCTAGATCTATATGTACAATCTCAGCAAAAGATGGCAACAAAGAACACGACCTATGACCAGGTGCTGCAGGAACGATAGGATCAATAGTCACACGGCAATTGTTACTCTTCCGACTAGAATCATCTTTCAGAGAGGTGACCAATATCACTACAAACAGTTCGGGATTCACCATGGTCGGTAAATATTATTCATATTCTGTTTCCGGTTATCTTTGGTGGCTCGCAACATATACACTTTGATCCATAATAAACATGCCAGTTACTGCCGTACGGTGTAGTCGGGCAGGTGGAGGTATATATGTCCTCTCTCCGGCTCCCCCACGAGTCTGAAAACGGTATGAGCTCTCTCCTTTCCTCTTTCTAGGAATAGAGGCTAAATAACCAAGCTGCCGCGATATCAACACCTGCTGATATATCTACATACTACCGGGCGGTGTACCCGGTTGTTCAGTTAAGTAAGCCACAGAAAATTTACTTTTTCTGGGGGGGGGGGGGGTCAACATCTCACTGGCGGAAGATGGGATACCTACAACCGCTGGTAGAATTATTGTGGAAGTGTGGCAAGAGTCCTATTGGCTGGGCCAGCCATCTAACCCTGTTTTTAGACCAGAGGCTGTACATGGTAACTAGGGGGTTACCACCTCGCGACCGCGAGTTGTGTAAGTTTTAATCCCCTAGCTCTCCCTATAGTAGGTACATACATTACCGCCAGTCCGTATAAAAATATCAGCCTGTCTTGTAGACCTAGAGCTGATACGAGCTTGATATATGCTTTATCTATAGGATATGCCGTATTTCGGCCTGTTTAGGCAGGCTCTTTCTGGAGAATAGCATGCGCGAATAAAATCGGGTTATCAAAAGCTCTCAGTAGGAATAGGGTTAGGGTTGAGGACAGAGATATCATTCCTCTACTACACCTTCATCTCCTCTACACCTTCATCTCCTCTACACCTTCGCCTCTAGATCTACACCTTCGCCTCTACACCTTCACCTCTACACCACTCTTTCCTATCTCCCTACTTTAATTAATCATACATAAGCTAATCGGTGAATTCAGTAGTGAAACAAATGGCTCCAAACGAGCCTGGAATCAACCACCGCACCACACCGCACCGCACCGCACCTGAAAGTACGGAACCACTGTACCTGGGAGCACGGAATCAAGCAGTGAATCAAGCAGGCATGGCAGGCAGGCAGGCAGGCGGCTACAGTGAAGATAGCTAGACAAATGTACATATTAAATCAAGAAATAATCCAGAGTCCTATTTGTGAAATTCACCTATGCTAGAAGGAGCGCGAGTACTGGCCTACCTGCGCATCCAGATCTTTTAGTGAATAAAAATTTTATATCGGCATTATCATGTACCATAATCTTCACCAAATATCAGCTTTAGCGAAATCATAGTCTAATTAAGACTTGACCTAAAATATCAGTCATAAAATCATAAAGGCCTGATATCGGACTGAAGTCAGGTTCAAATCAAACTGATAATTTATACGATCGGGCGGTAAAGTATACATGTACTCTAGTTATGGGGCCCTCGAATGGAGGGTTCATAAACTACAACGACACCTACAAGAGCATCGTGGCGTGGCCTAGTGGTAATACACTGGGCTTCGTCATATGACCACATACAGATTCAAACCCTGGTGGGAGCAGTGATGAGAATGCCCAACATGGTAGCGACGCTCTTGAGGGATGATACTCATTCACATAAGTCCCCCGTTGCCGGCATTTTTATGATTTAATTATTTTTTTTAGCCTTGGGTGCCCCCCCGGGGGGCCTCTCCGTATTCTTCCTCTATGTTCCCTCATTTATACATTTATGGAACCTTCTGGTAGAGTTTCGGTACCCTCATGTGTCGTGCTTACATGTAGTCAAATACCCCAGTCGTGCCCGACCAATCATACATGTATTACAGAAACTTTGTACATACATGTAATAGACTCAAGATTCCCTTCTAAATTACATGTATTAACTACGGTATTCCCGTTGATACGCTAGAAATGCGGTAAGAATACGGTATTTGTACAGTACACTTCCTCTAATGCCGGTTTAATTCGGTATTTGTCATTAAATTCCGTAGTCCCATGGTGGTGATTTCACCCCATTTTTTTCATACTGTATACAAGTATACACATGCAGTTGGCACTTCCCGCGAGCCTACTGGGGTGAATTCGAGCTAACCAGGTGTGGTATGGTATCAATACTTGGCATCAGATAATGTCGTGAGTGATGGTGTGTGATTACTCGGAGGTCGAAGTTAACTATTCATATTTGTATCTCTGGTTTCACAGCCTTGATGATACTTGTTATTGCAGGCCCGGATCAGAGTCTCCGGGTCGATATCTACTACATTTTATAATTTTGGGGAGACAGAGAGTGTGCACGTGACCGTGAGTTTATACGAGTAGGCCGGTATACGTAGGCAAATATTCCCGCGGGAGATGCACCACGTATGTATTACTTACGCTAATGATAGTGCTATAAGAAGGCCATTGCTCAGCGGCCGATAGATACATATACCTCATAGTGGTGGCAGTGCGATCTGTACGAAACGTGTTAAATTTCGCTGTCTGCACTTCCGCCGAATGAGTCTTCCATCACCTACCGTTGGCTCTCAAAAGAGCAGGCCGGGTCCAAAGGCCAAGTTTTGGTCGTCTGCCTGGTTGCTTGCTTACTTTTGCGTTCAACCCAGGCTCTTATTCGGGACTTACCGATACATGCTGGAGGGGGTAAACTTAGAGGCTGTACTACGGGTGTGTAGGGGTAAGTCTGTAGACAGTGGTTGCAACAGTAGTAGGTGTCTACAGACTTACCCTACACCCGTAGTACTACAAGTATCTTCTATAGAGAATTTAGTGTTATGTACGTACCCTTCTAATGGCGAATTTAAGAACGATGCTAGTGTTACTTAATAAGGTCCCGATTTGGTGAGATATACTCTAAGCTCACTCAATAAAAATAAGGGTGGATTCCTGCCGTTTTATTGACCGAAAGACCAGTCATGTTTCATGCCCCCATCATCATTTTGTTTCTCACGGGGCCTAGGAACCTGGGATATAATGACAGCTCAATTTTTGGTATAATAGAGCAAATCACGATAGCAGTTGTGAACCATATGCCGCTCAATAACCTTAGCCTCTAATAAATCCTTAATCACAACACCCAAAACAATTCTGGCTCTACCGGAGGTCCCCGGTCTGCGGTCTAATAGGGCCATACTTTATCTTCCCGATTCTTGGGAGTAACGATACCAATGAGTTAAGGTTCTAATGGCCAGTACCACCAAATCTCGACCGTAGCAGGGATATTGACCAACCAGAGGCAGTATTTGCGCGTCAATATGGGTATTCGTGCGGAAAATGAGCCGTAATATGCATAGTACATGCACCTACTCATCTTAGTCCGACGGAGTTTCACAATCGTCATGTTCTAGGCGTCCCTTACTATATATGTAAACATGTAGTCGCATAATTGGGTGTGTGCTGGTGTACTCGCAACAGGTAACAAGTACAGCGGTGGGCCTAAAAAAGAGGGTCAATAGGACTCTTACCATTCACTCAAAGTGTTGTTTTTTTGGTGTGATAAAGGGCAACAACACTATTGAATTAATCGGATATCTACAATAATTAACGTTGATCCAAACAGCTGACGAAGAATGCATTCTCAGTCCTTGCATATTCGGGTAGAATAGTTCATTCGAAACTGCCCGGAGCTCCGCTGTGTTTCAGGTGCCCACAATGGCTGCCAGTTCTGACACATACAAGGATAAGGGCGATAGATATTAGTGGTAGAAATAGAGCTAAGGATCGGCGCCGAGGTGGAATCTTTTACCTGGTACTGCGCACCTCGCTTAGGAGCGTATGAGAAATTTCCGTCTTGAAATTACTTGTGAAATACTTTATATTAGTTAATCACTTTCTACATAGGCAACGTGGACATACATGTAGTGTGAGTAACCTATCATTACGCACTTAGGGAGCGTCCGATAACCTGTAAAGGTTTCAGGTAATATAATATGTGGGTTTGTGGGTAGGCTCGTACCCAGCCCTCCTACCGCTGGCACTGCTCGTAGGGGATGGGTACGAGACTAGGTTTGTGGGCTAGGGCTCTCACACAGTAGAACGTAGCAAACTTACCCTTGACACTGGAGTACATCTATGGTGCGGGAAGGCTTGGAGGGCGACGTTGTCAAGCCTGTTCACGCCAGTTCAGTGTAGTATAAATGGCTCTGACGGGCATAGAGTCGAGTTCAAGGTGAGGGTCTTCAATGTTTGCTTCCTAGGGCCAATGAGAGAATTGGTTGAAGTGGTGTGTACAGGGTTGTCAAAGTCGCCCCTACTCCCTCTGTTGTATTCGTCAAGAGATGGTGAAACACTGTACTCACCACGTTAATTTCTACATCAGATATCAGATCCTGTAGGAGGTCGTAATTTTGGGAAAGATACATGTATGCAGGGCTAGGGGTGCGTTCTTGCCCAAGAAACTAAATGTATGTCTTAGCCTCAATTAGTGCTGCGAAGTTTGGATTTTCACATCAAAAACTACCGCCCTGAACTAAAAGAGGCTGTTGGCCAAATCGCTCTAATGCGGCGGCTGCTCGCGTGGGAGACTTTCGATCGGTCGCGTGGGAGGTCAACGAGTACCTATACCTACATGTAGCCAGCTCATCTCATATTTTAGCGGCACTTAACACTTGACTACTCTATGTACATATAATTACAGTCTCGGAAATGGGGGTAAAAATGTAACCGTGGGGCTACGGTATTCAGTCAAGGATACTGGTTTAACCAGTACCGTAAGTAGAATACCGTAATGACTGGAATACAGTATTAAGTCCAGCCAGCCAAATCTAGAAGTCAGCCAGTCACATTTATATTAAACAGGTTCGGCACTGCGCCGCTTTACGAGGTGTCGTAAGTATCTTTTACGCGGCGGCGGCGTGTCTAGGCGTGTCTAGGACGTTGGCCTCGATGTTCAAGATAGAGGTATTTACATGTAGGTACATGTACAAGTAGTCACCACTCCATTTCAAAATTGGCCCTGCACCTTGACCTGGGTGTAAAAGTTCCACGCCAGGTGACTTCTGTGATCAAAACGTTCCCCATTATCCTGCATATTATCGTTTATTTATGGCTAGGGCTATGATTGTCATGACGTCAGTGCACGATTTGCTACATGCATAATGCAAGTATGTACTCGCAACCTCATAGCGTTCTTGAACACGACTAATATTGCGTGCACCCCAAAAAAAAACCGCCAAGACTACATTTTTTATATGGCATGTAATAGCGGTCGCGTTCAGAAACGCTATGAAGTTGCGAGTACATCGTTTGGTTGGTTGCTGGCAACCAACCTCTGGTTTTTGGTGTGGGTAGCCCAAAGTTTGAGTTATGAAAATTGGTCCGCCCCTAGAGGCAGGATTACGTATACTTTCACACTTCAGGTAATTTCTCTTTTGGGTGTCCACTGTAGGTACAGTTATCAACAGGGATACAGATGGTTGGGTTGCCGTTACCTGTTCCGTCGCACGACCTAGCCTCCAAATGAGCTACATATATATAGAGCTGCTGTGCTCCGGTGCGTGTGCGCTTTTCCTTTCCGCTCCAACGGGCTTGGACTGACGAACGACTCCGGGAGAACTCACCGTGGTAGTTTGAGGTTCCTATGTTCAGGTAATTCGTGGCCATTTCTCTGGGGGGTTGGACCTGGAACATTAATTACACTGTAAGTTTGTTTTTATCCTTTCTAATGATCTTGATATTTGACTAACACCGACAGATTGTATCACGCTACCGGAAAACACTTGTTACGACGTCAAAATCCAAATACCTCATCGCAATACCAATCCACAACCTCTTGTCATATGCTATATTATTCAGGTTAACTCTGGCTTTGTATAAAAGGCACAGATATTCAAGGAGGCCCTTCCATACCTTAACTGGGGGTAATGACCTAGCATACATCGGCTTTATGAGCTACATTACACTCCCGCTATAAGCATATGGTTAGGACCAAAAGTATCCATATAGTGAGAGGACGCTAAGAAAATGGCACTTGCAGACCGGCAAACTGTACCCTGAAAACGAGGATATCACTATATCGAGTATCCTTAGATCGAGAGTCACTGTAGAGGTATTTTTTTCAAAATTGTATTTCATGCATGTTGACCGTTCCTTTTCTCAAAAGCCAACAACTGATCAAATCAGAAATCCACAGGGAATCACCTCAGAAACTGTCATCAAGAATCTACCATTTTATCTTTAATGCTTTGCTGGCCAGGCACTGGGGGCAGATACACCAAATTTCTTCTCCATGCACAGTTTGCCACGAAGTCTCGAAGTCCTGGAGACCCTCTGAGTGGTTGTAAAAGGTCTTACCCAGCGACTACGCACCAAGCTTTGTCGTGATCCTAAAAAGCGGTAAGTCTCGGTACCGTTTGGCATGGATACGGTAGGTGTTGCACTCCCCCCCCCTTTGGTACTACCTGAACTTTAGTAAACGGAACCTCACAACTAACCTTTACACTTGACGGGTATCTTTACAATAGACTGATTTGGGGGGAGGTAGACAAATGCGTAGCTGGATCGAACCGGAGCGCCAAGCCCGAGCGTCAAACCCGAATTGTGTACCGATGGCGGCGATAGCCAAGCCAGGACCGATCCGAAGCTGATCGTTTTTCTTATAACGTATCTTGGCATCCGTGGTGCAGGTTGTAACGCACTCCAACCAGCCAATCCACAGATTTCACCCAATCGAAGAACTATGAAGAAACTTACGAGGTGCTGCAGTTGAACACGTATCAACCGTCCTTTTTACGACGAACTAAGTCCATTATTAAACGCCAGCATCGGGCCTAGGGCGTCACATCGAAGGCGGCGAGTAAGATATCACATGTATCAAAGGCAATGCAGTCCCCGTATCTTATCTAGTCTACCAATCCTCAGCATCGAGTACTAACTCGCCCCAAAAGCACAGTCGCATGTACTTAATGAATAAACCAACCATGCATTCTCAGTGCCATATAGCAAAGCTGAGATGCACTGCCTCTGGAATGAGTCGAGACCGGATAAATTCTTTGAAGGTTGATCTTGCAGGTTCGGTGCAGAATATATGTGTATACAGTTGTTAAATCGCAACATATTTGGCGGTATTCTTATGTAATCACTGAAGTTTACTAAGGGGTAGAGTCCTAAAATTTACAATATATCTACATCTTTCTATCACAGTTCAGTAGAACAAAGGACGAGGTGGGGTGGCGAACAGAGCAAGTTTTCTTATATCTATCTATATCTATAAGTTGACTAGTTTGCTAACTTACATGTGGTGGTGCCGGCTTCGGATGCAGCCGACAAGCCCAGCTTCCCCGGGTAGAGGCCGTTTTATTCCTTACCTCACTACTATTACTTACGTCATCACTGGCAATCACAGCCAGCAATTCAGGATTGTACTATCCATCCGCCGAGTCCCTTCCCCATCACAGCGAATCCCGTCGGGTGGGTTAAAGTCCTTCCAGCTGTGGTACAGCTAAATCGATATACCACTTCTTGAGAAGTGATATAAATCGCTGAGTTTAAGCCACGAAGCTTTAAGTCTTCGAAATCTTGCAGCGACATGGGTAAAGAAGTCTAGGGTAGAATCTTTCGATTAGGGCTGAGTCCAAAATTTGTTCAGAGGTTTAATGGAAAGGGATTCGCCACAATATCGCCGGAACATACAAGAGGCTGGAATTTAGTGCCAAGTCTAAAAGGACGTGATAGTGTCCCCATGTCGTCTTGAGGCGGAAGATCGAAACTCAGTCGTTCATGAAAGGGAGCCATTCCTTATATTTGAACAGACATCCCGCGTCCGGCCTGCTCTCTCATCATCACACACTCAACACGATGAGCTCTTCTACCATCGAGTCTGATATGCACCCTATCTTTGCCAGTCCTCCCTATAGTCTTGGCCTACAAAACTTCCGTTTCTATGAGAACATGGTAGTTCGTACCTCAGGGAAGTCATCAAGCTGCCACCAGATATCCATGGCCGGAGGGCCCCAGAGTCCTTCAAAATCTCTGGAATACCTCCAAGTCTCCGCGGATACCTCCAGGTAAGCACCGATGTTTCTCAGTTTATTAATAATATAGCTCATAAGTGAGCAGCTTCCGTGGATCAGGGCCTTTGTCTTCAGGAGAACACCCTCCTACAACTCCCCGACTCTCACCACTCCACTCGACAGCATGTACAAATGTTTCCGATAGATGCCACGAACAGAACGAGCAGCGAGTAGAAAGGTATGAGGAGTATCTATACTCAGATGTCTCTGGGGGTGGCAGGTAAACTTGATTCTAAGACTAGCATATTTCGAGTAAGCCAAGCACTAATAAAGCCAGCGATATATCGTTATCTCAGGGATCAAAGTTTGAGTTCACCGGCCCTCCCCCGGACCCTATGTTGGTGGACGGATATGATCAACTCAATCGTCGCATTGATCCACCAGCCTCACAAACATTCAGGTCCGGCGAGGTAAAGGAAGTGTCTGTTGGAGGTTCCCATAGGCCTCAGGTCACTGCCGACGAAAAGTATTCTAGTCGCCTAGCTCCAGTCGGCCTAAACCGTCCCCATACTGGATCGTCCCGTACTGGTCAGAACTATAACTTTCTCATGTTACGAGGCTATCGTGGAAAGAGAAATACCAGCCTCCGTTTTGATTGTTTTGAGGATTGCCATAAAGGTCGTCTTGGCTGTCGTGGGTTTGAAAGAAGAGGTAACCTCCTCACCCACCTCAGGGGGTGCCATAATCAGAAGATTCCAAAGTTTGATCGTGAAAATAGCCAGAAGATTAGAGCAATGCGCAGTAAGGTGCGGACGGCGGGTTCTGATGAAGAACAGATTTGATGTCGAAGATAGAGGGTACGAAGCTTAAGCCTATAGGCGCAACTTTCTTTTTGTCCTGCATGTGTAACTAAGATCAAATTGAAAATTCCTCTATTTACGAATTGAGAGATGTCTGGGTTTAGCCTATCAGTACTGTATAATATGGTGTATCGGTGCTCAGGCCGCTGGGTTTCGGGGGAGTCTCTTTATATTTTCACCAAGAAAATTCTTTGTGTATATGGTATACATACAATACAATGGGCCAAGTCAGTCTGTTAAGCTCAATCGAACACGTACCCCTATAGGCCACCCCTCTACTTTAATTAGTCGGAGAAATCGACTCTGTCCAATAAAATAGCTCGATACATTATGGAGGAGGAAGGGGGGGGGGAGGAGAAGGATTAACGTTAGGTTAAAGGTCACTTGCCTTGAGGTAAGAAATTTGGGCGAGCTGAGTTATCTGGTACTAACGCCCTACCAGCCTCCACTAAAGCATCAAAACATTAATGTAGTTATGACTAGAGTGTTTCTGTTGACATTTGGCTACGTATACATGAGTATACTTGTGGGAAGCTCCCTTCGGCTGTTTGGAAGGGAACAAGTAGGGAGAAAGGCCGAAAGCCTGGAAATTGAAGGCCAGAGGCCATATTACACTTGTAAGTATCGGGGGTCCCGAAAGTGATACAGCGGCATAGGCTTGCCCCTGCACATAGCTCTTGGGTAGGTCATAGAGTTCATTTAATATCCTTTGACATCAACTTTATTGTGATATTTCCTGGGGAAATATCACAGGACCTGCAACAAGAAATTTCGGGAATGTAAGTACCACCAAGTAGTTTAGGTGAAGATCAACCAGCCAAAGATCGGGTGTATGCAATTGAAATCAATGAGCTGATAATATACCTTATACGGCTTCTGTAGTCAGATTTTCAGTTGTGAATTCATATTATGCTCTTAGGAATGACCCTGTCTCTACATAATCTACAAGGCGAATGTAGGGGTACATATAAGAATATAATGTCTTGGCACACACACGCGAGTGATATTTTGTGATTGCCGTAAATCTTTGCTCCCGGTGGTTATTTATTTATTTATTTATACTTCATACATGCATGCAGCCCTTGGGCTATGGCAACCATCTCCTCCCTCTTCCCAGAGTAGATGTAGTTTCCCTCCCTACACACTGCTACCGCCAAAATTTCAACAACTCAAGCAAAAACAAACAACTAACAACAGATCCGACCAAACTACCACCAAAGCAATCAAACAAATCAATCCTTTCCCGACGCGCTCATTATCTCGAGACTCATCATTCATTTTGCTCCCCGTGGTCCCCGAGGGAGAGGTATATAATCCCATCAAGGTTGGGGTAGCGTTTAAAATAAACCATGTAAGTTAAATATAGTTGGACCAATATATTTTTAAACTACCACAGTGTTGGAGATGTGTATGCTCTTTCCTCATGAACTCGCTTCTTGGGATTTTCGGAACCTTAGCGTTGTAACTTGATGTCGAAGTCTTGGGGAGCTCGAGCCGAGCGGGGAAGCCCAATGATCCTCTTCCTCCCCTCCTGGGTGGTAAAGCTAGGCATCTAGATAACCATCCCCCTGGTTCCATAACCCTTGCGGACCGCGTTTCGACAGCCTGATATAGCGGTAGTTAAAATTTAAATTAGTAGGTTGTAGGTGGGTGAGTGTGTATATCTGGATAATATTAGCTTCATCTTATTGATCATGATATTATAAATCTCGAGTTTACCCCAATACACTGCACAGATTTGGCAATGAATTAGTATGATAGAGGGGTTAGTCATGTCGGCCTCGTATGTTTGATTCTGCCCTCGGGACCAATCCTTTGTTTTAAGGCTCAGTTCAGGTTCCAGGAAGGATGTGTTGCGGCTGCGACTATTGCGATAATGGTTTGTGTCTAGTGATTATGGGTGTGCGTCTGCTTGGTTCCGGTCTTGAGATATTGCTTTTTGGTTATATCGCGGAGGTTGTAATTGGCGTTGAAAGGGTCTCCATTAGTGGAAGTCCCTGTAGATCCCCTAGTCTCCCGATATCAATAACCCGAGTTAAAACGTGAAAGTAGGGCGATAGGCATGTTTTAGCTATGCGGAGAAGAGATGGATTACTGCAGCTTTCCCTATCATTCATTGGATGGCTTTCCGTGGGGGTTTAGGTTCCGGGATCTGGACCTGAGCAGAGCGGGAGGGGTCGGTTCAGATTTCTGAACTTCAGAAACTTGGAAACAAGTAATATGATTGGTTGTTTGTGGGCCTTTGCACACTGGCCAGAAAATCTTGGTTCCACGGGAAGTCGTCCAGTACTGAGTAAGAGAAATGGAAATAGATAGAATAAACATTTGATAACGTCGCTCAGATCATGGCATCTAAGCAACACAACCGATTGTCTACGTGGCCCTTTGCTTCAGGTGTGTGACGCGGGTTCGTGGCGGACGTTAGTTACGGGCTATTACAATATGTGTATATGGGGTACATATAGTCTCATTCCCAGACCCAACCGGTATTTCTTTATGTGCCTACTGGTGTGGACTACATAAAATACTAATACATAAAATACGACATCTCCAACCACACCAAAATAGGGGATGGGCACGAGACTAGGGAACATAGTACATGTATTGCACGGTGCCACAAGTAGTTGAACATGAGGGTAGTAACCATACAAACCACCAAACAACATCAAAATTTCAAAGTCGCACTCTCGAGCTGACATTTTAGTCGTAGGTACTATCACAGCTGGAGAATCTATATTTGAGGTTCTTTTGCTCCATCTCCTTGTGCTTGTGGAGAAATACGTCTTTGAAGTTGCATTTCCATACAAATTTTGGTTGCAAGGTGAATGTTCGCTTACTTGTGGAAACCCACCATACTTATAATTTAAGCTTAAAGCCTCACTCCCGAGCTCGATACAAGCTGATCGATTACAGTCGAGGCAAGAAATAAATCACGACGCGGCCCGGTGAATCTAATGACATGTTTTTACAAGTATATAAATGTACACATGATCAGTATGAACGTGTTTTTGTGAAAATAAGACTTTGGGTTTCCTCAGTTATATAATATACATGCAGTTACCGTTGTAATTGTATACCTCCTGGCCTTTTACCACTTTGAAAGAGTGAAACGAAACCCCGGGACCATCCAATCATGTCTATGGAGCAATAAATGTGTCAAAAGTCGTTTTACCAACGGGGGTATAAGCACTGAATCTCATGATCAATCCTTGTGCCAGTATACGTATAAATGCTGAATTCCAGTCCATATGCCAGGAAATGCTAGCTAAATTAATCGTTGGTGTCAGCACTTACGAAGGTTTCCCACGGGTGGTAAAATCCCTGCCACCAGCGGTGATATTCCCCACCAGTGGGCAATAGGACTCGTATATTAGCATTAGATAGCCCCTTTTGGATAAAAGGTCTGTGATTTTACCATAAAAGGTGACATTATAGGGTAAAATGATGGTGTTATTTCCACCACGGGTGGTAAAATAATTTATAGTTTACTATCGTTAATGGTAAAACTATATACTTTTGACACATTTACCGCTCCATAAAACCTGGTATGGATGTACTTAGGCTCATTCCCAGCACTGCTAAAAGCTGTCCGTAGGGGATGGGTACGAGACTAGGATGTACTCTCTCTAGCTAGAGATAGAAAGTTGTCTATGTTATACAAGCCTTAGGATCTCTGCATGTACTACGGGTGTAGGGTAAGTCTGGCAGCAGTGGGAGCTGTACCTGCAACCACGGCCAGTGTCGCCATGCCAGACTTACCCTATACCCGTAGTATAGGTTGTGGCAGCTAGCTAGATCATGATAGTGTGGAAATCCTAATGGAACTTGAACTTTGTTCGGTCTAGAAGGAGAATTAAATGTCCTGTGTCAGAGACGAATAAATGCGATAAACATACATGTATGCTATACAAATCATTGACCTTTTCTACAAGTAATGTAATTATAAAATGGTGTAGTATTATACACTACCGGTGGTGGCTGATATGATATTATCACCCGAAGTAAGAGAGATACATAACTACATTTATTGGTGGCCCCCTATAGTAGATCGTGATGGCTACGCCTGTAGGATAGTAACAATTCTGCCTACCACGAAATCAAAATGCCCAGCTGCATGTAATGAAAACGTATAAGTGCGTGATCATATAGCCATAATGTGACGTATAACCTGTGCATGTCCATAATAAACTCTCCCGCGCGCGCGCAATTGTTCGTGTAATGAATTGATTTGTAGAACGGATACTGGATCGAAACTATATCATGTAGCCTGCCCCGATGGGGCTTTTTGCATGTGTGCGCGCGCATATCACGCTTCTTCAAGCTGTCTGATCCATGTAAGCCCGGCCGGGTTTGAAACTTCTCTTATGGAATCTCTCGTAGGGGCCTTGAAGAAACGTGGGTGTGGTATCTCATATGCATGCGCACAAGAATTCTTCTCAACTTTGGGAAGGTTGATGTGTGCATGCGACCTTAGGTACACAAAATATATCACATATCAAGACGCTTAAGAACATTGCGCCGTGTATGGATCGCCACCCCAAATTCAATACTAGTCCATCATATATGGTAAACTATCGAATCCTAAACCAGCGCCGAAAGACTCATGCGCAACAGCCGAATAGTCCTACATATTTCTCAACTACTCATCGGCGGATTAATCGTGCGTAGCCGCGAAGGGCTGGGATTATGACTGGAACCTGATAGTATTAGGAATTACCTCACATCTAGGTATCCAATTCCTACTGAGCTTTCGGGTCATAGAGCCTGTGCTGTAACAGCCCTCTAGTGCCTGGAATTCCCAGAAACCCAATTCAATGCAAGTCATGCCCAGACCTCAATTCTTAGATGAGTAGATGAACAGCGATCAAACTCGCGGTCCATATGAGAAAGATGATCAAGAAGGACATAGCTCTGGAGCTTTAGAAAGCGGTATTGATTTGATCCACGGGGTACTTTAAGAGGTGGAGGTGGAGGTGGTATGCTTGTCGTGCCGTGTTTGACTGCATGAGGCGAGAAGTTTCGATTGGGCTACCTTCCGTGGGCGGGGCGAGCGCGCAGTGGCAATAGAGTATTCTATCCTAGCTGCGCGAGTTTGACAGAAAGTCTAGGTGTTTTAGGGGGGGACCTGCGGCCGTTCAGCCGGTGTGCAGGGCTATTTGTCGACTTTCTGCCCAACTCGCGCAGCTAAACAATTGGTAGTGTGTAAGACATGCGCAATATAAGAAATGTAGCGCAGAAACGCGCGGGGATACATAATCAGACCTAGTCCTTCAACTGATCATGATATAGACCTAGTCCTCGAACTTCTCAAAGCTTCTTCACCAACATTCTTTCATTCTCATGCATTACCTACTCGAGGGAATAGAGAACGCGCAGTGCGCAGGTTCAGAGTTGACTTAGCACGCCACGAAGATTAGCGACCTCCGACTCCTCTGTTCCTACGGTGAGGCTGTGGATCTAAAGTGCCACGACAGAACAAGACATCGTCCATGAGCTAGATTGATATATTTGTCAAATACACAAAGTAAGAGGTATATTACCCCTGATCCGAGATTTATGTATATATTCTTTTATATTTAGATATGGAACTCGGTACTACATTGTTTGGGTTCTTACTTTTAATAATAAGAGTAATAGTATCTTCTTAAGACCAGGTATTCACAATGTATATAATAGGAGCCCCAGTTCCTAGTTCCTTACTATCGCTCCTTTACTCCTCGCGGAACAACAGACTCCAAGGGCTCTCATAGACAGAAGACGCAGCTATAACCTCACCTATAAGGGCCCCTTCACTACCTCTCTTACTCTTAGAGAGGTTACACTGATACAACGTTTAGTCTGTTAATAATCCTACACCTATAACACTATCTCTGCGGCCTAGATAAAAATGCGGAAGGACTGGGAGTTCGATGTTTTTACTTTACATTTCACTGTATCCTCTATACCATTCACTTCTTATATTATAGAATGATTCGGGGCCACCAGGCATCCAGCTACGAGGTAAGTATAAAAAGACCCTATTGTGATTAATTTAGCTAATATTCGCAGCATATACTTTTGTATCATATGATACGATTTTTCACCGCCCACGTATACATACGTACGCCGCTCATTCGGTTCATGAAACCCTCGAAATAAATAGCTCGGGATTGTACCACAAAAGCTCGATTGATGTAAACGGTCCAGGACTGAGTACGAATCTCATTGGAACGAATTATGAAAACCCTGTACACCGGCGGCTGCGATTGAAAGCTCAAAACCGGCTCACCAGTCAGGAACAAAGTTACTCCGCAGACCCAGCCCAAGGGGTTCCTTATAAACCTACAGAAAAGTATATCCCGTAACCCTAATGGTTAGAGGAATAACAGCTCTTGACGGAAGATGTAGCCGCCAAGCCATTAATGGACCAGTCCCAAGTCCTGCATGTGCGACTACTTGGGAGTTCCTAGGCTCTAGTTATGCAATATAGACCCAAAGCTCGCTGGTTTGTTCTACATCTCCAATTACGGTCTTTACAGGCAATGAAGTGCCCTCACATGGCGTGGCCTGCCTGTAATATCATTCTCTGGGCTGGAGAGCGGGATCATGTACATGTTATTGCTTCATGGCTAGGTTTTTGATGTGCTCGGACCCAACTACTTGAAGTTTGGAATACGTACATGGTGGCTCACAATCAGCGTGCTTGTATGTGCGGCCCTATCCCCACACAATTGTATTTTACATGGTTTTAATATTTTTGGTCCACTGATTCAAATTGCTTCTTTAGGATCTCCACATACCATCAAATTACTAGGGTCTATCATGGGTAATAATTAAATGCCGACATTTGACGCAAACACCTATGTACTTAGTTACAACCCATCCCGATCTTTCCTACATGCCCCCAGCCCCTATGATCCTACGTATATGGCTTGGGCATAAGAATATCTATGATAGGGAGTCATAGCTGATCCGTTGTCGATCCAATATGCGCTCAAGCATTAGGATGGACGTACCTGGGTTTTTATAGGTGTTGAATACACGGGATTCTGCTGAGAGCAAGAGAGAAGACTGAGCTAATAGATTAAGAAATGCGATATTGAGCACGAGGACACCTAAGAGACTACCACAACTACTCCAGAGTGTGAAGAGTAGAAGGAACAAAAGGGTTTTATGCATGCCTTGATGCATGAAATAGAGGTTTTAAAAGGATGCTAGTCCCTAGCAGAATTCGTCTCCTTTCATATTACCCACTGCAGACATAAAGCAATCTAACAACAATCCTTACAAAGAAATTCGTACCCCCCCCCTTGACGCTCCATAGCTATGGCCACCAACCTCCCTCCTCGCACCCGTCCAGCTCGTACTTCCCGCATCTCTCTACAAAATCAGAACCCTAATCGGATTGTATCATATCGTGAGAGGCTCTCTTCCGATGGGGAGAATGAGAAAACCCAACCAAATTACCAGAGCTCGGATTCGAGGTCATTGTTGGGCGGCAACATCTGCGTATCATCTAGAAGGTCTGTAAAACAAACTCACTTAAATATGACGTACATTGGAGAGTAATCTCTTTCTTTTCGTGTCGCTAATATAATACATTTCAGTCATCTCTCAGAAGCATGTATGACGGGGGTGGTATCAACCTCCACAACCGTTACAACCCCACAGACCACATTCCCCGAAACTCTTAACGGAGGCTATCTAGCGCTTGCTCAAAATCGAGTTAGTCGTGCCGAATACCTCTATCAAGAGAGTACATGTAGTAATTATATTGGGTAGGTTCTCCTTCAGAACAGAGATCCGGTATTTTCTAACCAACGGGAGCTAACAATATTTTTGGGGACTAAGAAGCAACAGACACGCAGTCCAGGAAGCCTTCGAATTGGAAGAAAATTCGGGCGGCAGCTCTCTTCGTACCAACAATCCTCGGACATATGCCAGACAGCCCCAAACCTTTATTTGGGATTCGCGTGCACCTCCCGCCGTCCATAATTTCGAAACGCTGGAAGCAGCACTAGTACATATAGCTGACAAAAAACTCCCGGTGCACGCGGCTCCCGTCTGCCCTCCTTCCAACATCGATGTAGCTATGGCTCCCCTCGGCATTGGCAATGATCCACTTGCCTTTAAGAGATTGTTTGGGTACTGTGGAAAGAAGAACAATCAACAGCTTTTTGATTGTTTTTATGATTGTAAATGGCATCGTTTGGGGGCGGCAGGATTCAAAAGGCGAGCAAATCTTCTAGCACATCTAAGGAGTTGTCATAGCCAGAATATCCCAAAGTTCGAGCGTCGAAGAAATCGGAAAGGAGAAGCACCATAGCACATGAAGAGTCCAACGCTAAATTAGACGACCAACACCCGCGCTAAGAGCGTCAATAGGAATTGGCCTCCATCAGTGGAGCCAGGGGCACATCAAGCTTATCAAACCTTATCTCACCCATCCTGATCCTAGAAAACGCTTCTAAGTAACTCACCACTATTCCCTACACATGAGATTTGCTTTATTTTTCTTTCTCCCCTCACAACCAGTTTCATTTATCTTCGTTTCTTTTTGCCATTCCTTCTTTCATCTATTTCCCTCCCGCTCTCCTTATTCTCATGTTCTTTGAAGTTGTTCAACCTCTGTTTGGTGGGCTATTATCGCTTCTACCTTTCCAGAAAAAATCAATATTTCTTGGACAAAGATGACAACCAAACTCTCTATATGGAAAATTTATTTGCTATGAAATCCATGATAGTCTACAGAATTTATGAGCCGGAATCTTTGTCCCCAAATCTTTATGCATGACGTTTGTTTCTACTGTTGCCTGCCGCACTCATAAGACAGAGTAAGCCTCCCGTGCAGAGTTGGGATGAAACTATTGAAACAAAAATGATTATATGTATGTCCTGCCAGCTTTTGGTAAACTATGAATCATACAGTATGAAAAATGGGGTGAAATCACTACGGAATTTAGTGATAAATACCGAATTAAATCGGCATTAGAGGAAGAGTACTGTACAAATACCGTATTCTTACCGCAATGCTAGCGTACCAGTGAGAATACCGTAGTGATCCCACCCCTCTTTTTGGTACTGTATTTATCAAGAGTTGCGTCTCATAATAGTGACCCCGAATTTTCCCGTAAACAGGACTACGTGTTCCACAATTCATCCATCTCCTGTAGGCCCCCTGGATTAGAGAGGGCGTGGTGTTTGGCCTTTGCAGGATGTGTGGGGGGTGTACGGGTGTTATTTTGGTTCGTTGGTGCCAACTAGCTGCTTACCTTTTTCTCCCATATCCCACCTGGACTGAGTTACGGTTTCAGCTCAGTTAGGATATGACGAATGACGCACTACTAATACCAATAATCGAACTCGTACATACATATTATGTTTTCTTTTCCTTCCTCTTATGTTTTTGCTCCCGTCCTTGTTCCCTCCGTGTCTCAGAATCAAGGCTGCGATTTTTATAGGCCTCAGACTAGTCGGTTTTACACTATGCCGGTGCCGATTGAAACGAATAATGGCTTATGGAGGGCTAAGATCGATACGAAAGGCGATTTGAGCGACTGGTTGCCCCGCTCGTATGCTCAGGCCTCTAGCCTCCTGCACGTCGCTCGTGTTAAATCTCATCGGTCAGGTAATTCCTTTTATTACCGAATATTGTGAGAGGCTGCTGTGAGTGGATATATGATTCAACTGGCGTTAGAATGAATACGGATACATCTCCGATATCTCCCGGAAGCAAGCCACAAGTGATATCATAACTTGGATTGAGTAAGTGGCCGGAGATCAGCTCAAATTGAACTATTCATTATTGAATTGACATCAGCCTATGTACATGTAATGACGGTTTTGGCTTGGGGGCAGTCTCCTCCGTAGGCTCTCTATTCCACCACCCGTAGCAGAGGGCTTTGAAGCCGTTGTCAGTAGCCGATGGTGCCTGGATCTCAACCGTATATCCTTAAATCGACCTCAGGACTCATCAACATGATTATTAATGCGTGGAGCCCAGGCTTGTATCGTTCCATGAGCGGTGGTTGCAGGAGAGGGCTGTAGTCAAAGGGTCAAAACCAAGCTACGAGCCATGGGATAGGCGTCCTTCCCTCACGTTGTACTCGTAGGATTGATAGGTGGTGGTTAATTGAAAGCGTCATTACTGTGGTCAGGAAGTGCGAAGCATGAGTGTGAGTCGGGACAAGAGCTTTTAGGGGTGCAGCTATAGCCTTGCCTCGATACATACAGCCAACCGGCCTGCGTCCGCCCTGGAACCCTTGTGGCTCAGCACAATTTTAGACGGCCGCGGTCATACGGAAGTACGCAGCGCAGTCGTGTATGGCTAGAATTAACCTAACGACATCCGAAACACTCAAGAGTTCTGTCGTGAATGAATTTTTATACAATTGCAACCAGGCAGACGTCGGCCATGTGAAGTAGTTGACTTGTCACTCCATCAACCTGCAACCGCAATGCCTTGCTCTATCCTGGAATATATTCTGGGCTGAGAGATGCTAGGTAAATGTACTCGGGTTGGGGTGTGTGAGCGTGATAGGCTGGGTCTAATAAGACCTGCCAAGAATTCCTATCTTGAACGGGGGAGGGGAGTCACGTCATCAGAACCTTTCCAAGGTACTCATCAAAAAGTTCGAAAGAAAAAAAAAAGGTCTAAATGTATATATAAAATATTACATCTATCAACACCCTATTTGGGTAAAAATTTGACTGTGTAGAGATAACTTTCAGCAGCCAGCAGTAAAATTGAGGACCAGGTTTGGCCTCAAGTTTCTTGGGGCGCACGGTTGGTACGCTCGACAGGTATTTGACCAATCCGAAGTCTAATATTCCAAAAACTGCCTCTGATTGGCCTACATCCTTGCTATATCACATTCGACACACTGTGTCGGGTTTGGCGCTGCCGAGATATCTATATACATCATAATAATACATGTAGGTACATACCCCGCGATCTCGCTATACCCGGTACCTTGGTCCAAGCGCCCTATAAGAACAAAAATCATTACAACATAGATTGATTAAAACCCTAAATAGTACTGATTTATATGAGATGAGAGCATTCACCTCAGGTACACCCTGATGACTACAGTTACATAAAATTTGAATGGCATGTTCAACTGTCTGGAGTATATTCACGGCGTACGTAGGCAATAATTAATTAGCCGATTAGATAACTCACTCACAACCCTGATAATCCTCATGAAAGCTTTCACCTAGCTTAGAGTCACCAATGCAGCGTTTTATTATACAGTTGTGTATCGTTCGGGTCGTTGTGGCCAGATACACGTATATACTTCTGTGGGAGAAAAAATTGTAGCAAAGTTACATGTGCCCCGGGGGTCCTCAAAGTGATGCAACGGCGACAAAAACCACAAGTTTCGTAGCTACTAGCCACCATGTCCAAAAGTTAGGAAGTAATTTATATATGTCGAATTGCATCAGGCGGGGCTATATAATAAATAGTAAATGGAAATACAAATGGAAAAAATTGACTGGGTCTAGCTTTGGTGGTGGTCGCGACACTAGAATATCGAGCCTGTTGCATCACTTTAAGGACCCCCGGGGTACATGTATATCCCGGCAGAGTGGGTATCAACCACTTAATTCGGAGTGTGCGCAAATTGCAATTGTACTTTACATAAACCCACCACCGCACCCTACTGCCCCACTACACCACGCCCCACTACCCCACCACCCCACTACCCCACCATCGCACCACCCACACCATCGCACCATCGCACCATCGCACCATCGCACCATCCAACCATCCCACCATCAAACCCTCTGCCATTCTTAATGGATTGTCCACCCAGATATCTCTTCTGGAGATCTTGAGTGCTGGGAAGAACAGCGATAGGTGTTTATTATATTCATCACCAATTAACAAGTAGGGCGGGCGTGGAAGAGCTCAGATTGCAAGAGACTGCATCTTTTTGGTTCCGAATGGGGGTTAACCCTCAAAATTGGTCTGGTTCCCCTTGACATTTTGGAAAATAGAGGACTCGACTCGTAGATAGCAACTGCGGCTGGCTAACAAATTCATTATATTAGTTACCTCAAAGCCGCATACAAAGGCGGCCCAGAATGTTGCGCGAGTGACCGAACTGATAGATATAGTGCCCGGCCAGGTTGAGTGGTGGTACAGCTTTAGGCAGGTGCGCACGTCTAGTACCATCCGCATCCGACACAATTGTACGCAGTGGCAAGCAGGCCGTGCTAGTTACTTCCATAAGTCTTCAGCTGACTGCTTCCTAAAATCCCCATCACTCCA